>JAZKJV010002366.1:0-1200000 GCA_037367405.1 Ottelia alismoides | reverse complement strand
TGTCGGAATCGTCCCTAGGTATCTGAATATCCTCAAAATTTTCAGCATGAGATCCAATCATTTCCTCATTCATTTTTATGTCCGAGCTCCCATAAAATAAACTGAGTCGGTCAGTAAAATTTTTGAATTTTTCCTCCATTAATTCAAATTTCTTATTTATCCTTGAAATATTATCCTCAAAATTCTGTTCATGATCAATCGTGGGAGCAGTCGGTTTGTGTTCAATAATTTCATCTTCCATTTTCATGTATGTGCAAGGAGAAGAGTCTCTTGGAATATCCAATATATGATCGTTCTTTTCTGAAAATTTCTCCTCAAAAATTATGAAAGGAGGCCAATCAGTGAAAGGGTTCTGCAGGAATGTGTAGGTCTCATACTCAACATGCCGTGACACGGGCATCTCATCCTGGTTTGAGTAGAGTCTACTTCCTTTATCATGATTGATCGCATCCTTGAATAATGGGGTCATACAGTGTGCATATGTATCGATATCATTCATGTGGTCCTCTATATGTATAGGATGATCAAATGAGTGATATTCGGGTTGGTCAATAGGGATCTGATCATTGCGGTCAATTCAACACTGATGATCATTAAGTGCGAGTCTTTCCATCTGGGTTTGGTTTCTCGGCCAGTCATGAGACTCAAAGGTATTTTGATTTTGAAATGGTTCATTAGAGAGAAACCGAGAATAAGACGGTTCAGTCCAAGATGGTAGGTAGTTATGTGCGGTCGGATGATTCGAGTAGGAATTCAATGAGGGGGTCGAATTCATCTGCGGGTGAAAGTCTCCCGTAAATGTTGGAGGATTATTGAAAGAAGAGGATTTAGTTAATTTGGGCCTAACCGAGACAAATTCATTTTCATAGTATAGCTCAGATGGGTTTTCAGAAAAATGTTCGGGCATTTTTGAAAGAGATGAAAGGAATGATGGTTCGGGTTTGCAATGATTTAAAAGTTCCATGATGATGATTAAATCAAGAAAGGAGAGAGATGATTGCATGGGATAGTCAAAAGAAATTTTATCAAATGTGTAGTTTTTGATCTTCAATATCGGTTCATGCACACCAATGCAAACACAAATCAAACCCTGGGTTCACCAACTCACACAATGAAGCTGTAAGAGTACGGCTATTTTCTTTTCAATTTTAGTTGGTGATAAATCAATCTTGGCAAAAAAATTAGCGAGTTGTTAGGTGCCGAAATTTTCATAATGACTGGCACGAATTCTTACGACTAGTTATACCTACTTTCATCCAGTATGGGAGTAAGTACGGACCGTCTAACGGCTACTCGTTACTTGAGGACATAGCCTTACATAGTGTCCTCTAAACCACCCACTTTGCTAAGAAAATCCGGACCGTTTACCAGCTAACCGTAGATCCTCACTGAGAAGTAGCTAATCGTTTTTGGTAGAATCAGTAGTCAATATGAAAATCTGGTTTTGGGCTCTAGCCTTAAGTGTCGGCTCTCGCTCACTCAGAAAAATAAAAGCATCCAAGGTCGGGGTTGCTCTCCTGTAAAATTCTTGATTTTATGGGTTATTTTGAAATCAACTATATTTAGCAGTCCCAATTTTAATTAGATGATCATTGAAGAATTAAATGAGCACAAATACACATCTACCATCCAGTCCCAATTTCCTTTTAAAATTATATGACAAAACAAGAGGGAGGAGTTCGGGAAAGCCAATGCACACGAAAAACTATGATGTATGCTCAGTTAGAAGACTTACAGTGAATCCTCGCAATCTCCATGTGGGATGCTAGACAGAATTGAAAAATTTATCTATATGAAATGCAAGCCAATGAAAAACCGCACCTAAACAGAAAGTTCTATTAGCGGGAAAGAAGTGAGTTAAGTTTTGGCTAAATTGAACGATCTATGTGCGTCTCGATTAATTGTGAAGTGTGGCTTAAATCCTACGAGCACAATCTAAAATAAAAAATGCTCTGAGAGCCAAATGTGCAGGTCTATCCTAATCGCCACTCAAGTCGGACCCCACCCTCACCAGAGAGTGAAACAGGACACAACACACCACAAAAGAAAGTTCAAGGTCTTTTTACACACGCGAGAGTCCAAACGGACACCGCCGTAAATAAGCAATTAATTACAGAAATTAAAACTGCAGAAATTAAAATCCTAAACTCTACGCTCTCTCATGGCTCGACTCGATCTTAAATTAATTGCAGCTTTTTTGGAAGTCGGTGAAGATGCTTCGGTTTCTTGAAAAACCGCTCCACGTACGTCGGGTACCTCGCAAGAAAAATAACAGAGAAAATGTAAGAGAGTAACTCAAAAAATAAATAAAAAGTAAAATAAGAAAAATAAATGCTCAAAATAAATGCAGAAAAGGGAAAAAAATGGAATTTATAATGAGAAATTTGGGGGTCAGACTACCCGAATGTAGAAAATTGAACGAAAATTTTCAAAACACAAAACTAAGCCGTTTTCCTCCCCGGCAACGACGCCATCTAACAGGTCCGAAATCACCACGTTAAAGATATGTGTGTATTTTTTATATCGTGTGTAAAAAAATAATAAATGATGTTGTCGTTTCGTTGTAGGCGGCAATCGGAATCGATCAAGAAAATAACCACAAATTTTTATTCAATTTTTAATCTCGTGGTTCTATGTTTATTTGACTTGGGCAAGTCCCAAGGTGGAACACAAGGAGACAAAGGAACAACCTAGAATTATGTCTATCAAAATTCATGTACGGTTTTCGAGGCGATCTTTTTTTAGGAATTTTTAATGCAATAAAGGATGTAAAATGTAATTTTGGCCTATTTTAAGGACTAAAATGTAAAATTCGATCAAACGATATCCGAAAAATATGAAACTTGACTACAATGTATAACATGATGAAATGAATGCACTATAATTTTTTTGGAATTTTTGGATGCAATATTATTTTTTATGAATTTTTAAATGCAAACTAAATGAATTTCAATATTTAATTATAATAAATATTAAACCTACTTATTTTCAAGGGATAAAATTATCTAAGATCTAGTGATGGATCTTAGAAAAATCCTAAACATTGAATATGTGAGATTTAATACCTATTGAAAATCAAACACTGAAATCTGTAAAATGAGTTTTACAGGACAAACTATGCTTGTAAATTCAATTCTTTTTTGGGCACAATGTCGAACACAATTAATTCTACAATATGTGATTTTTCGGGAATTTTTAGAGCAACGGTTATCAGATAGAAATTTCAGAGCAAGAAATGGGCAAAATATGCAATTTTCTACAAAATATTTATTTATTAATTAACCACTACTCAGAAAAATGTCCACAATATGTTAAACAGTAGAGAATTAATGGAAGAACATCATGCTATATTTGGATAATTAAATATTGTCATAAAGAGGTTCAACTAAATAAAAAGACAGGGGTCCAGATGCAATATAAATATAATAAATAAAAAATGCAGGGGACCTAAGTTTAATTACCGATAAAGATAGGGGAGATTCTGCAAATTATCCAAGGAGCACGTGCTATGCACGTGCCCTTGGAATGGAGGGTTGATGCGCAAATCTGGCAGACTCAGGGGGGGGTCTTTGAAAAATTCCTAGAAGGTCACGTGTTATGCATGTGACCTCTGGGCGGGAGTCACGTGTAAATCACGGAGAGTTATGGGGCTTCTTTGCAATTTTCCCTCTCGGCACGTGCCTCGCACACGGGGATGGCCTCGGGTCTTGAGCCCGGCCCGGCAGCTGTGTTGGCGGAAGGGCGGAGGAGGTCCGGCCTGGAAGGCAGTAGGGCTTGAGGCATTACGGAGGCTGAAGGGCCAAGACAAGGCGGAGGGACAGTCGGCGAAGGGCTTCTGACGTTGGAGGCTTCTGTAGTCTTGGCTACGGAGGAGGAGCTCCAGGTGAGCCAATGGTCGTTGTGGAGGTTCTAGGGGTGTCGAAGATTAAGTTGATGTTGCGGTTGTCCGGAGAAGTTGCAGGTGGCGTGGACGAGGAGTGCGAGTCGGTAGGTGTGTCAAAGAAGACGTAGGCATTGCGTCATCATTGTCGCGATGGTGACGAACACCGGAGCAGTGGCAGATCATTGGGGAAGACGTCGCTGCAACGAGGGGTGGTTAGCGCCCTCAGATATCGCTGCGAGAAGGTAGAGTAGCGGCTTGTCACCTCAGCTCCCCGACCTATGGTGCAATCGACGGTTGCTGGAAGTCGAGGGGCAGCATTTCTTTTATAGGTCGGGGGTTAGGTGCGTTGGAGAAGGAAAGGAAGGATGAAGAGATTCGATGGGGGAGGGATCAATCGGAGATCGGAGTGATCGATTTGATGGTGAGATGCGCGAGAAGGGGATCCGATTGGATGCAGCGGCAGAGCAAAGATGGAAGGCGGCCGGTGTTATCGGTGGAGGTGGCGTCGACAAATTAGGAAAGTGTGGTCGGGATTGGGAAAGTTGGTGGGAGGAGGACGATGCTCCTTGACCATCTGAGATCGGGCGACCAGGAGATCGCCACGTGGCGGCCTGGAGGGAGAGGCGGTAGCGCACGTGCTTGGCGCGTGCCTGGGTGGCACGTGCCTTGCACGTGTAGGGGGTGTTTTAAATTTTTTATAAAAAAATGAGAATAAAACGTAGAAAATTGGCTGACACGTGGCGGCTCCAGGAGCGGCCACGTGTCAGCACCACAAAAATCAGAATTTAAATCCTTTTGTAAAATATAAAATAAATAGTAAACTGCCTCATATAGAAAAATTTTCTTCATGAAAATTGCTTGTCTCGATGAGATCTACAACTTTCATGAGACATCAAAATCAAAATCGATCAAATACACAAAGTAATATTTTTGGGGTATCCCATGTACATAGAATACCTTGATTTTTGGGTTTTCTATTTTTTTATAATTTTTAAACCAGATAAAAATCCGGAAAAATATGATAAAATCAAAGATAAATATTTACACATTAAGTTTTTTTTTGGATTTTTATTAATTAAGAAAAAGAAGAATTAAAATAAAGTAAGAAAACGACCAATCTTGTACAAGTGGTTAATGAAGACTCGGACTCAATTTGTTTCTTTGATTTCAAGCTCAAGTTGGATTGGATTTTTGTGCATTTTAATAAAACTTTCATCAAAGAAGACAAATGAAAAATAAATAAACTAAAGTAGGTTAAATATGTACATAATATAATAGGTCAAAAACCGCTAAAATACAAAATGTACAAAAGAGGCCTGAAACCCAACTTTCACATATGAGGTCCGATTCACTTGAACTTGGTCTTGTTTTGAAGGTAATTGAATGTACATTAGTTCAAAAGTGAGTAAGATTAAAACGGATACTGGATAGGGAAGATATGAGGTTTTTATTCTGAAAATCCTGAAACTAGGGTTTGGGTTTTTGGTCTACTTATCTGGGTTAGTTATTGTTTGCATTTTTCATTTATTCTTAATAGCGATATGTACACAGTGGAGGTGGTTTTGGGTTATTTGGAGTTAGCATAAATGTGCTAAAAATCCGGGAAGTTAGGCTATTTATAGGTCATTTTTTACTTGGATTTTTGGCTTCTTATTTTAAGCATAAATAAGTGATAAAATGCAGTTCTTATGAAAACATGCATGAATGCTAATTATGCAGAATAGATGCAGAAATGTTGTTGATTTTGAGGGATTTGAGCTTAATAACTGAGATTTAGAGTTATGAATCCGAGATCCATCAGTAGTCCCCCAAACTTAGGATCAAATAATTCTAAGTATAGAAGACTGTACAAATGGGGAGAACTGAGGAAGAGAATTTACGGACTCAACAGCTCGTCTTGCCCCCATATACTTAGGGTAGAATAGCCCTAACTATAGAATATCAACAAGTTGAGGGACAACTGAAAGATCAGAAGAATAAAACACAAAGAGACGATATGAACAACATCACTCCCCCTACACTTATGGTAGAGTATCCCTAAGTATAAGCAATAACAAGAGTGATAAATAGGACGAATATGAACAACACAAATCATTCACCCCCCCCATACTTAGGATAAAGCACGTCCTAAGTATAGCATATATACACATGGAAAAGGGGTTAATAATAACACAGAATAAGAAATAATGAAACTAAAGGATATGCAGGAGGTAGCCAACTCATGTATAAGACGCAAAAGATGGAATCAAAGGATCATCGTCTGATACCACAGATATACAATCAACAATGGACAAGAATGTATCATGATCTAGATATGGCTTCAGCAACTGTCTATTCACAACAAATGGTTGTGCTTGAGATGACAACCTATATATGACAATACTCACATTATCACACACAACTCTCACAATGAGCGGTCCTGACCATTTGCTTTTCAAACTTCCTAAAAACAACTTCAACTCAGCATTAAATAACAAAACTTTCTGATCAGGAGAGAAAGTATTCCTTCGAATGTGTTTATCATGCAAACGCTTGACTTTCTCCTTATACATGAGTGAGTTATCATATGCAAAGTCTCGGAATTATAGTAGTATATTCAAATCCAACTTCATGTTCTTTCCCGCCTTCTCATAATCAAGATTGCATACACAGAGTGCCCATAAAGATTTGTTAATTAATTCCACTACCATTAATCTTCTGCAGGGAGATATACCCAAAGGAGACTTGTACGCCATCTGATAGCCCAAAGGAGACTTAATCAAGCATCTGGGACCAGTTCTTCCTATCTGAGCGTACAAGTTTTTGCAATATCATCTTGATCTCCCTATTTGAAATTTCTGCCAAGCCATTAGTCTGGGGGTGGTAAGGAGACACAACTCTGTGCTCAATGGCGTACTCCTTCACAAGCTTCTTTACTTCTCTATTAAAGAAATGGCTTCCTCCATCTGAAAATAGTATTTTGGGAATCCCTAACCATGCACTAATGTCCTCCTTGAGAAAGGAATGCACTGTACGGCTATCATAGGCTAGGGTGGGATATCCTCCACCCATCGGCTAACGTAATCCACAGCGAGCAGGATGTACTGAAATCCCTGGCTGACAGGAAATGGACCCATGAATTCTATGCCCCAAGCATCAAAAACATCTGAAATATGTATGTATATTAAGGGCATGGTATCTTTGGAACCAATGGTTCCTCCCATTTTCTAACAGTCAGTACAACCTCGAACATACTCTATAGCATCCTTAAATAATGTGGGCTACAATAGGCCACTCTGTAAAACCTTTGTTGTCGTGTGTTTCCATGAATGATGTCCACCAGATTCTAATTTGTGATAGTGCTCAAGTACACTGGTGTATTCCTCCTTGAGGAATGCACCTTCTCCAGATACAATCCGCACCCTCGAGAAATAGGTACGGATCCTCCCATTGGTAATAATGAATCTCTGACATAAATCTGTCTACCTTGTACTTCGGCCAATCTTGTGGAACTTTCTTAAAGATAAGATAGTTCACAATATCAGCTTACAATGGGGTGAGTCCACAGACAAAATGGCCTCATCTGGAATGGAATTCAGAAAATAGGGATCATGTTCTGCTCAGAGGTATCTGCATCCGTGATACGAGAAGTTGATCTGCCACAACATTTTTCACTCCAGATTTATCTCGAATCTCTAAATCAAATTCCTGGAGAAGAAGGATCCATCTGATAAGGCATGGTTTGGCATCCTTCTTTGCCTATAAATATCGTATGTTAGTGTCATCCGTGTATACAATAACATGGGAACTGAGGAGGTAAGATCTGAACTTATCTATCTCAATCACAACTGTTAACATCTCCTTCTATGTAATTGTATAATTTCATTGTTCTTCATCCACAGTCTTGTTAGTATAGTGTATAGCAAATATGAGGCAACTGCATCCCTTCTATGTCCAAGAACAGCTGCAACTGCAAAATATGAGGCATCTGTCATGATCTCGAAAGGAAGAGACCAATCAGATGACTGTAAGACAGGAGCACTAGTAACCACATCTTTCATCTGATTAGATGCAAGGAGGACTTTCTCATCGACAACAAACTCATTCTCCTTGCACAACAGCTCAGTCAAAGCTATGGCGATCTTGCTGAAGTCCTTTATGAATCGCTTAAAGAATCTTACGTGTTCCAGAAATGACCCCAACTGCTTCAAATTCTACGGTGGCACCAACTTGGAAGTCACATCAATCATAGCTGGGTCAACCTCCATACCATGTTTGGAGATGGCATGGCCCAATACAATCCCATTACTCAACATAAAGTGACTCTTCTCCCACGAGAGCACTAGGTTTACCTCACAACAATGTTGAAACTCGGTATAAATGAGCAAGACATGTGTCAAAACTATCCCAGTAGATCGAGAAATCGTTCATGAAGACCTCAAGGAAACTACCCACCATGTCGGCAAAAACGGTCAACATACACCTTTTGAATGTGGCAGGGGCGTTACACAATCCAAAGGGCATCCGTCTAAATGCGTAGGTGCCAAACGGACAAGTGAAAGTAGTTTTTTCTTGATCCTTTTGAGCAATAGCAGCGTAGTTATATCTCGAGTACCCATCCAAGAAACAAAAGAACTCTTTCCTTGCCAACCTCTCAATAATCTGATCAATAAAGGGTAGTGGAAAGTGATCCTTCTTAGTAGATGAGTTCAGGAGGTGATAATCAACACAAACACAACATGAAGTAGGTACTCAGGTCGGAATCTCCTCACCATGGTAATTCTTTACGATAGTAATCCTGTATATCTTCGGGACCACATGTAAAGGGTTGGCCCACTTGAAATCCGAAATGGGATATATAAATCCAGCATCACACCATTTTCCGATCTCCTTCATGACAATCTCACTTAGATTTTGATTTAGACGGCGCTGACATTCACGAGTGGGTTTACAGTCATTCTCTAAGTAGATATGATGCGAGCATAAAGCTGTATTAATCCCATAGAGATCTGAGATATTCCATTCTATGGCCTTGCGATTTCTCTCAAGAAACTCTAGCATGTGAGACTCTTGTTCAGCAGTCAACTATGAGTTGAGGATGACTGGAAACATCTGGGGGGCCCGCAAGGAAGGCATATTCAATGTTGATGGTAAAACCTTTAGCTCAGGTGGTGTTTGAATCAGCTCTACAATAACCTTTGCTATTGTACTTGTAGGCAGTATGAGATATGTACTCTGTGAACTGTCCACCTTGGCAACTAACGGCTCGGAAAGTAAAATCTATGATAGATCTGCTATGAATGTTCTCTGCTCAAAAAGGAGGAGCTCATCAGAATGTTCAACATTTTCGATAATTAATGGCTTAGATATCTCAGCAATAATATCAGAAAGATGTCTCTCATCTATGCATAACTCAGGAAATTCAACGAATGGCTCAGATATTTCTACCTCAGAAATCTCAGAAGGAGGCATATCATCAATAATCTTAGAAAGTGTGTCAAAGGAATATCAGAAGGTGCCTCCAAAAACTCAAATTAATCCTCAGAAATCAACTCAAACTGCCCATCAGCAACTATCTCAATTGGACCACCAAGGGAACTCGTGTCAAATGTGCTTTCCAGAGAGTCCTTTTGAAGGAACTCCTAGGTATCTATGAAATCAATGATAAGATATGTCTCTCAGAATTCAGCTAGAAAATCACAGTCCTTTGACTCGGGTATAACTTTCTCTGTCTCATCTGTTGTTGGTGGTGATGATGGTCTAGGATCAGAGATCGTCTCAATTTTTACCTTGTCACTACGAGAGTGAAAGATGATCTCTCCAGTACCATAATAAATTCTTCTTCAGTTGATTAGAGGAACAGTCGACCTAGTATGATCGGGGTATGGAGTAACGTTGCAGGTGTTTCCATATCCATGACAACAAAATCAACAGGGAATTTCATTCCCTACACCATTACAATAATGTCCTCTAAAATGCCTCTTGGCCTCTTAATCAATCTATCAGCAAACTGAAGGGTCAACGTGGTTGTTTTAAGAGGTCCTAATCGAAATTCAGTTAGCAAAGAGGATGGTGTGAGACTAATGGAGGAACCGCTATCGATAAGAGTACGATCAAATTCTTGATTAAAGATATGACAACGGATGTGAGGTGCTCCCTTGTCTTTCCTTTTAGGCAGGAGGTTACTAATGGCATGAACTGTGGCCATGGTCAAGATGTGTTCTGCTATTTCCTTTTGCCTATTTTTCCTTGGTTGATGCTTCTTTGTACATGCCTCATTCATTCCATTTTTTTACTGTAGGCATGTATTCCATGGCCTTAAGGAGTGGCATCATTAAAAAGACGTTTTGTAAGATCTCAACCACTCCATGATCAGATAGGGTTGTTTTTAATTTTTGGAGTTTTTTAGATTTAATAGCAGAAGGAAATTGTACAAAATCATGAGAGATATTCAAACATTCATTTCCATTATTTAAATTGGAATCCTCATGTACATCAGGGCAAGTAGAATCAGTCTGTACAGTGTTGTCCAAAATAGGAGAAGGAAAAACAAAATCTAAAATAGAACGGGATGTTATTGCTGGTGTAGAGGAAGAATCCGCTACTGGTATATTATCCCGTGTTGATGGCGATCTACATCTGCCTGGTGAATGCCTGGTGAAGATGGTGGTGAAGGAGGTGAAACTCCAGACTGTGGTGTTGCTACACTGGGCCTATCGACTGCTGGTGAAGGAGATGATGTGGAAGATGATGCTCTCTTAGTGGTTCGATCTCCCAACCCCAACTGGCGTATAGGAGGCTGCAATCTCCTACCACTCCTGAGATGAATGGCATCAGATAAACATGTATAATAAAGGGCCATGCCTATCTCAGGTGTGGGTGGGCTATGGATACCTGCTTCTTGCATCTGAAGTTGTTGGGGTTGGTTTCGACCTGTGATGGATTCAGTGTCTTGATGGTGGTCAAGTCGTCAATCAACTGAGTCAGTTTGTTCACGTTTTTTATGAGCAATGCAAGTTGATCCAGTGCTGGGTTGACTGAAGGGGTCTCAGGGTGCTCAATATCTGGCTGTCGCTGAGAAGGATAGTACGGAGGTTGTTGGTAACCATACGGATTCTGATAATGAGGAGGAGGAGGATATGGATACTATCCATAATATGCAGTTTGTTGTTGGTTGGGATGAGGAAAATATACAGATTGTTGTTGTGGTTGGCCTTGTCTTTAGTTTTGGAACTATGGCAGAGATCGATCTTGACACTGGAACTGTTAGTGCCGGTACTATTGTTGTCTGCCACCCTGAAACTGGTGGGCAGGTCTCTGTCCCTACTGTAAACACAACTGGCCTTACCTTGACAGACAGGGCTGGTTTCGCTCACGGTCGAACCAGATGTCGTTCACCTTCTGAATGATAGGTGGAGGTGGATATTGCTGCTCAGAAATGTAAGATATTTCTTGTTGGTATGGATCTATCTGTTGTGAATGCTGCTGGATCTGACCAGGTGTCTACACATAGTAGACATGTTGAACTATGGATGGTCGTTCGCTATTCTGATGGGTGGAAGAGGTATACTCCTAGTAGAGGTATCGGTTGCGGCGCTCGCACTGTGGATTGCACTAATCGTACTCACAAGAAGCTACAGGTGCTTTGTTTTCTCATCCAGCTTGTCCATGTTCTTTTTCCTCTGTTCGATCAGTTGAAGATTCTCAATCTCCTTGGATAGTTTCTCAATTTTGTCCACATTGGATAGGTAGTTTCCAATGATGATCACGTCAGAGTTGTCCACCCTGTTCACTTTGTGTGATGCCGTCATATTGGTAGCCTTGTGGGGTACTGTTGGGGAGGTGATGGGGTGCTTCTGAAAAGCATGTGAAGAATAAAGAGTTGTTGAACTCTCCTCCAACTCCTCAAAAATTTGATAAAGGACATCCTCATCTGTTGAAGTGGCTCCCCCCCCACATGTGGCATCTACCAGCTTATGATTCTCTATACTTAAACCCCTAAAGAAATTTTGCACAAGGCTGGTCATTGGAATATCATGATGGGGAAATTTCTCAGTCAAATCTTTGAATCTTTCGCATGCCTCGTGAATAGGCTCATGGGACATCTAGCAGAAGTAAGAAATCAAGGATCGCATTTGGTTGAGTCTTCCGAGCGGGTAATATTTGTTCAGAAACGCGGACCTCAACTCTTCCCAAGTAGTGACAACCCTTTCCAAGTGATTTAACCAATATAACACTTTGTCCATCAGACTGAATGGGAAGGTCGTCATCTTCAATACCTCTAATGGGATATTTGGGTAGTGTATTGTTCTACAAATTCGATCGAACTGCTGGAGGTGTACATAAGGCTCTTCATTAATATTTCCGTGGAATATTGGGAGATGAGGCAAAATAGTGGGCTTATGCTCAAAATGCCCATGAATCATAGGGATTTGAATCCAAGAATTTGTATGTCTTGCCCATGGATTATAAGCATCCTTTAATGTAAGCATCGCCATAGGTTCTATCACATGGTCTTCTCCCCCATTCCCACCTCCACCATTGTTTCTATCCTCCTTTATCCTATCTTGTCTGTCTTGCCTCATCTCGAGAATCATGTCTCTCAACGCGGTCTGAAAATTAGCCTGCTCTGTAAACTGTGCTTCAACAAATTGAATGGAGGCTAACATGGTGTTGTTGATCTCGTTCTGCTCCGATGTGGTTCCCTTTCCCTTTGGTTGCATAAAGTGTCTGGTGTCTGACTCTAAAAATATGCATGACACTCGATTAGTTCTCAGAAACTATGGAGTCTCAGATACTAGTTTCGAGATTAAATCCATTCTCAAATAGTGGGTTGATGGATGTTGTGAAGGGTGATGTGGAGAATGCGGACTATTCGAGAAGTGAGTCTTCTCGAATAGAAGTTGAACGGATCACAGTGTAGAATGAATTTGCAAAATCCGAACGAGAAATACTCTGGTCTTACATTTTTGAAATCAATAGGTAGGATGCGAGAGCACGATGGTCAATGCAAGAGTGAAGATGAGTGAAGGTGCAAATTGCACGGAAGGATCTCTAGCACTAGCAATCAAACACAGTACAAACCCCCAATTCACCAACTCAACGCAATGTGAAGACCGTGAAGGTTTGGCTAATTATCTTGTCAATTTTTAGAGTTTGGTGAGAATACAATATTGGAAAGAGTTAACGAGCTGTTAGGTGTCTATCTTTCCCTACAGACTGGTCTGATTCATAATACTAGTTGCATCCACGTTCAACCAGTATAGGAGTAAGTATGAACCATAAGAATATGTCTACCCATGTTACTTGAGGACAGAGCCTTACACAGAGCCCTCTAAACCTCCCACTCTACTAAGGAAATTCAGTCTGTTTATCACTACCCGCATTTCCTCACTGAAAAGTGGCTAATTGTTTTCGGAGAACCAGTATTCTATCTGAAAAGCAGAGTGTGGCTCTATCTTAGTGTTGTACCTATCTTACTTTGCAAATAAATCAAACAATGATGGGGTTACTCTCCTCAAAATAAGACTTTTTCATTACGTTTATTTTAGGGTCGAGTTTTCTTTAGCAGCCCCGAATTTTAGGCAGTTGTCACTTGATTTTAAATATTTTCAATAAATCTCCTATCGAGTGTCCAATTTCCTTTTTAACTTATGTAAGTAAAAATAAGGAAGGAGATCAGAAATGCCAATGCATGATTAAATACAATGATGCATGCAGGGGTTAGAGATGCATACCTTGTCACCAGCACTCTCCACGTAGGGTGATCTACGTAGAATTTAAATACAGAAAAAATAAACTAACCTATATGATGCAAGTGAACCATCCTAACAATAGCTTCTATTAATGAGAAAGAACCAATTAAATTTGAATAAGTCCAATTACACTCTATTCTATAGGTACAAACATTCTTATTTAAGGTTTTTGGACATAATTAATTACATGGATCAAGCAAATTAATTAAAGCAATCAATAGGTAGCTCACAAAATCCGCGTGAAATAAAGAAAAATAAAGCTATGAAAAATAAAACCTGTGAGGTCCCCCAAGTGCACCAGCACTTGGCGAAACAGACCCCGTGATAAATTTATGTCCTTTTACAAGAGTCCAAATGCTAGAAATAAATAAAAGAAAGTTTAATTTTTTTAAAATGCTTGGTCTCCTTCAAATCTTATTCTCCTCCTCTCATGCTCTCCTGCGACTCGGTGAAGAATCAAGCCGCCTCCGCTTCGCTTGGGTATGTCAGCTCTCCTAAGAAAGTCGCTCGTGCTCGTCAGGCCCTCACAAGAAAGAGGAAATGAAAAATGTGTAAGAAACACAATTATAAAAATATGGGAATAAATGAGTGAAATAAATACAGTGAATATGAACAATGAGATAATGTCGAAAAATATAAATAAAAATGTAAAACCATGAATAGAAGGTCAAAAGAGAAACCTAACTACCCTCGGCAGGCCTCGCCGGCAACAACGCCATTTTGTTGAACGGGAATTTCTGCATTTTTGAATTTAATGAAAGTAAATGTGTATGGTTGTCGTTGCAACCCAAAGAATCCCTAAACAGAAATTTATTTATTTTGATTCATATGCTAAATAATTATAGAAAATATGTAGCAAGTGAATTTGTTATTTAATTTACATGTATAGCAATAGGATCGAACACATGAAGGCTACGATTCCTGAGGACAATTTGAATAATTGAAAAATCAACTAAAAGAAAGAAGGAAATCTCAATGCAAACTATCTTTGTTTTTGTGAAACGTTTATCTTTTTCTTTTTCTGTGGTTTTTATTTATTTTCAATTTTTAGCGGTTTTAATTTTGCAAATTTTTTAATTTTCAAGAATGTTATTTTCAAACAATCTATAAACAAAAAAGAGAATGGTGAAATTTTCAAATATATCAAAAATGATAAAAAATGTACGAATTAAATATTTTTGTGTTTTAAGGAATTTTTTACTTTTTTTGTAATTTTTCAAAGATTTTTAGATTTTTAAGATTTTCAAAATGAATAAAAATAGAGAATAAAGCAAAATAGTGAACAAACATGACTAATTTGCAATTTAAAAATATAAAATGAAATAAAAAGTTTCTACAATTATTTTTTTTAAAACTAGAAGAATTTTTCTACAATCAGGTAGTGAAATAACTATTTTTGGATTGTTCTATAATTTTCTGTGATTTTTTTAAGATTTTGAGTATTTTGCAATTTTTTTTGTTTTAAAAATAATTAATGCGTAAAAATTGGACAAAAAATAAAATGCACAAAAAGAAAAGTAATCTAATTCTTTGAAATTTTTTTACTCAATATTTGAATTTTTAAGATTTTTCAAATGTTAAACAGTAAAAAATGTGATGATTTTGAATTTTTTATAATATAAAATGATAATAAAATGCAATGAGAAAATTACACTATGAATCATGCGGGGACAATAGTATAATTTTCACATCAAAATGTGCGCCAATCATGTGATAGAAAATAAATGAAATTATTTGCAGTACGAAAAAGCTTCAGGAGAAATTTTACAATTTACCTAGTTTTGGATGTTGACAGGGGTCTCTTATTGTAAATCTCAGAATCTCCAAAGGCTTGGCTAATAATTTGCCCAAATATTGTATTCTAGTGTTTGAACAGTGGAGGCTTCGTTCCTTCCTTCCTCCCTAAAACAAAAAGGGGGCACGACGATGGTGATGAAGTGGTGGATGATGGCGGATGTGCGGACATGTGGCAGTTTGAGCAGAGATCTAAGGCGGTGGAAGGGTCTTCGCAGGCGATGGGGCTGCTCTAGGAGGAGGAGAGCGTGGTGGACTCGACGGTCGCTGGTGCTTGAAGGAGATGCTCGGTGGTGATTGTGATGAGTGGTGGTCTTTCGTGCGGAGGAGTGCTTGAGGGTGGTGAAGGTCGGCGCGACGATCTTCGGGGCAGAGATGGCGTTCGGGTTGTACGCAATTGATTGCACACGGTGGCGATGAAGATGATAAGGGTGCAGTATCGAAGATGGGTGTTGCAGGTCGAGCTGCACGGAGGGGCTCCTGTGGGTGATGTCGACTACCCAAGTGGTGACTGGCAGCGTAAGGAGGCACGATAGTTGGTGCTGGAGGAGGGCACCTTGGGTGGAGCGAGATGATGGGCGGCATACGCCCCGGCAATAGGTGATGGAGCTTCCTAGCGTAGGAGTTGTGGTGGTCGTAGGTGGGTGTAGGTGAGTTCTGACAGTGGAGGGCGGTTGTGAAGATTCCCAAACACCATAGAAAAATTCTTTGTTTTTAATTTTTTTGTAATTTTTTTACTTTTTTTGTTTTTTTTGAAATTCCTATATACATGAAATAGAATAAAGATAGAAATTGACTTGAGCACGACGACTCGATCCAAAATTTATTAATAGAAAATGTGAATGGAAAAGAGGATCCAACGAGGTGGACGGATGGAACCGGATCTCTGGCCCCCATGTGTGGTCGGAGGTGTGCAGTTGTGTGAGGTAGAACTTGAAGCGATGAGATCGAGAAAAATGGTGTGAAGTCAGTAATCAGAGAAGGGTCGATTCATGATGAATAATTAGCAATGAAAAACTAAGATCAAGAATTAAAAATGAACAATGAAATAAAGATGAAAATTAAACCTAAAGTTGTCTACAATAGAGATCGAGAAATAAAAGGATGTGTATCTCACAGTGGGAGCGGATAATGCTGTGATGGCCTCGACGAAGGTCGACTCTCTATCATCGGATGGCTCAGAGGCTAGGCACCTTTCTATGACAATCTGCTCATGGAGATTTAGGCTCCTCTCACCAAAGATTTATCGATTTGGAATGAGGGAGGAGGAGCCAAATTAATTGGGGAAAATTTTTGAAATTGATTTTTCAAAATTTGAATGGAGAGATAAAAAAGGGAGGAGGTTAATGAGGATAAAATTATTTACATTATCCACATAATTAATTAATTTCACCACTTTATTAAATTATATAATAAATGTTAACAATTTATTTTTTATTGAGGGTTATTTAAGGAAATCATTATATACATATACTATATACATATGGCACATTATATACATAGTTAAATAAAGAAATTAGTTTATTTTATGCTTTTAACAAAAATATTTTATTTTAAATAATAATTAAGAAATTTTTACAATTATTTATAAAAAACATTATGTATTAAAATAAATATGGATATATACAATAAATAAATGGAAAAATTGCAAAAAAAACCCTAGAAAATCGTCTTTCAAACCGTAACTCCAAAAAATATGAAACCATGGCTATTTTAAAGATAATTTAATTTAGAATGCAATGGAATGAGTTTGGTTCAATTCGAGTTCATAAAGATCAAAAATTGGTCTTTCAATTATCACTTTATGGCTTTTTCCAGATGCGGATACTTTTATTATGTATATGATTTTATTTTACAAGTATTTTTATTATTTAGAAAACATTTTTATTTACACATATACAGTATTTTTATTTTCTTTATTTTTCCTTTCTCTCTTTATTTATTTATTTTAGGTTAAATTATTAATAAATTTACAATATTTACACACATATGCAGGTTAGTTAGAATATGGATTTAGTATTATATATACAGGTGTCTTATAAGGGATTTTAAGCTGAAATAAATGAATAAAGATGATGAAATGCATATTCATCAATAATTAACCTCCCTAATTTATTGTGACATTAACATAACCCATAAAATTCCAAAAAAATGTCATTTGAGTCCATTGCATTATTTAATAGCATGTTTAATTTTTGCATATATTTATCTATCATCAGAAAATCAAATAAAAAATTCAAAATATAAAATTTATATTTTTTATACATAAAATATCACCAAAAATATTTTACATTCTGTATTTAATTCGCATATGAATCCTTCATGAACATTGTAGCTTGCATTAAGGTCTCCATTTTTCATGTTGAGCACTTTTGCATCCAAGGCCTCCCTCTATTTCTTTTTTATATTTAATTGTATTTAAATTTTGAAATTTTTTGGAGCGAAACGTAGCGCTTCCTGGGGAAACCTCGCGTTGTCCCACCTTTCCCTATCTTAAACCCCTTCCCCTAGTTACGTGCCCCACACGTGACCATTATCTTCCCCAAATTGTGCCTGCCTCTGTCGTTGCACTCCCTAGGCCCACTGACCAACTCCCTCTCTCTTATTTCCTTCAATCGCTCACTCCTCCCAATGATAAACCCCTCTATCTCTTGTGTGAGCTAACCACCAACCACCCTTTCCATACCTGATCTTCGAGGAACCCAAAACAACCCAACAGCCATAACCAGCAACCCACTTTTCCAAAAATCCTTATCACCTAAAACCATTGCGACATCTGCTCCCCTTATCCTTTGCAACTACCACTCCACTTTCCAGCCGACCCAAAACCCATCCCTATTTAGTCCTCTCACCACCCATCGTCCTAAGCATCAGCCATATCTAGTTGCAAGGAGGAGCATGCAAAGCGGCCAGCGAAAGGGGCCGACTTCACCGCGACGAGAACCACTTCCAGGTGAGATCATCTCAACTTCTCGAGTCCTCCGCCAGCTTCGATCGAAGGAGGAACATAGGAGTTAAGAACTCCCTCTCCTCCAGTCCAGGCGACCTTTTTCCCTCTCCTTCTTCCTCTGTTTTTCATCTTTTCCTCGATTTCCTTGTTCTTCCCATTTGCCTCCACCCTTCGTTCCTAGACCAGCACTGCATTTCTATCATCTTCACGCAGCCTCGTTCTCCATTGCCTTGACCACTCAACCCAACTCTTTCCAATGGCAAATGACCTCCAGAAGAAGCTCCACATCCATCGACTCATTCTCGCCATCAACGCTCCTATCGAGCTCTGTGCACCACTCACACAAGGGCCACGTCGTCCCTTGCTCACCGCTCTCCTACAGTTCACCCTCGATCGGAGTGTCGAGGACTGACCTTACCCACCTTTGACAGATCCATCCAGGCACCTCTAGACTAGCTGCGGTCCAACACCCAGCCTCGGTCTGTGTGTAGTCCTCAGCCCATCGAGTCACCCATCGTCCGTGAGCTGTAGGTGTTGGCAGGTCAATTACAATCAAGCCCTTCACATATCACAAAATTGAAGAAACACCATCATGTGAAGGGCACCCCCCATTGAACATTTGCGCCCATGCCCTCGGAGCTCCTGGAAATTACGCACATGCCCCCACCATCAACAGTCATGCACAATGCACGAGCATAGTGGAAAAAATTCACCCGAACCCCAGATGCTTTCCCGTATTCCATATCTACCTCTGCTATGGGTAAATTGCAAAAGGATCTATCACTTTACAAAAATTACCAATTAGTCTTCTAAAAGGGTATATCAGCAAAATATTAAATATTTTTATTACAGTTTAGTCCATAAACTTCAATCATTCATATCTTGAGCATCACTTATCAGATTCTCGTGTTCATGGTGTCATTTTAATCATGATATCTTATCTTTCATATAGAACACTAAGATTCCTTTTTGAGACATTATTTAACATAAAAAATTGAGGATGTTTATTTGATAATTTTGAGTACTTTTATTGATATTAATTGATTTTCCAACTCATTAAATTGTGTCTAGATTTATTCATGGAATTTAATTAGTGCTTACTTGGACGATTAAATTGTTGTGATCATTGGGGTTCTTGCTTACTGATTGATCGGCATGTTGTGCTTATTTGATTTGGCTTGCTACTCCTTATTCACCATCACTTGCATCTACATTTCACATCATTTAAAAATTACAAAAATAATTCATCTATTTATATCTTATGTCACCTCATAACATAGCATTGTTTTATATGCACTGGATTATTTTGAAAATTCATGCATCGCGTTTCCTTTCGCAATGGTTACATCTTTAAATAAAAACCATAAAAAGTGAAAATGGGAAGAAAATTTAAAAAAAAATCCTATGAGAATCTAACTTCTGGATCATCTATAAATTAACTGAAGGAGACAGTTGCCTCCGTGAGATCCACTTGGACTTACCAAGTAAAATATTAAATTAGCTGCTTGCTTTTAAATCGACACATTAATTAAGTGGTTTTTTACTAATCCAAATTTACCCAACTTCAACAAAAAATTTAACATTAATTCCACCAAATTAACTAGGGTTTTTTAAGGTTCTTCAAATGGCACTGTTGCCGGGGAGGCATGGCTTAGGTTGTTTTAAGAAAATCTAGTTTTTAGGTATTCTACCCCGGGTAGTCTGACCCACGATATTCTTGTATTTATTTTTCTATTTTCTCAGCATGTTTTCTTTTTATTTTGTATATATTTCTATGATATCTCTTTAATATTTAATCTTTTATTTTTTACGCAAGGGAATCCAGTGGACTTGGAGCTGCTTTCTTCGAAGTCGACGTAACTCAAAGCTACTAGGACGTACGAAGAAGTTAATCATTGGAGAGAGTGTTTTTCTTTAATTTGTAATTAATTGCCCATTTCCAATAGTTCTTGATTAGGTTCTCGTGTGTGTAAAGAAACTAAACCTTTTATATGGTGTGTCGGACATGTTTCACTCTCCGGTGAGGGATGGGCCTGACTTGAGTGATTCGTAGTCCTAGTGCACTACAGCTATTAGAGCTACTAGGATTTTTCGAGCTCGTAGGATTAAGACCACACTGCACTTAATTATACGCACTGGATCGTTTTTCATTTAGCCAAATTAAATTGTTCTATCACTCACTAAAAGAAATTCATATTCTACAAGCGATTTCTCGTGCATGCATAGAGTTACTTTTTTAGGGAAATTTTAATTCTATTTATCATATTACACGAAGATTGCGAGGAAGCTCTATAAGAATCTCTGACTCAGCATTCATCACCGTATTTCCCGTTGCATGGCTTTTTCGATTCTCCCTCGGTTTTCATTCATATAGGAATAAATGAAATTGGAACACCCGTGTAGACGTGTATTAATCTCCACTCAAATTCAAAGTGATAACAAAATTAAAAAATGGGACTGTTAAAATTATTTGACTAATTGAAATCGGATAAAATCTAATATCATTATCTGCGGGATAGCAACCCCATCCTTGTATTCATTTATTGTTCTGAGTGAGAGAGAGATGAACATTAGAATAGAACCAAGCCAAGGATTTTCATATTGACTATTGATTCTACAAAAATGATTCGCTACTTCTCAGTGAGAAATAAAGGTAGCCACTAACGGTCTGAATTTCCTTAGCAGAGTGCATGGTTTAAAGGACAATGTGTAAGGCTCGATCCTTAAGTAAAGGGTAGTCGTTTAGCAGTCCACACTTACATCCATACTGGCTGAAAGTAGGTGCAACTATTCGTAAGAGTCAGGTCAGTCTTTAGGGAAATACAAGTACCTAATAGCTCGTTAACTCTTTCAAAAATTGAAATTATCATCGACTTAAAATTGAAAAGAGAATTGGAAGATCCTTTGCAGCCTTCACTGTGTTGAGTTAGTGAATTTGGGGTTTGCTTTTACGTGTTGAATTGTGTGTCAGTGCACTTGCACACACAGATCGGTGTTTCGTGAATCAAACATTATTGTTCTCTTCGAAGATGTTGGAATATTAGCATTCATGCCCAGATTTTGCGGGTTGTGCTCACATGACAAATTCCCAATCTTCATATCGACTTTCTTTTTAGAGGAACCCCCTCATTGAGGTAGTTCCTCTCTAGCCATCATTCTTTCCACCCACCCACCCACCCTTGGTTGAAACTCTGAGATACGAACCGCTCACAGAATCAAACACATACTATGTAGACACAATGGATCAAGCAAATTCAAGGATGAATACAGAAGTAACCGACTTTGATAGATAAACACGATTCCCAGTTATGTATGATAATTCACTGTTCGGACCATCCTCTACTTGGGATGACTCACGGCCCGAGTATGATCACTTTTCCTTTGACCACACAAGTGACACCCAAAGTCAAGGAAATAGGACTCATGACCAGACCCTGATCACAGAGACTGACTACTTCTCGGTTCGAGAGAAAATGCCAATCGAGCATAGTCATTCATCTCCGAGTCATGAGATGATAGTGGATGACATAGATCGAATCAATAAGAAAGCTGAGGTTTTGATAGAACAATTTGATAATGTCATCAAAATAGTAAAGGCATCGGTAACCAACCAAAAGGAATTGAGAAGATCACAGAGCGAACCCGAAACACATCATGTGCCTGATTGCCACACACAGACACAACACACACCTGACCATTCCACTGACCACCCTACCGACTCTATTGAAAATTCCAAAAAAAATCAAAAAACCAGAAAATCAAAAAATCAAACGACATCAATATGGAAGCATTTTGTAAGAATCTGATCTTAGAGCTTCCATTAATCAAGGATGTAGAGTATGTACCAGATCTTTAGAGATTTGTAAAGGGTTGATTATTAAATAAGAATATGGGAAAGAAAAGATCTCGGACTGAATATCATTTAATTACTATGTCCAGTTTAATGGTGCTAACCCATACAAGCAAGGCCCGTAAAGTCAAACGGTTAACCATGGTGACCTGTGAAATCGATAATACTGAATTCACTAATGTTCGGTCGATGATTCTATTGTGAATATCCTCCTGAAGTTCATGTTCGACCAACTTGAACTCAGACCACTCAGAAAGACCCGAGTGATTGTTTAATTTATCGACCGATCAACAAAAAGATCGAGAAAAAAAATTTCTATCGTCATTAATTTCCAAGGTGTCGAACGTAATGTGGACATTATTGTCCTGGACATTTAACACCAAGGAGACTTATTTCATTCTCCCATTATTTTGGGAAAGTTGTTTTTACCTTCCGCTAGAGTGACTAGTGATTGCGAGACTCAAAACATTTTATTTCTGAACCCAAACCAAACCGACCAAATTTTCGAGGACACATTGAACCTTGAGACAACCAAATAAGGAACCAACAGTCATGACATGGAGGAACCCTCACATGCCCAGACTGCTCCACTTATCATAGACACAAACGAAGGAGAGACACAAAAAGAGACAATTGTTAAGGATACAAACGTGAATGAATTCAATAGAGACACGTCTGATTCACCACACCCGGACACAGTTATTTCGGATATCCTTGATCATTACTATGAGTCCACACGGAAAGCGAACTAAGAGAACCGACACCTACTTGGGGCGGGGGCTGACCCTACAAGAGTATTACAATCTAGATGGAGACTCAGTTGATAAGGAACCTATAGTCAGCACCACACAAACCACACCTCAGATCTTCAAAGAAGACATCCATGACCAAATCGACCTTTCACGTAAACATGGTTGCTCCATCCTCTTGTCAATTATCCAGTGAGAAGAAGTCCAGAGTTGATTCCTCGAGGTGTTCCCCCAAACCCCTCAAGGTGTGTCACTCTTCTCTCCCTCTGAACTGAGTTATGAATAGAAGTGGAGAGTGATCTTGACTTGGCCTTAATATACATAGTTCTCAGAGGAACTTCATCGAGAAAGAGGATTTTAGAATCTTCAAGACTTAGACTTCGACTCTTAGTTTCTAACCTAGTCTCTCCATTCTGGTATGACTTCACAATATGGAATTAATATGTACTCTTGTACTTTGCACTTATCTCAACTCAGACGGGGTGTTGGAAAACTATATGAGTCTCTTTTCTGGTAAAATGGACATCTAAAGATAGGAGTATACAGGTTGAAATAAAGCTTCGGATGAGGGATAGACAGCTGGGCACAATTTTTTCTATGACCCTAAAACATGTACGATAAAAAGATTCCATATCCATAGGGGCACAACAAGATCCACGCAGAGCTACCGAAAATTCAAATAAAAAGAAGTCAACTACCAAATAAATATTTGACCAAAAAAGTCCAAGCTTCAAGAAAACCTGTAGATCTTGGTGGAGACTTGGCTAAAACTGGACGGCTTCACAAGAAGAGGTGACTACACTGGTCACCGTCCAGTTCTTTTCTCCTTCTTCTAATTTCTCCCTCCTTTTCGATCGTGAACACAGTGCGACGGACCTTATAAGGAAATACCTGACTCCCTAAGGATGAGTTATTGGAGGAGAGGTTTGCATGGTAGTCCAACATTCTTGATGGGAAGAGCTAAAACCCATTACGCACATGAGACAAATATTCAATGTTCATGAGGTATGCTTTGGGAAAAGGATTGATCTAAGATGACTTCTGAACCATAATTGTTACAATGATATGTAGAACTCGAGGGTTTTTTATTTTAAATCCCTAATTCTCACAGGAGTTCCGCCACACTATTAATCCAAAGGTCGGGTGCAGCTCCATTTCCACCTTTTGTTCATGGCCTTGGTATGGAACCTAAAATCATTCCACTTTTGCATTTCATTTTAGTTGCTCGAGGACGAGCAAGGTTTAAGCATATGGGGTTGATGAATCATTGATTCATTATGCTAAAAGTTGAAAATAGAGCTTTGTTCTCAAGTAATTAGCTGCATTACATCATTTATTCTGCATTTTTACCATTCAGTACTTAGAATTAATATCTGCATTTTAACACTTAGAATTGCATTCATAATCATCTTCACATATTCTCCAAACTTCATGCATTTTAGTTAAATCATGCTAACTTCAATTTACATGAAACCAACTTCATTGTGTTCATATTACTAACCTTAATCCATGAAAAATCCTAAAAAAATGCTAATTTGTAAACATGCAAAATAATCTCACGCCCAAATTATAGAAAAGACATTCTAAAATGTTGATATCATTCAAATACAGTGTTTGGTTTCACTCTACTCACATTTAAAGTAATATACATTCAAATACCTTCAAAACAAGACCAATTTCATAAAAATCGAAGCTCATATGTGAAAGTTGGGTTTTGAGCCTCTTTTGTGCATTGTACATTTTCGCTGATTTTGACCTATCATTTCATGTGCATATTTTTTCCATTCTAACTATTCTCTTTCATTTCTTTAAACTATTCATTGTTTGAATAAATCATATAAAAATAAAATTTAAAAAAAATCAAAAAAGTAAAGAAAAAGACCAATTCTAACTTAGACCTTATTCACCTAACCTGCTCGTATATAATTAACCTCCCTAACTTATCGTGACATTAACTCAAACTATAAAAAGTCAAAAAATGTTATTTGAGTCCATTGCATTATTTCATAGCATGTTTAATTTTTACATATATTTATCTATCATTAGAAAATCAAATAAAAATTTCAAAACATAAAATTGATATTTTTTGTACATAAATTATCACCAAAAAATTGTATCTTGCATTCTATATTTCATTCACATATGAATCCTTCGTGAACATTGTAGCTTGCATTTATATCTCCATTTTTTGTGTTGAGCACTTTTGCATCTGAGGTCTCCTTCTATTTCTTTTTTATTTTTAGTTGTATTTAAATTTTGAATTTTTTTAGAGCGACATATGGCACCTTCAGGGGCAGCCACGTGCCGCCCCACCTTTCCTTCTCTTAAACTCCTTCCCCCAGTCATGTGCCCTGCACATGACTGTCATCTTCCCCAAACTGCGCCTGCCTCTACCGCTGCACTCCCCATCCCCTACGTCCAACTCCCTCTCTCTTACTTCCTTTCATCGCTCGCTCCTCCCAACGATCAACCCCTCCATCTCTTGTGTGACCTAACCACCAGCCACCCTTTCCGTCCTCGATCTTCGAGGAACCCAAAACAAGCCAACGGACATCACCGAGCAACCCACTTTACCAAAATCCTTATCACCTAAATCCATCGTGACACTAGTTCCCCTTATCCTCTGCAACTACCGCTCCCCTCGCCAGCCAACCCAAAACCCTTCCCTATTTATGCCTCTCACCACCCATCGTCCCAAGCACGCGGAGCAGGCAGTGACAGGGGTTGACTCTACCACGGCGAGAACCACTTCCAAGTGAGATCGCCTCAGCTTCTCAAGGCCTCCACTGGCCTCGATCGAAGCAAGAACATCAGAGTTGACAACACCCTCTCCTCCAATCCAGGTGACCTTTTTCCCTCTCCTTCTTCCTTTGTTTTTCATCTTTTCCTCTATTTCCTCGTTCTTCCCATTTGCCTCCACTCTTCGCACCTAGAGCAACATCGCATTTCTATCGTCTTCACGATGTCTCGTGCTCCATTGCCTTGACCTCTCCAACCAACCCTTTCAAGTGATGAACGACCTCTAGAAGAAGCTCCACATCCATCGACTCATTCTCGCCATCGACGCTCCTGCCAAGATCCGTGCACCCCTCGTATAAAGGTCGCGTCGTCCGTCGCCCATCGCTCACATGTAGTTCACCCTCGGTCGGCATGCCAAGAACCGATAATGAATCCATGATTCTCACTCTTTATTCTTTCATTTTATCTCTTTTTCTTGGTAAAATACGCTGTAAATATAATAACTTAGTTTTCTGCATGGCATTATTTATATTGTATATTTATCTTGTATTTATGGAAAAAATAAAAGAATAAAGGAAAAGAAAAAAGAATGATGTATTTAGAATAATTACAAAGTGACCCAAACCCCAAGAGAATGTCAAGACTTGACCTGATCGCAAAACAAAATAAATAGAGAGAGATAGGGCTCACTTTGTAGTGTATTATCATCAAACCTTTGTATAAAAGACACGGGTACACATCACATCCGGTATTTAAAATATACCCTTATAATTGATAAAAATAAAATAAAAAATATTTATACTCCTAAAATTACATTGTAAATAAATAAAATATAAAATAAGGGTATTTATGTAAAAAATAATAAAATAAAAATATCTTTACATAATACATATATAATATACATGTTTATAATACTAGATATTATATATATGTTATTTTTTCATAAAAATAATTAAAAACCATAGAAAAATACTTTAGAAAATAATAAACATTTTTTATTTTATACACTTTTTATTTTAAATTTATTTGATATTTTTTTATTGAATTTTTCTTTATTTTGTAAATACTGTTTTTTTATTGGTCCACGTGAGTTTGTTGACTCTGGTCAACGTCGCCCCCCCAAGTCGGGTCGGGTCTCACCCCGCTCGTCGGAGCCATTTCTCTGAATTCTCGCATCCACACCCGATAGCCTCTTGCCTTGATATTCGGACCTGAGATTTCTCGTACAAACGAGATTCACGTGGATCCCAAGAATCACCTGGATCCCCCTAGGGTTGCGCTCTATTTCTCGATCTTTTTAAACCCTCGGGAACCCTATAAAGCCTCTCTTTAGCTGCGCCAGCCCTCCAGCTCGTCCCTCGCACCCCCATTCTTCCCTAGCCACCTTCCGTGGAGTGACAACCACTCAAGAAGCAGCTTAGGATCTTTAGGAGGAGCTTGGAGGCTCGTAGCACAGACGTGGCCGGACTCCTCTGCCGCGTGAAGCCTCTCTCGCCAGTCGTAGTAGATCGAGGCCATAACCCATCCTCCCACGTTCACCTGAATCTCAGGAACATGTCCCGGTCTTCAGGTATTGCTTTTAGCCCTCGCATTTTCCCTGTTCGATCGCATCTTCTCACTTAGCCCCGTCGTTGTTTGCTGGCTCCGACCAAGAGGTCCGGAGCCCTTCATCCACATCTATTGCTCCAATCAATGCCTCACCGCACCTCGTACCTTCACACGCAACATATTCCCCCTAAGGCTCGACCATCAGGTTAATATTAGGAAGAGTCTCCTCCCCCCGCGTTCGCCAGAGACCCAAACCCTATCTGACCGTCATCACTCACATCGGCCACCTGCATTCGATGCGGAGCACCCTTCCAAAGGTGCTGGACCTTCTAAAGGCTCGATCAGCCCAACAGAGCAGTGCCAGTCTCCGATCAAAGTTTCCCAGCCACATGTTCTTGCACCATCACCCTCCGCCATTAGATGAGGAGCGGAGCGCCAGTTCGTATCTAAGCCGACCGTTAGAGCAGCTTCCCAGATCGTTGGATCAGAACCTACACGTTAGATCCGACCCCACATCCCCGACATTCCTTGGGCCATCAGATCACTTTTCAGAGGGAGATCAGAATAGTTAAAGCCATCACGTGTGCCTCATGTGCCTCGAGGTATATTACCTCTTTACCCCTGCATGTTTATGTTTTCATGTTTAGTTCAGTAAATAAATGTTGTGGTTAAGAATATTTCCAGTTTGGACCTTGTATTTTTAGATATTTGCACTTTAGTCCCTCCGAGTCTGAAGCACATACGTGCTCACGTGTGTTTTGGGTCATTTGCACTAATTTCCTTAGATTTCTATGATGTTATCGAATAGATGTTAACTTTTCAGAGACTGCATGTATGCTCATGTGCGCAGTATAATGAGCATGTGCGTGATTTAATTGGGCTTTTTATAGATCGGACCCTAAGTTTTTAAAGTGTGTTATTCAGTTGGCCCAGAAATATAAATTGTTTACCTTTCGGTCCCTATGAACTATGATTAATTACACACCTTTTATTGGACTTAGTAAATATTAAATTAATTCGAAAAATCACCTAAAAAATTACCATTAACTCATGTTGGTGTTTAATATTCATTGTGATTTTATTTGATTAATTTCTTTAAATTTTATATTTGTAAAAATTTAGAAACCTTCAAATGCATCCCTGTTTGGTAAGAAAAATCATTAAATTCGAAAAATGCTTTAAAATCCCATAAAAATGTATGTGAGTTCCTTTTTGTGTGTTATATCTCCGATATCAATTTTGTTTGAAAATTAACTCTAAAAACCCTAACAATTACAAAATAACTAAAATCCTTTAAAATTTGTATAAAATCATATAAAACTCTAAAAATCCATTTTCAATTCATGTTTGTAGGTTTTTATTATATTTTATCATAAAATTGCTATCCATGACTTTAGGGCATTTTAAATATTTTTAACTTGCAATTTAGTCCTGCCTATGCACTGCTTGCCTTTTTAGCTTTATTTGATATTTATAAAACCACAAAAATATCATACAAATCCTAGAAAATTACCAAAAAAATTTAAAACCTCTAAAATTCAAAAATATTTTTATCTTAATTTTCCGAGCATCTTTAGTTTTTTAGAAAAAATCCTAAAAGATCTTTGTACTTGTCTTCTCTTATCTTTGTTGATTTTGTTTTCTTATTAAACCTAAAAATTTGTAAAATTAAAAACCACTTAAAATTATTTTATTTTGAGAAATTTGACTACTTCGTATTATTTTCATGTTCCTTGTGTTTGACCCTGGTGTCTATACTAGGTAAATAAAATAGTGAACCGCTTGCATGTGTTGATTGTTTAATATTCCTTTTGAGTGGTTATTTTTCTCAATTGAGCCCGACTGATTGATTGGAGTCGCAACAACCTTGGATTTTACTTGATACATAACTCTAATTGATTAGACGCTCATTAGAATGGCGTCATTGTGGGGGAGCACGCCTTAGTAGTCATTTTTCACTCTTATCCATTTTTTGTTCCTATTTGATATAACTATTTTCTGACACTCATCTATTTCACTTTTTGTGTGAGGGGAAACTACCGAGGACGCTTCGGTTTTCTTTTGGAGGAGACCGCACCAGAGGAGGAGTAGAGGAACAAGAGAGAGTAGTTATATTTTATAGATTAGTTCCTCTTTGCAGAACCATTATTTTTGTAATAATTAGACTCTAGAACTCCTTTGAACTTGGACACTTACACACTTCGAGGTTTTTTTCGTCGAGTACCAGTGTACTCAGGGAACCTAACCACAGATTTTTCGTGTTTTGTTTTTACTGCTTTTATTTCCTTTTGATTCTCGAGGATTTAGCCCTTAGAGTTAGGATTTTTGTTGATTGCGACGTAATTAGCTAAGGCCCCACACCTAATTGGTTATCGGTTCCTTATATCATAATTGGACTTAGCTAAAATAAAATCAAAAAGGTTAACATATTGGGATTAGAGAACACGTATCGAGAGAGGCCATATACAGCAGTGGCAAGACCCATTGAGGTGGGAACCAATTGACATCAGAGACCGAACTCCGGACTCTCTTCCTGATAGTTAACTATTTGTGCATCACGATTAATAGAAGTTGCGCATGTAAGGTCGATTTCCTTATTGCATCATATAAGTAGTTTTATTTATATCTTTACTTTTATGCACGGACACCATGCATGTAGAGTACTGGAGTCAGGTATGCATTTCTATCTCTACATGCATCATCGTGTTTGATCGTGCATCGTCTTTTTCGACTTCCTCCCCCTATTTTATTGGAGTCAAAGTAACCAAGGAAATTGAAAAATTCGTTAGGCATTGTTTTATTTCAGAAAATATTTAAAAAGTGAAAGCAAAATAAAATTGGGACTACTGATGCAACTCAACCCTAAAATACGCTTCACTTAAAAATCTTTTTTTTGAGAGTCAATCCCTCATTGATTGATTTATCTACAGCGAGAGAGTGACCTGCACACTAGGCTAGATCCACATACGAACTCCTTTCAGACTATTGGTCTCGTAGCTAATTGTTCTCTAGTGAGGATTTCACCAGGTAGCTGGTAATCGGTCCGGGACTTCCTTAGCAGATTGGGCAAATTTGCTAGCCGATAATCAGTCCACACCCATACTGGATGGGAAAAATTAGTTGCGAGATTCGGGCTAGTCTCCTGGGAGCATTGGATTCTCAACAGCTTGCATAATTGCTTTAATACCTTGATTTGTTACTTAAATAAAAATTAACAATATAAACTACAGATCTTTTACGATCATCAGCTCGAGTGTTGAGTAGGTGAAAAAGGAGTTTGTCTTCTCATATTGTGTGCATCCAGATCCCATCTTCACAAATCCCCATATCACGATGATGGGCAGGAGGTCCCTTAGGTTGCCTTTGATAGCACAGCTTTCAAGCACTCCTCTCCATTCATCTAGGGCAGCTTCAGAGAGCACAGACCAGCTCTATGAACCTGAGTTCGCAAACACTATGTTACCCCTCGACCACCCTTCTTCCAATCCTGAGGTGCCAGAGCAGATGCTAGCACAGTTATATGTTCACTTGACGGCACCTGAGTTGGGGTCTTTTGCCTTTGTAGAGACCTGAGAGATGGCCAACAGTGAGGGACGCACCGATGAGCAGTCGCAAGGATCCGCATATGTACTTGACCAGGCCACCATCAACAACACACTCTTATCCTCCTTGGAGACCATACAACAACAATCAGATACCAAGGAGCATTTATGGCAGAGGTACGCCAAGAGCTGACGCATATACGAGCTGGTAGAGGAGAGCCATAGAGACCAATCGGTGGAGAGATACTAGCAGTTGAAGGAGGATATGGATGCCCGGATGATCAGCCAGAGTAGAGGCCGCCACACACGATGAGGTAGTTTTATACCCCTGGTGCAACCGTCACCCACCGTTGGATTCAGCTTTCGGAGATCCGGGGCGACTTCGAGCTTTGCCCCCAAACCATCCAGTTACTGCCCAAGTTCCATGGGCTAGCCACTGAGAGCCGCACCTCCATCTGTAGGAGTTCAAGATGATCTGCAGCACGGTCCATGATAAATTCGTGCATGAGGACACGATCAAAATGATCGTCGTCTCGTTCTCCTTAGTTAATAGAGCAGTCTATTGGCTAAAGCATTTGGGGTAGTATGTCACCACCTGGGAACAGCTCCGGACCGATTACTTGAACAAGTATTATCCTCTCGACCTGACCAACGCAGTACGAGCCAAGATTAACAATTTCAGCATGATCCCAAACAAGCTGTTTCATGAGGCCTGGGATCGATTTCGAGAGCTCATCGACCGGTATCCACATTACGAGATATCCAATCCCAGCCTTGTCCAGAGTTTCTTTTGTGGGCTGACACCGGAGCTGCAGGGGCTAGTGAACGCCTCATGTGGAGGGTCCTATTTTGCTAAGGATGAGGACCAAGTCTGGGCCATCTACGAGGAGTTAGCAGAGAACTACACGATGATGTCCCAGACTAGGGTTTACACTCAGGGGAAGCCCCTTCCACAGACCATGTCTTATAATAGGATTGCATGGGTCGATGTTAGTCCTTCTACTTCGTCAGCAGCATCACAGGCCGAGTCCTCAGCCGCTGACATGGGGATCATCAGCGAGAAGCTGGACCGCATCGAGATTATTGAGAAGAAGTAGTGGTAGGGACTTACATAGATCGACCAGTTGGCACAGACACTAAGTGACCTGAAGACTCAGATCATGTGTCTCCAAGAGGCACAGACGGCTCCATAGCCCCATCTCAGGTCACGGGTTGATTCATGTAGCAGCACCACCACCTAGCCTTCTGCCACATACCGTTAGGTTCACCACATCCAGGCAGAGCCAGTCTAGCAATTGCACCACTACCCCCAGCCACCACCATCTTAGGACACTCAGATGGTGGTCTACCAACCATATCAGTCCCAGGCAATTCTTCCCCCTTCACCATTCTAGCAGGAGATGTTAATGGAAGTCAACGGGATTTGGTACGACCGGTACCAACAACAACCCGGGATTGATGAATCTTAGATTCATCACTCTAAAAATCAAGAATTAAGCTCAAATCCCTAAAATTCATTGGCATTTCTTATTTATTCAGCATAATTGGCATTCATGCATATTTTGATAAGAATTGCATTTTATCACTCATTATTGCACAAAATAAGAAGCCAAGAATTTCAGCCCAAGTGACCTGTAAAATAGTCTAACTTACTTTATTTTTAATTAATTCATGCTAACTCCAAATGACCTGAAACCACCTCCATTGTGTATATATTACTAACAAGAATAAATGAAAATTATAAAAAAAATCACTAATTCAAGTAAGTGGACAAAAAACCCAAACCCTAATTCTAGGATTCCAGACTAAAATCTCAATATCTTCCTCATCCAGTGTCGGATTTGATCCTATTCACTTTTGAACTAGTGTGCATTCAAATACCTTCAAAACAAGACCATGTTCAAGTGAATCAGAGCTCATATGTGAAAGTTCGGTTTTGGGCCTCATTTGTACATTTTGTATTTTAGCGGTTTTTGACCTATAATTTTATGTACATAATTGACTCATTTTATTTTATTTATTTTTGTTTGTCTTCTTGATAAAAGTTTTATTAAAATGCGTAAAAATCCAAATCTAAAATGAGCTTGAAATCAAAGAAACTAACTGAGTCTGAGTCTTCACTAACTATTTGTACAAAAATTGTCTTTTTCGTGTCTTATTTTATTTCTTCCTTTTATTACTTAATAACAATCCAAAAAATTACAATAATGTGTAAATACTTATCTTTTATTTTATCATATTTTTTAGATTTTTATCTAGTTTAAAAATGATAAACAAATTAGAAAATCCAAAAATCAAGGCATTGTACATGGAGTATCCCAAAAATATCACTATAAGCAAACCACCAATTTTGGTTTTGGTCTCTTCATGAAAGTTGTAGACCCGTCGAGATGAGCAACTTTCATGAAGAAAACTTTTCAATTCGAGATTGTTTGCTATTTCTTTTTTATTTTTCTACTTCTTTTATTTTCGATTTTTCTGGGACTGACACATGGCGCTCTTGGAGCTGCCACATGTCATCCATTTTTGATCGTTTTAATTCATTTTATAAAATATATATTAAAAGCCTCGCACGTGTAGAGCACATGCCTCCTGCGCACGTGTCCTACACGTGCTCCACCTGTCCCTCCACTTGCTGCCACATGGCAAGATTAGGACCGCCCAATCTCGGTTGATCGGTCGGTCCTGTACCTCGTCTTCCTCCTGCTCCTTTCCTAAATCAGCCGCCATCAAATCACCGCGAATTTTAGCCACCTCCGCTGCTCACCCGCATATCTCGCGACCAGCGCCATCCTCCGGATCTCGCCGCCCCCATCTTTCCATCTACGAAGGCACATCCACCCGTAAAAGCCCCAGAAATCACACCCAATCTCCATCCCTCCTCATCAAATCCCCAATCCCAGATCTCATTGAAGATTGCCGCCAACTTCCCGATCCGGCCTTCTCCTCACCCTATTTAACCACCACCTGTCCTCCCTCTCGTCTCCATCCACTGATTTCCATAGTCGAGGAGGCACTGACGGTGACAGCATCGATCTCCAACTCGTGACAAGGTCCGAGGATCACCCTCGTTGCAAGCTTCTTCCTCGAAGCTTGCTCTGCTCCAGCATCTGTTGTTGATCCCGACACTGCTCCACCCCCGTACCCCCAGCATCTCACCATCATAGGAGCTCTGCTCCTCCACCTAGACTCCAGCCACTCCGCTTCACCGCCCGAACGCCACCAACAACTGCTGAGCCTCTCCGGCCAAGAATCATCCTCGACCGAGTTGCCCTCCGCACCGCGCCTGCTCCAACTACTGGACTCGATCATCTTCAGCCATGCAGGAAGCACCATCAGACAGCCAGCCATCAATGACCACCGACATTCTACTCTGCCTCCCCGACGTGCTTCTATGCCATTTTTGACCGTTGCAGGAGCCTAGTCCTCTGCCTCAAGTGTCCACCGCTGTGTCGGCCATGCCACCTTCACCTCCTCAACCACTTGCCAGCCCGCAGCGCCTCCACCGACTCCGCCTCTCCTCGTCGCAAGCCAACCGGGATCCTTGCTCGAGGCCCTCCCCACGTGCACCGTACGTGTATGGACGGAACTTTGCAGAGTTAACCCCCACAAGTTCAACAATATCCAGAATAACCCCCCTCACATGAACCTTACATGCGCAAGGGGGATATTTGCGATGAGCCCCCTGCCCTTTTGCCAATTTGCACAACCACCCCCGCTACCAGAGGTCACGTGCTAAGCACATGATGCTATGAAAATTTTATAGAATCACCCTTAGATTTTTGGTAATTACAGTCTAGTCCTCCCTACATTATTTAGTTATTGTTATTTCATTGAGACCCCTATATTCCCCTATTATTTTGATCGACATTTTCACATCATTTCAATATTTCAAAAATAGCATGATGTTCTAAATGAATTCTATACCATATGGCATGCTTGTGATATTTTTGCGATTCGTGATTAATTATTAATTATTATTTATTATTTTCATGGAAAATTGCATACTCTGCCCATAATGGCCTTAAAATCCGTAAGTAATTAACCATAGCTCTGAAAATTGCCAAAAATTCACGGATTGTAGAATTAGTTGTATGTTACATTGTGCCCAAAAATAATGCATTTGCATGCATGATTTGCCCTATAAAATTCATATTGCATATTTCAATCTTAAATTTTTAATAGGTATTAAATCTCATATCTTTATGGTTTAGGATTTTTTTGAGATCAATCACCTAGTGATAGATCTAGGATAATTTTATCCCTTGAAAATAGATAGTTTTAATATTGATTATAATTAAATATTGAAATCCATATCGTTTGCATTCATAAATCCAAAAAATAATTATCTTGCATCTTAAAATTCCAAAAAAATTATAGGGCATTCATTTCATCATAATTGTCATCTTGGCCAAGTTTCGTATTTTTTGGACATCGTTTGATTAATCTTTACATTTTAGTCCCTAAAATTGGCCTAATTTGCATTTTGCATCCCAAAATTGCATTAAAAATACCCAAAAAATATCGTCTTGAAAACTGTGGACGAACATTGATAGACAAATTTCTATGTTGTTCCTTTACCTCATTTAGTTCGACCTTAGGACTTGCCCAAGTAAAATAAACATTAAACCACTTTGAATAAAATTGAATAAATTATTGTGGTTATTTCTTGATCGATTCCGATTGCCCGACAACGACACATTCTAGATTAATTTAAACGCTCGATAATTCCCCATAATTAACATTGGCAATTCCGGACTCGCCAGATGGTATCGTCATCGAGGAGGCAAATGGCTTAGTTTTTTGTCTAAAAAATTGTTTGGTTTTACACATTCGGGCAGACTGAACCCCGAATCATCACTGTATAATTCCCATTTTTTCTCTTTTCTGCATTTGTTTTCTTATTTTATTTTTGATTATTTTTTTGGTCACTCTCTTACTTTCTCTCTCTATATTATTTTTCTTGCGAGTTCCCCGACGTACGTCGAGCGATTTCTCACAAAATCGGAGCATCTTCACCGATGCCTGAAAATCACAAATTAAATTAGGATTAAGTCGAGTCATGAGAGAGCGTAGAGTCTATGATTTATTTTATGTAATTTTTAATATTTTGTAATTAATTGCTCATTTATAGCGGTGTCTGTTTGGAGTCTCGCATGTGTAACAAGACCTCTAACTTTTTCTATAGTGTGTCGCGGCCTGTTTCACTCTTCGGTGAGGGTGGGGCCCGACTTGAGTGGCACATAGGTTAGTCCTTCACATACGGCTATAATAGCTTTAAATTTTATTGTTTGTATTCATATAACCTAGTACCACATTGCACTTTAATTGAGACGCAAATTAAATCATTTAAATTAATTAAAAATCCAAATCAATTCTTCATGGCTAATAAAACTTTTTGCTAAGTGCAGTTTTCATCAGCTTGCATTCATATAGATTAAATTTTTAATTCTTGTATTTCATCCCACATGGAGATTGTGAGGGATACCAGTATTCATGACCTTAACATCTCTATTATATTGTTCAATACGTTCACGAATAATATTACTAATTTCGTCAGCTCGAATGGTTACCATTAGTGTCTCTTAATTCTTTTTCGAAAACATAGGGAAAAAATAATACCTGAACTCTAAACTAAAGTCGAAGAAGGGATAATTAGTTATTTCTTCCATGGTCCCTTGGATGCCAATATTAGCATTGATGGTACGAAATGTAATTCCCTATTCAAACAAGTATTTAGAGTCCCCAAAGCCCCCTCTAAGGCTGGTTGAAAAACTCATTGTCGGACCTGATTAATGGCTCTTTGTTGTTCAAAATGAAGGGTTTCATTTTTGTAATTTTCTAATCGTTCCAAACTATCAGAAGTAGCATTAATCAAATTTGCTTTTTCTCGTTCAATCTCAGAATATTCTATCTGAGCATACATCATTGTTTCACGTGCATCAGCTTTTCCCAAATTTCTCCCTCCTATTTTGCCACATAATTTGAAAAGGAAATTGAGACTGGATGGTAGATGTGTATGTGTGGTGACCTAATTTTTTAGTGATCACCTAATTAAAATTGGGACTGCTAAATATAACCGACTTTAATTAACCCATAAAATCAAGAATTTTTGAAGGAGAGCAACCCCGGCCTTGGATTCATTTATTTATCTAAGTGAGCAAGAGACGACACTTAAGGCTAGAGCCCAAATCCAAGTTTTCATATTGACTTCTGATTCTATAAAGAAGATTAGCTACTTCTCAGTGAGGATCTACGGGTAGCCGGTAAATGGTCCGGATTTCCGTAGCAGAGTGGGTGGTTTAAAGGACACTGCATAAGGCTCCGTCCTTAAGTAACATGGGTAGTCATTTTACGATCCGTACTTACACCCATACTGGCTGATAGTAGGTGCAACTAGTCATAAGAATTTGGGCCAGTCATTAAGAAATTTTTTGGCACCTAATAGCTAGCTAATTATTTTCCAAGATTGATTTATCACCAACTAAAATTGAAAAGATAAATTACCGAACTCTTGCGGCTTCATTGTGTGAGTTGGTAAACCTGGGGTTTGATTTGTATTTGTATTGGAGTGCGTAAACTGAATTCGAAGATCAAAAACCGCACACTTGTGCCAACACTCTCCTTTCTTGATCTAAAACAGTTAAGGTTTCTTCTGTTGAATATCCTAGGTACTTGAACATCGTTAACCTAGATCCATTATTTCAACCAATAAACCTTCTTCGAAAATTATGAAACTTTTGTCCATGTACCATCCATACCCGTATTATGAAAATAAATTTATCTCTGTCAAACACAAATTGCCATCCATTATGTCAGCTCTTTCAAAAATAACGGGAAATTTGTCCGAGTATCCATCAGAGCTATACTATGAAAATGAATTCATCTCAGTTAGACCCAAATCTTCAAAACCTCCTCCAACTAGACATCATTCAACTTCCACAGCAGACTCTCACCCACAAATAGATCCAACTCTCTCTACAAATTCGGTCTACTTCATAAATGACAATCCTTTGTATTCGGATCATACAAACAAACAGCCGACTGAGGTCTCCACTTTTTCATATGTCAATCCTCTATATTCCGATCATACAATCCATCCTTCATATTCTGTAAATGTCAATCCATCATTCATGGGAGATTCTAACCACATGATGAATCTAATCGAATTTAACACGTCTTCACATCTTCCACCTTCCCTACCATTGAACACAAATGAGCAACTACCATCTTGGATTGACCCATTACTCATCAGAACTCATGAATCATTTGAACATCAAACCACTTTTGAGACGAATGAACGATCGAGACAACAACTCCAACTGAATTCAATCTCTCCTCACCATATTGTTGGAACAGGTCATTATCTCACAAATCCACGACTAGATTTGACCATTGGGAATAAAATAGAGGTTAGAACATATCAATAGGATTGGCCCACACCTGATAATCTCCCATATTGGATTAACCATGACAATCCCACCTTCATACGTGACACTCATACAAAGGAATGAACTGATGATATTGACACACATAAGCCATGTATGTTGACTCCACAGTATAAGGGTCCGAGCAATCATGACCAAAGGAATGGACTCTACTCAAAACAACTATACATACCTGAATCACACCATGTTGAGTATGAGACCGATAGTGGCCCTCACATCAAGTAGACTCCTTCCATGATTTTTGAGGAGAAATTTTCAGAAGATAAAGATCATATATTAGATATTCCGAGAAGATCTTCTCCCAGGTCATACTTGAAAATGGAAGATGCAATGACTTGATCTCAAATTCAAAAGCTACAAACCACACAGACTATTCCTAAAAAATCTTTTTAGGATGACATTTTGAGGATAAGTAAGAGATATGAATTGATGGAGGAAAATTCAAAAACCGACTAATTTCATTTTACGGAAGCATGGGTATGAAAGAAAAGGATGAAATAAACGGACCTAATGTTGAGAAACATGAGGATATTCAGAAACCCATGGACTATGTTCACCCTAGGGATGACTCTGACAGCGAAACTTCTGCATATTACTCCCCTAGAAATAACTCTGACTCCGATTCTCACTCAGCACATCAAAGCCCCTACTCATCTACGGAAAATACCAAAAAATTGAGTATACAAAAACACCCAAAAAATTGAAATCCATAAAAATACATACAATTTGATACTGAAGAAGATCTGAAGAATTTGGATCCTGTTGTACGGGAAGCATTGGAGAAGAGACAAATTTTTAAACTTCCCTTTATACAGGCCATTGAACACTTCCCCATCCTTAAAGGATTTGTAATTAACAAATTAATGATGAAAAAGTCAGGCAGGACAAGAACAAAGACTGAAAGATATATTTTGTCAATGGCCACCACCTTGGTGTTGAGGAGAAAAACCAAGAGCCACATAGTGAAGCAATTGCCCAGATTTGACTGTGGAATCAAATACGTCACATTTACCCATACTCAAATCGATGACGACTCACCAATCAATATCCTCCTGACCTCTGTATTTGACAAGGTCAAACTCGGACCTATCAGGAAAATAAGAGAGATCGTTCAATTGGTTGATCGATCTATAAAGCAGCCGAGAGGAACAATTTCCATCGTCATTACATTCCAAGGTGCTTTTCTCAAATTAGACTTCACGATCATTGATATTGAGCATCAAGGAGAATTCAACTAGTCTCCGATCATTCTCGGAAAGCCATTCTTGGCTTTGGATAAGGCAATTATTGAGCGCGAGACTCGGGAAATCAATTTTACAGAGTTGGGAGCACTTCAATCTCAACCAGTCATTGAGGAACCACGATTTTCTAAGGCAACCCACGAAGCCCTCGACTACCATAACCGTCAAGTGGTAGAAGAGCCCTACCCCGTTGCTACACCTGAGATAGCAGTTGTTGATGAGATATTGGTTTAGAGACTCTCCCCATTATTCCATTTCTCGCTTCTCCCACCATGGAAAATGAATCCTCATATGATCCTGAGACATATGCATGGACGCATCCTGAGTCGATTGAAATCTTCTCTGATTACTTTGATCAAATCTACCCAACACAGGAATACACCAACATCAAGTCAAATGAGAATGAAAATGCAGAGACGCTCCCCATTATTCTGTTTCCCACTACTCTCACCATAAAAAAATGTTTCTTATATGATCCTGAGACATATGCATGGGCTCACCCTGAGTCAACCTTCTCTGACTACCTTCACTGAATCAATCCAACCCAGGAGTGCACCAACATTAAAAAACTAAGAACAAATACGCGATACTAACACCGATCAAGGAGAAAAATTTCAATGGTTATTCATCTGGAGACTCAAGTGTCAACACCTCACTCCCAGGACCAACACTGACTTCTCCTTCGTCTAAAAAGAAAGTGGCCTTCGACCTTCCGGAAGAGGAATCGTCTGATGATTCTTCATCAGGCCTGAAAAGGGTAATCTGCATGAGTGAAGTATGTTCGGTTGTCCTAAAACCATATCTTCACAAGGATACAAACTTCGATTCTCATTGGATGACTCCCGTTCCTCACTATTATTCATCCAAAGCTGATTCTCCTGGTCGTATTAAATATACTGGAATAATTTCTTATGAGCTGACTGAGATTGGTGCTTCAGAGTATTCATCATCTAAGGATGAATCGCTTGATCATAAAAGGGAACAAATTCTTAGAAAACAACTAAAGCTACTAAAGAACAAGAATATCTGAAGTGACTCCACTTTAAAATGCTATTCCTCTGAGGATAACTCCGGTGATGGTTATCTTTCATCTGATTCATATACTTCATCTACTCTCCATCATAATTTCTTTGAGGATAATTCTGATAATGGTTAGGAATCATATGCTTCATCTTCTTATTATCATTACGATCTTCCACCACAATCTCACAAAAAGATCGGCTAAAAACTGCCTTAATCATCGGCTACCCACCCATCCTCCTGACCCCATCGGTCTCCTTGTACATCTTCTTCCTCTACTTAGGATAAGGCCTAAGTATAGGGGGGTACCGATGCCATATGTACCTATCATTCTCCTCATCAACTCATTCTTACTATCAGTTCCACCTTCGTCCGTACTAAGGTTGGCCAGAGCCTAAGTATAAGGGGAACCGATGCCCATCTGTATATACTCTCCTTATTCACATATCCTGACCGCCTCATTTTCGCTCTTCTTCTATACATAGATTGTTCACAGCCTAATTATAGAGGGGTGGGTCGATATATCTTTTCTTTTTCACTCTCTTACGCTTAGCCCAAGCTATGTCTTCTTTACGCTACTTGTGCTCTGAGGACACATCACTCGCAAAGTATAGGAGTGTGAATATATACTACGTATATATTTTATCCATATCTCGTACTTTCACGTAAGTCTATATGTATTTACGGGGTGGGTAACTAACTTAAAAAAACAAAAATTTTTGCTACTAACACTGACTGAGTGTCCAAGAAAAAAATTGAAAAAATGGCTTCTTATTCATTTTTATAAAAAAAAATCCTTGCAAATCAAAAAAAAATCACACACAAAAATTGTCTGCATTTCACACACCTGCACTTCATCCAGCATTACATTCATTTGCATTTGTGAAAAGTTCTTGGTTCTGAACTGAGTTATGAGCAAAAACTGAGAGTAGTATGGACTTGACCTTAATCCACCTAATTTTCAGAGGAACTTCACCGAGAAAAAGGATTTTAGAAGCTTCAGGTCTTTGACTTAATTCTTCGAGTTCAACATGTCAATGTCCAGTGTTTGACTCTTAGTGTCTAACCTGGTCTCTTCATTCTGGGTACGACTCTGGAATAGCGATTCGATTTGTACTCTCACACTATGCACTTAGCTCAACTCAGACAGGGTGTTGGAAGATTGTGCGAGTTTCTTTTCTGGTAGCATGGACATCTAAAGACTGGAGTACATGTTGAAATAAAGCTTCGGAAAAGGGATGGATGGCTGGGCACAATTTTTTCTAACACCCCAAAACATGTACAGAAAAAAAAAGATTCCAAGGGGCACAATAAGATCCATGCAGAACCACCAAAAAATCCAAATTCAAAGAAGCCTACTACCAAATACACAATTGGCCAAAAAAAGGTCCAAGCTTCAAGAAAACTTGCAGATCTTGGTGGAGACTTGGCTAAACTGGCTGGCTTCACAAGGAGAGGTGACTACACTGGCTACCCTACAGTTCTTTTATTTTCTTCTAATTTCTCCCTCTATTCGATTGTGAACACAGCATGACAGAACTTAGAAGGAAATACCTGACTCCCCAAGGACGAGTTACTAGAGAGGAGGTTTGCATGGTAGTCTGGCATTCTGGATGGGGAGAGCTAAAATCTTTCACACACATGAGTCGATTGTTCAATGTTCATGGGGTATGCTTTGGGAGGAGGATTGATCTAAGATGACTTATGAGCCGAAACTGTAACAATGATGTGTAGAACTTAAAGGCTGTTGATTTTAAATTCTAAGTCTCACAGAAGTTTTGTCAAACTAATAATCCAAAGGTTAAGACTAGTTTCATGTTCACCTTCTCCTCATGGTCTTGGTATGGAACTCAATCTAATTTCACCTCATTGCATTGCTTTTGATGCTCAGGGACGAGTATGGTTTAAGTATAGGGGATGATGAATCTCAGATTCATCACTCTAAGAATCATGAATTAAGCTTAAATCCCTAAAATTCATTGGCATTTCTTCATTTATTCCGCATAATTAACTTTCATGCATGTTTTGATAAGAATTGCGTTTTATAATTCATTATTGCACAAAATAAGAAGCTAAAAATTTCAGCCCAATTGACATGTAAAATAGCCTAACTTCGCTAATTTTTAATTAAATCATGCTAATTCCAAATGACCTAAAACACCCTCCACTGTGTACATATTACTAACAAGAATAAATGAAAATTACAAAAAAATCACTAAGTCAAATAAGTGGACAAAAAAACCAAACCCTGGTTCTAGGATTTCTGGACTAAAATCTCGATATCTTCCTCATCCAGTGTCCGATTTGACCCAACTCACTATTGAATAATATACATTCAAATACCTTTAAAACAATACCAAGTTCAAGTGAATTGGAGCTCATATGTGAAAGTTGGGTTTTGGGCCTCTTTTGTACATTTTGTATTTTAGCGGTTTTTGACCTATTATTTTATTATATAATTGACTCATTTTATTTTATTTATTTTTTATTTGTCTTCTTTGATAAAAGTTTTATTAAAATACGTAAAAATGCAAATCCAAAATGAGCTTGAAATCAAAGAAACTAACTGAGTTTGAGTCTTCACTAACAGTTTGTACAAAAATTGTCTTTTTCGTGCCTTATTTTATTTCTTCTTTTTCTTACTTAATAAAAATCCAAAAAAATAGAATAATGTGTAAATACTTATATTTGATTTTATCATATTTTTTCGGATTTTTATCTTGTTTAAAAATGACAAAAAAATAGAAAATCCAAAAATCAAGATATTATATGTACATGGAGTATCCCTAAAAATATCACTTTATGCAAATGACCGATTTTGGTTTTGTCTCCACATGAAAGTTGTAGATCACATCGAGACGAGAAACTTTTTATGAAGAAAATTTTTCAATCCAAGATAGTTTTCTATTTTTTATTTTCTTCTTCTTTAATTTTTGATTTTTCTGGGGTTGACACGTGGCGGCTCTTGGAGCCACCACGGTCACTCATTTTTTAGCTTTTTAATTTGTTTTTATTAAAAAATATTAAAAGCCTCGCACATGTAGAGCACATGCCTCCTGCATACATTCCCTGCATGTGCTCCACCTGCCCCTCCACTTGTTGCCACATGGCAAGATCAGCACCGCTCGATCTCGGTCGATCGGACGGTCCCTATACCTCATCTTGCTCCTACTCCTTTCCCAAATCGGCCACTGTCAAATCGCAGTGAATCTCGTCCGCCTCTGCTGCTCGCCCGCGTATCTCGCGACCACTGCCATCCTCTGGATCTCACTGCTCCCATCTTTCCATCTATGGCTGGACATCCATCGGTAAAAGCCCCGGAAATCACACCCAAGCTCTATCCCTACTCATAAAATCCCCAATCCCAGATTTCCATCGAAGATCACCGCCAACTTCCCGATCCGACCTTTTCCTCACCCTATTTAACCATCACCGGTCCTCCCTCTCGTCTCCATCTGTAGATTTCCATAACCGAGGAGGCACTGATGGTGACATCGTCGACCTCCGACGGACGGCGAGGTCCGAGGATCACCCTCGTCGCAAGCTTCTTCCTCGAAGCTTGCTCTGCTCCAGCATCTGTTGTTGAGCCCGACACCGCTCCACCTTTGGACCCCTACCATCTCACCACCATCGGAGCTCTGCTCCTCCACCTCGACTCCAGCCACTTCGCTTCACCGCCCGAACGCCAACAACAACCGCTGAGCCTCTTAGGCCACGAATCATACTTGGCTGAGTAACCCTCCGCACCACACCTGCTCCAACTACTGGACTAGATCATCTTAAGCCAAGCAGGAGGCACCATCAGACAGTCGGCCATCAACGACCACCGACATTCTACTCTGCCTCCCTGACGTGCTTCTCTGCCACCTTCGACTACCACAAAAGCCCAGTCCTCCGCCTCAAGCGCCCACCGTTGTGTTGGACACGTCACCTTCACCTCCTCGACTGCTCGTTGGCCCGTGGTGCCTCAACTTACTCTGCCTCTCCCCACCGCAAGCCAACCGGGCTCCCTGCCCGAGGCCCTCCCCACGTGCACCGCACATGTGTAGAGGAAACTTTGTAGAGTTAACCCCCACAAGTTCAACAATATCCAGAAGAACCCCCCCCCCTCATGTGGACCTCATGTGCGCAAGGGGGATATTTGCGTCGAGCCGCCTACCATTCTGCCAATTTGCACAACCACCCCTGCCACCAGAGGTCACGTGCTAAGTACGTGGTGCTCTGGAAATTTTGTAGAATCGCTATTGGATTTTCGATAATTACAGTCTAGTACTCCCTGCATTCTTTAATTATTGTTATTTCATTGAGACCCATGTATTCCCCTATTATTTTGATCGATATTTTCGCATCATTTTAATATTTCAAAAATAGCATGATGTTCTACAACTAATTCTCTACCATATGACATGCTTGTAACATTTTTATGATCTATGGTTAATTATTAATTATTATTTTTCTGAAAATTTGCATATTTTGCCCATCTTGTGCCTTAAATATCAAAAGTAATGAACCATACCTCTGAAAATTACCAAAATTTCGCAGATTGTAGAATTAGTTGTATGTTACATCGTGTCCAAAAAAGAATTGCATGCATGATTTGCCCTATAAAATTCATTTTGTATATTTCAATCTTAAATTTTTAATAGGTATTAAATCTCATATTTTTAAGGTTTACAACTTTTCTTAGATCATTCATCTAATGTAGATATTGGATAAATTTATCCCTTGAAAATAAATAGGTTTAATATTTATTATAATTAAATATTGAAATTCATATAGTTTGCATTTATAAATCCATAAAATATTTATCTTTCATCCAAAAATTCCAAAAAAAATATAGGGCATTCATTTCATCATAATTATCATCTTGGCCAAGTTTCGTATTTTTCAGACATCGTTTGATTAATCTTTACATTTTCAGTCCCTAAAATTGGCCGAATTTGCATTTTGCATCCCAAAATTGCACTAAAATACCAAAACATACCTTCTCAAAAATTGTGCATGAACTTTGATAGACAAATTTCTTGGTTATTCCTTTGCCTCCTTGACATGCCCAAATAAAATAAATATTAAACCACTTCGAATAAAATTGAATAAATTATTATGGTTATTTCTTGATCGATTCCGATTGCCCGACAACAACATATTCCACGTTGATTTAAACGCTCGATAATTGCCCATAATTAACCTTGGCAATTTCGAACTCGTTAGGGATCCGTCATGATATCCCGGGATTCTGATGGTCTACCGTAGGCACCTCATCCCAGCAGCAGCCTCCAGCTTAGGGCAGATAAAACATCCGGTAGCAGCCCCATCACTCCCAACAGTACCGGCAGCAGCTCCAGTAGGGTCCTCATCCCTCATACCAGGAACAGCAGTGGAGGCAGCCGCAGCAGCCTCGCCTTCAGTACTCCCATCCTCCTCCTCACTACCAACAGTCTCAGCCTCATTTCTAGCAAGGCAACCCATCCGGTTCTCATGGACCTGTCTATGAGAACCCATCCCTTGACGACCTCACCCGCCTACTTTCTGACCAACAAGCATCCTTCTAGCGAGAGATGGATGAGTTTCGGCTGGAGATGAGGGAGATTATCAAGGACAAGGTCGCCATACCCGCTCAGATCGAATTGAACCCGAACAATCTGAAGAGAAAATCTAAGCAGGTAAAGTTTAGAGAGACTACCACTCCTAGTGATACTTTGGGTGATATTTTTTCATATGTATTTGATGTTGATTTTGTGACACTTAGGAGCAGTAGGATGCCAGCTAGAGGTGCCTCATTTGAGCGACGACCACTTGAAGATTCTGAAGCGCCAGATGAGGATGGTAGTAGTGTTGATGCCACTCAGGATGATGATGACAGTGGTGCTGAAGCAACCAAGGATGTTGATCCAACCGACGATACTAAGATCGTCATGATTCCAGAGGCAGATGGTGGTGTTGACGCCACCAGCATTCCAGATGTCGGGCCATAGAGCGGTGATGATGCTGCAGACCAGATGCGGTAGGTGGTGCTGATGCCACTAGTTTTCCTTCAGTTTTGTTCCCTCCCTTTGTATCTTAGGATAGAAACATACAAAAAATGGAAAAATAGAAAAGAACAAAAATATGAATAAAGGGAAGGTTTCTGTATCTCCTTCGAGTCCATATATGTTGCATGGTGATCTTTCTATGGATTCTGCTCTTCTACATGCAAATTAGCCTATTCTTGACCTCATCTTTCTGGAGAGGGTCAAGTTATCCCCTTCCCTCAAGCACTCCATTTGGTGAAGGGGAATAAACCAGAAAATAAAAAAAAACACCAGCTAGAGTTCAACCAGCAGATGATCAATCAATTCCAGATATAGCTGACTCTACGGGAGGCACTAGAGCGCATCCCTCTCTTCTAGAAGAATTTGAGAGAGAAGACCACCATCCACGGGAAGAGAAGGAACCAGAATGCAAAGATCCATGTGCTTACTCGTGCCACTTGCTTCGCCATTCAGAATCGATTTCCAACCAAGAGACCTGATGTAGGAGCTCCATATGTCAAATGCCATATTCATGAGCAGCGATTCGATCATACCATATTAGACAACGGGTCTTCTATTAACCTTCTTCCGATATCCTTACTCGACCAATTCGAGTTTGGCCCTATTCGATAGAGCAGGACAGTCCTTCAGTTTACTGATCGATCTGTCAAGAGGCCGAAGGGGTTATTGAAGGATGTGGTCATCACAATTCAGTAACTGAAATTTCTCTGTGGACTTTGTTGTATTGGACATGGAGATCCCTGATTTTGTGGCAGATATCCCCATCATACTGTGACAGATATCCCCATCATACTAGGACATCCATTCTTGGCCACAGCCAAGGTGATGTCCAACCATGATAGTGGGAAGGTATACTTTTGCATCGAGGGCTAAAGTATACAAATAGAGATGATCAAGGACACCAGAGCGAGAGATTCAGGATGCTACGAGCAGTCGAGGGATACAGCGCAGATGATAGATACAAAGCGAGATGTCCGCCAGGAGCGCGACTTTGTGATCATAGACGATGAGGTAGTTTGGTAAGACCCTGTATCACGAGCTCTTGTCACACCATCGAATAGTGCATATTTACATATTTTGGCAGACGAGAGTTTAGAGAGAACACTCTAGGAATCGGACACATTTGAGGTTGATGATCGTGGTCAGGATAGCAAAGCAGAGTTTATTTCATGTTCTTCTGATTCAGATCCCTCAGATTCAAGCATCGATTAGGATGAGTTTGATGATTATTTACCATGACTGATTCCCACAGAGCCAATAGTTAGGGCGTAGAGTGAGCCAGCACATATGACAGATACACCAGTGAAATGGCTCCCACTACCCTTGTTAATTCGATCAAATTAATGGTTAAATTAATTAATTGTCATTCGTTGCAGTCGGATAATAAGAGCAGGTCAAAAACCACTTTTAAATAAAGCAAGTTAATCTCGAGCAGCATTTTTTTTACTTGGGAAAGCCTAAGGTCAAACTCAGGGAGGCAGCTGTCTCCTTAGGTAGATTTTTAGCAAATTCCAAGGTTTGATTTTTAGAGGAGAATATTTTTGGTCCTTTTCGGTTTTTTATGCAAGACACATGCAAATACCAGCCAGTTGACAAGTTAATTCAAATAGGTGACAAAGACCCAAAAATTATGAAACTTGGCCAGATGATCAAATGGGATGAAATTAAACTACGCTATTTTTTTTAGAATTTTCTGACACGAAATAAATTTACTGTGAATTAAAAATGAATGCAAGATGATTTTGACTAAATTACATTTCATAAATATCAAATCACAATATTTTTAAAAATATAAATTATATCTGAAGGTGAGGAATCCAGGAAAATTATTAAACCTAAATTGTTATGTGAAATGAACCTATTAAAATTAATTAAGGAAATCACTAAATGATTTATTTAGGCCTCGGGATGTGTGCAATTGAGATGAAATTTTTACACAATGTAAACTAATTATCCTAGATCTAATGTGATTTTTTGGGAATTTTTGGAGTCAGAGAGAAATTATTATCAATTAAGAGGCATACATAGGCAAAATATAGCAAGATTGAACCAATTAATTAATAGAAAAATCCACTGATATTACAAAAATATGCCAAGTGTCACATATGGAAGAGGACAATGTAAGCTATACAATGCAATTTTCCAAATTGAAAAATGAATTAAAATGAGTGCCTAAATATGCGTACAAAGACAAGGGTATAAATGCAATTACAGGAATTTAAATTGATGAAAATAAAACGTGCTGATAGGGACCAATACGCAATTACCTATAATGCTGAGGGGGTGGATGCAATTTTTCCACAGAACACATGCTCCTCACGTGGGGTCTCCTGGCAGGGATTGAAATGCAATTCTGGAAACCTTTGGGGGCCTGGATGTAATTTACCCAAGACACACGTGCAGATCACGTGGGGGTCCCAGGCTCGGTGGTCTTCGGAGGCTCGGAGCAAGGCTCAGGTGGCTCTGGAGGTTCGGATCTGGCTCGGAGTAGCTTCGGGTGATCCGAGCCTAGTGGTCGGGGAGGAGGCTCGGATCGGACGACGTGGCTCGACGTGGATTGTAGGATCAAGGAGGATCCAACGGCAGCTGGCTGTGGGCGTGTGGTGTGTCTGGATCCGTTAGATCAAGATCGATCTAATGGTGATGGGTCTCTCCTGAGATGAGGACGTGGTCGATCAGTGACAGTTGGATCTTAGATTGATCCAACGGCACCTGAAGCGTGGAGAGGTGATGACGTGGTGCGATCTGGATGCGTAGGATCTGCCTGATCCTACGGTTGCGGGGTGTGCGTGACGTGGATGGCTCCTGATTGTTTAATCAAGGGGATCGAACGGCTTCTGGCTTTCGTCCCCAAGGGTACTCCGCCTCCTGCAGCGGAGAGGAATGGGCTCTGGCGAAGCTAACTAGCTCTGCCTCATCCTCCCATCGTCAGCGAAGGGTGCTGGAGGGTCTGGCGTAGCTCAGAAGATTCGTGGAGGGGCGGCGGAACGTCCGGTGATGTTGGTTGAGGCTGGGGTGGCCTGGAGGCCACTGGCGATGAATCTCAAAGATGCGCCGGTGAAGCTTTCGGCCAATCAAGGAGAGAGTACCTACAGGGGTTAACGGTATAGCCGAGTCATGCGAAATGTTCATGGAGTGGTCGGGAATGAAATGCAAGGCCTGTGATGCAGTGATGGTGTCTGGTGATCGAGATCCGCCAAGGTGGCGGAGCTGGCATCGGTGAGAAGTGGCGTACGTCGTTGTTGGGAATGAAGGGTAGCGCGAAGAACAGAGCTCACTTGCAGAGCTCGAAGGATGATTGGTGGAGTGAGATGATGCTCGTGGACGGCGAATAAAATGGGAGAAAATGAAGAAAAATCAAGAAGAAGATTGAGGAGAAGATGGAGGGATCTACCTGGGATCAGAAGCTCGGAGGGAGCTTCCAGGTCATCGCTCGAAGTCCAGTAGGGGACATGAGCTTGTGCAGTGCCTTGGAGGAGCTGCGACACGGTGGAGTTGGGTCGTGGATCTCGTCGGAGGTGGTTCTCGATCTTCGCTCAACCTCAGGTCAAATTGTTGTCACCAATCTGAAGGTGGGAGCTTGGAGATACTCTCCGTGGTAGCGGATGGGTGTGAAAGTGGCCAGAGGCGACTTATTTAAAGGATGGAGGTGACGACATGGATGGCGAAGAGGTGGAGTTCATGGGTATCATGGAGCGAGGTTGAGGGTAGTCATGGAGATCGAGGGGGCTGGCGAGGATGAGGGACGTGTAGGCTGCGTCGTGGTGGCGTTAGGGGAAAGATTATGGTCGGCGTGGAGCCCAAAATAGAAAGGGGGCGGCCCCTTGCGCACGGTGGAGGACGTGGGCGCGGGGTGTGTGGACGTAGACGACGATCCCTTAGTCGTTGGATCAGGCGATCCAACAGCCCAGATGGAGGCGCGGGTCGACGCTTGGAATCAGATCTCTAGGGCACGAAATCGAAGGGCACAGGATGCGCCACATGGCATATGCAGGGTGAGGCGCTAACGAACGGGCGTGATTTGATCAGATCTTCGATTGGATGGTGGGGAGAAAAGGCAGTGATGGACGGTATAGATCAAGGAGCCCACAGCGAGATCGGATGGCACACAGAGTGCCACGTGGTGGACTGTGGGTGAGGCACTAGGGGACGGTGCGGATGAGAGGTGGGGATGATCAAATGGTGGAAAACCAAGGGCGTGCGTGGAAGTCATTAGTACGTTGGATCTAGATTGAGATCCAACGGTCAGAGATGATGGCGGACCGGTCAAAGGTGGCGGGCCGCGTGGCGCAATCAGAGAGCGCCACGTGGCCAGCTTTAAGTGGCTGAGAAGAAAAATAAGATTAGAGGAGTAAGGAGGCCGAATTTTGAAAAACTCGAAACATGAAAGTTGTAGATCGCGATGAGATCTACAAGTTTCATGTTGACCAAAAACGGAGATAAGGTCAAATGTGATACAAAAATACAAGAATACAAATATACATATGTATAGTATACAAGGAGGCCCAAAAACCCATGTTTTGCCTACGAGCCCCGAATTGAATGAAATTAGTCTCATTTTATAGGTCTCTGGATGTGTATTAATCTGAAGGTGAGTAGACCTAATTTGGAGTTTGTAAGAGAGAGATATTGGCATTCTAAGGTCCAGGGGGTTTGCGGCTTTATTGGGTATTTTACAAGATAGGAACTTTGGCCTTCTTCCTTATATTATTAACTAATGGTGAACATATTATAAGGATGGTGATATTTTACTTTGGAGGGGATAAAATACAAATAAATAGGTGGATATTTTACAAGTGGATCTTACAAATGGATTGGCTTCCTATTTAAAAGCAAATATGAATGCTAAGATGCATATCTTGTGGATTGATGCATGAAGGCTATTTATGCAAGATAAAGGGAAATATGATGCTAAATACTCGGGGACAAAGCTCTATTTTCAACTTTAAGAGTGATGAATCACATATTCATCAACCCCATATACTTAAACCTTGCTCGTCCATGAGCAACTAAAATGAAATGCAAAAGTGAAATGATTTTGGGTTCCATACCAAGATCATGAACATAAGTTGAAAATGGAGCTTGACTCAGCCTTTGGATTAATTGTGTGGCGGAACCTCATTGGGATCTGAACTGAAGACCTAACAGACTTCAAGTTCCACAAGTCTTCTATTCAAGACTCCTCAATAGTAAGGTTAGAACAAATCCTCAAACGCAAATTTCTGATGACTATGATTCTTACTTGTACTGTGTAAGTGTGAAATAGCTCTCTACATCAGAAATGGCTCAGAACTAGCCTCCTCTAACAAGGTAACTCAAATAACCTGGTCCAGTAACTCTTTCCTCGAGGAGCAGGGTATTCCCTTCTAAGTTCAAGTGCGACCAACTCAAGAGGAGGGGGTAGAGAAAAGAATGGACGGTTAGCCAGTATAGCTACCTATCCCGGGATGCCTGACTAGTGTAGCCAAGTTATCCAGCTGCATTTCCTTGCTAATATAGATACTCCAACATGTATTTTATTTTCACTTGGACCTGTCTGATTTTTCTAGAGTTATTGCATTTTTCCGAACTATATACAGGGTGTAGCATGTACATCAGGAGTTTTTCCTCTTGAGCTAGTAGACTATCCCTCTTTTGAAGCATTATTGCAACCCACAGCATCCCATCCTTAGATGTCAACACCACCAGACTAGGTTGAGATGCACTACCCTCCCTAGAGGAAGACATATGTTTCCACCCGTGTGCTACTCCAAGCTAAAGGATTCTACTTCCTCACCACCTCATCAATGAAGAGCTACGTGCATTGTGCTTGTCCAAGTTAGTTCATTATCTAAAAAAATCATGCGTGTGCACGAGATATTCTATTTAGACTAATAAGATGACATGTGAACATAGACTTGCGGACTCAAAGAATTAAGTCACTTTACCTTAGAAATCTTAACTCTAGTTCCTATAAGGTTCCTCTGAAATTTGGTTGATTAAGGTCAAATCAAGTCCTTCCTCGACATCTACTCATAACTTGGTTCAGAACCCACTAGCTTTTCACCTTGCATATGCAAGATATGCGGATGAGATGCAGATGACATGCTATGAATGAAATGCAAGACTCTTTTTCTTTCTTTTCTGATGTAGAAATGATATGCAAGAATAAGAAGCCTTTGAATTTTTCATATATATATATTATAGAATTTGGTATACCTCCTATGTTACAAAATATTACCAGGATTTTATAAGTATTATACAGATTATACCAGTGTATTTTACAAAAAAATTTCTCCAAATTTTACCCAGCCCGTAATTATTGTGAAATATATACAAGAATATGTGAAAGTACGAGCTATGGATAAAGTATATATGTAATATATACACGCCACCCTATACTTAGCGTGTGCTATGACCTCAGAGCACGAAAATGCGAGGAAAAAGACATAGCTCGTGCTAAGCGTAAGAGAGCCAAAGAGAACAAAAAATGTAAACAAGTCATCCTGCCCCCCCTATACTTAGGCTCTGGAAGCCTAAGTGTAGAAGGAGAACAAAAATGGGGCGGACGAGGTCAAGAGGAGAAATGGATGAATATACACAAGGCGGGCATCGATCCCCCTATACTTAGGCTCGGATCAGCCTAAGTATAGGACTGGAGTGAGTATGAGGACCAATGTGATCTGGAGGATGTACAGAGACCCGATAAAAGTGGCTCATCCCCCCTATACTTAGGATCTGGTCATCCTAAGTATAGTCCAAGATGGTGATCAATGAAGCTGGGATGAGTTACTAGAGTTGCGGGGGAGAAAGGACAAAATGCACAGGAATGATGATATATACAAGTGAGTCAATCTGAATCTTTTAAGATGCTGCTGATGGCTAGAGCTCACTGCTGCAAGGTCCCATGCGCAGCTCGAGGTGTATCTGCTGAATCTGTCTCGTGCATGAATACAATCTCCTCAACATGGACTAACTACTCATTGGCTTCGACGAAATGCTTCAACAGTTGTCCATTCACTAGGAATGTCGATACGTCATCTGCGAGATCTGAGATCTCGACACATCCACTATCGTGCATTATACGGACGACAAATGGACATGTCCATTTGGACTTCAACTTGCCTTGGAAGATCTTTAGCCTAGCATTAAACAACCATACCTTGTGTCCAGGAACAAAGGTCTTTCATCTGATATATCTATCGTGTCAATGCTTAACCTTGTCTTTGTACACCAAACTGTTGTCATATGCGCGGTTTCTGACTTCCACAAGCTCATTCAGATCCATATCTCTCTGATTTTGCCCAAGGTGTGTGTTCCAATTGACCTTTTTGATTGCCCATTCTGATTTATGCACTAACTCTGCGGGCAAATGGCATGGCTTTTCGAATACCATTTGGAATGGGGAGGTTCCTAATGGTGTCTTGTAAGCTATCTTGTAAGCCCATAGGACCTGATCAAATATCTGAGACTAGTCCTTCCTGTGTGGGTGGACGAGCTTTTGCAATATAGTCTTCACCTCCCTATTCGACACCTCAGCCATACCATTAGTCTGTGGGTGGTAAGGACTAGCGACACGGTGTTCATGTAGTCCTTCAAGAGTTTCTTCACCTCTCGATTTACAAAGTGGCTACCCCCATCTGATATCATCATTTTGGGGATCCCGAACCTCGAGATGATATGCTCTCTGATGAATTTACAGATAGTCCTGTTGTTTGTGGCTCGGGTCGGGATAGCCTCCACCCACCTGGATAGGTAGTCTACCGCAAGAAGGATGTACTCGAACCCATGGCTAATAGGGAATGGGCCCATGAAATCGATACCCCAGGTGTCAAAGACGTCACAAATGATGACAGGCGGCATCAGCATCTCATCCTTGGAACCAACGGTTCATCCCATTCTCTGGCATACTGGGCACGACTTCGCAAAGGTGATGGCATCGTGAAACAGAGTTGGCCAGTAAAAGCCACACTGAAGTACCTTCCATGCGGTCCTCTTCCCGGAGTGGTGTCCTTCTGCCTCTAAGATGTGACATAAAGAAAAGGCACTCTGGTATTCCTCCTGAGGAATACACCATCTCCAGACACAATCCGGTCCTTCAAAGAAAAGGATCGGATCCTCCCAATGGTAGTGTCTAGCATCCGACTTCAGTCGATCGATGTGGCTCTTAGACCAACCTTCGAGAACCTTCTTGGAGACAAGATAGTTCACGATGTTGGCGTACCATGGGAGTGAGTCAACAACAAAAATCGACTCCTCAGGGAAGAAGTCTCGAATTGGTGAATCCTCGGAAGTATTGATATCTTCAAGACGGGAGAGATGATCGGCTACTACGTTCTTCTTTCCAGGTTTATCACGAATGTCCAAATCAAACTCCGGGATAAGCAAAATCCACCTAAGAAGACGCGCCTTCGTGTCCTTCTTTTCCATCAAGTATCGTAGCGCCATGTGGTCAGTGAACACAATTACCTTGGATCCAATTAAGTGAGATCTGAACTTGTCCAAGGCAAACACTACCGTAAGCATCTCCGTTTCCGAAACTATATACTTACGCTGAGTGGTATCAAACACTTTGCTTGCGTAGTGGATTGCAAACGGGACGCCATTCCTCCTCTGTCCTAACACAACCCCAACAGCAAAGTCTGAGGCATCTGTCATGATCTCAAAAGGTAGAGACCAATCTGGGGCTTGTAGGATAGGTGCGTCCATGATCATTCCTTGCAATAGCTTAAAGGTCTCAAGACATTTGTGATCAACAATAAACTTCATGTCTTTGCCTAAAAGCTCAGTTAGCGGTCAGGCAATCTTAGAAAAATCCTTGATGAATCTCCGATAGAATCTGACATGCCCGAGGAACGACCGCAACTGCTTGATGTTGGTTGGTGGCTGGAGTCGTTAGATCACATCCACCTTGGCAAGGTTAACCTCCATTCCTCTCTTGCAGATGACGTGCCCTAACACAATGCCCTCCGTCACCATGAAGTGACTTTTCTCCCAGGAGAGCACCAGATTAACCTCACAACAGCGTTTGAGGACTCGATCCAGATTCCTAAGACAGAAATCGAAGGAATCGTCGTGGACCGAGAAGTCGTCCATGAAGACTTCCAGGAATTCGCCGACAATTTCAGTGAATATAGCAATCATGCATCTTTGAAAAGGACCTGGAGCATTGCATAACCCAAAGGGCATGCGCCTGAAAGCATAGGTACCAAAGGGGCATGTGAATGTGGTCTTTTCCTGGTCTTCCGGAGCTATGGCTACTTGATTGTAGCCCGAGAACCCATCCAAGAAACAGAAGAACTCTTTCCCTGCTAGTCTCTCTAGGATCTGATCAATGAATGGTAGTGGGAAATGATCCTTCTTCATCGCGGCATTCAGGTGTCTGTAATCCACACAGACGTGCCACGATGTGGGCACTCACGTCACGATCTCCTCTCCGTCCTCGTTGGTTGTCATCTGAATTCCTGACTTTTTCGAGACCACATGGATTGGGGCCACCCATTTAGAGTCGGAGATGGGATAAATGAAACCTGTGTTGCACCATTTCTCTATCTCCTTCTTCACTACCTCTCATAAATTTGGATTCAAACGACTTTGGAATTCACGAGAGAGTTTGGCTTCATTCTCCAAGTAGATATGGTGCGAACACAGAGCAGGATTTATCCCGTGGAGATCGGAAATGCTCCACCCTATTGCCTTACGGTTTTTCTCCAGGATCTCTAGCAAGTGAGATTCCTTCTCCTCAGTCAATCGCGAACTAACGATGACCAGATATTTCTTCTCTTGACCCGCAAGGAATGTGTATTTTAGTGTTGTGGGTAGAGGCTTGAGCTTAGGTAAGGTGTGATCGTTTAAAATCTGGCTCAATTGAATCTGGTTCGGTGTTGGAAGTGGCTGGATCTTTCTCTATAATTGCTGCCACTAAGTTATTCGGCTCTAGAGTCAGATCATCAAAGGTCTCCATGCAATCGGCAAAAGCCACGTCCGACTCGTCATCCTCATCTTCCGATTGTCCTAAAGAGGGAAGGACTGACAGGCCCAGGTGGGCCTCTAAGTCATCGAAGATGTAGGGAGATGCAGGTTCTGAGCTGTACTCATTTCTGAGGACCTCGCAAACTGACTCATGCACAAGATCATCTCTGGATGGGAGGGACTCATCGGTGCTGGCTGGGTTCTGTCTCCATGGCCCAATTGTGTCTACATGGTTGCAGTTTGCTTCGGTTGAAGAGTACTCGGTGCTAGATTCGGAATCCGGTCTCTGTCATCTGGTTGGCTTTATCTTAAGTTCCTCATCTCCGCTGGGAGTTTGGAACTGGATCTTCCCGATCTTGTAATCAAACAAGGCCCCTGCTATTCTAAGGAAGGGTCTGCCTAAGATGATCTGCGAATCTCTCCAATTACGAGGGTCTAGGACAGTGAAGTCCACCATGTATTCTTGACCCTCGACTTTGATGACAACATTCCTCAATTCTCATTGGGACCTCTTGGTTGATTTATCAGCAAACTGCAGGAGGGCTCTAGATAACCTAAGAGATCCGAGATTAAGCCGCTCATAGAGGGTTGCAGGCATTAAGTTAATTGAGGAGCCGTTGTCTAGGAGAGTGCGTGCAAACGTAATGTCATCGACATGACTCACCACATAATGTGCACCCATGTCTCTTCATTTTCTTGGAAACGAGTTCTTTATTGCACAAGTCGTGGCTACTGACAGAACATGTTTCTCAACACGTCTTTTGGTCTTCCTGTTAACCCTAGTAGGTGTGCATCTCACCTTATGGTATTTCTGAAATGCAGGAGTCATTTCCACGTACTTTTCAAAGGGGATAGTGACCTTGATATGCTTGTTGCAAAACTCTGCCATCTCAGGGTCATCTTTCTGGATTTCTTTAATTGTCTTCTTTCCACCCTTAAGAGCTCGGGGGAAAGGGATTATTGACTCTAACTCAGGTTCTGAAACTGAAATGTTTTCGTTGAAAGCGGGAACTAAGTTCTATACAAGACTCAGACTCTAAAACAGACTCGGACTCTAACTCTGACTAAAAAGAAAATACTGCTGCGAAACTGGTGAAGCGTCTTCCGCAACTTCTAGATGGTCTTCCTCAGATGGAGGTGCGGGCCCTTCATCGGTTTCGTCTGACTTGCTGTTGGTGCGGGTTTGTTGCTGCTTCGAGGACCCAGAAGTCCTCTTCTTCTGCCAGTGGTGGTCTGCCTCCAAGTTCTCCTCAGGTAGAGACTTGGCGGCTCCTTCCTCCGGTGCTCGTGCCCGATCAAGTATGATCACGGTCCTTCCGATCCTAAGGGACATATGGTTGTCGTTATCATCCGAAAGGATCTCATGTTCAGATAAAGAATTATCTGAATAGTATACCTGATCACGAGGTCGATTCTAGCCTTGGGTTAAGCTGTTCGGGTTGGCTTGAACCTATGCAGGAATTGGAGTCTTTGGCGCCATTTGTTGATCCTGGGTACGAGAAACATGATTCAGATTGGTTCTCTTATCCAAATAGTTATTCTGGATCTGTTGGACCCTCTAAGACAGGATCTGGATCGCCAAGGTGAGGGACTCCAATTCGGTGGGCTAGGCTGGCTGATGCTGACTTGCAGATGAGGTTTTGTACTAGCCCTGCTGGCCATGCCGATACTGCTACTGCTGATGGGACGGTGACAGGCCATGCTGGCCCGAGTGGAATGTGCGCTGCTGCTGCTGGTGCTATTGAGGCTGGTATACTCGTTCGGGCCTGGACTGAACAAAGCGTGGTGCAGGGACAGAGCTGGTTTCCTGGTAAGCTGGGGAAGGTCGGTGAGGATGACCGTTCCCCATCCCCGACTGTCTGTCGATGAGGTCACGGTTGTACCACAGCCCATTGATCTCGAACACCTGCGGAGGCTCCTCGTATCCAGTTTCCATTTGTAGGAGTGTATGTTGGTCCTGCTGGGTGTAAGTTTTCTCCTCCACCCAGTCATTCTGAGGCCCCGGTCCGTGTTCCTGTACAAGATGGACTCAGTGTACAGGTACAGGTGGTGTAGAAGGGGCAGGTAGCTTTATCTTGGCTATCTTCTCAGTAAGTTCCTCCACTTGCTTCGGCAAACGCGAGAGAGACTCAAGGTCAGTGACCCTCTTGTGGATCTGCTCGACCATGGTTAACTTATCAGCTATCATCCCCATGCTGGGGATGAGGTCCTTTGTCAGATCTGCTATAGTACTCCTAGTTGTCTCGTTGGATAGAAATGAGGGAGACAACTGATAGGCCCTGGTGACCTGCGACCTACATGTTTCTGCCCTCTACTCTAGTATCTTCCATACATCATTCTCGTTCTTGTTCAGATAGCTTCCTCCATAGAAGGCACTGACTAACCCCTGCATCTCCGGGGTCATGCCAAAGAACAAGGTCTAGACTAAGATCGCCTAAGAAATTACATGGCTGGGACATTTCTGAACTAGGTCATTAAACCTATCCCAGGCTTCATGGAATGGTTCACTGGGTCCCTTGGAAAACTAGCGATCTTTGTTCTCATTTGATTAGTCCTATTGAGAGGGTAGAACTTCTTCAAGAATAGGTCCTTGAGCTGCATCCAAGTTGTACATATCACCCCTAGGTTCTTCAACCAATGTACTGCCTTGTCTCCTAATGCGAAAGGGGTGGCCTTCAATCGAATGTAATCCTGCCCAACCTTAGGATGACTAAGGTTGTTGCAAACCAGCTCGAAGTCTCTGAGGAAGGCATATGGTTCTTCATTGGCATTTCTGTTGAACTTCGATAGCAGTCTAAGGAAGTGGGGCTTGAGCTTGAATGCTTCGGGGGGAACCGTTGGTGCCAACCAACTGTACATCTCGTTCTCTGTTGGGTTGTAGGCATCAACCATTGGTCGGTCAATTCCTCCTGCCGCAATGATCTGTCCCATTCTAGCTGTGAGATCAGCATTCTGTTGTTCGGCTGTGGTAAGGCGATTAAGGATCTGTCACAACGGGTCCTCATCCGGTGGTTGTTTAGGTGGCATCTTGTCCTCTAGTCATGGGTATGAAACATGGTCTATGTTAGAGGACAAATCAAGGAAGGGATTCTTACCAAGGTGATGGTCTTCCTCGGTAAGCTCAGAGGAGAGGAAAGGGTTGGTTTGAGAGTAACCACCCTGGGAGTGAGGGAATTAGAAAGAGGGTCATGAGTCCCGGGTGGTCCAAGTTACGCTTGGGCCGGTGAAGAGGAGTTTTGTGGGGGACTCAAAGAGAGATTGGTGAATAAGGAGTGGATATCCCCCCAGTTACTCATCTTGATTTGGCAAGAAGAATTGGGAGTTCTAAGTGAAGATAGGATTTGACTCCTACATGAAGTAAACAATTCAATCCAAGACCCTGGATTCACACTCAACACAGTGAAGGACCCGAAACCGAGTCCAATTAATCTTGTTAATTTTAAGTGTGATTTTTTAAGCAAGATAGCAAGGATTTACGCGGCCTATAGGGAAGTCGACTCAGAACCGTATGCGTCTTCCCTGTTTAACCCGTCGCCTAAGATATCGCTGGTCCTTCTTTTCTTCGCTCCTATCTCAAGTTGATGGATTCAAAGACCTGCCCCTATCTACCTGCAAGCAGTCGGAGGCTGACAAGGTTGGAACTTCACCCCGGGGGGTTACTGGTAACTTATCGCAAAGTACCACAATTTCGCCCCTATCTACCTGAGACAGGCGGAGGTTACTTGGTGCTAGTCAGTGAACCTTAATAAATTCAACTTGTGATATTTGCTAGGATTAGTCGGAACATGATATGGAAGGCAGGGATTTGGGATCTACCTTATTGTGTTCATACATAGTAAAGTACCCTCACTCAGCTTGAAAACAAGGTCGGGGATTAGTCTCCCGCAAACAGATTTTCCAATTTTATTGATTTTTTAGTCAATAATGTTAGCAGTCCCGGTTTTAAGTTAAGTTATCACTTGTTAGTCCAACCACACAGCACGCCTAACGTCCAGTCCCAATTTCTGTTTAAATTAAGTTTGAAAAACAGAGGGGGAATCGAGAAAAGCCGATGCACGAAAAACAATGATGCGTTTGTCGAGTGAAGAATACTTACAGTGATCCCTTCGCTTTATGCAGGATGCAAAACAGAATTGAAATCTTTTTTACACTAAATGCAAATGTAAATGACAAAATCTGCTCCTAGACAAGAAGTTCTATTAGCAAGTGAAGCACGGGTTGATTTGGCAAGTTTTGCGGTCTAGGTGTGTCTTTTAAGTTGTTTTATGTGGTCCTAAAAATTTACGAGCACAAGCAAATCCTAGAGTGGCTCGAGGAGCCGCTAGTGCAAGCCTAATCTACAATTCAATCCACACAGCACACGGGGACCACAGTTCCACTATCTTTACACAAGCGAGAACCCAAACGGGAACCGCTAGAAATGATGCGAAAAAATAAAGAAATAAAAAAAATACAAGTTCTCTCAAATCACTCAAGAAATTAAAATGTAGGCTCCTCAAAGGATCTTCGACTCCTTGCGTTCCTCACATAGAAATAATCTGAGGTCGGATAGAGAACGACTCAAAAAATACAAAAATTAAAAGACAGAAAATTATTCACAAGAAAACCAAGGGTCAGACTACCCAGGGATAGAAAGTCAAAACACTCAGAAATTACTGCAAATTAACCTAAGCCGTGCCTCCCCAGCAATGGCACCATTTTGAAACGACTCCCACTACCCTTGTTAATTCGATCAAATTAATTAGTTGTCGTTCGTTGCAGTCGGATAATAAGAGCAGGTCAAAAACCACTTTTAAATAAAGCAAGTTAATCTGAGCAGCATTTTTTTTACTTGGGCAAGCCCAAGGTCGAACTCAAGGAGGCAGTTGTCTCCTTAGGTAGATTTTTAGCAAATTCCAATGTTTGATTTTCAAAGGAGAATATTTTGGTCCTTTTTGGTTTTTTGTGCAAGACACATGCAAAATCCAGCCAGTTGACAAGTTAATTCAAATAGGTGATCAAATCAAGTATAAAAATTATGAAACTTGTCGAGATGATTAAATGAGATGAAATTAAGCTATATTAATTTTTTTAGAATTTTATGACACTAATTAAATTTACTGTGAATTAAAAATGAATGTAAGGTGATTTTGACTAAATTAATTTTAATAAATATCATATCACAATATTTTTAGAAATAAAAAATATCCTAGATAGATCTGAAGATGAGGAATCCAGGAAAATTATTAAACCTAGATTTTTATGTGAAATGAACCAATTAAAATTTAATAAGGAAATCACTAAATGATATATTTCGGCCTTGTGATGCATGCAATTGAGATGAATTTTTTACACAATGTAAACCTAATTATCCTAGATCTAATGTGATTTTATTGGGAATTTTTGGAGTCACGGAGAAATTATTATAAATTAAGAGGCATAAATGGGCAAAAGATAGCAAGATTGAACCAATTAATTAATAGAAAAATCCACTGATATTACAAAAATATGCCAAGTGTCACATATGGAAGAGGACAATGTAAGCTACGCAATGCAATTTTCCAAATTGAAAAAAGAATTAAAATGAGTGACTAAATATGTGTGCAAAGATAGGGTATAAATGCAATTACAGGAATTAAAATTGATGAAACTAAAACATGCTGATAGGGAACAATATGCAATTACCTATAATGATGTGGGGGAGGATGCAATTTTTCCATAGAACATGTGCTCCTCACGTGGGGTCTCCTGGCATGGACTGAAATGCAATTTTGGAAACCTCCAGGGGCCTCGATGTAATTTACCCAGGACGCACGTACAAAGGGGGTCCCAGGCTCGGTGGTCTTCGGAGGCTCAGAGCGAGGCTCGGGTGGCTCTAGCGGTTAGGATCTGGCTCGGAGTAGCTTCAGGTAATCCAAGCCTAGTGGTCGGGAAGGAGGCTCAGATCAAGCGACGTGGCTCGATGTGGACCGAGGGATCAAGGAGGATCCAACGGCAGCTGGCTGCGGGCGCGTGGCGTGTCCGGATCTGTTAGATCAAGATCGATTTTACGGTGATGGGTCGCTCCTGAGACGAGGACGTGGTCGATCAGTGACCGTTGGATCTTAGATTGATCCAACGGGACCTGGAGCGTGGGGAGGCAATGACGTGGCGCGATCTGGACGTGTAGGATCCGCCTGATCCTACGGCGGCGGTGCGTGTGTGACATGGATGGCTCCTGACCGTTCGATCAAGGGGATCGAATGGCTGCTGGATTTCGTCCCCAATGGTCCTCCACCTCCTGCAGCGGAGAGGATAGGGCTCCGGTGAAGCTGACCTAGATCTGCCTCGTCCTCCCATCAACAGCGAAGGGTGCTGGAGGGTCTGGCATAGCTCAGAAGATTCGTGGAGGGGCAGTGGAACGTCTAGTGATGTTGGCTGAGGTTGGGGTGGCCTGGAGGTCACTGCCGATGAAGCTCGAAGATGCACCGGTGAAGCTTCCGGCCAATCAAGGAGAGAGTACCTGCAGGGGTTAGAGGTATAGCCAAGGCATGTGAAATGTTTGTGGAGTGGTCGGGATTGAAATGTGAGGCATGTGATGCAGTGATGGTGTCTAGTGATCGAGCTCCGCCAAGGTGGCGGAGCTGGCTTCGGTGAGAAGTTGTGTACGTCATCGGAGGGAACGAAGGGTAAAGCGAAGATCAGAGCTCACTTGCGGAGCTCGGAGGATGATTGGCGGAGCAGGATGATGCTCGTGGACGGCGAATAAAATGGAGAAAATGAAGAAAAATCAAGAAGAAGATCGAGGAGAAGATGGAGGGATCTACTTGGGATCAGAAGCTCGAAGGGAGCTTCCAGGTCGTCGCTCGAAGGATGGTAGGGGACCTGAGCTCGTGCAGCGCCTTAGAGGAGCTGCGACACGGTGGAGTTGGGTCGTGGATCTCGCCGGAGGTGGTTCTCGATCTTCGCTCAACCTCAGGTCAATTTGTTGTCACCAATCTGAAGGTGGGAGCTTAGAGATACTCTCTGTGGTGGCGGATGGAGGTAAAAGTGGCCGGAGGTGACTTGTATAAAGGATGGAGGGGACAGCATGGATGGTGAAGCAGTGGAGTTCGTGGGTATCGTGGAGCGAGGTTGAGGGTAGTCATGGAGATCGAGGGGGGCTGGCGAGGATGAGGGACATGTGTGCTGCGTCGTGGTGGCGCTAGGGGTCAGAGATGATGATCGGCGTGGAGCCCAAGATAGAAAGGGGGCAACCCCTTGCGCACGGTGGAGGACATGGGCGCGGGGTGTGCGGAGGTAGACGACGATCCCTTGTTCGTTGGATCAGGTGATCCAACAGCCCAGATGGAGGCGCAGGTCGACGATTGGGATCAGATCTGGAGCGCTAAATCGGAGGGTACAGGGCGCACCACGTGGCATATGCAGGGTGAGGCACTAATGGATGAGCGTGATTTGATCAGATCTTTGATCGGATGGTGGGGAGCAAAGGCGGTGATGGACGGTATAGATCAAGGCACCCACACCGAGATCGGATGGCACACAGAGTGCCACGTGGTGGACTATGGGCGAAGCGCTAGCAGACGGTGCAGATGAGAGCTGGGGATGATCAAATGGTGGAAAACCTAGGGCATGTGTGGAAGTCATTGGGCCGTTGGATCTATATTGAGATCCAACGGTCAGAGATGATGGCGGACCGGTCAAAGGGGGCAGGCCACGTGGCGCAATCAGAGGGCGCTACGTGGCCAGCTCTGAGTGGCTGAGAAAAAAATAGGATTAGAGGGAGAAGGATACCGAGTTTGGAAAAACTCACAACATAAAAGTTGTAGATCTCGATGAGCTCTACAAGTTTCATGTTGACCAAAAACGGAGATGAGGTCAAATGTGATACAATATCACAAGAATACAAATATATATATATATATATGTATAGTATACAAGGAGGCCCAAAAACCCAAGTTTTGCCTACGAGCTCCGAATTGAATGAAATTAGTCTCATTTTAAAGGTCTCTGGATGTGTATTAATATGAAGGTGATTAGACCTAATTCGGAGTTTGTAAGAGAGAGATATTGGCATTCTAAGGTCCAAGGGGTTTGGGGCTTTATTGGGTATTTTACAAGATAGGAACTCTGGCCTTCTTCCTTATATTATTAACTAATGGTGTACATATTATAAGGAAGGTGCTATTTTATTTTGGAGGGGATAAAATACAAATAAATATGTGGATATTTTACAAGTGGATCTTACAAATGGATTGGCTTCTTATTTAAATGCAATATGAATGCCAAGATGCATATCTTGTGGATTGATGCATGAATGCTATTTATGCAAGATAAAGGGAAATATGATGCTAAATACCCAGGGACAAAGCTCTATTTTCAACTTTAAGAGTGATGAATCACATATTCATCAACCAGCAGGGCCATCTTCGCCATATTTTCACATGCAGCGAGAGTTCTCCCATGTAGATCTGGTGGCCTTCACTCAGACATTCTAGAAGTCAAATTTGCCAGCTCCTAGTTGTCCAGACTGATGAAGTATAGATTCCTTGTGGGTGATCCGGAAATGTTCCCAGCCATTATCTCAGCGGATTTGACTGGAGATCAAGAAACTCATTTGATGGATGTTCTTGAAAGAAATCGCAAGGCGATTGGATGGAGTGTAGCTGATCTCCTGGGGATAAGTCTGGCCTTGTTCTCCTACCATATCTATCTCGAAGAGGACGCTAAGCCATCGCGAGAGTTCCAGCGGCGGCTGAACTCGAATCTTTGATATGTGGTCATGAAGGAGAAATCAAAATGGTGGAGCACCGATTTTATCTACCCAATCTCCGACTCCAAGTGGGTTAGTCCATTACATGTGGTACCCAAGAAGATGGGTATCACTACAGTTGTGAGCGAGTCTAGAGAGGAGATAGATACCGACGTACCCACTTTTTGGAGGATGTGTGTGGACTACAGTGATTGAATCAAGCCACCAAGAAGGATCATTTCCCACTGCCATTTATTGATCAGATTATCAAGAAGCTAGCTGGGAAGAGTCATTACTGTTTCCTTGATGGGTACTACGGATACAACAAGGTGGCCATAGTGCCCAAAGACTAGGAGAAAACAACATTCACCTGTCCGTTTGGGACATATGCTTTCAGACGGATGCCCTTTGGTTTGTGTAATGCTCTGGCTACATTCCAAAGGTGCATGTTTTCCATTTTCTCAAACATGGTGGTGACTATTTGGAGGTCTTCATGGATGACTTTTCGGTCTATAGCGGTGGGCTTGATGCTTGTCTTGACTGCCTAGACCACGTACTTCAGTATTGTATAGAGGTCCATCTTGTATTATCTTGGGATAAGAGTCACTTCATGGTGACTCAGGGGACGGTGCTTTGCCATATCATCTCCAACAGGTGTATGGAGGTCGATCTGACAAAGGTGGATATCTTCAGAAATTCATTCCAACGTCCAACTTGCGGCAGTTGCGGTCTTTTCTAAGGTATGTCGGTTTCTACCAATGATTCATTCAATATTTCATTCGTATTGCCTGACCACTTACTGATCTACTAATGAAAGACAGCGAGTTCATTGTAGATGACAAATGTATAGCATCATTCGAGACTCTCAAGGGATTAGTTGTCGAGGCTCTTATCCTTTAGCCACTCGATTGCTCTCTCCCATTCAAGATCATGACTGATTCTTCTGATTTTGTCGTAGGGGTTGTGCTAGGACAGAGGAGGTATGGATTACCCTATGCCGTACACTACGCTAGCTGGACTTTGGATGCCACTCAGCGGAATTATACCGTGACTAAGAAGGAGATGCTAGCCATAGTCTTTGCTTTGGACTTGTTCAGATCATATATTCTTGGATCCCGAGTGACTATATTCACATACCGCCATCCGATACCTCATGGCAAAGAAGGATGCCAAAGCCATATGGATCCTTCTATTCCAAGAGTTTTACATAGAGATTAAGGATAAGCCTGGAGTTAAGAATGTGGTGGCGGATCACCTCTCCCGTTTAGAGAACCTTGAGGATTTCGATCATATTTCACCTGTTACAGAGACTTTCCCATACGAGGCAATCCTTGTTATCGCCTCACTCCCATGGTACGCTGACATTATGAACTATCTTGTCACCAAGAAAGTTCCACAAGGTTGTCCTAGGCAACGACATGAGATTTTCCTTGCGACAGCCAAGTCATACAATTGGGAGGATCCCATCCTTTATCATGAGGGAGGGGATAGTGTCTGGCATCGGTGCATTCCTCAGGAGGAGTACCATAGCGTCCTTACATACTTCCACAAGATTGAGGTAGGAGGACATCATTCAGGGAGGAGGACAGCACTGAAAGTGCTCCAATCCGGCCTATGGTGGCCTACCCTCTTCAAGGATTCTGTTGAATTCGTGAAGAGGTGCACTGAGTGCCAGAGGATGGGCACCTGTGGACAGCATGATAAGATGTTGATGCATCACATTCACTTCTGTGAGGTTTTTGACGCATGGGGCATCGATTTCATGGGTCCATTCCCTAATAATCAAGGATTTGAGTACATTCTGCTTGTTATGGATTATGTAAGTTATTGGGTTGAGGCTATCCCCGCCCGAACCGTAGATGCTAAGACCATTTGCAGATTCTTGAGGAAGAATATCATTTCACTGTTCGGCTTACCTAGAGTTGATATCTGACGGGGGGACTCACTTTATCAACAATAAGGTAAAGGCCCTTGCTAACGAGTTCAGCATTGACCATCGTGTTGCCGCTCCATGTCAACCGACCTTCACCGCCTTCGATTGATCCGGTCGGAAGCCTCCAGACCAGTTGCGGTCCAGTGTCAAACCTTGGTCTGCGTGCAGTCAGTAATCCATTGAGTCACTCGCCGTACGTGAGTTGTAGGTGCGGGCGGGTCAATTATGATCAAACCCTTCACGGATCATAAAATTGCAAGAAACACCCTTACGTGAATCCCCCTCCCATTGAACATTTACACCCACACCCTTAGAGCTCCTAGAAATTGCATACGCCATGCCTTCAGTAGTCGCGCGCAATGCATGAGCACAATGGAAAAATTTCACCCGAACCCTATACGCTTTGATGTATTCCAAATCTACCCCCACTATGGGTAAATTAAGAAGGTTCCAGCAATTTATGGAATTATCTATCAGTCCTCTACAAGGGTATATCTGCAAAACTAGTAATTAGTTTTATTACAATTTAGTCCCTGAACTCCAATCATTCATATATTAATCATCATTTATCATATTCTCGCATTCTTGGTGTTGTTTTAATCCCTGATTTGTTATCTTTCATATAGAGCACTAAGATTCATTTTTGAGAAATTATTTGACATGAATAAATTGGGGATGTTTATTTGATAATTTTGAGTACTTTTATTAATATTAATTGATACTCCTACTCATTAAATTGTGTCTTGATTTATTTGGGGAATTTAGTTAGTGCTCAATTGAACGATTAAATTGTTGTGATCATTAGGGTTCATGCTTATTTGATTGATCGGCATGTTATGCTTATTTGATTTGTCTAGCTGCTCCCTATTCATCATCACTTGCATCTACATTTCACATCATTTAAAAATCACAAAAATATTGCATCTATTTATTTCGTATGTCACCTTACAGCATAACATTGTTTTATATGCACTAAATTATTTTGAAAATTCATGCATTGTGTTTCCTTTCACAATTAATTGCATCTTTAAAAATATAGTGTATATATAGTAACACATCTGTCTCTGGTTAGAGGATGTGTGCATATATCGTGATAGTATATGATACAGGTCTTGGTTAACTCGATCTCGTTAAGTCAACTCTTTGACCAAACTTATCTAACACCTCCAAATATCTATTCCTATGTAGAATACCTGCACTTCTCAAGCTGGAAATCATCTCTTAACAGTCATGTGACGGTGCTTGATGAGTCCTCGATCAAACTCTTTAGATGTCATCCAAGCACCAGTCTCTATGATTCAACTATTGAATCAACACATGTAAGATCATCAAGATGGCCATGGTACATAACCCTAATTGTACTAAGGGAATTATTATAAAAATTAGGTATTCTTCATTTCAAATTAAGGACTGAATTGTATTAACATTTATTGCATAATGGCTCGCCATGGGCTCACATGGCCAACACATTCACCTAGGTCAACAATCGTCGCCTCCTCATTGGTCCACGTCGAACACAAGAAGACAATCTAGGATAAAAAATAGAAATAAATAGAAAATGATTTTATTAAATAAAACTTAAAATTTTTTATGTTCTATTTTAAAGTTATTTTTATTTATTATTACCAGCTTATTTATTATCATTTTTTTTTACAAGTGTAATTGTAGGTATTTATATCTATGTATTATGTATTTTATTTTTATTTTTTATTTTAACTATGATTATTATGTGTACATATTTTATATATTTGTAAAAAAAATTAAATATATATTGGCATATTTTTATTTTATTTTTATGACTTTTTTATATACTTAATAAATAGATGTATGTATATTATAGGTATAGTATACATATGTATCATGTTCAATTATTTGCTTTAATGTATTTTTAAGAGTTTTATTTTTTGGTTCTTTTGATATATTTCAAATAATGTTCACAAGTATTTAAAAAGTATAAAAAGAGTAAAAATATAAAGAATAAAGAAAAATGGTAAAATATAAAGGTATTTAGTACAATGGGACCTAAAGAGCCAACTTTTATATCTTAACTCTATTTCAATAAAATCACCTTCATTAAATAGATAATTTAGATAAAAGGCCAATAAAGGTGAGTTTGGTGAATTTTGAATTCATATGGAGGAGATATTGATCATTGAATTTCTATTTATGGCTTATTCATATGTATGTCCCAATCATACTGTACATTATTTTTATATGCAATTATTTTTTTATTTTTCTATGTATTTATGTGTACATGTTTTGTGTTGGAAGTATCTTTATTTGAAGTGTGTATGAGTGTGTATAAATTAGTATGAGTTTGTTGTATATGTAGTGTTGTGGGCTCCTATGGTTTATAGCTGTTTGTGTTATTTTGTCTGTATTTATTTTTCCGTGCCTCCCCCTGCTTTATTCCTTGTCGACCAAGTCAATATTGAATTAGTCTCAAGGTTTAGGGTCAGCCAATATATATAATACTTCATTTATTTTCTTTTCTTTCTTTATTCATTTATTGTGTATTTAGATACAAAAAGTTATGCACTATCTAAAGTCAACAGTCAGTGTGTTAATTTGTACAAGTTAGAAATATTTACATGTATTTATCTAGGAATTAAAGATAAAATAAAGGAATAAAGGTGAATGATGGGTATTCATCAGTAATACACTATCTATTGTCTCAAAATAAATAGCGTATTCAAAGTTTTTTCACCACATTTTACCAAAGTTTATTCACCAACTTTTCACCAAAGTTCATTCAATGTTTTTTCACCAACTTTCGAAGGATCAATATTCATTTTCCAGCAAAACACAGCTTGACAACTATACTGTAATCATTCACCTTTGATTGTAAAAAATGATCATTGTTTGTAAAATAGTATACACAAACCCAAATATGGATGCTTATTCAATACATTTCTAGTTATTTCTGAAGTTAAAAATGTATGTTTTCCTTTCAAAATTAAACGGTGAATGATTACTCTAGCTTTCGCAATCATTCACTATTTCTTGTAAAATATAACATCTTTTGTAAATTAGTATACATAAATACAACATATGGTTGCATATCCAATATATTTTCAGTTATTTCTAAAGTGAAAATGCATCATTTCCATTAATATTTAGACGGGCAATGATTATAGCAGCTTTTGTAATCATTGAGCAATAATTGTAAAATACTATCATATTTTGTAAAATATTATATACAAATGCAAACTATATCTACTTACTCAATACATTTTTAGTTATTTTTGAATTTATAATGCATGTTTGCCATTCATATTTAAACGGTTAATGGTTAAACAAGCTTTTGCAAACATTACTACCATCTTTTGTAAACTATTATTCCCAAATATAAATATATCTACTTATTCAATACATTTCTATTTATTTCTAAAGTGAATATGTTTGTTTTCCATTTTAATTTAACGATGTCATGCAAATGGGATTCTCAAATGGAATTTCATTCTAAGGTGGTGTAATCATACAATCTTGTTTTGTATAATACTATCATGTTTTTGCAATAAAGTACCTTCAACTGTAAAATAAGGAAGTTTATTAAATATCTTTTTAATTATTTTGAAAGGAGAAATGCATGTTTTATGTTCGTATTTAGCTTTATGTCATGCGAATGAGATTTTTGTAAAATATCATCTACACATTGTAATCCATAGTCTGTTTTGTCCAAAATATGAAATGTTATTGCATAGCTCTTTTTTTGAAATTTTAAAGCATTTAATTATCCTTTTCACTAAATATAAGAATTCTAGAGACATTGATTTTATTAATTTAATCATCAATTAAGTCGATCCTTTATTTTATTAAGTGTGGTTGTATCGAAAAGCACAATCTCTCTTCAAGTATTGGTTCAATCTTGTACACCCATTCATCATCCAATGCACACAATTTACACCTTTCCATAATCAAGGAAAGGTGCCACCTTACTTGAAAGCCTTCACACACACACACATATGTAATGCGACATGATCATTCCATCCCTAAGGTTGGCCAATGATCACATGCATATGTAATTAATCAAATGATTGTTATTAAAGGTATGTTAATATTATTATTTAATTAACCGAAAACTTATTTTGATCATTATTCATTATCTAAATATAACATGTAGCAACCTAATATATCTCCTCATTAATCTCTATCATAATCTTTCCATTCATTTCAAAATCTTGCACGCACACCTAAAATATCTCCCCATTAATCTCTCTCCTAATCTTTCCATTCATTTCAAAATCTCACACGCATGGAAAATGGGACGAAAGAGGAATATGTCGGGTGTCGCTCGTCTCTGTCTCTGCCACTGCTCATCTCTTCCATGCACTCATCGCATGCCTCGTCTATGTTGTCTCCGTCGTCTTCACCATCCCCTTCGCTACCTTCATCTCCATCTTCAGCATCGACTGGGTCGGTGGGAGGTTCTTCACCACCTTTTTCTCTATCTTCACCGTCAACATGGAGCAATTCACAGCATCATGTGTGACCTCATCAGCAAGGTGGGATGGGTGGCACACATAGTTGTCGAGGGATGATGCCACGGCTCTCTGGGAAATTCTTCATGTAGACGATGACAATAATGCATAGATCAGATCACAACGTGTGTGGTACAGTAGTGGCATTGTGAGGTGGCCATGAAACCATTATATCCTACATATTTCATTTGTATTATACAATATTGATGTGTATTATACATATTTGATATGTATTTTTACATAACAATTTGGTGTGAATGATAATTGTAGTTTTTTATATGTCTTGTATATTTGATGTGTATTACACATTTTAGATGTGCATTGTACATTTTGAATTTGTATTATACTTATCGATTTAGCGTGAATGTCTACTACATTTTTACAAAAAGTCATACAAAATTTATTCCACAAAGAATCATACAATCGTTACAAAGAACCATGTATTAATTATTAATATGGATTATATTATACAAAGAACCATACAAATTTTACAAATGACTGATGAATTTTTGAAAGAAATATGGATTCTACAAAAAAACATACAATCGTTACAAAATAATCACGGTTTCTACAAAAAATAAGTAAGGATACAAACATCTGTCTCACGTAATGTTGTCCAACACGAAATTAGATATTATTTAAAAAAGGTATTACCAAAAAATACCAAATTTAGATTTAGCTAAATTTAGTATTTTGAAATATTAAATATATACATAATTAATGCTAAAGAGGATGACCAAAATACCCTTTTCGGTAAGAAATTGATGGTACCTTTAGATTTGAATCTAATAGCTACGATCATTGGCATTCCTTACAATGAAAGGACCTTATCCTATTGGAAAGGCCCTATATATAGATAGATAGAGAGGGAGAGAGAAAAAGGAGTTCTCCAATGGGCCTTGTGTCGAATAGCGTCTTGGTGAGCACCAATTCTAGGCGATACACATGTATTAGCAATAACTATATTTCTAATTATAGGCTAACATGTATTTAACGATTACTGTATTTAAAATTACACAGTGCCTTTAAAAAGGGAAGATGGTTTTGGAAAGAAAAGCTTCAAATAAATGATTTCATGCATATTTATGAGGGACAGGGAAAGGGGTGGTAGTGTTGGATGGGGAATGGGGTGGTAGATGCGTGCTATGTTTAAAAGGGGCTTCCAGCGGAGGAGGCAGCATCGGAGGAGGTGGAAGAGAGGATTTCTCCATATTTATGAGGTATAGGGGAAGGGATGGTGGTGTTGGATAGGGGATGGGGTGGTAGATGCGGGCTATGTGTAAAAGGGACTTCCAGCGGAGGAGGTGACGGCGGAGGAGGCGGCAGATGATAGTAATATATATACTTTGGTCAAGTAAATGATTATTGTGAGATCAGTAATACTAAAAAATTATTAGTAATTTACATACAAATTATTACCTTGTACAGAATTTAGTAATATAAATACAGTAGTCAAGTAAATGTGTGATACAAGATCAGTAATACCATAACAAATAGTTGTAATACCGTTGTGTATGTAACGAACATTATATTCATTTTTGTAATATTCTTTCCTTTTTTAACCTAGAATTCCATTTATTTTAGTAATTTATTTTCCTTATGTGAATTTTTTAAATAATTTCTTTTTAAAAGTATCATTTTCATATTAATCGTATAGAAGGATGATAAGTTATCGATTATATGTTAATCTCTTACTTGAGAAATGGTTGTGCCTTACTGACCATTATTTTTTTTATTGATCTCATAATAGTCATCACTTGATAATTGTGTGAGTATGTATTATTGGACCAAAGTTATAAGACAGAGATATATACATTATCGAACACACAACAACAATTTACTTGAGCAGTATATATATATATATATATATATATATATATTACTTGAGTATCGTCTCTAAACTACTAAATTCGGTTCAAAGTAACAATACATATGGAAATTACTGCTAATTTGTTACGATTTTATTGACTTCGCAATAACCACTTACTTGACCAGTGTGTGTGTGTATATTAGTGAAGTATGTACCATATAATAAAATTAATGTAAATTATTTATCATTGTTTGGTTATTATTGATCTCGTAACAACCATTTACTTGACTATTGTGTGTGTATGTGTATTGTTCCATCTGCGCATATTCCATACAATAGATAAGATGCTACGTGTCGTTCAATCATTCTAACTAATGGATTATACTGTATAAGTTACTTTTGATACAAATATATTCATTTCATTACTTATGAAAGTTATAAAATACTTATACATTGGTAAGTTATTACTGATGTCAAGTTGAAAGTTTGCTGATGTCAAGTTGAAAGTTACTGTCATGATTTTTTTATTAATTCATCGTCATTCTTTTTGATATGTTCCAAATTCATACAGAAAGAATCATTCATCATTGCTTCTGAGAAATTGTGATCATTTCTCGATTATCATCCATGAAACATAAGAAGTGCTCGAACATCCGGCATACCTGAAATAAAAGATGAATTAGTAAACCACTAGCTGTGAGCTGTAAGAACTAAAAGAAGAAGTAATAATAAATTACATAAGTAACGAAGGAAGTATAATTGATTCAGTAAGAATGATAGAAAGATAAGTAACACTTAACAAATTATCTGTAACAAAGATAAATGGAATCAGTAACTTGTTACAATTAAAAATACATGTATGACAAGTAACTTTCACATTTGTCTCAGTACATATTGCAAAGCATACATAACTTTTTTAGTTTCAAAGAAATATAATTCAAATATGGTCCTTCTGAAATAATGTTCTCATGATCCAAATCTAATTGTAAGTCATCTATCGTCGTTCCTTGTGATATGATGTTCTCACTTTCCAAATCCAACCAAGAATCATCGTTCGTCATTACTTTTGAGATATCTTGATCCAAATCCAATCGCAAATCATCCATCGCGTTTGAAACTGGAATTGAAAACTCAAAAATAAATGATCAGATTCTACAGATAATCTGAAATAAACATCTAATCTTCAAATACAAAGTCTTGCATAGGACAAAATCGATCGCTAGATCAATCCCCTCAAGTTACAAATCGCTAGATTAATCATCTCTTATTGCAATATAATACATTTCCATTAACACATGCTATTTTTAGAATTTCTTATAATTTCTAATTTAGTTTTCTTTCAATTATGTTATGGTTCCTGCTATCTGAGAATTAAAAAAAGCTTTTTAAAAAAGGAAATACATGTGTAATACGATGATTATTAGATTAAGATCGAAAGGCTAAAAAGTGGGGCTCGTCTCATCTCTAATGGACAAAGGGTCCATTGGATAAAAAAACTTATATAATATATAGAGAGAGGGGGTGGATCCTTTCAATGAGGTGGCTTTTTCCTGAAATTTAAAAGCCGCAATCAAATTTGAAAATTGCATGAAAGTTTTGTAAAATATAAACTGCACATTGTAAAACAATGATGATCATATTGTTTTGTAAAATATAGCATCCATATTTTAACAAAAAACTTTTATCCAATGTAATAAATTTTCATAAATATTTCTTGATATACATATTATGTTAATATTTATTATTAAATTTATGGAGTTAGAAAATATAAAATAATAAAAAAATACCTAAATTGATATGGATTTCCATGCTTCTAGGAAAGGCCTACCTTATTGGAAGTTTCCTCATAATGGGTATGTCCCCTTGGCACAGCCAATAGAGCTGTCCCTGCCCCCATTTTCTGTAATTTTTTATTGTTTTTGAATAATATCACCATGTATATTTATCTATGTATCCCTCAAATATGCCCTTCAAATTTCATTAAAAACATAGACTCTTATGCCCTCCATCTAGAACATGTAATTTTAACGGTCTAAACATTATTGTAATCGATATGTTTTAGATGGAGGACATAGATGTCTCTGCAACTGACAAAATTCAATTGACATATAGGAGAGATATATAGATGAATATACCTTGTGATATTTTTCAAAAAAAAAACATCGAGAACGGGGTAGCCATGTTGGCTGCCCCAAGGGGCATCCCATTGAACCATATATATATATATATATATATATATATATATATATGAGGTCGGGGAGGCTGTTCCGTGTAACAGCCAAGATGGTTGTTACACGGCGCAGTTTCCTCCATTTTTTATTTTTTTTCAAATTGTTTTTCATGTATATTCATCTATATATCCCTCCTACATGTCATTTAAATTTCGTGAGAAACGGAGACTCCTAAGCCCTCCATCTAGAACAGGTCGATTACAGCAAAATTCAGACCGTTAAAATTTACCCGGTCTAGATGGAGGGCTTAGGAGTATTTGTTTATCACAAATATCGAATGACATGTAGGAGGGATATATAGATGAATATACATGAAAAAATTGAAAAAAAAATAAAATAAATGGCGGAAATTGCTCCATGTAACAGCCAATATGGTTGTTACACAGAACAACTTCCCTTTTCACTATATATATATATATATATAAATATATATATATATGGGTAAAATGGGGATGCCCCCATGACGGGAAGCTAACTTTGCTCCTCCCACCCCATTTCGCCTGATTTTCCTATTTTTTTGAAAATTTCTTCTATCTATTTTCATAAATATATCCCTATATTATGTCATTAAAATTTCGTGCGAAACAGAGACTCCTACGGCCTCCATCCAGATGGGGTCATTTTTAGAAATTCTATTACCGTTAAAAAATGACTATCTGGATGGAGGTGACGAGCGACCCGATCGACTAAGGTAAAAAGGTATCAATGGCCGTTGCGACCTCAACCTCTCGGATCGGACTCAATCAAGAAAAAGGAAAACCACCAAAAATAGAAAGATAAATCAATCAAGCAATCAAATAGCGGTCTCGCTATTTTATTTTACCTGGTATAGATACCAGGGTCGAACACAAGGAGTACGGCATGCCTAGGCTATGAAGTAGTCGAAAATCCAAATAAAATAAAGGAAATAAAATAAAATGGTGGATTTTATGTTTTTAAATTTTTTTTGTAATTTTTAAATTACGAAAAGGTGTAAAAGAAATTAAAAAGGCACAAACAAGCAACTCTTTAAGGTATAAAAAATGATCAGAAAATTAAAATAAAAATACTTTTGGTTTTTAGAAATATTCAACTACTTTTGGTATTTTTCTTGGATTTTTCTGATTTTTAATTAATTTTATAAAAATGAAACAAGGCAAAAAATACAAGGCAGTGTACAGTCCGAATCTAAAAGCTATTTAAAAATACTTAAAAAGCCTATAAAATTCGAACAGTAATTTTATAATAAACTAAAAATAAAAACCTAACTATATAAACCAAAAATGTGATTTTTTGAGTTTTTGTGAATTTTTAATATTTTTTTCTAAGGTTTTTAGTGTTTTTTTAATTTTTAGGGTTTTTATAAATGCAAATTCAACAAAAATTGAACTGAAATCACAACAAGGCAAAGCACAGAAATATTACTTTTTGGAATTTTTAAAGAGTTTTTAATATTTTTAATTTATTTTTAAAATTAGACAGTGGCAATTTTTAGGGTTTTTGAATTTTTTAAAAATACTAAATGAAAATAAAAAGCAACCAAAAACTCACACAAATTTCTACACCATGGCAGAGGCCATGTGTCGAAATTTCATGAATTTTGGATGAGATTTTCTAATTATTAAAACTAAAATAAATCATACAGTACACATGGACTAATTTGCAAGAAAAACATGTTCCAGGGGCTTAATGATAACACTCTTATAAACTATAAGTCCCAGCCTATAATTTTCCCATAAATTCAGCACATGTCATAAAAAGCATGCACATGGGAATGGATGCAAATATTGAAACTAAATGTTCATTCAACAATAGCTAAAAAGTCCAGTATAGTAATTGAAAATAACCCATAAAGCATGTGACAAAGCACGTGTATCCACACAACAAGGATAGAAATGTAATACTAAAAACTACAGGATCAAAAGTGTAAATTAACCTACTGTGTACTTTTTATTTTACAGACTAAATAATAAAGGGAAATAACTACAAGGGAAGCGGAGCAAATTACCCAGCCGCTCGTGCGTCGCGCGTGGGGGGATAGGCGGCGCGCTCTGACTGGATGACGACATGCGGCTCTGGCGCGTACAGGTGGCGAATCCAACGGTTGTCCAGAGGGTGTGAACGTGGGCGTACAGAGGCTGTTAGATGCTAGATCTAACAGCCTCATAGCCGCAGGCTCTGGACGGCTATGATGCGATCTGGGCGAAGGCGCTGATCCAACGGCAGAGAAGGATGCTGGACGAGCTCTGCCTGGAAGAAGTTCACCAGATCACCGGCGGAGATCCGGCACTCCGATGGACGATTGGACAACGGTGCTCGACTCACAAGGCCCCTCCGCGTCTGGTGGATGGGTCTGATGATGTCGTCAACGATCTGATCTCCTAGAAGGGTACTGAGACTTGGACGAGCTCCAGCGAGGCTAATAGGAGGTGAACTGGGACGTAACCTCACGCGTGAAGACCTACAGAAGAAAGCTCGGACTCGGAGGGACACTCCGGTCAGGGTTATTTGACCTAAAATGAAGGGAAGCGGTGGTGGATGGAGTTAGGGGTTCCGACAAAGCGGTGGAATGAACCTAAGCCTAATGTTGGCTCGGATAGCCAAGACTCGGGTGATCAGGTCACGGGAGAAGGGTGACGGTGATCAGATGAGTCGATCGGTGCGGATAAGGGAGGCTGATGATTCTCTGATCGGCGGGTCGGAGCAGGCGGAGCGGCGGATGAATGATTCGAAATAAATGGAACTAGGATCGAAATGGAAGCTACGTGAGGGTCCGAGCTGAATCCTAAGCTCCAGGGGTGAAGTCGGACTGGTTCTTCGCTTCGACCTTGCTGCGGAAGGCGGGGGAGGCTCGTCGCGGCGGAAGTCCGGCCACGAAGCTTGAGCTTCAGCGGCAGCGGCTCTCTCTGACCACCAAGATGCTCCTTCTGTGGCTGTCACCAAGGGGAAGAGGTCTAGGGTAGAAAGAGAGTGTGCGGCACGAGCTGCAGCTCTGGGGAATGGAATGAAGACTTTATAGACTGTCCCAGGTGGTAGGAAAGAATCGGGTGGAGCGCGCAATCTAAGAATGATCCGCCACTCCCTAGGGATCCACGAGGATCGTTGATCCATGGGGAAGAAGCTGGCGGTGAAATCGTGGCAAGAGCGAGCCATATCTGAGTGGGAAAATGTTGAGAAGATGGAGCACAAACCGGATCTGGGTGAAGAATGGTCCGGGAGGGGGAGTTGATCGGGGTCAACATCAATCCTAGACCAATCAAAAAATAGCTTGGATGAAAATATTTAAAAATAAATAAAAAATAGAAGATGATTTTATATTAAAATATGTTCAAAATAAAATTGTTTATTATTTTTCAACCTATTTTTTAATAAATTTTCTTTATTTTTATGAAAAATAAATTATGATATATACAGTATATTATATTATATACATGTATAAAATACCTATGTATTTTATACAATTATTTGTATTTTCTTATTTTTGTATAAATACCCCAATTTTATATTTTATTTATTTACAACATATTATTTGGAGTATAAAATATTTTTTTATTTATTTTTATGAGTATTTACAAATGTGAAATAAATAGATATATAATACATATATACAAGTAATATGTACAAGGTTGTAGAGAGAGAAATTATTTTTATTTTTATTTTCTTTTTCTAATTTTTGTTTTATTTTGAGAAATATATACAAGGGAATATAAACACATTTTTATTTTTATTTTTGTGAAAATAAAATATATACATATAAGATGGAATATACACAAGGTTGAGTGGCCCTATCTCTCTCTACTTATTTTATTTGGCGATCAAGCCCATATTGGGCGCTCTCTTGGGTTTAGGTCACTCAATATTTATTCTAAATATTTCCTTCTTTTTCTTTTATTATTTATTCTTTTATTTTTGCACAAATACATGCTAATTATTAATATTTAACAAATGCATGCTTATTAGTAACTTATTATATTTACAACTATTTACATGGTATTTTGCCAAGATATTTAGCTAAAATAAAAGAATATAGAGTGATGAATGAGTATTCATCACCCCCCCTATACCTTACTTTTGCTAGTCCCATAGCAAACACATATTTGAAAAAGAAGTGAAAAGAGAAAGGAAAAGAAGAAGAAGAAGAAGAAGAAGAAGAAGAAGGTGAATCAAGGCTGATTATTAAACTTGTCTTCATTAAATTGAAGTATGGAGCTCAGTCAGATCTTTGGGTTAATAATTTGTCGGAACCTTATTTGGACTTAGGTTTAAAACTCAACAGCCTCTATGTTCCACCAATCTATGGTCAAGATTCCTTAACAATCCAGATCAGAACAAGTCTACATACACAAACTCTAATGACCATGAATCTTTTATTGTACTGTGTAAGTGATATGTAGCTCCCCACCTCAAAAATGGCAAAGTGACAACCCCCCTCAACAAGGTAACTCTAATACCCTAGTCTGGCAACTCTTTCCTCGAGGAGTGGGGTATTCTCTTCTAAGTTTAAGTACAACCAGCTCAAGAAGAGGAGGAAGAAGAGAATGGACCATAGCCAGTGTAGCCATCTATCCTTTGCAGCTCAACCAGTGTAGCTAAGTCTCCCTGCTGCAAGCTTCATGAGATGGGTATGGGTAACACAAGCTTTGCTTTATTTGACTGTATACACTCCGGTGGGTATTTCATTTTCTATCAGACCTGCTACTTTTTTGGAGTTTTTCTTTTTGCACATTTTTTTCGATGTGCATATGTACAACATATCTACATGGTGCAGTTTTTCCTCTTAAGCCAATAGACTATCTCTCTTTTGAAGCTTTATTGCAATCCACAACTCCTGTCTTTAGACCTCAATGCTATCAGACCAAGTTGAGACGCATTTCCTTCACTAAAAGAAGAAGAGAGGTTCCGCCTATAAGTACTACCCTCATATGCTACCCCAATTCAAAGAAGACTTCCTCCTCACCACCTCATCCGTAGAGAGCTAGGTGTAAAGTGCTGGTTCAAGTAAAGCCATTGTCTGTGAGATTCATGTGTGTGTTGTTAAGTGTTCTACTTACGCTAATCAAGATGACATATGATCATATCCTAGTGGACTCAAAGAATTAAGTCACCATGGACATGAAAAGTATCAACCCTAATCCCTATAAGGTTCCACTTAAAATTAGGTGGATTAAGATCTTAACCAAGCTCCATTTTTCAATTTAGTTCCAGGCTAGTTTAAATGTCAACTTTGGTTGAGAAAAACTGTACACATATATATACAAAAATGCAATTTTTGAAAATTTTTGAAAAATGTTTGAATACATGGATGTATGCATGAATGCAGAAGTTTTGCAAAATATTTACACACATTTACAAAAGGGTTTTTGCAAACTTTTTATTTTTCAAACATTTTACAAAAATTCTGTACTATATACATAATTTTGATATCAAAATATTTACAAACTCTTTACAAAAAATATTTTTACAAACATTTTTACAAAAATAATTTTGTAAGTAGCTATGTATGTGCAATGAAGAATTTTATGTACAAGAAAATTTTAATTTTTTATGGATTTTTACGGATTTTAGCCATTTTATTTATTAGCATGCTCACACAAAGTATGAGTTATGGCTAAAGTATATATGAAATATATATGACACCCCCCTATACTTAGCTCGAATGATGTCCTCAGATTGAATCAAGAGCGATGAAGAAGACATAACTCGTGCTTAATATAAGGAAGTGAAAAGGAAAACTATACTACAACGACGAATGAAAGAATAGAATGAAAAAGGATCTCGGGGTTTCCCCCTATACTTAGGATCAAGTAATCCTAAGTATAACAGGTTGTACACAAAGGGAAATCCGAGTGGGAGAATGTACAGGGTCTACCTCCCCTATACTTAGGGTAAAATATCCCTAAGTATAAGAAGCAAAAACAGAGGAAGAAAAGAATAAAAAGAAAATCAAAAGTCTCACACCCCCTATACTTAAGGTAAAGTACACCCTAAGGATAGCATAATCAAAGATGCAAATGGGGTGTTGGACTGAAGAATGGTGTGATATGGATATCTAGATTTATACAAGTCGGTAGACAGTGATAATCAGGCGTGAGATGCAATATATGTGAGTCAAGAGACCACATCTCATGCAAAATGAATAGGGGCGTCGTCAACGACCAGTGGCTCATGATCTAGATATGGTTTGAGTCGATGCCCGTTAACACGAAAGGTAGACTCAGATGACATCTCAGATATGTCAATGCTTCCATTGTCATGTACCTTTCGGAACAGGTATGGTCCCTTCCATTTGCTCTGCAACTTCCCTGGAAATATTCTAAGCATGGCATCGAACAACCATACTCTCTGTCCTAGCTCAAACTGCTTGTGGCTAATATGAGAATCATGCCACTCCTTTACTCTCACTTTATACTGAAGGTTGCTCGAAAAGGCTGCATCTCTAAGCTCCTCCAAGGCTGCCAACTCTGCCCTCCTCTGGTCTCCTACACTCACTGGATCCAAAAGTATATCTTTGACTGCCCAAAGTGACCTTTGTCTCAGCTCAACAGGTAAATGGCAGGAGTTGCCATAAATGAGGCGAAAGGAAGATGTACCCAAAGGGGTCTTAAAGGACATCTGATATGCCCACAAGACTGAGTCCAAAATCTATGACCAATCCTTTCGGTCAGGGCGGACGACCTTCTACAAAATAGTCTTGATCTCCCTGTTCGACACTTCAGCAAGACTATTGGTCTGAGGATAATACGGTGTGGCTACTCGATGGTCAATGATGAACTCGCTAGCAAGGGCCTTTACCTTGTCATTGACGAAATGACACCCCCTGTCAGATATCAACACTCTAGGCATCCCGTACCGTGAAATGATATTCTTCCTCAAAAATCGGCATACAGTCCTAGAATCTATGGTTCGGGTGGGGATGGCCTCAACTCAATGACTCACATAATCAACGGCTAACAGAATTTACTCGAATCCATGACTCTTAGGGAATGGACCCATGAAATTGATGCCCCATGCGTCAAAAACCTCAAAGAAGTGAATGGGCTGCATCGGCATCATATCACGTCCACAAGTGCCCATCTTCTGAGAGTCAGTACACCTCTTCACGAATTCATCAGAATCCTTGAAGAGGGTAGGCCACCATAGGCCGGATTAGAGCACTTTCTGTGCCGTTCTCCTCCCAGAGTGATGTCCTCATGCCTCAAGCTTGTGGCAGTAAGTGAGGACGTTATGGTGCTCCTCCTGAGGAATGCACCAACGCCAGACACTATCCCCTCCTTCATGATAACGGACGGGATCCTCCCAGTGGTAAAACTTGGCCTTCACGAGGAAGGTCTCAAGTCACTGCCTGGGCCAGCCTTGTGGAACTTTCTTGCCAACAATGTCAGCGTACCACGGGAGAGAGGCGATAGCAAGGATCGCCTCATCTGGGAAGGTCTCAGAGATAGGGTCAATCTGCTCAGAATCCTCAAGATGCTCTAATCGGGAGAGATGATCTGCCACCACATTCTTGACTCCAGGCTTATCATTAATCTCAATATCAAACTCGTGGAGTAGAAGGATCCATCTAGTCAATCTCTCTTTGGCATCCTTCTTTTCCATAAGGTACCTGATGGCGGTATGATCAGTAAATATGGTCACCTTAGATCCAATGATGTACGATCTAAACTTATCTAGGGCAAAGACTACGACTAGCATCTCCTTTTCAGTGACGGTATAGTTCCGATGAGCGGCATCCAAAGTGCGGCTAGCGTAGTGAATGGCAAATGGTGCTCCATCCGTCCTCTATCCCAGCACAGCCCCTACGGCAAAATCGGAGGCATCCGTCATGATCTTGAATGGGAGAGACCAATCAGGCAGTTGGAGGATAGGAGCCTCAACAACTAGACTCTTGAGAGTCTCAAATGATGCTAGAGACTTATCATCTACAATGAACTTGGTGTCTTTGGTCAGCAGATTAGTCAATGGTAGGGCAATCCTACTGAAATTATGAATGAAGCATCGGTAGAAACCGACGTGCCCTAGAAAAGACTCTAACTGTCGCACGTTGGATGGTGGAATGAGTTTCCAAATGATATCTACCTTGACCAGATCAACCTCCATGCCCCAGTTGGAGATGATATGGCCAAGCACCATCCCCTGAGACACCATGAAGTGACTCTTCTTCCAAGATAGCACAAGATGGACCTCGATGCATCGCTGAAGCACGTGGTCTAGGTAGTCAAGACAAGCATCAAACCCATCGCCATAGACCGAAAAGTCATCCATGAAGACCTCCAAGCACTCACCCACCATGTCCGAAAAGATGGACAACATGCACCTATGGAATGTCACCGAGGCGTTACATAGACCAAAGGGCATCAGTCTGAAAGCATATGTCCCAAAGGGACAGGTGAATGTGGTCTTGTCCTGGTCTTCGGGCGCAATGGCCACCTGATTATATCCAGAGTACCCATCCAGAAAGCAGTAATGACTCTTCCCATCTATCATCTCTATAATCTGATCAATAAAAGGCAACGGAAAATGATCCTTCTTGGTGGCCTGATTCAATCGTTTGTAGTCCACATAGACCCTCCAAGAAGTGGGTACCCGGGTAGCAATCTCCTCTCCAGACTCACTCACAACTGTGGTGATGCCTGTCTTCTTGGGCACCACATGTAATGGACTAACCCAATTGGAGTCGAAGATGGGGTAGATAAAATCGGCGCTCCACCATTTCGCGATCTCCTTCATGACAACCTCTCGAAGATTCAGGTTCAGCGGCCGCTGGAACTCACAAGACGGCTTGACGTCCTCCTCGAGATAGATATGGTGGGAGCACAGGGCCGGACTTATCCCCTGGAGATCGGTTACGCTCCATCCTATCATCTTGCAATTCTTTTCAAGAACCTCCATCAAACGAGATTCTTGTTCTCCAGTCAAATCTGCTGAGATAATGACTGGGTGCATCTCATGTTCGCCGACAAGGAACCTATACTTTAGCGAAGACGGCAAGGGCTTCAGCTCTGGACAACTGGTGCTAGCGGATCTGGCCTCTGAAATGTCTGAGTGAAATACGACCAAATCTACATGGGAGAACTCTCGCTGGATCTGAAAATCTGGTGAAGACTGCTCTGCTGGTGTGTCTGTGCTCTGAATGGAACCAGTCTCCACCCTAGTTGCTGGCTCTGTGGAAGTCAGACATGGAATCATATCATCAAACTCTGCCCAATTAATATCTGACTCTGAGGGATCTGAATCTGTATCAAGAGAAAAATCAACTGCCTCGCTCTCCTGAATGCTATATGCGGCCTGAACTGTATCCTGTACCAGGAATGCTCTCTCCAATCTCTCCTCTACTGGAATCTCTGCATCAGCGGACTCTAAAAGGTGAGATGGTGGCTCGTGAAACTAGGTCGAACCAAACTGCCTCATCATATGTAATTACAAAATCACAGTCTTGGTGGATGTCTCGCTCTACCTCTATCATCTGCTCGAATCTATGAGCGGCTCTGAGCAAGCTGAGTCTCGAGCTATGGTCGCATCGATCGTCTCTTTTTGTATACTCTCGCCCTTGAAGAGAAAGTACACCTTCACGCTATCATGATCAGGCACTGCCTTGGTGTGGCCAAGAACGGGCTTCGTAAATTGATGGGGATATCGGTCACAGACTCAGGGATCTCCATGTCCAACACAACGAAGTCCACAGGGAATTTCAGTCCCTGAATTGTGATGACAACGTCCTTCAGCAACCCCTTCAGCCTCTTGACATATCGATCAGCAAACTGAAGGACCGTCCTACTCTATCTAAGAGGGCCAAACTCGAATCAGCCGAGTAAGGTTGCCGGAAGTAGGTTAATAGAAGAATCATTGTCTAATAGAGTCCGATCGAACCTCTTCTCATGAATGTGGCATCTGACATAAGGAGCTCCTACATCTGGCCTCTTAGCTGGCAGACAGTTCTGGATAGCGAAGTAGGTGGCACGAACATGGATCTCTGACTGGTGGATCCTCCTCTTACTGCGAATAGTGGTCCTCTCTCTAAGGTTGCTCTGGAAGAGGGGGATGTGCTCCAAGGCCTCCTGTAGAGTCAGCTGTATATGAAATCTGTCCATCATCTACTAGTTGAACTCTAACTGATGTGATTTTTTTGGGTTTTCTCTTTTGATCCCCTTAACCAAGCGGAGTGCTTGGGGAAAGGGGATGGCTGGGCCCTCCTCAGATGGAGGGCTAGGATCGGGTCGCTGTTGTTGTGGCAAAGTAGAATCCATACAAATATCTCCAATAATCACAGATGGCCTACAGAATAGTGCTGAGATACATGAACGGAAAGAAATGCAACAGGAATCGAAATAGTGGCATCAGTACCACCTACGGCATATGGAATCGCGGCATCAATACTGCGCTCTGGCTCAGCATCATCTATGGTGGCACCAGCACCACCTCCTGCATCTGATGAAGTGACGGCCTCAATACCATGAGTTGGATCAACGTCCTTGGCGGCGTCAGTGCCACCGTCATCATCATCATCACGAGCGGCATCAGCACCGCTCTCCTCCTCGTATGGCGCTCCTGAAGCTGCAATGGGTCGTCGCTCAGACGAGGCATCACTATTGACATCCTACCGCTCCAAAGTGTAACAAAGTCAGCATCAAAAGTTTATGCAGTTATATCACCAAGTGAATCACTAAGAGTGGTAACCTTTGTAAACTATACCTGCTCATATTTCCTCTTGAGGTTGTTCAGGTTTGGCTCAATCTGGGCAGGGATGGCGGCCTTTCCCTTCACAATCTCTCTCATCTCCTGACATACCTCATCAACCTCCCATCGGAAGCTAGCCTACTGCTCGGAGATGAGGTGGGCTAGATCATCTAAGGTGGGGTTCTCATAGGTGGGCCCATGAGAGCCTGACGGGTGGCCTCTCTGAAAATGAGGTTGTTGCTGCTAGGAGTGAGAGGGATATTGGGGCTGAGAGTGATACTGTTGAGGATGATGTTGTTGCTGCCTCCAAGAATGTCCCTGCTGATAGGGACGAGGGCCATGCTGTTGGTAATGCTGCTGTGGATGTGGTTGTTGGTGTTGTGGGAACTGGGGTTGTTGGTGCTGCTCTCGTTGTTGGTCGTACTGGCCACCCTAAACTTGAGGCTGCTGTTGGGAACTGGTACCTCCGGTCGACCAACAAAATTCAGGATGGTCTCATCGAATCCCAGGATAAGGCTGGTCATACCAAATCCTGTTGACGTCCATCAACGGCTCCTGCTCGTAGGTGGGTGGTGGTATAACTGCTAGGGGTTGGTCCGGCTGATACACCACCATCTGGCTGTCCTGAGATGGTGATGGCTAAACGTACTGCTGCTGCGGCTACTGGAACTGCTCCGTCTGAATGTGGTGCACTTGTCGGTAGTAGGCGGAGGGCTGGGTTGAGTTGTTGCTATCGGTATCTGCCTCTGACCTGAGATGGGGCTGATGAGCCGTCTGTGCCTCCGGGAGACACATGATCTGGGTCTTCAGGTCACTCAGCGTCTGTGCCATCTGATCGATCTGCGTCATGCCCTGGCACAGCTTCTTCTTTATCAACTCTATTCGGTCCAACTTCTTGCTGATAATCCCCATATCAGCAACCGTCGACTCTACCTGTGTTGCGGATGCTGATGAAGTGGATGGACCGGCATCTACCCGTGCCATCCTATGATAGGACACAGCCTGCGGTGTGGGCTTCCCCTGAGTATAGAGTCGGGTCTGGGACATCACAGTATAGTTCTCGGTCATCTCCTCATAGATGGCCCAGACATGATCCTCATCCTTGGCAAAATACGAACCCCCACAGGATGCATTAACAAGCCCCTGCAACTTCGGTGTCAGCCCACAGAAGAAACTCTGGATGAGATTGGGCTTCGATATATCATGGTGGGGACACCGGTCTGTGAGCTCCCTGAAGCGTTCCCATGCCTCGTGAAATTGCTCATTGGGGAGCATGGAGAAATTGCTGATTAGTGCCCTAGTTGCATTGGTCTGGCCGAGTGGATAATACTTGTTGAGGTACCCTTTCCGGAGTTGTTCCCACGTGGTGACGAATCTCCCTAAATGCTTCAGCTAGTTGGCTGCTCTGTCTACCAGGGAGAAAGGGAAGGCCATCATCCTGATGGTGTCCTCGTCCATGAGGCGGTCATGGACAGTACTATAGATCATCTCAAACTCCTGGAGATGAAGGTGCGGCTCCTCCGTGGTGAGTCCGTGGAAGTGGGGAAGAAGCTGGATCGTCTGATGTAGGAGCTTGAAATCTCCCAAAATAGCAGGCAACACTATCCATCTGTGGGTGAGAGTTGAACCAGGGTTGTGCAACTCCCTCATTGGTCTCGCGGCTGCTGCTAGTTGTACTGGCTGCTCCTCAGGCTCTCGGGCATCGAGACCATCTCCTCCTCCTCCACCTGCTCTGCGCTCTCTATCAGCTCGCATCTACTCCATCTCGCAGTGCATGTCACCATGAAAGCTCCATGATCTCGGATCTGTCTCTGCATAGTCTCAAGGGAGGCTAACAGGGTGTTGTTGATGGCACACTAGTCAAGTACATATGCATGGATCCCACTGGGTCCATCGGTACGCTCCTCACTGTTGGCCATGGTCTTTGCAAAGGCAAAAGACCCAAACTCAGGTGTCGATAAATCAACTGGTTGCTGCTGTCTCTGCTCGAGCACCTTAGGACTGATAGAAGGGTGGTCGAGGGGGAACAGGGTGGAGTTGAACTCGGGTTCAGAGAGTAGGTATCGGCTCTCGTGAACCAACCTAGATGAGCGGGCCAGAGTGCTCGAAAGCAGTGCAGCCAGAAGCTGCCTAAGGGACCTCCGACCCATCATCTTGATCTAGTGAGTGAAGGCAGATGAGATCTGGCAAAGCAACAGGATCGGTCAAGTAAACCCCCGATTTACCTAAGCACTCAGAGCCGATGATCGTGAAGGTTCGGTCTTTTATTTTGTTAATTTTTTTAGGTGATCAAACGGTCTTTCAGAGTGATTAAGAGAACTGTTGGGAATCCAACGCCCCCAGGAGACTGTCCCGATCCAAAAGTAGATCTTTCCCATCCAGTACAAGTCGTGGTCCATTAACCGGCTACGCAATCGACTCGCTCTGTTAAGGATATCGCGGCCCGCTTTCCGGAGAACGGAGCGATCCTCACTGAAGAATGACTAACCCGAGACCAGTAGTCTTAAGAAGGGTCAGATGTGGCTCTAGCCTAGGGTGCGGGTCACTCTCTCGCTCATTCAAACCATACAAGGAGGGGATTTCTCTCCCAAGATAGATTTTTGATGAAGTATTTTTTTAGGTCATGTTTGCTTAAACAGTCCCAATTTTATGGTTTTTGTTTTTAGGTATTTTTCAAATAAAACAACAACTAACAAATTTTTCGGTTCTCTTGATTATTATTAAGTCCAAAAATGGAGGGAGAAGGCGAAAAAGCCGATGCGCGACTAAATATGATAATGCATGCCGAGTAAGAGATGCATACCTGCCTCCAGCACTCTACATGCAAAGTGATCCGCACATAATTTAAAAGACAGAAATAAAACCTATCTAAATGATTGCACGAAGAAATCGGCCTTAAATAGAAATTTCTACTCGCGAAGCACAATAGCAAACGGGTCAATGAGAGGAGTCAGGGTCCGGTCTCGGATGCCGATCGGTGTCCGCCACAACGAATCCTACCAATGTTGTATACAACCTCTAGCGACACGTGACCCCTCAAGTGACCAGGTTAAATTTTTTATTGGTGAATTAATTAATAAGGTCTAATTATGATCTATAGGAGCAAAAATGTAATTAGGGTTGGGCCTTAATAATTACGTCACAGAGCAAGAGAAAATCCTAAGGATAAGGCTAAAATCTTCAGGAATCAAAGAAAATAAAAATGATAAACACAAAACCGGCGAAATCACGATGAGGTCCCCCAAGTACACTGGTTCTCGGCGAAACAGACCCCAGGAAATCCACCAAGTCTGAGACTCTGTCCTGTATTATTACAACAATAATATCTGCAGAAATAAAATCTTAAGCTAAACTAAACTAAAGCTCCCCACACTCATGCTCTCCTCTCTCACGCTCTCCTACGGCTCTATGCAGAAAAGAGCTGCCTCCAAGTCACGCGGGTGCGTTGGCTTCCCGAAGAAAGCTTCCCTCAATCGTCGGACCGTCGTAAGAAAATTGAAATAGAAGATGTGTCAGTCCAAAGTTATTATAATAAAGTAAAATAAAAGAAAAATAAAATGAAAAATAAATGAAAAAAATAAAAACAAATAAAATAAAATGAAATAAAAACACAAATAAAAACAAAAATATAAAGAAAATAAATAAAAGAAAATAAAAGGAGAAAAAGAAAAGCCAAAAAAAGAAAGCTGAAAAAGAAAGCCAACTACTAAGCCGTGCTCCCCCGGCAACGGCACCATTCTGACAAGCGACCCATGCGACTAAGGTAAAAAGGTATCAAGGGTCGTTGCGACCTCAACCTCTCGGATCGGACTCAATCAAGAAAAAGGAAGACCACCAAAAATAGAAAGATAAATCAATCAAGCAAATCAAATAGCAGTCTCGCTATTTTATTTTACCTGGTATAGTTATCAGGGTCGAACACAAGGAGCACGGTATGCCTAGGCTACGAAGTAGTCGAAAATTCAAAAAAAATAAAGGAAATAAAATAAAATGGTGGATTTTATGTTTTTCAATTTTTTTGTAATTTTTAAATTAAGAAAAGGTGTAAAGGAAATTAAAAAGGCACAAACAAAAATTTATTTAAGGTATTAAAAATGATCAAAAATTAAAATAAAAATATTTTTGGTTTTTAGAAATATTCAAGTATTTTTGGTATTTTTCTTGGATTTTCGTGATTTTTATTTTATTTTATAAAAATAAAACAAGGTCAAAAATACAAGGTTGTGTACAGCCCGAATCTAAAGGCTATTTAAAAATATTTAAAAAGCCTATAAAATTCGAACAACAATTTTATGATAAACTAAAAATAAAAACAAAACTACATAAACCAAAAATGCAATTTTTTTAGTTTTTGTGAATTTTTAATAATTTTTCTAAGGTTTTTAGTGTTTTAAAATTTTTAGGGTTTTTATATATGCAAATTCAACAAAAAATGAAATGAAATCACAACAAGGTAAAACACACAAATATTAATTTTTTTGGAATTTTTTAAAAGTTTTTAATATTTTTAATTAATTTTTATAAACAGACAGTGGTAATTTTTAGGTTTTTTGATTTTTTTAAAAATACTAATGAAAATAAAAGGCAACCAAAAATTCAAACAAATTTCTACACCATGGCAAGGGCCATATGTCGAAATTTCTTGAATTTTGGATGAGACTTGCTATTTATTAAAACTAAAATAAAGCACACAGTACACAGGGACTAATTTTCAAGAAAAACATGTTCCAGGGGCTTAATAATAACACGCTTATAAACTATAAAACCCAGCCTACAATTTTCCCATGAATTCAGCACATGTCATAAAAGACACGTACAGGGGTATGGATGCAAATACTGAAACTAAAAGTTTATTCAACAACAGCTAAAAAGTCCATTATAGTAATTGCAAATAACCCATAAAGCACATGACGAAGCACGTGTATCCACACAACAAGGACTGGAATGTAAATACTAAAAACTATAGGATCAAAAGTGCAAATTAACCTATTGTGTACTTTTCACTTTATAGGCTAAATAATAAAGGGAAATAACTGTAGGGGAAGTAGAGCAAATTACCCAGCCACTTGTGCGTCGCATGTGGGGGGACAGGTGGTGCGCTCTGACTGGCTGACGACGTGCGGCTCTGGCGCGTACAGGTGGCGAATCCAACGGTTGTCTGGAGGGTGCGAACGTGGGCGTATGGAGGCCGTTAGATGTCAGATCTAACGGCCTGACAGGCACAGGCTCTGGATGGATATGATGCGATCTAGGTGACGGTGATGATCCAACGGTAGAGAAGGACGTTGGACGAACTCGCTTGGGCGAAGTTCACCGAAGCACCGACGGAGATCAGGCACTCCAAGGGATGATCAGGCAACGGTGGTCGACTCGCAAGGCCCCTCCACATCGGGTGGACGGGTCCGATGAGGTCGTCAATGGTCGGATCTCCTGGAAGGGTACTGAGACCTGGACAAGCTCCGACGAGGCTGGATGGAGGTGAACTGGGACGTAACCATGTGCGTGAAGACCTGTAGAAGAAAGCTCAGACTCGGAGGGGCACTTCGGTCAGGGTTATTTGACCTAAAATGAAGGGAAGCGGCGGTAGATGGAGTTGGGGGTTCCGACGAAGCGGCGGAAGGAACCTAAGCCTAATCTTGGCTCGAATAGCCAAGACTCGGGTGATCAGGTCACGGGAGAAGGGTGACGGTGATCAGATTAGTCGATCGGAGTAGATAAGGGAGGCTGATGATGCTCCGAACGGCGGGTCGGAGCTAGCGGAGCGACAGATGAATGATTCGAAATAAATGTAACTAGGACCAAAATGGAAGCTACCTGAGGGTTCGAGCTGAATCCTAAGCTCCAGGGGTGAAGTCGGACTAGGTCTTCACCTCGACCTCGATCCGGAAGGCGAGGGAGGCTCGTCGCGGTGGAAGTCCGGCCACGAAGCTTGAGCGTCGGCGACAACGGCTCTCTCCGACCACCAAGATGCTCCTCCAGTTGTTGTCACTAAGGGGAAGAGGTCTAGGGTAGAAAGAGAGTGTGTGGCACGAGCTGCGGTTCTGGGGAATGGAATGAAGACTTTATAGGTTGTCCTAGGTGGTTGGAAAGAATCGGGTGGAGCGCGTAATCCAAGAATGATCCGCCACTCCCTAGGGATCTGCAAGGATCGCTGATACATGGGGAAGAAGCGGGCGGTGAAATCGGGGCAAGAGAGAGACAGATCCGAGTGGGAAAATTTTGAGAAGATGGGGAATGAACCAAATCCGGGTGAAGAACGTTCCGGAAGGGGGAGTTGACTAGGGTCAACATCCCTCCTGGACCAATCAGAAAATAGATTGGATGAAAATATTTGAACAATAAATTAAAAATAAATGATTCTTACTTGTACTGTGTAAGTGATTTGTAACTCTCCACATCAGAAATGGCTCGGAACCAGCCTCCTCTAACAAGGTAACTCAATAACCCGGTCCAATAATTCTTTCCTCGAGGAGCGGGGTATTCCCTTCTAAGTTCAAGTGCGACCAACTCAAGAGGAGGGGGTAGAGAAGAGAATGGACGGTAGCCAGTGTAGCAACCTATCCCGGGATGCCTGACCAGTGTAGCCAGGTCATCCAGCTGCATTTCTTTACTAGTATACAGGCTCCGACAGGTATTTTATTTTTTCTTGAACCTGTCTGATTTTTTTGGAGTTTTTGCATTTTTTTTCAACAAGAGCAGCATGTACATCAGGAGTTTTTCCTCTTGAGTCAGTAGACTATCCCTCTTTTGAAGCATTATTGCAACCCACAGCATCCTGTCCTTAGATGTCAACACCACTAGACTAGGTTGAGACGCACTTCCCTCCCTAGAGGAGGACGGATGTTTCCACCCGTGTGCTACTCCAAGCTAAAGGATTCTACCTCCTCACCACCTCATCAATGAAGAGCTGCGTGCATAGTGCTTGTCCAAGTTAGGTCATTATCTAAAAGAATCCTGCGTATGCACGAGATATTCTATTTAGACTTATCAAGATGACATGTGAACATAGGCATGCGGACTCAAAGAATTAAGTCACTTGACCTGAGAAATCTTAACTCCAGTTCCTATAAGGTTCATCTGAAATTAGGTGGATTAAGGTCAAATCAAGTCCATCCTCAATATCTACTCATAACTTGGTCCAGAACCCACTAGCTTTTCACTTTGCATATGCAAAGATATGCAAATGAGATGAGATGTCATGCTATGAAAATGCAAGACTCTTTTTCTATGCAGAGATGATATGCAAGAGTAAATAAGAAGCCTATTTTTATAATTTTCAATTTTTTTTTCTACCCACCCATCATTATTGTAAAATATATACAAAACTACGCGAAAGTACGAGCTATGGGTAAAGTATATATGTAATATATACACGCCCCCCTATACTTAGCGTGTGCTATGTCCTCAGAGCACGAAGAGCGAGGAAAAAGACATAGCTCGTGCTAAGCGTAGGAGAGCCAAAAGGAACAGAAAGTATAGAAGTTGTCACGCCCCCCTATACTTAGGCTCTGGCAGCCTAAGTGTAGAAGAAGATCAGAAATGGGGCGGACGAGGGAAAAATGAGATGTGGGTGAGTATCAGTGCGGGCATCGGTCCCCCCTATACTTAGGCTCAGGTCAGCCTAAGTATTGGTAGGAAATGAGAATGAGGACCAATGTGATCTGGAGAATGTACAGTGAATCGACTCGGGTGACCCCTCCCCCCTATACTTAGGTTCTGGTCGTCCTAAGTATAGTCCGAGATAATGGTTCGATGATGTGGGGATGGTTACTAGAATCGTGGGGGTAAAGGATAGGATATACAGGAAGAATGATATATACAGATGAGTCGGTCTGAATCTTTCGAAGATGCTGCTGATGGCTCGAGTTCATTGCTGCAAGGTTTCATACGCGGCTTGAGATGTATCTGTTGTATCTGTCTCGTGCATGAATACAATCTCCTCCACATGGACTAACTGTTCATTGGATTCAACGACGTGCTTCAATAGCTGCCCATTTAATAGGAATGTCGGTGCGTCATCTGCAAGATCTGAGATCTCGACACATCCACTATCATGCACCGTACGGACAACAAATGGTCCCGTCCATTTAGACTTTAACTTGCCTTGGAAAATCTTCAGCCTAGCATTGAACAACCATACCTTCTGTCCAGGAACAAAGGTCTTTCGTCTGATATATCTATCATGCCAACGCTTCACCTTGTCCTTGTACACCAAACTGTTGTCGTATGCTCGGTTTCTGACTTCCACAAGCTCATTCAGATCCATGTCTCTCTGCTTCTGACCCAGGTGTGTGTTCCAGTTGACCTTCTTTATTGCCCATTCTGATTTGTGCACTAACTCTGCGGGCAAATGGCACGGCTTTCCGAATACCATTCGGAATGGGGAGGTGCCTAACAGTGTCTTGTAAGCCGTCCTATACGCCCAGAGGACTTGATCTAAGATCTGAGACCAGTCCTTCCTGTCCGGGCGGACAAGCTTTTGCAATATGGTTTTCACCTCCCTATTCGACACCTCAGCCATACCATTGGTTTGTGGGTGGTAAGGACTTGCGACACGGTGTTCGATGCCGTAGTCCTTCAGGAGTTTCTTCACCTCCCGATTCACAAAGTGGCTACCCCCGTCTGATATCATCATCTTGGGGATCCCGAACCTAGAGATTATGTTCTCTCTGATGAATTTACAGACAGTCCTGCTGTCTGCGGCTCGGGTCGGGATAGCCTCCACCCATCTGGATAGGTAGTCTACCGCAAGAAGGATGTATTCAAACCTGTGGCTGACAGGGAATGGGCCCATGAAATCGATGCCCCAGGCGTCAAAGACATCACAAATGATGACCGGCTGCATCGGCATCTCATCCTTGGAACCAACGGTTCCTCCCATTCTCTGGCAAACTGGGCACGACTTCGCGAAGGCGGTCGCATCGCGAAACAGAGTCGGCCAGTAGAAGCCACATTGAAGCACCTTCCATGCGGTCCTCTTCCCGGAGTGGTGTCCTCCTGCCTCTAAGCTATGGCATAAAGAAAGGACACTCTGGTATTCCTCCTGAGGAATACAACATCTCCAGACACAATCCGGTCCTTCAAAGAAAAGGATCGGATCCTCCCAATGGTAGTGTCTAACGTCCGACTTTAGTCGGTCGATTTGGCTCTTGGGCCAATCTTCGGGAACTTTCTTGGAGACAAGATAATTCACGATATTGGCGTACCATGGGAGTGAGTCGATAACAAGAATCGACTCGTCAGGGAAGGAGTCTCGAATCGGGGAAACCTCGGAAGTATTAAGATCTTCGAGACGAGAAAGATGATCGGCCACTATGTTCTTCTTTCCAGGTTTATCACGGATGTCCAAATCAAACTCCTGGATAAGTAAAATCCAACGAAGAAGACGCGCCTTCGCGTCCTTCTTTGCCATCAAGTATCGTAGTGCCGTGTGGTCTGTGAACACAGTTACCTTGGATCCGATTAAGTGGGATCTGAATTTGTCCAAGGCAAACACTACCGCAAGCATTTCCTTTTCTGTAACTGTATAGTTACGCTGAGCAGAATCAAGCACTTTGCTTGCGTAGTGAATTGCGAACGGGACGCCGTCTTTTCTTTGTCCCAATACAGCCCCAACAGCATAATCTGAGGCGTCCGTCATGATCTCAAAAGGGAGAGACCAATCTGGGGCTTGTAAGATGGGTGCGTCCATGATCATTCCTTGTAACAGCTTAAAGGCTTCAAGACATTTGGTGATCTACAATAAACTCCGTGTCTTTGCCTAAAAGCTCAGTTAGCGGTCGGGCAATCTTAGAAAAATCCTTGATAAATCTTCGATAAAATCCGACATGCCCGAGGAACGACCGCAACTGCCTTACGTTGGTTGGTGGCTGGAGTCGTCTGATCACGTCCACCTTGGCAGGGTCAACCTCCATTCCTCTCTTGGAGATGACATGCCCCAACACTATGCCCTCTGTCACCATGAAGTGACTTTTCTCCCAGGAGAGCACCAGATTGACCTCACAACATCTTTTGAGGACTTGGTCCAGATTCCTAAGACAGGAATCAAAAGAGTCGCCGTGGACTGAGAAGTCATCCATGAAGACTTCCAGAAATTCGCCGACCATTTCGGCGAATACAGCAATCATGCACCTTTGAAAAGTACATGGAGCATTGCATAGCCCAAAAGGCATGCGCCTGAAAGCATAGGTACGAAAGGGGCATGTGAACGTGGTCTTTTCCTGGTCCTCCGGAGCTATGGCTACTTGATTGTAGCCCGAGAACCCATCAAGGAAGCAGAAGAATTCTTTCCCCGCTAATCTTTCTAGGATCTGATCAATGAACGGTAGGGGGAAATGATCCTTCTTCGTCGCGGCATTCAGGCGTCTGTAATCCACACAGACGCGCCACGACGTGGGTACTCTCGTCACAATCTCTTCTCCATCCTCGTTGGTGGTCGTCTGAATTCCCGACTTTTTCGGGACAACATGGATTGGGGCCACCCACTTAGAGTCGGAGATTGGGTAAATAAAACCCGCATCGCACCATTTTTCTATCTCTTTCTTCACAACCTCTCGTAAATTTGGATTCAACCGGCGTTGGAATTCACGAGAGGGTTTGGCTTCATTCTCCAAGTATATATGGTGCGAACACAGAGCGGGATTTATCCCATGGAGATCGGAAATGCTCCAGCCTATTGCCTTGCGGTTCTTCTCCAGGATCTCTAGCAGGCGAGATTCCTGCTCCTCGGTCAATTGCGAACTGACAATGACCGGAAATTTCTTGTCTTGGCCCGCAAGGAAGGCATATTTCAGGGTTGTGGGTAAAGGTTTGAGCTCATGAATAGTGTGATCGTCAAGAAAGTTTGGCTCAATCTGATCTGGTTCGGTGTTGGAAGTGGCTGGATCATGTTCTGTAGCAGCTGCCACCAAACTCGGCTCTGGAGTCGGATCGTCAAAGGTCTCCATGCAATCGGCAAACGCCTCGTCCGACTCGTCAACCTCATCTTCCGATTGTCCTAAGGATGTAAGGACTGACAGGCCCAACTAGGCCTCTACGTCATCGAAGATGTAGGGCGATGCAGGCTCAGAGCTGTACTCGTTCCTGAGGATCTCGCAGACTGACTCATGCACTGGATCATCTTCAAAGGAGATGGATACATCGATGCTGGCTGGGTTCTGTCTCCATGGCCCAACTAAGTCTACATGCTCACAGTCTGTTCCGGTAGAAGAGTACTCGGTGCTGGATTCGGAGTCCGGTCTCTGCCATCTCGTCTGCTTCATCTCAAGTTCCTCATCTCCGCCTGGAGTTTGGAACCGAATCTTCCCATTCTTATAATCAAATAAGGCCCCCGCTGTTCTGAGGAAGGGCCTACCTAAAATGATCTGGGAATCTCTCCAATTACGAGGGGTTTCCATATCTAGGACAGTGAAGTCCACCATGTATTCTTGTCCCTCGATTTTGATCACAATGTTCCTTAACTCTCCTTGGGACCTCTTAGTAGATTTGTCAGCAAATTGCAGAATAGCTCTAGATTTCCTAAGAGGTCCGAGATCAAGCCGCTCATAGAGGGCTGTGGGCATCAAGTTGATCGAGGAACCATTGTTCAGGAGAGTGCGTGCAAACGCGATGTCATCAACATGACTTACTACATAGTGTTAACCCATGTCTCTTTGTTTCCGAGGAAACGAGTTCTTTATTGCACAAGTCGTGGCTACTGATAAAACGTGTTTCTCAACACGGCTTTTAGTCTTCCTGCTAACCCTAGAAGGTGTGCATCTCACCTTAAGGTATTTTTGGAATGCAGGTGTCATTTCCACGAACTTGTCAAAAGGGATTGTGACCTTGATGTGCTTATTGCAAAATTCAGCCATCTCAGGGTCATCTTTTTGGATTTTTTTGATTTTCTTCTTCCCACCCTTGAGAGCTTGGGGGAAAGGGATTATTAACTCAGGTTCTGGAACTGAAATATTTTCATTAATTGCTGGAACTGAGTTCTGAACACGACTCTGACTCGGACTCTGATACAGACTTGGACTTGGACTCTGACCAAAAAGAAAATGCTGGGGCGAGACCGGTGATGCTTCTTCCGCTTCTTCTGGACGATCCTCCTCAGATGGAGGTGCGGGCTCATCGGCGTCGTCTGACTCTGGATGGATGCATGAATGCTGCTTCGAGGACTCAGATGTCCTCTTCTTCTGCTGGCAGTGGCGGTGGTGATGCTCCTCCTCTTCTTCCTCCGAATTCTCCTCAGGTAGAGTTTCGGAGGTTCCTTCTTTTTGCGCCCGTGCCCGATCAGGTATGGTCACGGTCCTTCCGCTCCTGAGGGACATATGGTTAACATTATCATATGAAAGGATCTCATGTTCAGATAAATAATTATCTGAATAGTATACCTGATCTCGGGGTCGGTTCTGGCCCTGGTGTACGCTGTTTGGGTTGGCATGAACCTGTGCGGGAATCGGAGTCCTTGGCGCCATTTGTTGGTCCTGAGTACGAGAGACCCGATTGATGTCGGTCCTCATGTCCAGGTAGTCATTCTGCATCTGCTGGATCCTATCAGACAGGGTCTGGATCGCCAAGGTGAGGGACTCCAATTCGGTGGGCTGGGCTGGCTGCTGAGTGGATGCGGTCCTGTACTGGCCCTGCTGGCCGTGCCGATACTGCTGCTGATGGGACGGTGCTGGCCCCTGCTGGTAGGTGCGCTGCTGCGGCTGGTACCCCTATTCTGGCCTGGACTGGTATCGCAGGACTGTGACGGGCCTGGTCTCTTGGTAGACTGGGGTTGGGCGGTGTGCCTGATCCTTCCCCATCTCTATTTGCCGGACTAGCGGGTCACGGCTATACCAAAGCCCGTTGATCTCGTAAACAGGCGGAGGCTCCTCGTATTCCATTTCCATTGGTGGGGGTGCATGATGGTTCTGCTGGGTATAAGTCTGATCCCAGCTGCTCTGAAACCCCGGTGCCTGTTCCTGTACAAGATGGACTCGATGTACAGGTACAGGTGGTGCAGAAGGGGTGGGTAGCTTGATCTTGGCTACCTTTTCAGAGAGTTCCTCCACTTTTTTGGGAAGGCTCGAAAGAGACTCCATCTCCGTGACTCTCTTGTGGATCTGCTCGACCATGGTAAGCTTGTCGGCAATCATCCCCATGCTGGGGATGAGGTCCTCAGTCAGATCTGCAACAGTCCTTCTAGTTGTCTCATTGGATAAGATCGAAGGAGATAACTGATAGGCCCTTGTGGCCTGTGACCTGCCGGTTTCTGCCATCTGCTCTAGTATTTTCCACACGGCGTGCTCGTTCTTGTTCAGATAGCTTCCTCCACAGGCGGCGCTGACTAACCCCTGCATCTCTGGGGTTAGACCGCAGAACAAGGTCTGGACTAAGATCGCCTTAGAAATGCCGTGGCATGGGCATTTCTGTACTAAGTCATTGAACCTGTCCCAAGCCTCATGGAACGGTTCGCTGGGTCCTTGGGCGAAGCTGGCAATCTTCGTTCGCATCTGATTGGTTCTACTGAGAGGGTAGAACTTCTTCAAGAAGAGGTCCTTGAACTGCATCCAGGTAGTACATACCACCCCTAGGTTTTTCAGCCAATGAGCAGCCTTATCTCCTAAGGCAAACGGGGTGGCCTTCAGCCGGATATAATCTTGGCCAACATTGGGATGGCTAAGATTGTTGCATACTAGTTCGAAGTCACGGAGGAAGGTGTAAGGCTCTTCACTGAGGTTTCCGTTAAACTTCGGCAGCAGGCTAAGGAAGTGGGGCTTCAGCTCGAATGCCTGGTCGGGAACTGCAGGTGCTAGCCAATTTTGGATCTCGTTCTCCGCCGGGTTGTAGGTATCGACCATTGGTCGGTCGATCCCTTCAGCTACTATTATCTGTCCCATCCGTGCTGTGAGATCAGCATTTTTCTGTTCGGCTTCGGCAAGGCGTCTAAGAATCTGTCGCATCTGGTCCTCATCGGGCGGCATCCTTGGCGGCATTTCTCCCTCTAGTTCTGGGGAATGGAGAATAAGATCGGTGTTAGAGGGTGAATCAAGGAAGGGATTACCGAGGCAATGGTCTTCCTCGGTAATCTCAGAGGAGATAAAAGGGTTGGTTTGAGAGTAACCACCCTGAGCATGAGGGAACCAGGACTCAAGAGGGTCATGAGTCCTGGGTGGTCCAAGGTGCGCTCGGACCGAGAAAGACGAGTTTCTTGGGGGACTTATAGAGAGATCAGTGAATAGCGCGTCGAGATCTCCCCAGTCACTCATCTTGATAAGCGAGGAGAAGATAGGATTTTACTCCTACCTGAAGCAAGCAACAAGAACAATCCAAGACCCTGGGTTCACACTCAACATAGTGAAGGACTCAAAGTTGAGTCCAATTTATCTTGTAGCTTTTAAGTGTGATATTTCAAGCAAATATAGCAAGGATTACGCGGCCTAGAGGGAAGTCGGCTTAGAGTCGGATGCGTCTTCCCTGTTTATCCTGTCGTCTAAGATACCGCCGTTCCTTCCTTTCTTCGCTCCTATCCCAAGCCGATGGATTCATTGACCACGCCCCTATCTACCTGCAAGCAGGCGGAGGCTGACAAGGCCGGAACTTCACCCCGGGGGGTTACTGGCAGCTTGTCGCGAAGTACCGCAATTTCGCCCCTATCTACCTGAGACAGGCGGAGGCTACTTGGTACTAGTCAAAGAATCTGAGATTATCCGGCTTGTGATATTTGCTAGGATCAGTTAGAACGTGATATGGAAGACGGGGATTTGGGCTCTACCTTAGGGTGTTCACACACACTCAGGTACCCTCACTCAGCCTGAATACAAGGTCGGGGATTAATCTCCCGCAAACAATTTTCAGATTTTATTCTTTTTTTTTGGTCAATACTGTTAACAGTCCCGATTTTAAGTTAAGTTATCACTTTAATTAATCCACCACAAAGCACGCCTATCGGACAGTCCCAATTTCCTTTTTAATTTAAGTGAGAAAATCAGAGGGGGAAATCGAGAAAAGCCGATGCAAGTTGAAATCGATGATGCGTATGCTAAGTAGAGAGTACTTACAGTGATCCCTTCACTTTTTGATGCAGGATGCAATACAGAATTGAAAACTTTTAGTCTACATGCAAATGCAGGCGATAAAAAGCCGCTCCTAGACAGGCAGTTCTATTAGCGTGAAGAACAGTTTAATTTGACTAAGTCCTGCGATCTAGGTGCGTCTTTTATGCATGATGTGTGGTCCTATTGATTACGAGCACAAACAAATCCTAGAGTGGCTAGAGGAGCCGCTAGTGCAAGCTAAATTACAATCACCCACACAGCACACGGGACACAATTTCCACTATCTTTACACGCGCGAGATCCCAAACGGGAACCGCTGGAAATAATGCAAAAGAAAAAGAAATAAAATATAAAAATATACAATGCCTCTCTGTCACTCAAAAATGTAAATGCTAAGTCCTCGAAGCGTCGCCGACTCCTCGCGGTCCTCGCACAAAAATTAAATGGAGGTCAGAGAGTGACAAAAATAAAATAATGCAAAAATAAATGAGAGAAAATGGTTACAAGAAAACCGGGGGTCAGACTACCCGGGGAATGAAAATCAAGCACTCAAAAATGTGCTACAAATTAACCTAAGCTGTGCCTCCCCGGCAACGGCGCCATTTTGATAACTGCCCCCGCACCCTTAGTTAATTCGGTCAAATTAATGTCCAAATTAATTGATGTGATTCGTTGCGGTCGGATACGAGGGGTTAATCAAAAACCACTTATAGATTAATGTGAAGTTAATTTTAAGCGGCAATTTTTTTTACTTGGTGTAAGTCCAAGGTCGATCTCAGGGAGGCATCTGTCTCCTTAGGCGAATTTAAGCAAGGATCCAAGTGTTGATTTTCGAGGAGTAATTTTTTTTGGTCTTTTTAATTTTTATGCAGACGTATGCAGACAATGTAGGCCAATTTAATGTGCAATTTAATTAATGTATCAAATGAAGTCCAAAAATAATGAAAATTGGCCAGATGGTAAATTATGATGAAAATGACCTATACTAATTTTTTTGGAATTTTTCGACTCAAAATGAATTTACTGTGGATTAAATAAACAGACAGAGTGATTTTCAGTATTTAATTTTTAATAAATATCAAACCACAATTTTTCCAAGAACTAAAATTATCCTAGGTTACTCTAATGGTAAAGGACCTAGGAAAATTAACAGAACTTAATTTCACTGTGAAATGAATTAATTAAAATTAATTTAAGAAAATCACTGATCAATTTATTTAGGCCTCGATATGCATGCAAATGTTATGAAATTTTTATGGTATGTTAAAAATGATGTCCTTAAGCTACTGTGAATTTTTGATAATTTTTAAAGGCACAGAGAATTAATTAAAAATCAAGAGGCATCACTGGGCAAAATATGTCAACAATGCATCAATTAATTCATTAATAATTCAATTGAGCTTACAAAAATAAGACACGTGTATCAATAGACAGAGGACAAAATTTCTAACAAAATGCAATTTTTAGAATTTCAAAATGATGAAAAATGCACTCTAGGGATGCGTGCAAACACAGGGGTGTAAATGCAATACTGGAAATTAAAATTTCAATAAATAAATATGCTGACAGGGACTAAAATGCAATTACCGATAATATGGTGGACTCTTATGCAAATTTTCCACAGGGCACATGCTCCTCACATGGGGTCTGCTTCACAGGGACCTCTTTGTAATTTTGGAAAGCTTCAGGGGCCTCGGTGCAATTTACCCAGGCCGCACGTGCTCCTCACGTGGGCGGCCTAGGCTCGGAGGGCGGCGGAGGTTCGGACTGAGGCTCGGGCTCCCAGGAGGTTCGGACTGCGGCTCGGTGTAGCCTCGGGTCGCCCGAGCCTAGGCTTGGAGGTCGCGGCTCGGACTCGTCGACGTGGCGGCCTGAAGGCCCTCGGATCAAGATGGATCCGAGGGTTGGCGGTGAAGACGCGTGGCAACTGGAGGGCCCTTCAGATCTGAGGTGCGATCAACGGTCGAGGACGGGCGCGGTGAGAGAATACGTGGCGAAGTGAGGGTCGTTCGATCGGTTGATCGAATGGCAGCTGCTGCTTCTTCCTCGACGGCCCTCCGCCTCCTGCGGAGGAGAAGGCGGGGCTCCGGCGATCGGGCTGTTGCTCCGCCCTCCCTTCCTCGAGATGCTGACGCTCTCCGCTTTGTCGGAGATAGCTCTGGAGCTTCGCGGCGTGGAAGCGGAGGTGATGGCGGTGTCAGGAGCGTCGGAGAGTGCCCAGGTGTCTCTGTCGATGAAGCTCGATGGAGTCTCCGGCGAGCTTCCGTTCAGTGAAGGAGTGAGGGCCTGCAAGGAGTTAGGTGTATAGCCGAAGCATGCAAGTGTTCGTGGAGAAGTGTGTGTGAACGGCGAGGCCTAAAGCGTGAAGGAGGTGCAATGGGGATGAGCTCCGGCCAACTGGCGGAGCTGTTGGTCGGAATCGTGCGCAAAGCGTCGTCTGAGTGTGCAGACGGGACAGCGAGGACGGGAGCTTCGACGCGAAGCTCGTCGAGGTGGTTTGGAGGCGAGAAGGTGACCGGTGACGGCGAATAAAGTCGGAGAAATTAAAAAAAACTAGAGAGAAGATCAGACAATGATGGAGGGGTTTACCTGGGGAATGGAGCTCAGATTTGAGCTCCAGGTCTTCGCTCGAGGGATCGGTAGGGTCCCGAGCTCGTGCAGCTGCTCGTGGGAGGCTGCAGCACGGCGGTGGCGGCCGTGGATCTCGCCGGAGTCGATTCCTTGTCTTCGCTCGACAATACACCCAGTTGCTGTCACCAATGGATCGCTTGGAGCTCGAGGAACCTCTCTGGAGTGGCGGATGGGGCTGAACGGCGCCGGTGATGGCGTATTTATAAGGCGATGTAGGTGGCAGTGCTGGCGAAGTAGCGAGGTTGGTGGTCGACGTGGGGCGACTATGGTGGAGATGGTGGAGCTTGAGGGAGCTGGCGAGGGAGAGGGGTGAGTGGGTGATGTCGTGGGGGTGTCAGCGGTCGAAGGAGATGGCTGACGTGCGTCCAAAAATAGGAAGGGGGCGCCCCTCCCGCAAGGCAAGGGACGTGGGGGAGAGGGGCGCCCAGAGGTAGGAGACGAGGTCTCCACCGTTGGATCTTGTGATCCAACGGTGGGGATCAAGGGGGATATGGTCGGGTAGGATTTGATCTGGGGCGCGGAGATGACGGGTTGTGGTGGAGCCACGTGGCGAGATGAGGGCGAAGCGCATGCGAACGGCCTGGATGAGGAGATAGGGTTGATCAAAGGGCCACGATTCGCTAGAAGAAGGGCGGCTGCGATGAGAGGATCGGGGATGCGATCAAGCGGCGTAGGTGCTGCCATGTGGCTGGCCCTGGTGAAGGCGCGAGCGGACGGGTTGGATGAAGAGATAGGGATGATCTGAGGGTCGAGGCAAGGGGCGTGCGTGGGCAGCGCTGGGCCGTTGGATCTGAAGCGAGATCCAACGGCTGAGGGCGCAGGCGGATGAGGCGATGGAAGGCGGGCTGCGTGGCGCAACCAGAGGGCGCCACGTGGCCTGCTGTGAGTGGCTGGAGTAAGAGGCACGTGTAGAGAGAAGAGGGAGCCGAATTTGGAAAAACTCAAAACATGAAAGTTGTAGATCTCGATGAGATCTACAAGTTTCATGTTGACCAAAGACGGAGATGAGGTCAAATATGATACATAAATAGAAGGATACATAAATATACATATGTAGTATACAAAGTGACCCAAAAACCCAAGTTTCTCATACGAGCTCCAAATTCAATGAAATTAATCTCATTTTGAAGGTCTTTCAATATGTAATATTCTAAGAGTGAGTAGACCTAATTCGGAATTTGTATGAGGGCTTTATGTGTATTTTAGTGTATAAGGGCTCTCAGGCTATATTGGCTATTTTACAAGGTGATTTTTGGCATTCTTCCCTATGTTATTAACTAAGGAGTATAGATTATAGAGAAGATGTTATTTTGATGAAGAGGTATTTTACAAGGGATTTTTGGCTTCTTATTTAGATGCAAATGAGCTGCTAAACTACATGAGTTATGAATACATGCATGAATGCTATTTATGCAATATAAGGGGAAATATGCCTCTATTTTCTCGGGAACAAGGCTCTATTTTTGACTTTTGAAGTGATGAATCACAGGTTCATCAGCTGCCCGCAAGGGGCAGCCCCATTAAACTATATATATATATATATATATATATATATATATATATATATATATATATATAGAGAGAGAGAGAGAGAGAGGGGGGGGTAAATGGAGCTCCTCCCTGGGAGGAGCCAACAGGCTGCTCCCACCCCCATTTTCACCCAATTTTTTTTATTTTTTTGGAAAATAAAAAATTGCATATTCATCACTATATCCCTCTAACATTCTATTACAATTTCATCAAAACAGAGACTCTACGGCCTCCATCCAAACATGGTCGATTTAAAAAATCCTGCGACTGTTAATAAAAAGACGTCTAGATGGAGGGCTTAGGAGTCTCTATTTCTAATGAAATTTTAATAAAATGTTAGAGGGATATAGTGATGAATACAAATTTTTATTTTCCAAAAAAGTAAAAAAAATGGGGGAAAATAGGGGTGGGAGCAGCCCCGTTGGCTACTCCCATGGAGCATACTCCTATTGGTGAGAGTATGAGAGGAATAATTCTGAACCACAAGATTCTGTTTTCTCTCTCCTGCTCTTCTCTCATTGTTGAATCTTGTAGTCTAGAATCATTCCTCTCATTCTCTCACCAATTTTGGCTTTCACAGGACCGCCCCTAGATATATATATATATATATAGAGAGAGAGAGAGAGAGAGAGAGGAAAGGGAGCCTACATCCTGATGTAGGTAACTTACCTACATCATGTTTCTTTTTTTCCATTTTTTATTTTTTTGAAAAATGCTTCCGCGGATTTTCATAATTATATCCCTCTAATATGTCTTTCAAATTTCGTCAGAAATAGAAACTCCTATGGCCTCCATTTAGAATAGGTAAAATACAACAAATCTGACCGTTAAAAAATGACTGTCTGGATGGACGTCGTAGGAGTCCCTATTTCTAACGAAATTTGAATGACATATTAGAGGAATATAGTTATGAAAATCCACGGAAGTATTTTTCAAAAAAATAAAAAAATTGGGAAAAAAAGAAACATGATGTAGGTAAGTTACCTATATCAAGATGTAGGCTCCCTTTCCTCATATATATATAGGGGGTAAATGGGACCGCCCCTAGGGGGAGCTAACTTCGCTCCCCCTGCGCTATGTCGCCCGATTTTTTTACTTTTTTCAGAATTTCTTCCTTGAATATTCATCACTACATCCCTATATTATGCTATTAAATTTCTGTGTAAAACAGATACTCGTACGACCTCCATCCATACAGTCATTTTCTAATGGTAACAGAATTACTAAAAATGACCCTTCTGGATGGAGGCCGTAGGAGTCTTTGTTTCACGCGAAATTTGAATGACATAATATAGGGATATATTCATGAAAATCTACGGAAGAAATTTTGAAAAAAAATAAAAAAGGGGGGTGAAATGGCGCGGGGGGAGCCAAGTTAGCTCGCCAATGGGGGCAGCCCTATTTTATCATATACTAGGAGGATACCCGCGCTTCGCGGCGAAAGAGATTTATGCTGTAATTATCGATGAATAGATCAAATTCTTGCGAATATGTTGTTTTTTTTTCAGAAACATACATGTAAAGTAAGTAAAAATTGAAGTGTATAAAGTGTTGACATTTTCTATTGGATGGAAGAATACCTTAAGGAGATTCATCTTGCCACTAATATCTTAGATAGTCTAAAAATCAGAATTCTTAAAATATACAACTTGAAAATTTTATCTCACTATAGAGAAGAAAATGTAGCATTTAATTCTGGAATAGTAAACTACAGGAACTGCATAACGAAAATAACTACTAAATTGAATGGAAATAATTATTGCATGTATAAATATAAATAGTTGACGCTCATATTGAAAAAATCAAACATTAATTCATAGTGATATACTTGAAAGTATGCAAAATGGTTTATCTAAAGAGTCCTAAATTGCTAGAATATGTACACCGAAAATATGCAATTCGAGTCCAAGGCATCCTAAATTGTCACATCTCATGTATTCCATTTTTTCCTCCATTTTTAAATGCTCAATTATTTTGAAGTATAATCATTGCCTCTTATAAATTAAAGACCACAAAAACTATAAAAAATATAAATTATTTAAATTACTTTGAGTAGTAAAGGGATTCAGTCTCACTTGCATGTTTCTTAGTACAACTCAATTGCAGAAATATATGAAAGTAATTGCTAGTGATATGTGATCTTAACTGGTCAAATTGTTATTGATTGCTCGTGAGCATACATGAAAATTTGCAAGAATGTTGTATTAAAAATGCAGAATTACGTGTAATCTACTAATTAAAACTTAAATGAGTGAGAATTATTCAGCCTGACCACCCTTAAGAATTGGTATATGAAAATATCTAAAAAGTTAAGAACAAAGACATATGTTCATTGGTATATGAAATATTAAATGGACATCATTGAGACAAACACATAATATTAAACAACAGTAGATGTCAGTAAACATTATTGTACATGTAAAAAGGCTGGCGCTATCTGTAGGTCATAGAGAAAGACATCAATTTTATAGTATGTCTTTGTTAAAACGATAAGAAATCTTACGAAGCATTATTGTGTCCTAATAAAAAATATAGCAAGAAGATATCAATTTTATGATATATAAAATATTATCTAGAGAATAAATATCACAAATATTTCAACGAAAAATTGATTATAGTTATGCTTGATTATAGTTATACCGGATAACAACTCAAGAATATCAACAAAAATTGTTGCATGTTACATGAAAATACATCATTTTATTTCAGTATTACATGTATGTGCATCCAAAGATGAAATGACCTATATCTGGAGGTAGATAATGATTAAAAATGAATTACAAAAAAAACCCAAGTCAGAAGTAATGGAAAAACACATACAACTTTCAAAATAAAAAAACAAAGTTCTAATTTCTAAACACAAAGCAAAGACCACAATGCAAGTATTCAACACGGTATGATGATTTTATCTATGGAAATTAGCACATATCTTAAAAATTGGTGTAAACAATCCTCACTATATTCAAATCCCTTTCAGATCCACTGAGAACATGCCCTCTATACATACAATAAAAAGTAAAATATAATCACTAATATGACTAATATGATGATCTAGAAGATATTTTTAATCAACAATATGCTTCATTTTTTAGTTTAGAACAAAGTAAATAGCCCTTAGATATATAAGGGAAGGGGAAAGGAATTTACCTAACAAAAAACATATATGTTTTCTTCCTTAATAGGAGGTCTATTATAGTTGTTAAATAAAGTTATCATACCTAAAGGATTTTATATAAGCAGAAAAGGTAGTCACAGTATATGTTCAAACTCAATAGAAAGATTAAAACATTAGAAAACAGTGAAGGATCTGTGAGGATCTTCATTTTTTTAGTTTAGAACAAAGTATATAGCAGTTAGATATATGATAATATAAGGGATTGCGAAAGGAATTTACCTGCAAAAAACACATATTTTTTCCTTAATAGGGGACCTATCGCAATCGTTGTTAATTAAAATATCATACCAAGATGACTTTATATAAACAGAAAATATAACTCATTTATAGTAAATAACAAAAGCTCATAATCACTTATATTGAATAGAAAACTCTTTTGTAGAGACTAAAAAATACGCAATTTGATTCCTTAGCATGCATCCTAAACTGCATTGACTATTTGAGTTCTAAATTTAAACTGCATAGCGACCAATGCATAAAAAACCACACTAATTTTCTTTCACATAATTCATTTTCCACAAAGAAACTGCTATGTAATCTTAGATTGCCTCGCCATGTGTGGAGTGAAACATTGCTGAACATAATATAAACATTCAAAAAAGCAAAACTGATTGTGATCGAGCATGTATCTGTCAATACAACAAACTACAACTTAAGATCTAGATGCAAGTAATGATACTGATGGTAGTTGAATCAAGAGCCAACCATGATTTATGGTGTTTAATTGGATTCCATAAAACTTAACCCTATTAAATTGCCTCGTCCATGCCATTGATGCACAAAATTTAAACTACACGGCAACCACTGCAGAAAAAGAACTACACTAATTTTCTTTCACATATTTCATTTTTATGAAGAAACTGCTATCTAATCTCAGATTGCCTCGCCAGGTGTGGAGTGAAACATTGATGAACATAATCAAACAACACTAAAAAAGCAAAACTAATTGTGATTGAGCATGTATATGTCAATACAACAAACTGCAACTTAAGAGTTGCAAGTAATAATACAAACCACAATAAAATCAAGGGCCAACCAGGATTTATGATGCTTAATTGGATTCCATAAAATTAAATCTCTTAAATTGCTATGTCCCGGCATTGAAGGATCAATATTGACTTAATCATTACACTGAATGTAGATGATATCATTCATCTCCAAATTGTTAAATTAGTGTTACCAATGCACATAATGTACTAAAAACATTTAAAAAATAACACCAAAGTAGAAGAAACGGTCAAATAGAGTCATGCGGCCATGCATATTCTCCTACATTAAAGGGAATATCAACATGCACTACCATTACAATAACAAAGATAATAATATCAAAGATTTGAGAAATAATAGAAGAAGAGTACACCTTCATGGAACACTGAATCTAGAGCCATTATGTCCTCAACAGAGGTCACACCGTGAATGTATAACATAGACAAAGATTCCTGAGAACCTTGAAGCGATGGCTAAAATGTCCACAACAACGGGCACAATGGAAAATTAGAATACATATGGAGGCTCGCAATCGTCGGACGGAAAGTTGGATGCAACTTGGCACATGCCTCGACAAAACCCTAAAAAAGAGGGGAGAAAGGAGGAGATACATAATCCTTATTCTTTCAAGCAACAAACATGAAGAGGTTGCACCTTCGACGGAAAACAATTCCAAGAAGAGAACAGAAGCTGGAGTGGGGAGGGAGATTTTGATGGAAAAAGAAGGCGAGAAGAAAGAAGAGAGGTTGCAAGGAAAGGGATTTGGACCGAAAAGGAAGGGCGAGAAAAAAAGGAAGGAGGTTGCGGGGGTGTGAATGGGACAAATTTGGGGGGAAATAGGAATACGTGTCCTCAAACGGGGGAGGCGGGAATGAAAATATGGGGAGGGAAATATAATGCATTAAAGCCATCACATGTATGTCCAAGAAAAGGAGAGGCGGGATGCAGGAATAGGAACTTGATGTACATCGTGCCAAGTGTCAAATGTTGGGCAAAAAAACCCAGCTTTACATAGAGTACTAGGATGCTTCCCGTGCTTCGCGGCTGTATTGAATTCAGAGTTATTTTTGTGATTATAGAGATAAATTCGTAAGAATTTAGTAGGAATTAAATTATTAATTGGCTCAAAATATCATCTTTCATAATATTGGAGATATCATTATTTTTTATTAGATAGAGAAATATAAAGAATGGAAAACATAATAAATAATAGTCAGATAATGAAGAAATCTAATTATTTGATTGAGGCTTGGGTACTGGAGTGGCAATATATTTTCTTTTAATATTAGAATTTAGAAAATGAATTATACTAATAATATGAAATTACCAAACCATCTTAACTGAATTCTTTTTTAAATGGTATAAATGAATGTATATTTACTGTTTAAACTTTAAGCAAAAATAAGAAAAGCATATCTAAACTATATCTTAATTTTGATGAGCACAAACGGTGTTAAGGCATGTTTTTAAAATGTTGGTACTTGTAATATTGTGATTGAAAAATAGAATTGGGTAATTTGAATTAACCATTAATGTAGCCTAGCACAATATCTTCAAAAAAAATTAAACCTGACACATATACACATTGAAAGAAATGAAATAAAATATTTTGTCTAGTTACAATCTTTCAACAAATAGGAAATTTATAAGATGTAGAAAGAACAAAATGAAGATGTATCCACAGTGAAAAGTAGTTGATATTATTTACAATTAATACCTATTTAAATTTAAAAAATGTATTTTAGAATATAATTATTAAAATATGGTTAAAAATAAGATGTAAAAAAAGATGACTGTATATTAGGAAAAATGCAGACAAAGGCTAACAATTGATATACACTTGAAATATATATGTGATAATTTATAGAAAAATACTGATAAAGAATAACAACTGATTCTCTTATACAAATTGATTAAATTATACTTTCATATGCTAAATAATTATTTTCTTTAACATATGCATAATTTATGCTGATAAAAACGATTGGATCTTGTAAACAATCTATTCCATATAATATACATTGATTTTGTTTTTCATGTCTTTGGCATAAGCGTACTTCTTACGTGTCAACTCATTTTAAACACAACAACTCCTCACTCTACTATAATATATAAATTGAGAAGATGAAGAATTGAGTAGGTTTGTTAAACCATTTTCTAAAAATCACAATAAATCATAATTCACAAAGCTAAGTATTAAAATATAAATTAAATATTTGTAATTTTTTAGTCAATGGACAAAAGTAAATAAAACTAAATTAATCTAATTAAAATATAGGGATTTTTACCCGGCAGACCCTATAAACTTTGCCAATTATCTCCACGACCTTTGAAACATCATAATTCTCCCCTCGACCCTGTATACTTACCAACTCTTACCCCATGAACCCTGCGGGTAATCTGTTTGAAGCTCGTAAGGGTTCTTAGGGGAATTTATAGGGTCGATGAGGTAATTACGTTGTGCAAAAGGTCGTAGAGGTAATTTGCAAAGTTTATAGGGTCTGTCGGGTAAAAATCCCTAAAATATAATCAATGATATAAATACAAATAAATAGTAGAGTTAAACATAAGATAAATAAAAAATATTTTCCAATTTTGAATCTATCAAAATATGAAGATGATCAGCTATTTTTCTATAATTACATTTATTTGAAACAAAATTCAATACCTATTTTTCATCATAAGAATTAATGTGTAGATCATCTTGAGATATGAAGGTGATTTTTTAGAATTGTTTTTATGGTACATGTAAAAAATAAAAAACTAATTACAGGTATTTTTAGCAATCAAAATATTTGAATGTGTATGAGAAAGGAAAGGAACCTAGAGAGAAGTATAGCAAATTTTAGTTCTTAAAATTTTCCTTTACTGACTGATACAAAACTATCATAAACAACATTTTCTTTCTTTATCGCATTTTCTACGTCATTATAAAAGCATGCCTAGTGACTGAACACGGTGTGTCATGGATCGAGTACGGGTCTGATTGGTAGCCGTCTCGAGGGTCATAACAATTTGGGTCATTCCCGGTCCCGGGACTTTCAACAAAGTCTGCCCGAACATGAGATTGCAGCCGCTTGAACAGACCCAGACTATCTTATCTGTTAAAGACCGACCCAGCTGAGACTTCGATACAAAGCAAGCATAGAACCAACGAAGAGATGTGACGAACGGAGGCCCTACTCTATTATAAGCTCGGGATTGAATTTTATATACTCTATATTATTTAATAATTGAAAAGAAGTAACTTTAACATCATTTATTATATTACATATGAAAGAACGTTTTATCTTAAAAGAACAAAGGCGTTGCACAATCTTAAAAGTAATGCCAATATTTATATAATAGATATTTAATCCAGCCTGGTTTAAAATTCTTTCAACTTTATAAATTGATTTTTTCAATAGCTTGTACATTTTTTTACTCTTTTACCATTTTATATGTTTTTTGAGGATAGAGTATTATCTATAATGTCTATCTATGAATTGCAAAATTATAAGTTAATATCATGTAATAAGATATTTTTTAATTATTAGAATTTCTTGATAAGTTGGTATTTCAAATTACATCCTTGCATATTGAGTTATTTGTAGCAATTAATATATTTAATATATTTAAAATCATTTGTGTTGAATATATACATATATATTATTTTTTATGTACAATTAAAATATTTAATATATGTTCTTCCCCAATCCTCTTCTTCAATTGTGCTTAGATTTCCATGTGATCTCGAATCTCTTGCGTAAGTCTTTAATCTCCAAGTAGTATAGACCCCTCTAGATGCTTGGAAGTGATGGTAATGGATAATGATTTATCTCCAAGCAGAGACTTTAGAAGGCTTGGCTCTCCTGATCAGTCACACATGCAAAGGAAGTTTCCTCTCGATTCAATGTAGAATCGGGGCACATATTAGAAATTTAGATGCCAGACAATCCTCTCCTTTGATGGTTAGGAGCACTTGTAAACTCAATCAGGTCAATCCATATTGAATTTCAATTAACCCTAATCCAGCTGCCATTAGTCACCATTAGAGCTCTAGTTCCTTCGACTTTACCTTTTGTTGTAATAGGACATAGGTGTAGAGAGAGAGAAAGAGAGAGAGAGAGAGAGAGAGAGAGAGAGAGAGAGTCGAGCGAGAGATCTGAAGTGTATTTGGCAAAGTTCGTAGATCCTTCTCCATCACAACTTCACCTGAAGCATCTCAACCCCCTCCAACTCTATCGTTGCTAGCGAGTTGCATGCAAGAACTTTGCTGCTCACAGTAGCAACCCAGGCGGGGTATTTCATCTAGTTCCCATTCAAGGTATTATTTCTTCCTATTGCCTTTTCTCCGTTGCTTTCTTCATCTCCCTTGATCCTTTTCTCACATTTTGAACAGACTTGTTCAAAATATTCCTTTTCTTCTATTACATTTTGAACAGACTTGTTCACTTTGTTCTGATTTTTCTTCTTTCTTTCATCGATTTGATTTCTTTTTTGTTTCTCTGATTTTTATCTAATGCCATTTTCTTTTATTTATCTTTTGTAAATAATCTCTGAGTTGTTTTGGTATAGGTTCTGAAGTTAATTGGTGTGATTCTTGTCTCTGTCTGTTAGTTTTGCTACATATCAGATCAAATAATTAGATCATGATCTAGGATTTAGAAGTGCATCATATTATATTTGTTAAAAGCGGCACCTCGTGAATTTCGGCATTCCTATTGGAAAATAATTGCCATAAATTCACATCAAGTTGCTTATTTCGAATCAATCCAAGATATCTTTTCTCCAGGAGTACCCCAATTCAAGATCGTCACGAAGAACACATTCATATGGAGTCCTCATATTAATTGCATGAATCGTCGTCAGAAGCAAGAACCAACGACTTCATTAAACACCATAGCAAAAGAAGATATGAACAATCGACCTTAGCCTGAAGGAATGTCACCGGCTCCTGTCATCATCATCGAGAACTGCGACTTTTCTAATCAATAACCTTCAGTCAGACGAGCCGAGAGGCAGGAGACCTACATCTACCATGGTCCCAACCATCGGTGTCGATCGGGAGCTCCTCTGCCCATCAATTTTCATCATTGATGTCGCTCACGACCTAGATACCTCCATCGACCTCAAGAACGATCGAAAGGAAACTCATCTTCATCGGATGGGGACAGAAACAGTTGACAAAGAAGGATTGTTTGTGGATGAGACCTGTAAAGCCTTGGGTCATTGCATACAATGCGGCGGCGGTGTTGTTTACCGATGTTGTTCTCGACGGCGGAGCAGCTCACTGGTGGTGAGTGCAGAAAAGGGAGAGGGTGACGACCGGAAATAAGAAAAGATGGAAGAAGATAAAGAGTCAGGAGATAGAGAGCATTGGGAGAAGAGGAACAAAAGCTGGGTTTTTAGCCCATTGGCAGTGGATCGGAATTGAGTTGGAGAGAGAAAGAGAGAGGGGGCACGTATTTTGAGGGAGAGAAAGAGAGAGGGGCGGCATATCGCCCAATTGAAGTGGAGAGAGAGAGGAAGGGGTACGGGAGTGGGAGAGACTGGGGATAGAAAGACACGTGTCAAGTGGGCTGGGTAAAACCCACTATTAGTAGTATTATAGATATAGATATATATACTTTTTATAATTATTTTATTATGTACCAACTTTTTTATTAATTTATTTTTTAAGTTTACAAGTATGGAATATGAATCCGCACATATCAGCATCGCATAGGGAAACACCTGGGGACGGGGAAGTCTGCAAATACCTTTTCATTAATAAAGAACACAGAAAATACTAAAGAAAAAGAAATCGACAAATGAGAAAAGTGTAAAAATGTGAATACTGGATGAAAATACATTCCCATTTTTCTTACAGATGAAGACGTGGAAGCATGCATTTTGAGCTTCCCAACACAGCGATGTTACATAACTTGATGCAAAACCCACACTGGCGCCACTTTCCATATTCATTTGCCTAAACACAGTAGAATTGCAAATTGCAACCTTGCAATGCATAATAAAACCAGGTGTGGCTATTGACGAATGCAAAACCTTTTTCTATACCCTGTCCGGCAAGGACAAAAAACAATATGTAATTTAATTCTTCACTAGTTCTGACTCTGACTTTAGGTTATGTAGCCATCATAAATCTCTTATCAGAGGTATCGGAATTCTTCAACTGTTTCTCAACAGCCTGGGTAGGGACCCTTGCCTTTAATAACATCTCCTCGTATTCATCTTGTGGGTTAGACAGGGCCACAACAGCACCACCAGCACCAACAGAAGCTTCGCCATTATGTATGACGACTGTCCTGATTACTATATTTAGATCAAACGTCTGGTTATATGAGAAGAATCCAATGGAACCAGAATATACACCTCTGGAGCACTGTTCGATGGAATCAAGAATTTCCATTGATCTCAGCTTTGGTGCTCCAGTCATTGAACCTCCTGGAAAGGCAACTCTAACGCAGTCGATTGGGCTGAAGCTTGACTTTTTCTTGCCTTGAATCGTACTAACAAGAGTGTGTACGGTGGCATAGGATTCAACTTCCATGAGGCGAGGCACATGTACTGTACCGGATTCACATACACGGCCCAAGTCATTCCTCAAGAGATCCACAATCATCAGATTTTCTGCTTGGTCCTTTTCACTGATGAGAAAAGACAGAATTGAAGCAGTGGAAGCATGTGGTTCTTAAAACAAGATTTCAAATTGCTGCATAGTATTATGGAATTTAATTGCAAACCCCAGAATGTAATGCAAGATAGAAAGCCAATGACCTCTTTTATTTTGGCAAACAATTTCAAAATTTAAAAAAAATAATAACTAAATAAGTTTGCATCTTAAAATGTTCATTTACTACGAAACAAATTTTTTAAGAACTACCCACCCAAATTGTATAATCTTTTAAGAAAAATATAACCAAATTTACATGCACGCATTTCATATATAGCTTTGGCATGATCAATTACATTCTCAAAGTCATATCTCTCTTTTTTGAAAATAAAAGCATTCCTCGCCTGCCAAATGGTCCAGTAGCCCAGATATGGCCTAGTAATAAAAGCATTACTATAGAACAAGTTAACACATCTTGAGAAAAGCGCACAAGCTAGAGGATTCTATCCCCCATCATTTTCAAATCAATTAGCAGTATAAAAGATTACTATATGATTTACCGATAGCATGGTTTGAAACTCAATAAATTAAGATGTGCGGAAGGTCAATTGTACACAAATCCATACGTGAATCCCGCAAACGATCAAATAGGTAAAACAACCTCTAACATGCATTACAGGAATATTGTGCTTGGTCCGATAACACATTGAAGGAATTGTCACCAACCCCACCCCTTACATTGTCATCAAGAAACACGTATCGGAGTTGTGATGCATTGGGATTAGATCCTCTATTAAAATTAAACGAATAATTGCAATTTGTGGGAGAAAACCATCTTATTTTTGCATTATTTCGTAGGCTTCAATGAGAAAGGATGGTTGAGTACCTGTACTGCAATTGCAATCTAAGGCATTCATCTTCCTCCCTTGTTGCACCACGACTGATGGTGCCTTTGATTGGTTTTGCTTCTAATGTGCCACTTCCATCTAAGCGCAGGAATCTTTCTGGAGAAGAACAGCATATTGATAAATTGTCCTTGGAAAAATTTAGCCAAGCAGAATAAGGTGCAGGGTTTTGGTTTCTTAAATCAAGGTAGAGTCCCAAAGCATCAATATCTCTCACTCCTTGTTTCATCTGCGTTGTTAAACATAATTCATAACTTTCGCCATCTCGAATGTGCTTTAAGCAGTTCCGTACATCTCTCATGTATTGATGTCTGGATCTCTCCGCAACGAAGCCAGAGTTATAAGAGCCTGATAAAGCTGGCATGTGTCTATTATATTCTATGCTTCTAGAAGTCTTTAATGTAAGAAGTTTCTTTGTAGTCTCGTCCAGCCAACTGTTCTTGCTATTCTTGTCATGAGTTTCCTCAATTCCCGTCTTAGAATTCAATGTTGGACTTCTATTGCATATAGATAAAACATACACATCGTCATTAGTGTGATCGATGGCAATGATGTTATCAGAAAAGAAGAAGCATGCATCAGGTGAACTGGAGTTGTGGAGATTAGTTGATGCACCACATTCGACTTTCAGGTTGTAACTGCATCAAAAGAACCATTTATTATAAGTTATTACACATGTAATTAATAATATATAAAAGAAAATGTCTTGATTTATTATGATGCTGCAGTAATTTTATTCCAACTAGGTGAGTAGGAGAAATGAAACAGGAAATTACAATTCAAATAAAATGGATCTTTTCTTTTGTTTATATGTACTTTCCAAAGTGTAAACAAAAATGCATCTTTTCTGAAAAAACAGGGCATCGTTTTTACATAAATTAGACTGATAAATTCCTTAAGATGAAATAAGATGTTTTACAAAAGGAATTTAGCAAAGCATACCCAATGTAGCCAACGAATCCACCGCAAAAGTCAAATGGCAGTCCTTCATAATCTCCTTTATCGTAGTGAAATGATCGGATCTCCTGAAACTGGATGTATCAGTAACCTTAAAGAAACAATATAACATATTCAAGTTTATTCCAGTATTAATTGACCACAATATATTGGCAATTAAACCTAAATTGTTAATTGTTTCTTCTTGCTACCTCCAAATACAATAGATAGAAAAAGATTCACCCATGTTCCAAATGTAACACCACGAGGATAGAATAAAATTCACTCCAGTTGGAGGATAATCCCATTAATAGAGAAGCTCAATAACTTTTTGCACCGCTTAAAAAAAGGCAAAATTAAATATTGACTGTCGTCATTAAGTCAACAACTTCTCTCAAATTCCCATCCCCTGTTCAGTTAACTGATATCTTTCTGTTCCATCTCAGGCGTACACGACAAAATGAGTTCGAACAGTCTTTTCAACCCTAGGCTAGAAAGATGACAAGCGGGCACAATATAACTATAATATTACATCAACAATCGTGACATTTAAATTCCTAGCTACAGTTGCTCTTCATCGAATCTTTATTTTAGAAATAAATGCATAATATATTCACAGTTGATTTAATTGTGCGTACGCTTTTATTGGGAGAAAACAATCAGAGAAGCTCAATAACTTTTTGCACCGCTTAAAAAAAGGCAAAATTAAATATTGACTGTCGTCATTAAGTCAACAACTTCTCTCAAATTCCCATCCCCTGTTCAGTTAACTGATATCTTTCTGTTCCATCTCAGGCGTACACGACAAAATGAGTTCGAACAGTCTTTTCAACCCTAGGCTAGAAAGATGACAAGCGGGCACAATATAACTATAATATTACATCAACAATCGTGACATTTAAATTCCTAGCTACAGTTGCTCTTCATCGAATCTTTATTTTAGAAATAAATGCATAATATATTCACAGTTGATTTAATTGTGTGTACGCTTTTATTGGGAGAAAACAATCACTTGTTTATTCATGAGGTCATAGGGTTCTCTTATATAGAGGAGATACCCGTTGGGCAAATTACATAAAGATGATGGAGAGAATAGAGAACACATAAAAGAAGCAAAAACTAACAAGTATCTCAAAACTCCCCCTCAAGATGGAGCATAAATATCAATCATGCTCAGCTTGGAACAACTCTTAAAATGCCCTCTGCCTAGGGCCTTGGTGAGATGTGAGAACGTCGGGTGTCTGATCTCCTGAACTAACATAAGTTGTTGGGATGAAGCCCTTCTAAATCATGTCTTGAGTGTAGTGACAGACTACCTCAATATGCTTGGTCCTCTCATGGAAGGTTGGGTTGTTGGCAATGAAAGAGCGACCTGGTTGTCGCATTGGAGGTGCAAGAGAAGAGGCACCTCAATTGTTAGGTCAGTAAGAACAGATATGACCCACATCATCTCTTTACTAGCATGTGCCATGGCCATGTACTATGGTTCTGCACTGGATATGGTGATCACTGTCTACTTCTTGCTCTTGCATGACACCAAGCAACCCTATATGAACACTGCAAGACTAGAAGTAGACCTCTAGTCCTTGGGACACCCAGCATAATCTACATCTGCACAAGCTCTCACAGCAAGGGATGTACCTCTGCTAAATAGAAGACTAGTGCCACGTGAGCTCTCCAGATACCTGAGAATCATATGGATTGCATCCATATGTACCTTCCTAGGTTGGTCCATGAACTGACTCACTTTGCTCACTGCAAAGGATATATTTGGCTCGGTGATGGTCATGTATAGGAACTTCCCAACGAGCTCCCTGTACCTCCTCTTGTATACCTCCTCAATGTCGTCATCATGCAGCTTCATGTTCGGTTCCATGGGAGTAGTGGCGAGCCTGCAGTCTGTCATGTCTGTCTAAGAGAGGATCTATAATGTGTTTCCTATGGGTCATCACAAGACCCGTTGGTTCCTGGCAAAATCCAATCCAAGGAAGTAGCATAGACTACCAAGGTCCTTAGTCACAAACTGCTGACCTAAGAAATCCTTAGCAGCCCGGATGCCCCGCTCATCAACCCTTGTAACAATGATATCATCAAAATACACAAGTATGGCTATTGTACCTAAAGGGCTTCTATGTACGTGTATATCCATATGTATATATGTATGTATGAATGAATTTACATATTGCATACATATATATATACAACTATGCATACAGACGTATATACATGTATGTATGAATATATGCATGCATGCATGAATGTGTGTACATAAATATACTAGTTAATGATTAAATATCAGATATTAAAAAATAGAGTTGAAAATAGCAGCCATAAAATCTAGTAGGAACATAAATTTATTAGGAAAGAACATGTATTTAAGATTTTTATCTCAAATTTGCAACTTACACTTATTTCCATATTCCCACATTCCATACCCCCACCTTTTCGCTTCCTATTTCCATTCTTCATCGAAGATCCATCAATCTAAGGATAGACAACACTCCTTATTATTGCATATGAAAACTGTTGGTAATGGATTCTTATGGATCTTATTCATTGTTACCCCTTAAGTATTTTTCTCAGTTTTGAGCTTTCTAGGGTTTTGTCCTATATAAGGATCCCTAGACCTCCTAAATAAAACATGCAATTTCATTTTTCTCATTCCTTTTCTACATGATATCAGAGCAGCGGTCCTAGACCGGTGTTCTGACCTAATAGGTCCCTCGTATCGCCACTGAGGGTCGTCGTCAGCGCATCTACGCCTTTTCCGGGCGATCCTGTGCCTCCACCATTGTGCAACACAGCCCGATAGGACTTCCAAGGGCTTGTCCAACAGCCCTCCCAGTGTCGAATGCTCAATAGCATTGCCTCCAAACCACCGCCACCCTCCATCGGGGCTTCAAGACTACTGCCAACCAGGCATCTCCATCGCCTAGTCAGTAGCGTTGCCAACCAAGCTTCTTCAGTCTCTACAGCACCGCCAACCATCGTATTGGTTCTTTAGGACACTTTTAAAGTGTAACATCCGGATTTGAATAAACTGAAACTCCTGTCAAGAAGAGGTTGCCGCATGCAAGTTTCGATCTCCAAATTGGAGATATCTGAAGGTAAAAATCCCTCCTCTCTTTACTTTCATTAAAGTCAATGTTGGAGTCTCTAATTCAATTTTTTTCCTTTTTATGTTGTTTTCCAGCAGGTATTTTAGCTATTGTTGCATGTTAAATGAAGCCACAAAAAATACCCTCCAAACTTAGAGAATCAAAGGTACAATCTTCCCCTATGTATAAATGGGTATCCCAGATCTGCGGAAACGAGCGTCACATAAAGCCCCCGCTATCTAGCCTACTCCATTGCCTGGTCCTTTAGGACCCTCAATAGTGCAGCAACACCAACAACCTACCCCTTGAGGACCTTTGTTGTGGTCCAACAGACCACCAACACCTCCGGTGCACTTTTTTCTTGACCAACGCGATCTGCACGACATCTACAGAGCCCAGGCATGTGTACCCGACTTCTTTTGTGATGGTACAAGGTACTTCTATCAAACTGAAGGGCTTCGAGAACTATGTACTCTGGTCTCGATCGTTTAAGGTGTTCATTAATGATAAGCGCAAGAACTACATTCTTACTAAAGATCCGCCCAAGGAGATGGACAAGGACTATGAAACCCGGTATGTGGACAGTTGTTAGGTCATCACTTGGATGACCAACAACATCGATCCAAATATCACATCAAATCTTCTCTACAAGGAAACAATGAAGGCACTGTGGGAGTCTTGAGCATACCTACTCCCAGAAGACTACTATCCAGACTCTTAGACATATACTCGCGGATTTGGTCTGCTAATCAGGGAGATTCTACCTTGGTTGAGTACAACAGGCTTCTCACAAGATTGTTCGAGGAGCTACTCATTTTTCAGTCTGCTTGCTGCGACAAACAAATAGGAGAACATGCAGAATGACTGGTGCATCGCTTTCTGTAGATTGCATCCGTGATACAAACCTGTAATGGATCAATTTACGGCCGTTGATGTGTTGCCCACACTTGAGACCATCATTGGTCACCGGCAAGAATTAGATTCTCCAACTGAGCGCCATACTACTACTACATATGCAGAACTACAACCCACTTTACTTGGGGAAGGCCCAACTATCAGGGAAGACGCAGCCATGACTTTGATCGTGGTCGAGGTCGTGAGTCTGAACGTGGGCGTGATTTTGATCGTGAACGTGGACGTGATTTTGATCGTGAACGTGGATGTGATCCTTCTACTGCTCAGTATCCAGCATGCATACATTGTGGACGCTGGAATCATCCATCTGAGCATTGCTGGGCAAAGTTTGGCATGCCTCCTAATGCCAACAGTGCCTATGAGAACTTCATACGAGGGCCCTTAATGAGGCCTCACATGATCAGCCTTCTGATGATAGTCAGACACCATTTATGGTATTTGAATATGCTCGTATGCGACAACTTCCGCAGAACTTCTCAATCGGTGACAATATTACTACTGCTCCTGCTAGTTTGGCAACTACCTCATATACAATTGCCAACTCTGCTTCTACATCTAATCCTGCATGGATTATTGATTCTAGCACGTCGACTCATCTGACAGGAGAAGGTAACCTTCTCACTTTATCACAACCATCTTCCTCTCTGAAGACTATTCGAATTGCTAATGGGGCACATTTGCATGTGACTGTTGCGGGCACTGTAGAGTTTTATTCTAAACTCCGACTAACTGGAGTTCACTGCGCTCCTGCATTTCCACTAAGCCTTTTATCTGTTCAAAAGTTGTGCACAGAGCTTAACTGTCGCGTTATTTTCGATGAGTTCTGTTGTTATTTTAAGGACATCTAGACGAGATAGATTTTTGGCGGGGGCATGAGAAGAATGGTCACTATTATCTTGATATCCTCTCGGACTCCAGTTTTGATAGTATTGCATCAATCTCCGAAGATCCTCTTCTCTAGCACCTTTGCCTTGATCACCCATCTACCAAAGCCATCTCTTCAATGTTCCCCGAACTTTCTATGCTCAAGTCTTTTGAGTGTGAGGCATGTCAATTCAGGAAACATCATCGAGTGTCTTTCCCTGCTCGAACTGAGCCACGTTGCGAAGTCCCTTTCTCTTTACTCCAATGTGATATTCGGGGACCCCGTCCAGTCCATACTTTGAGTAGACACAAGTATTTTGTCATTTTTATTGATGATTACAGTAGGTCATCTTGGGTCTATCTGTTAAAAGAACGTTCGGAGATTAATAATATTGTCAAGAATTTCTTCCATTATGTCAAGAATATTTTCTACTCAGGTGTTCAAGTTTTTCGGTCCGATAATGCCTTGGAATTTACACAACATGATCTAATAAACTTCTTTGCATCCCAGGACACCATTCATCAAACCTCGTATCCTTATACTTCCCAGTAAAATGGGTAGTAGAAAGGAAACTTAGACATCTACTAATTATTTCCCGCTCCCTCCTTACCCAGATGAAAGTTCATAAAACTTATTGGGGATGTTCTTGCCTCGTCCATCATATCAACAGAGTCCCATCCATTTCCCTACATGGCTCCACCATGTTTTCCTTGGTACTGAGAATATTTGGATGTGTGGCCTTTGTCCATAATTTTCACACTGCAGACAGACTATCTCCTCGTGCAATCAAATTTGTTTTCTTAGGTTATTCTCGTACTAAAAAAGGTTACAAGTGTTATGATCCTACTGGACATCTAACCTTTTTTTAGCAGACCACCTTCTTCACTTAATCTGTTACAGATATTCTTCCGGATCTCCCACCATCACCCATTGTTGATAGGTGCAAGCAAATTTCTCCACCACCAGATGTTCCTTTACTTGTTTCTTTATTGCATGATGATATGCCTTCTTCAAGTGTCTCCTCCACTGTTGTCTCGGATGGTCCTCAAGAGCTTCTCATTACTCTATGTAGAACAAAGAGGCAATGTACTTTTCATCCATGTCTCATTTCACTTCTACTGCCAGTTTATCATCCATTGACAGAAGATATGCAGATGCTCTCTTGACTTTCTATTCCGAGAGACCACCATAGTGCTTTGCAGGATTCAAGATGGCGACAGGACATGGGATCAGGAGCAAATTCCCAAGGGGACTAGACATGTGGCATGCAAATGGATCTTCACAACCAAGCAGTCTCCAGACAGGACCATTGACAGATTGAAAGCATGTCTTGTTACCAAAGGTTTTACACAGATATATGAGGTGGATTACTTTGAGACATTCTTACCGATTGCACGGATGAGCTCTATAAGAAATATCCTTTCAGTGGCAGCTAACAAGGCATGACCTATCTTTCAGCTCGATGTGAAGAACGCATTCCTATATGGAGATCTCAATGAAGAGGTGTACATGATGCAACCTCCAGGTTACGAAGTCGAGGGGAGTGTGTATGTCGACTTCGTGAGGCAATATATGGTCTGAAGCGAGCCCAAGGGCGTGGTTCGACAGACTTACTGCAGAAATCAGCACTCTTGGCCTTTAGAGAACAATCTCTGACTATTTTGTGTTTGTCAGAAGACGAACAACTGGTACTATTATACTTGTTGTTTATGTGGATGATATGGTTGTCACAGGTAATGATGATAAAGGGGTACTAGGGACCAAGGCCTTTCTCCAGAAGGTGTCTGTCGCCAAGGACCTTAGTCTACTACATTATTTCTTGGGCATAGAAGTACTACGCACTACATAAGGACCAAGGATGTTAAGGCACGCGCCGAGGCGTGCCTAGGCGGACGTCTAGGCGCCCCAGGCCCTACACCTAGAAAGACCGCCTTGCTTTTATAGAAAATGGCGTACGCCTTGGGTCGTCAGGGCGTCAAGGCAAGCCTGGACGCCTAGGCGACTATTTTTTATGCGTACTACACATGTTTCGCATTTTGAAAATGCAATATACATAGCGCATTTTGAAAATGCGATATACATGTCGCATTTGTGAAATGTGATATACATATCTTAATAATCTAGCATCCAAACCTAAATTACCCCACTGCATTCGACCCTCATTTGACCCTATAGCCCGCGAAACCGCTTGCGTCGTCCCCGCAGAGAAAAATCTCCTTTGCAGCGGCCTCCCTCCTCCTCCGACAGCCTCTCTCCTCCTGTAGCAGCCTCCCTACCTCCTCCAGCGACCTCCCTCCTCCTCTAGCGGCCTCCCTCCCTCCTACGGCAACCTCCCTCCTCCAGCGGCCTTCCTCCTCCTCTAACGGCCTCCCTACCTCCTCCAGCGGCCTCCATGCATTCTATTGCTCTCCTCTTGTAGAATGAATTCAATGGAATCCTTGGATGGGGATGACATTCTTAACCCTACTACACCAATCCCATCTACTGTGCAAAGGCATGGGGAAATTGACCCCTGCTTCACCGACAAGATGAACGATCCATGCTTGAAAGCGACATCGAAGGATCCCGGTTGGAAGTACTCTTTTTGGCGAAATACACTAGACAAGAATAAGGTGCAATGTGCATTGTGCGACCACATTACTAATGGTGGCATCGGAAGGCAGAAGGAACACTTGATTAGTGGTTATCAGGATGTATATATGTGTTCGAAAGCCACTGTGAAGATTATGAAAGAGATGGCTGACTTCAAAAATCGTAACAAGAAGAGGAAGGTGGTCGTTGACTACAGATATAGTGGAACTGATTCAAACATTCCAGATGCAGATGATGGTGATCGTGGTGAACATGTAGTCACCTTGGATGACTCACAAACCTACGGCTACAATAGGTAAAAACGTTAATTCTGGTTCCGGTTCATGTTTTGCAAATAGGCCACATGTACGGAAGTATCCACACGGCAAGGGTCCTATGGACTCGTTTAATTCTACCAGCCCATAGGAGGTCGTGGCATAAAGGAATGCAGCAAGGGCTCGTGGTGAAGTACAACAAACTACAATTGAGTTTGCTTTAAAAAAGGAAGCTAAACAGATGGCATATGATGACATAGCTAAGCTATTCTATACAGGTGGCATCCCTTTTAATGTCGCACAACGAGAAGCATTTGAGGTGGCAGTGGAGGCTATTTTCCAAGCTGGGAGAGGATTTGTTCCTCCATCTTATCACTTATTGCGAAAGCCCCTACTTGAAAGATTATATGTAAGGACCAAAGATTTGCATGTGAAGCATGAAAGCCATTGGAGGACATATGGATGCACGATTATGTGTGATGCATGGACTGATAAACGACAACGAAGTTTGATAAGCTTCCTTGTTAATTCTCCAGAAGGGTCATTTTTTATTTATGCAAAGAATGTAACATCTGATATACACACTGGGGAATATGTGTTCAAATTGATAGACGAGGCTGTGGAGATGGTGGGTGAGGAGAACGTTGTACAAGTTGTCACCGACAATGCAAGCAATTTTGTTTTAGCAGGAAAGCTACTAATAAAGAAGAGAAAAAACCTCTTTTCGACTCCATGTGCTGCACATTGCTTGGATTTGATGCTTGAGGATATTTCCAAGTTACAAAAATTTGCAGGAGTTATCAAGAGGGCCAGAAAAGTAACAACGTATATTTACTAGCATATTCGGTTGCCCGATGCGTTTCTACAGTTTAGTGAGGATCGCCAAGAATTGTCTAGAAGCGGAGTTGCCCGCTTTGCTACCAACTACTTGGTCCTTACTAGTTTGCTAAAGCAAAAGAAAGCGTTGGCGCCTTTGTTTATTTCTGAGGTGTGGAACATTATTTCTTGGTCGAAGACACATGATGGGAAATATGCCAATGAAACTGTGATGGCGAATATTTTTTGGGAAAAAATTAAAGATTACCTTGGAGTTGTGCAACCCATCGTTATTGTGTTGCGTTTAGTGGATGTTGATGAGAAGCCACCCATGGGCTACATTGCTAGGGCATTTGACACTGCAAAGGAAATGATTATTGAAAACTTCGGCAGGAAGGAAATGGATTACATGCCTATTCTACAAATTATTGATTCTCATTGGGATAATCAGATGGCTCGCCATCTGTATGGAGCAGGATGTTTCTTGAATCTTGCATTTTATTAAAAAGTGAAGGACAACAATGAGTCTTTGATGGGACGGTATGAAGGTGATTTCATATTTTGCCTTGAGAGGATGGTTGATGATCCTGATCAACAAGACGTAATATGCTCTGAAATGGAGGTCTACAAAGGAGCTCGTGGTATGTTTGGCAGGACAATAGTTATTAGAAAAATGAAAAAAAAAACCTCCATGTAAGTTATATTTCATTATTTATATTGAATGATTTAATGGTAAGATGTGTTTACATTATAGACTTATTGTGTAGTGGAATGGCGGGATACTTATGGAAGTCTCACCCCTGCTTTGAAGTGGGTGGCAAAGCGAATTTTGGGACTATGCTGCACATCTTCTTCTTGTGAACGTATTTGGAGTGCTTTTGACTTTATATGTATCAAAAACATTTATAAAGTTATAAATATAAATGCCAACTTTAAACTTGTAAATTTATGTAATACTTTAATGAATGTGCAGATCAACACAAGGAGGAGGAATAAGTTGGAGGTTAATAGACTTTCCAAGCTTGTTTTCATCCAATACAATAAGCAACTTGAGGAGAGATTCAAAAATAGGAGGCTGGGGAATTTAGTAAAAGATTTTGATCCAATTGCTCTTTCAGGGTTAGATTGGTCGAGTGAATGGATGACAGGTATTTACGTGGAACTAGAGGTACTTGTACCGAGGCTTACACTAAGGGTCATTAATGAGGCATTATGTGCTTCTCAAGCATATGAAGGTTCTCGTCCTAGGAGTCAACCACAAGCATGACCAAGCACTTCAGCACGTGGTGGTCTCCGTGATCGTGGTCATCGTGGTACTCGTCGTGCACACGTGATCAGGCGACAATATGCACCTCCTCATGTCCCAGACTATGAGGAAGATGTTTGGATGGATCTAAATTATGATGGCCAAGAGCAAGATAAAGGACATGAAGAAGAAACTAACCTGTGTGATGATGATGATTGAAGCATTAGATTATTGTCTTCCAGTCTTTGAAATGTTATGTTATGCCAAACAATTTGTTTGTATTTTGACTATATTTCCCCCCTTTTTTGGTTGTAACTGGATAGCTTGTTTAATTATTTATGTTCTGGTTCCTTTTTGCATTGTGATTCTTCATTCTTGTGATTAGTCATTAATGTTTGGTTAAATGACATTTATTACTCTAACACTCTAGTTACTATGTATTTATAAAATCAAAAGTTCTAAACAGATAAATAAATCCAATACCTACTGTAAATTTTTTTTAAAATATATTAATTGATGTTGCATCTCCAAAATACGACATGCGCTTAAAACAATAAAAAAAATGATGTCGCATTTGAGACATGCGACATCAATTTGCTTTAAATAACTATATGTTGCATGTCTCAAATGCGATATTTAGGACACACTTTGGAAAACGCCAAGGCACGCCTAGGCGCGCCTAGGCATACAGATGCCCAGGTTTAACGCCATATTGCCTTGCCGTCGTAATAACCATGATAGGGACTTCATCTCTCATAGAGAAAATATTGTCTGGACATCCTTACTGAAGCCGGGTTACTTGGATGCAACCCCTCTGGTATTCCTGCAGATCCGAAGAAACACTCCACATCCTCGGATCATGTTTCCAAAGATGTTACTCGATACAGAAGCCTGGTTGGCGAACTCCTTTACCTCACTATCATATGACCATATATTTCTTATGCAGTAAGTAGAGCTATCCAACACATGGAGCGACCATGCTACACTGGCAGGATGTCCTCTAGATTCTACGATACTTGAAGGAATCACCAAGGTGTGGCCTCTTTTATGGGGCAAACGGCTACACCGATGTTATCTCCTATGTTGATACAAATTATTCGAGCTCACCTGAGGATCGTCACTCCACCGCAGGATATTCAATGATGGTTGGAAGAAACCTCGTTACTTGGACAAGCAAGAAACAAATTGTTGTATCCAGATCCAGTGCAGAAGCAGAGTACAGGGTGATGGCTCAGGTTACCAGTGAGATCACGTGGCTATTGACATTTCTACAGGAACTCGGTATTGTTGTTAGCACTCCTATTCCACTATATTACGACAACAAATTTGCTACATACATCACCACGAATCATGTGTTTCACGAGTGAACCAAGCATATAAAGATTGACTACCATTTTCTTCGTGACGTAGTCCGGATTGGAAAGATTACTACTCACATTACAACAGATCTTCAACTTGCATGTGTGTTCACGAAGGCCTTGCCCAAGAAACAACTCTCATGGATAGTTTTCAATATGGGCATGATTGATATATATGCTCCAACTTGAGGGGGAGTGTTAATAATGTATTCTTACGGCTCTTATTTATTCATTGTTACCCCTTTAGAGGTACTTATGTAGTTTTCCCAGTTTTGAGCTCACTAGGGTTTCGTCCTATATAAGGATCCCTAGACTTCCTGAATAAGACATGCAATTTCACTTTCACATTCCTTTTCCAAAAAACTGATAGCCAAGTTAAGCCAAGCTCCTCCTTCAAGTCTATCATGATTTATGGCCTAGCCAAGTATTAATTTTCAAATAACAAGATCAATTAGTATTAATTTTCTATAAGATTTTGATCCTGTCTTGTTATTGCTTCAATATACAACGGCAAACATAATGTGTTTCATGCTCCTATTCTACATTTCAGCTTGTCTTGTCAGGAATGGCATCTATTATACATTGTAGTCAAAGTACTATACATGGACCTTCAAAAAAGAGGACTCTGACTTCTCTCCACGGGGGGCCATAGGCTTCTCTTCGAGGCTGGGCCTGAGAAGGCTTGTCTTACTAGATTGTACCCCGTCCTTGCTTTGATCCACATCCCTCGACAATACATGGGTTATCTGTATTTCACTCAAGCTTGTTGACTGCTCGGGCTCCTCATCATTACTATATTATATCTCAGGAATGAGATTAGAGTCATAGGGCAACTAACCACTCGCTCGTCAGTCTCTTGTCCACTGCATTTCGAGTTTGTTATCATATTTCATATGCTCCATCATAAATATACTTTATATATTTCTTTCACCATAGAAAAAAGAGTAAATTTTCGCAAAAGGCATTAAATATCCGTAAAAATTAGGTATTTGTATACATCATATATTATCTATTGGTGATGAACCGCAAATTCACCTCTTTAATAGTTGCATTTTATCGTAGTACCGGAGGTGAAATGGATCATGTAGAACCATCCTTTGGAATAAGTGGAGAATTTTACTTAGTAAGTGTACCAAGGTCGAACACAAGGACACGAGCTATCAAATTGATTAATCAAATAGTAATATTTAAATTAAGTGATTAATTCCCCTACCTAGGTCAACCATGCATAAACAATGAATAAAACACAAATAATGCATACAAAAATGATACAATGCAGCACAATGAGGAGACAAGATAATGATACAGAGCAAACGAATAATGAGACATGCAACCTACAATGCAGAATATTAATAATACAATGCAAAATGATGAAATAATGCAAAGCAGAAAAATAAAGATGCAAAAAGATATACATGCAAAAATAGAAGCAGAATATAATGCATTTTTATAAGAGTTTTATGCAAGTTAAAATGAGATGACAAAATGCAACAAAAAATATGATGCAATGCAAACAAATATATATACATGCACAAGTACGCCCTTATGTCTAATTAATTGAACACACAAGGGTGATTAATTTCAAGATCAATCGATGAGTCAAATCAAGGCAAATGGCATTTAAATGCATAAGAAGAAGACACAATATATCTCGAATTTAGCATATTGTTCAAAGTGCAAAAACAGGAAATAAAAAATGGCATTAGATAGAGAATTAAATAAGCAATAAAATGAAATTGAAAACATGTAAAAAGGAGTTTACATGCTCAAGTTATGAGCAAAAAGGTCCATGGGCATAAATACGAAGAAAACATGCAAAATATATACAAAACATTTCAAATAGGTCCTGAGATGGGTATTTTTGCAATTATATAAAGTCGGAAGGGCCACTGTGCAATTAACCGAGGCGTGCCACATGAGGCATGAAGGATATGAGAAAATCCTTAAGCGCATCACGCAAGCGTGAGGATCGCATCGTATGCGATCGGGAGCGACTAGTCGCACTAGTTGTTCGGGGCAACGAAATTTAAAAAAAATAAACCGATGAAACCACATGACCCTAGAACACTTTCGAATCGTTTCATATAAACCACAAACAAGTATTAGGTTTACCTCTTGAAGCATGGTTGCGATTGAGTCTCTAAACGAAGAGACCTCATGTCTCAAGAACGATCCGACGGAGGAGGCGCTTGCGAGGGCGTTGATGAAACGTGTGCTCCTCGCAATCCATGTTGATGATCCACGCGGCGAATCTCCTGATCTCGTCACACGAGATCCGACGTCTTCTTTACAAGCGGGGCGCACCGAAGGAGACGGAGATCCACGAACAAACAATACAGCAGCATAACGATGATGCGGCAGCGATGGCAACTCTCTCTAGGGCTCCATGGTGAACGGCCACAATGAGAGAGATAGAGAGATTTGACGTGCAGAGAGGGGGGGAGAGAGCATATTTTAATTGTATAAAGAAGAGCTAGGGTTTCCTCTTCTTATATAGTATTTTGGGAGTGCATGGATCACAATACATGGGAAACACTAAATCAATGGTGAAATTGATTTGTGTTTTTAATCAATGGCCATGATCTTTGTTGCTTAACAAAGCAACAATAATTAATTTACAATAAATGAAATATATATATATATATTGAAGTATGATTAACGTAATTTAATTTAACCAAATCACTGGAGATAAGACGATAAAGAGGGAGTCCACCTTCTAAAAATAAGGTGGACAACCACTCTTGAACAAGTCAAGGATGGTCGTCCACCACCCATGGAAGGTGGCTCCTCCTCTTTATTTTATGTGATATTTTATCTCGCATAATCCTCTAAATATTTGCAACAACATTTGTTGCAAATTTATTCACACAAATAATTCATAATTATTTTGTGAACATTGCAGTCATGCCATTGGAAATTTGTGAAGCACATTCACAACTCAAAATAAAATGTGAATTTTATTTTCAATTAATTATCCAATATGAATCCAATTCACATCAATAATTAATCAAAAATATAAATTACAGCAGGTTCTCTATAATAAATTATAAATCACATTTACAATATATATATATGAATTATATGGATAGTGTTATCCATATCATTCATATCCATGGTAATTAAATCACATTTAATCATCTTGAATCTCCATCCTCATGTGCCCAAATAATATAAATCACATTCACATTATTCACATCTTAGAGAATTAAATCACATTTAATTCTCTTAGATAACAGTCCTTATAATACGAATCAAATTCATATTATTCATGATAATTAAATCGCATTTAATTATCCATTTCTCAATGCTCGGATACATATATCATTAGTGAAATTATCATTGAACTCTTTCAAGGATAATGTGCTTTCTCCATGGATACTTGGATATAAGGACAGGGCGATTATACGTTCCACATATAGTAGTTTGGATATTGAGATCAAATCTCAAATCCAGATCTTCCGGACCTCATAGATATTTGATTAAATTGAAACCATAAATCTAATCTTTTCATTGCATCTGAATCACATTCAGATCACTGTCCAACATTTAGACTAAGATAAGATTTCTTCTCTATTGAGAGGAGTCACTAAAATCCAAACCCGTTTCATCACTCCCTAGGAATGGAAACGTCATGGTTATAAAATCATTTATGATCACATCACCCTCAGGCATTCCTAATACATGTATATCCTGCATACTAGAAGATCTAGAATAAACATGAGTTATAGATCTATTTAGACTGTCTTCTTCAGGGTTTTATCATTAATGTTTCTCATTCAATCATTGGGAGTTGGTATCGATTATATACTTTCCAAAAACATATATCATACTCAAGCATTGATCATATACTTTCCAAAAGTATATATCAAACCTACTAATTCAGTCAAGCTTCCAAAGCGAGACGACCGTGCACGAAATTTGATTCCAATATCTCATGAGTGAGCTCATGTCTTCTGGTTCAGTAAATGAACCCGCATGATCCCTTTGAGAGATCGTATTACTCATATGCCCTTGTATGCACACCAGCGCGTCGGTGTATAGACATCGATTAAATCATCAACCTATTGGTCTGCCAAATGTACATACTCAAACATATAGTAACACATCTATCTCCGGTCAGAGGAAGTGTGCCTATAACGTGACAGCATATGACATAGGTCTTTGATTATCTCAATCTCGTTAAATCAACTCTTTGACCTAACTTATCTAACACCTCCGAATCTCTATTCTTATGCAGAGGACCTGCATCAAGAGGTCGGTTAGTATTCAGCCTTTAGAGAAAGGATTGTCATCTCCTTCTCATGCTGGAGACCATCTCTTAATAATCATTTGACGGTGCTTGATAAGTCCTCAATCTAACTCTTTAGATATTCATCCAAGCACCAGCCTCTATGATTCAACAATTGAATCTGTATGATCATTAAGATGACCATGGTATATAACCCTAATTATACTAAAGGACCTATTATGCAAATAAATTATTCTTCATTGCAGATCAGGGAATGATATTTGCAATAACATTTATTGCATAAAGGCTCGTCGTGGGCTCGCATGTCCAACAATCTCCTACTAGCCTAAAGAGCCATTAATGAGCTAATCTTTCAACCCACACTCATGTGACAATCATAAACTATTTAGAAAAATAGCTAGGTAAGTTGATTGGTCACTCTGTTCCCGAGAGACTATGCCAAGTCCTTTTACAGTACCTGCATATCTCCCGGTAACATTTCTCGCATCCAATGTGATTGTTGCATCTTATGCAACCAATACTCAATTTTAAGGCAGTTATAGTGTCTCTGACACTACAACTCAATAATCATTATGAACAATATGTAATTTCTATTATCTTTATCAGAATACTCTTATTCCTGAAGATCGCTATCTCCCAAGGCATCTACAGTTAAGATCTTTTAGACCAATATCTATAAAATCTTAAGTTCTGGAAGATAAGACTTTGAGATCACTATCTCAAAAGTCTCATCTTTGAAGATATTGTTATTACTGCAATCAAGTGTTTTATTTCCATGGTAGGATTAGCAATAGTTTACTACTCCCACTGCATGGCAGACATCTGACTTTTGTACACATTGCATGGCAGACATCTGACTTTTATACACATCTAGCATACACTGAGCTTTCCAAGGCTGATGCACTACGGTATGTGGCTTTGGTATTCACATCCCCAACTCTTTGAGGTGTTATCCCTTTAGATAGGTCAGTACCATATCTTAAGGGAAGAAAGCCTTTCTTGGAATCTTCCAGAAATGGAAATGCCCAAGGTGTACCACTAATGTGACGGTCCCAATACCCCATTTTCTTTGCTTCTAAACAACCTCAAAACAAAGATCTAAGAGATATCCTTGAGATCCTATCTCAAGGTATGGAAAAGCCAGTCTATAAAACACTTAATATTATTATCCTTATATCATTCCAAATGATTAGGATATCATCTACATTTAGCACGACGAACACAATGGCACTCCCATTAAGCTTCACATGGTTCATCAAGATTCTATTTGAAATCATAACATTTATAATTTTATCAAATTTAATGTTCCAACTACAAGAAGCTTATTTGAGTTCATAGATGGAGTTCTTCGGCTTGCACACCATACTTTCCTCAACCATAAAGCCCTGGGGCTACTTTATATGAATATCCTCGGAGAGATATTCATAGAGGAATGCAATCTTGACATCCATCCTGAAGATGTCAAAGTCAAATTGTGTAACTATAGTTAGAAATAATCTGATGAGTTTAAGCATGATCACTAGAAAGTAAGTCTCATCGAAAGCGGTGTCTTCTTTCGGTGTGTATCTTGAGGATACGAGCCATGCTTTGAAGGTCCCTACCTTCTCATCAAGTTCCCTCTTTCTCTTGAAGATCCATTTATACCTTAACGGGTTTTACCAATATAGGTGGATCCTCGAGGGTCCCTATCCTCTCATCAAGTTCCCTCTTTCTCTTGAAGATTCATTTACACCTTAACGGGTTTTACCCATATAGGTGGATCCTCGAGGGTCCATATACAATATTTGTATACGAAGTATACTTTAGACTTTATTGCTAACATCCATCTTTCTATGTCACGATCTTCAGAAGCTTCATCACATGAAGTAAGATCATTGCCAGGCTTAACTGAAACTTGAAATCCATCATCAAACTCATTTGAAGAGGTATGAGTATTTCATCTTAATTGACCTTTTAGTTTCCGATTTCAGGAGTCTCATTATCTTCTCAAGATTAAATGAGTTCATTCACTTCATTTTCATCTTGATTCTCAAGAGTCATCCTCTAAGAATCATATCCTTAGAGATGAAATCTTTTAAGAATTTCAAGGTCATAAAGTACGTATCAAGTACCATCTTTTATAATGCTAATGAAGTAGCACTATTTGGTGCTAGATTCTAGTTGCTTGCATCCATGACAAAGTTATGGACCAAGCAACCCTAAATCCTCAAGTATCCAACACTAGGCTAGGTTTCAAACTATATCTTATGAGGATGTTTGGGTTTAGATTTGAATGGAATCTTATTAAGGTTATATATTGTAGTCTCTACTACATATATACCTTGGAAACCAAGAGGAAATTATGCTAAGATTCATCATTGATCAAATCATGTCACACATGATCCCATTGTATCTCCCTACAACTCCATTGAGTTTAGGTGCATTAGGAGGATTGAGATAGGAATGGTAATCCTTTCTCCATAAGGTATTCTTTGAATTAATATAATAGGCACTTGCAACCTTGATTAGATCAAATTCTTTCATCTTCCTTCAAACTTTGGTCTAACCTAAAATTGTGAGATCTTTGAATATTTCAAAGTTTTCTAAGGTGGAGGGAAGAAATCTCATATCACAAGTAATCATCAATAGATATTACATATCATTAATGTTTATTATGATATAGATGATCTACATACATCAATGTGTATGAGATCATGAATACCTTGACATCTTACACTATTCTCAGAGGGGTGTATTGGACATTTTACTTTGAATACAATATTCACAAGTATGTAAGATTTGAAAATTTCAGACAATCTAAAATTTCATCTCTTACTAGTCTATTGATCTCATCAATAGACAGATGTCCAAGGCTTGATGTCAGATCATTGTCAAATAATCTTCATCCTCCTATTGATCTTTAAAGATTTAATTTTCAGTATTAGAAATGTTAATGAAACATTCATTAATTTTCTAATTTAGTAGAGTCCTCTAGATGTTAGATTACCATCTGAAATATATCCATCATAACTCTTTATGATAGGTCTATTCCAGAATGCATGTTTATTCCCAACATTTAGAAATAAACAATGAGTGTATTCTAATATCTATATCATAGACATTCTCTAACATTAAGGACTCTGCCACTGAAATTATGAAGTCTATTTATCCAATAGAGGTTGTTGCAACAATTGCACCAACATCCATGAGGATGACTATTAAACCTTAAGATCAACTTTTCCAGTCTTCTAAAACGTATGTAACCAATTGTAAGTCTTATTAGACGGTTGAGTTACAATTATTAGACTTTGATCTTATCTAATAAGAAAGTCAATTTCAGTGATTATATGTAGATTATATAATATTCTGATGTACTATCTGAGTCTTTCTCTAAAGATTTTAGATAGTCTAGATAGTCATACTATCAATACATCTGCTTGTTGCAGTATCGACATTCATCCAACTCTTTGGATGTCATATGGAAGTCACAGAAATATAGTCAACTCCTTGACTTTCCTTCTTACATGGGTCAGGCACATGCTTCTACTGTGTTTTCTTCATCTATAAACAACCATTGCCTAGACAAAGGATCTCTTATGTTGAACTCAAAAGATTTCAAGATAAGAGTATTTCAACATTTATACATGCTCATCCAATTCATACAATATGAATATTACGAAGCCTCATGAATGACTTGAGTATAGATAGTAAAATGATGACATTCATCATCTCTACATACATCTTAACTCTTAAAGACTTTGGTTCAGGTAGGTACTCAAACATTTTGAGTACATCTTCTCATATCGAGCCACCATTCTGCAGAATGCAGTGAACCATGTCATTTATGATTAAATGCTGAGATCATATATATATGCTAGAACATCTTCTTCTATTTTTATAAGGATTATTTGTTAATTACGATCATCATCGACAAGTCACTTCCAAATTACATTCGATGAGAGATCAAGACTATAGAGACATACAAACCCTTGAGTTGTAGTCCTATTGTCTATTTAATTGTCATTCCTCATTATTATGAAAACTTGCACTTTACAACCACATACATTATGTATCCAACTGAAAATACAATATCTTGATCATGGATCCAATCCATGATATTTTACTAGTCATTATTGGATACAATGCCTTAAATGTCGGATTTCGATTTCATTTCGGTGAGTCTAGAAAGAAAAATTCGGTGGAATTTCGATGGAATTTCGGTGAAATGGTCGGGAATTGTGGAGGTTACTTGAAAACTCATTTTTTAAAAAATAAAGAATTCGGATATTTTTTTACTCGATAAATGAGATAAAATGATGGGTTTTCGCTAATAGTAAGATATTAACATGATATGTTACATTAAATTTTCATCCAATAGTCCTAACAGTCAAAAAAGTAGTATGTTGTTCGGGGTCAGAACCAGATTTGGAACCGTAAATATAAGCCATTGGTTTCTACTATTGAACATGAAGGGAACGATGACACGTACACAAATAACATGGAATAACATAGGCCAAGAAAGAACACATCTTCAATAAGAATAAGGTGACACCTATGATAACTACTAATAAAAACATGTATATCAAAATAAAGGAAAATAGAAAATATAAAGATCTTCAGTAAATTTGAATTTAATTCTTAAATCTTGTGTCTAACTGATTTGATTGAATATAGATCTAAAATTTATAAACTAACAAAGGAACTTCTTTAAATAATGTAAAGCAATATAAGAACTCAATACATTAGTAAATAAATAAGTAAAAATTCATAAATATATGTAAATTTAGATGAAATCAAAAGGTAGATTCCCTTATTTTTTTGTTTTACCGAATGACATGTAATTTCGATATAATTCCGTTGACATTTCGTTGATATTTCGTTGAAATCTTGGTAAAAGAAATAAGGTAGCGTTTTGATTTCGGTGAAATAAAGTAATGGGAATTTCATATAATTTCGATGGAATTTTGTTGAATATTTAAGGCCATGATTGGGTACAGTATTGAATGGTTTTAATGAGGATTATCTGAAATAAGAAATTTGCATATATATATATATATTACTTTGATTTAGGAAGTTTTATATCAAAGTTGTCTTGCCTTGTCAACACAGAAAGTTCATTTCCTTAATCACTTTCAATGTAAGAGATATACTTACCATCATATCTCAAGCAAGATCTGGTATCTCCTTTCTCATCTTTGTTACATCCCAATAACATGAAACCTGCAACTCGGATAAAAAGAAGGGGGAACACATTCCGCCTTGCAAGTCCAACTTGCATTCCCAATTCGGTCTTTAACACCCAAACCTACCACCTCTAAGACGATGTCGACTCGTCGTTAATTAAACCAACCGTCAACAGGAATAGCACTCGCTATGCGCAATCCAATATCGCCCCAATAATATGAGGACCCAATATTGGGGTCACTACGCATACGGACTTACTCTTTTGAGAAGCAAAGAGCCCGATCCAGATGCGATTGTATACATGAGTTGTTACTTCGGACAGGCGTCTTCTACATACAATCCCTGGCGACGGAATCCTTCACCTTAACGGAAGACCATGGATGTCACTTATGTGATCCTTCATATCATGTTCAAATTCTAATTAATAGTTATGAATCATATTCACATAATTAATTCTTCCAAGGAAAATACTACTCTATTTATAATAGAGTATTTAATTAGATCTAATAAATTTAATCATATTAAATCAATTATTAATCCAATCAATTAAACCAACAAATATTTTTTTAATTGTTACTTGAAGGATGGTATAATCTCAAAATACATATTATTCGAATTTTAATAATTAGAAAAATACATTATGATCGCTTCAAGCATTATCCTTTCCTTACCCGTTGTCATGACCAGTATCGATGGGAGTGGGATAGACCACTCATGGAGCAACCTGCTACCCAAACGCTCCCCGACTAGACACCATATCCGCCACAGGTCAGAATAATGTGAATTGATTATTTCGTATTTGAGATGATAATCGGTCTTTCAACCGAAGTTATACCATATAATATTTATCAAAACCATTTTGATTAATATTATAAGAACATTTGTTAAATAAACCCCCAATCATATTCAAGCAACTATGTTTGTTGGAAGGTTTGATGTAACTAATTGTGATCTAGATCATATCTAATCAATTTTGGTTAGGGTAATGTCATTTAAGGAAATAATCATCTTTAAATATTTCACAAAATATTTATCAATAATTATTTCAGGAAATCAATCATTAATTTCCGTTAATTGATTAAATGACAATCACAAGGTTCATGATCAAGTATGTAATTTCCAGCAGTGGCCTTTACTAAAATTAGCATATCTCAATCAATTTAAATCCAAATAATGCAAAATAAGTTACCAAAGTTTTTTAATTTGATTCATAACAGAAGCCAAGTGATATTCATACATTTCTAGGCGTTTTAGAACCGTAATTAACTCTTTGAGTACGTCAAGATTCGCCATCCCCGAAACAATGGATACATGTTCATTAAAAAGATCATAACTTGAGTAATCGGATTCCAAATCATGCAAACTCAAGTCCTATAGTTTCCTTATTTAATGGGGAACATTATCCAAGTGATAATTTCGTATTTAAACACTTTTAAACATGATGAAAAAACACACAAAACAGGGTTGCATGAACAAAATGCAATGAAACATCACACAACCAAAAAATACCCAATTCATCGTAGGTTTATGGATCATATCCAAAACCTCTGACCTATAGCTCTGATACCACTTGAAGGATATGGGAAAATCCTTAAGCGTATCACGGAAGCGTGAGGATCGCATCGTATGAGATCAGGAGTGACTAGTCACACTAGTTGCTCGTGGCAGCGGAATCTAAAAAAAATTAATCCGATGAAACCACATGATCCAAGAATACTTCTCAGATCGTTTCATCTAAACTACAAACAAGTATCAGGTTTATCTATTGAAGCGTGGTTGTGATCGAGACTCTAAACAAAGAGACCTCCTGTCTCAAGTCCGATCCGACGGAGGAGACGCTTGCAAGTGCGTTGATGAAACGCGTGCTCCTCGCAATCCATATTGATGATCCAAGCGACGAATCTCCTGATCTCGTCACACAATATCCAACATCTTCTTCAAGAGCGAGGCGCACCGAAGGAGACGGAGATCCACGAACAAACGATCCGGCAACATAACAACAATGCGGCGGCGATGACGACTCTCTCTAGGGCTCCATGGTAGACAGCTACAATGAGAGAGATAGAGAGATTTGGCGTGTACAGAGAGATAGAGGGAGATAGCATATTTTCATTGTGTAAAGAAGAGCTAAAGTTGCCTCTTCTTATATAGTATTTTGGGAGTGCATGGATCACAATCCATAGGAAACACTAAATCAATGGTTAGATTGATTTGTGTTTTTAATCAATGGTCATGATCTTTGTTGCTTAACAAAGCAACAACAATTAATTTATATTAAATTAAATATATATATATATATTGAATTATTATCAACATAATTTAATTTAATTAAATCAATGGAGATAAGAGGATAAAGAGGGAGTCCACCTTCTAAAAATAAGGTGGACGGCCATTCTTGAACAAGTCAAGGATATGGTCGTCCACCACCCATGGAAGGTGGCTCCTCCTCTTTATTTTATATAAAATTTTATATATCACATAATTCTCTAAATATTTGCAACAACCTTTATTGAAAATTTATTCACATAAATAATTAATATTATTTTGTAAAGCATTGCAATCATGCCATTGGAAATTCGCGAATCACATTCACAACCCAAAATAAAATGTAAATTTTATTTTCAATTAATTATCCAATGTGAATCCAATTCACATCAATAATAAATCAACAAATATAAATTACAATAGGCTCTCTCTAATATATTATAAATCACATTTAAAATATATATATGATTAATATGGATAGTGTTATCCACATTACTCATATCCATGATAATTAAATCACATTTAATCATCTAAGATCTCCATTCTCATCTGCCCAAATAGTATGAATCACATTCGCATTATTCACATCTTTGAGAATTAAATCACATTTAATTATCTTAGATACTCTCCTTATAATATGAATCAAATTCATATTATTCATGCTAATTAAATCACATTCAATTATTTATTTCTCAATGCTCGGATACATATATCAACAGTGAAATTATCCTTGAACTCTTTCAAGGATAATGAGCTTTCTCTGCCGATACTTGGAGATAAGGATAGGGCAATTATACGTTCCACGTATAGTGACATGGATATTGAGATCAAATCTCAAATCCAAATCTTGTGGGCCTCCCATAGATATTTGATTAGATCAAAACTGTAAATCTAATCTTTTCATCGCATCTGAATCACATTCAGATCACTGTCGAACATTGGGATCAAGATCAGATTTCTTCTCTATTGAGAGGAGTCACTAAAATCCAAACCCGTTTCATCACTTCCTAGGAATGGAAGCATCATGGTTATACAACGCTTATGATCACATCACCCTCAGACATTCCTAATACACGTACATCCAGCATACTGGAAGACTTAGAATAAACATGAAGTTTTAGATCTATTTATACTATCTTCTTCCGGGTTTTATCATTAAGTTTCTCATTCGATCACTGGGAGTTGCTATCGATCATATACTTTCCAAAAGCATATATCATACCCAGGTATTGATCATATACTTTCCAAAAGCATATATCAAACCTACAAATTCAGTCAAGCTTCCAAAGCGAGACGACCGTGCACGGAATTTGATTCACAATATCTCATGAGTGAGCTCATGTCTTCCGGTTCAGTAAATGAACATGTATGATCCTTTTGAGAGATCGTATTACTCATATGCCCTTGTATGCACACCAGTGCGTCGGATTATAGACCTCGATTAGGTCATCAACCTATTGGTCTGCCAAATGTACATAGTCAGACATATAGTAACGCATGTATCTCCGATCAGAGGATGCGTACCTACATCGTGACAGCATATGACATAGGTCTTTGGTTATCTCGATCTCGTTAAGTCAAACCATATACCATGCATGAACTACGAACTTGGATTTTGAAAGAAGAGAAGCATGCCATAACCACTCTGGTTGGTGAGGCAAAGGCTTCTTATATTACCATCTGTTGCAGTATCATGTCTAACGATTGGATTGACACAAAAAGGACGTATATTGATTAATTTGTTGATTAATAACCCCAAAGTCACTTGCTTCTTAAAGTCAATCGATGCATCAGATCAAGTTAAAAATGCCAAGATGCTTTTTAATGTGGTGGATGAAGTTGTTGAGGAGGCTGAAAGAAAACTGTAATAACAGATAATGCATCATCTTATAAAGCAGCAGGGTAAATGTTGATGAAAAAAGTAAGAATCTATATTGAACACCTTGTGCAGGGCATTGCATAGATTTGATGTTGGATGATATTCTCAAATTACCTCTTCATACATCAGTGTTCAAAAAAGCGAAGAAAATAATTAATTTGTGTATGCTCATGCTTGGTTTTTAGCGATGGTGAGAAAATTTGCAAGTTGTGATTTGGTGGATACTATTGTTACTTGATTTGCCACTGCATTGCTTATATTGCAAAGCTTGATTAGAACCAAGATTTACTTGAATCCTTCTTCACTTCAAGAGTATAGAAAAATAGTTCTTATGTGAATCGACCTTTGGGACAAAATGTGTTGAACATAGTTCTGAAAAGCAAGTCTTTTTGGTCTGGTGTTGCATATGTTCTCATCGCCACAAAACCCTTGGTCACCGTTTTGAGATTGGTGGATTCTAAAAAGTATCCACTACAATAACAAAGTCGTTTCCTACGTTAAGTATGGAAGGCTAAATGGATTCTTTGCCTACATTCAGATCTATCTTGGGTCATTCTCGAGCTTAGATCCAAAAAACTAAGATCCCTTCATATAGTATTATTCTAACACTTCTTGGGCCTTCCTCGCCCTCTTTTAGCCATGTCAACATTCCAAAACGCACATCTCCTCACCGATGCATCAGCTGACCTCCTTTGCAAATGACCAAACCACCTAAAGCAATTTTCTCGCATCTTATTCTCGATCGGAGCTACATCAACTTTCCTTCTGACGTCATCATTCCGAATACGATCTTTACGTATGTGGCCACACATCCACCTTAGCATTTTCATTTCTGTTACTACCATTCTCTGCACATGTCTATGGTTCACAGGCCAACATTTCATATCCATAGAGCATAGCAGGTCTCACAGCTGCTTTGTAAAACTTTCATTTGATTTTCAAAGGAATTTTCTTATCACAGAGAATACTAGAGGCTCCTCTCCACTTTAGCCAACCTGTATTTATTCTTTTTATAACATGTTGGAGTATTTGTTATATGCGTCACTTGAGTAGATGGTAAATGGATCTCTCCAGGATCCATTTATCACATCATGTGGTTTAATCACGTTTACCATCTATGAGATGTGGAGAATCAGTGAGGGCATATAAAAAGTCTCTCACCCTTTGTATCCAGTTAGAAAGTTCAATGAACAAATCATCCCTTTGAGGCATTCTCACGTGGTTTCATCCCGCTCCTTAGGGAGTAGGGTTCCACTTTAAATCCCAAGTTCCGTCTATGTTTTATCACTTATTTCTCTCATTCTGCTTTAGTATTATATTTTCTAACATGGTATCAGAGCAAGTCTATTTTGGGATTTTTTTTCGGGATTCATTCTGATTCTTGAATATCATCTTTGGTTACGGTTCATGTTTTTTGATATTCATGAATTAGTCACGTTCGAGAAAAATATATTCTAGCGTAAACTGATGGAACCCTAGCATATTGCGTTCACCTATAAGAAGATCTCCAGGCATTTCATCGTGCATCACCCTGAGACCACCAAGTACTTAGTACGCCTCCCTGCATTCCTATGCGTGAGACCTCTGAGCACAACCAGATCTCGCGATCTCCAGACTACCTCCTTCTCCAATCCAAAGCGAAAGAGGAGATCTAGGAAGAAGCCCATCGATGCAACAGGGGGCCTCTAGCCGTCGCATCATCAGGCAAAGGCCGACCTCCATATTCTCATGTTGTTGCAGGCGGCGACACCCCTATCGCGTGGCTCCAGGTGGAGGAGCCCCACCGTGTGGCTCCAAGCGGCAGCCCCAGTATCCCTCCAAGGCGGCGGTGCCTCTCCCTGAGCGCGCTTCTCGTATGACCCACCTGCTCTAGGCGGAGGCTGCAATCGCCCAGGTGGCGCTCCCGTCGACATTCGAAGAAGCCCCATCCCCAACCTGACATCGATTGGCGGTGCACCTTCAGATCTTGTGTCGCTCCATCTTCAACAATGCGCTCCTCCGAGCGTGCACGCGCGCTCCTTCTCTCCAACCACAAGAAGCACGCAGGCGGCACGCGCTCCTCCTTCCCAACCTAACTCCAGACGGTGGTTATCCCCCAGCCACACCCAGGCGACGCGCGACCAGCAACCCCATCGGGGGCTGAAGAGGCTGCGATTCTTGGAAGGGTTCAATTCCGAAACCTAAATAATGCCAAAGTGGTTCGTATCTGCTTTACCCAAAAAATGTTCTTTTGGAAGGCCCAGCAGAAAAAAATTAAGGGGGGGGGGGGGGGGCTTGTTTGCTTTTAAAAAATATCTTGAGAAAAGAGGTGCGTACAAAAAAAACCCGTAAGCGAGAAAAAAAGGAAAAGCCGTAAAAAATGTGAACGGCTTATTTGAAGAAAAAAGAGGTGACGGCTATTAAAAAAGGGAATGAAATTGCTGAGAAAAAAATGATTTAGAAAAGCCGAGAAAAAATGTGACGGCTTATTTGGTTTTGTTTTCCCCATTCTCTAGTCTTCTCCCTACTTGATCGATGTCTTCATTCCGACCAGTATGGAGAAAGAGGGAGTATTGTGTAGAGTCGTAGGTCTGTTCCATATTCAGATGCTAGATTCCAGACCAGCTAGATTTCAAACTCTAGTTGTTCAGACTCGACGTTCAAATGTTTGCGAGTATTCACTATCAGACATGCATATGTATGCGGTCTTTTGTTTGATGTGCACATGTTTGCCATCACTTTTTCAGTGGTCCCCATCTTTTGTGTTTCGGCTACGGTTTTCATGTGATCCATAGGGACTCCACAGTAGAGATCTCATTCCCTATGCCACGTGGACTAGGGTTTTCATGTGGCTTCATAGGGACTCCAGAGTAGAGATCCCAAGAGACCCAATCTCCAACGGGGAGACTTCTTCAAACTCCATTCTCCAACGACCATGGACTCCGACGAGGATTGCACTCCACGGCTTTTCAGTTCGGCCGTTTCAGAGATGGAGTAGTTGTCCACATATTGTGGCGGGCCAGAGTACTCCGACGAGGAGACTGATTTTCAGTTGCAGTGACTCTGACAGGCGCAGTATAGAGTACATGCTCTCCGACGACGAGATTCAGTTTGACTCACACTCCAGCCCGTTTGTCCTCCTCACCTGCACGACATGAGAAGCAACGTCCTCGACGGCAGCCGACAGTTGTGCGCGTTGAGTTGATATTGTTTGTAGTATTATGTAGCGTGAGTTGAGATTTCTTTCTGTTTGTCCAAGCTGAGCATTGCATGCTCCAGCTTGAGGGGCGATGTTGGAGTATTTGTTATATGCTTCACTTGAGTAGATGGGTAAATGGACCTCTCCAGGATCCATTTACCACATCTTATGGTTTAGTCTCACATCTACCATATGTGAGATGCGGAGGCTCGGTGAGGGCTATATAAAAAGCCCCTCATCCTATGTATCCAGTGAGAAAGTTCAATGAACAAATTAGCCCTTTGAGGCGTTCTCCCGTGGTTTCATCCTGCTCCTTAGGGAGTAGGGTTCCACGTTAAATCCCGCTTCCTTATATGTTTTTATCATTTATTTCTCTGATTCCGCTTCTGCATATCTAAGATAGCATCTTCATCAATTTCCTCATCATGTTGCAAAATAGATCCCAAGTATCTAAAAGAATCTCTCTTCTGAATGTTATCATCACCTATCTTAACTTCAATTCCTTCACCATTGCCTCCATCAAAAGTACACTCCATATATTCAGTCTTAGTCCTACTTATACAAAATCCTTTAGTCTCCAATGCATGTCTCCAGATCTGAAGCTTCTCATGTACTCAAAATCTAAAAAACGACGAGACCAAATACAAGATTATTTGGGATAACTGTGGATAGTCATTGGGATCGTCACTTGCACATGCCTTTACATGATGCTATTTATTTTCTCAATCCCCACTTTCTCTAATCACTTAGAGGTTAAAATGGGATTGTTTTGTGCATGGAGAGATTGATCATTAAACCAACATTCTCTAATTACTTAGAGGTCTAAATGGGATTGTTTTCGTGCATGGAGAGATTGATCATTGATCAAGTTGTGAGGGTAAAAGCAGGGTCGCAACTTGATTGTTATATGTATGCCAAAGGATTTTTTGGATGGGCAAATACAGTCAATTCAAGGAAAATGAGACGTCACGGTAAGTACTATAATTAATTTTAAAGAGCTTTACATATTATTTAACATTATTACCTAAATGTGTTGACGATTATCAGCGGATTGGTAGAAGTTTGGAGATGAAACACATGCATTGGCAGTATTGAGCTTGACTTGTCGTGCTTCTGGGTGTAAACGTAATTGGAGCACATTCAATCAAGTGGTTAAAGCATTATATAATGATAGTGTTTTATGTTTCGTGTTAAACCTTTCGTATTCCTATAGGTCCATACAAAGAGAAGAAATCGCTTAACAAAGCGAAGATCAATGATTTGGTTTACATCATGTTCAATCTCAAATTGAACCATAGGGAATTACATAAGAAAACAAAAGAACATCCTTTATGTTCGGCAGACATTGATCCCAATAATGAATGGATTTCAGAATCCAAGATGTCGAGGGCCTCGAGGCCTATCAGGATCTTAATGCAAACATAACCCTTGAGGATGATCCTATTGAGGAAGGAGAGAAGAAACATGACAAAGGTGCAATACAATTTAAAAGAATGGTTGATGCTTTGTTGCTATGAATCTTTAAATAAATGACTATGCATATTACTTTCTTGATTATGTAAAGGAAAAACTCCAATTAATGTTGAGGAGTTCTAAAATTCTTAGGATGGAAGCGATGATGAGGTCGGTGATAATGTGCATTTGAATTATATGGATGATTCTAATGAGCATCCAATGAGTAGTAGCAGTGATGACAATGGCGAGGACAATACTGAGGAGCAAGATGACTGATGTTGATTCGTTGAATCAATGTTGATGATTAGTGATTTTTGATGGATGTTGAATCACATAAATGTGATGGACAATATGTTGCATTAGGTTTATACTTATGTTGAAGTTTTTTCCTACTTTATGTTTTCTTTTATAATTTTGCATTCGTATTTGAACTTCGAATAACAATAGTTGTAGTTAGTACGTTGTATTGAACTTTTGGATAATATGATGCAATAGTTTGTGTTGTGTTATTTATTCCAATATTATTTGCTTCAGTTTTAATTTTTCTTTCCAAAATTTGAGGCTTACGCCTCGAAGCTTATGCTCGCCTCATATTTTGGGAAAACACCTTGGACCGCCTCACGCTTTTTTAAACCTTAGTTGTGACAAAGCTTATGGATGGCTACAAGCTTATTTCATTAAATTCAACATGAAAATTGAAAATTACATAGATGCATGTGTTACATCAATCTTATTTCGCATACTTACGCTAATGTACGAGCATAGTTCAATCACATCTAATTATATATTTGCAATAATCTTGGAGCAAAAAAATATATATTTGCAATAATCAAATGGTAAGAGTAGACCCCATCAACTGTTTTCTTACAAGAGAAAGATCGAGTCCCCACTCCACCATTAAGAATGGTTAGGGAGAATCTCGAGGGGGAGAAGACAACTTTGGTGAGGGTTAAAAGCAGTGTTCACGAAAGCGGCACATGCGGCCGCATATGCGTATGCGGTGCCCTCAGTGCACCACTTTCATGAAGCCCCCCATTATGCGCCCCGTGCGCTTATGCGGGTTGTGCGGCCGCATATGCGGTTTGTGCTGCCGCATACACATTATTTATTATTTTTTTTAATTTGTGCCAAGCTTTTATTGTGTTATTTGTGCCATGTTTTCCTTGCTTTGCATGTATACCAACCAAGCATTCCATGACCATTTAAAATCATCAAAGTAGTTGTACTGCGAGATTGGAGTAAACACGCAAGGAAGAAGAGGAATAATGTACTGATAATTTAGCAAACTAATTTAGTCAAGTAATAGTTATTATGAATGCAATATATTATATGTAAAGCTTGGTACTTTTGATGGAGGATCAGTTATAAATATAACGACAGAGATAAATGACATTATATTCAACAATAGAGACATTTTGTGTGCTAACTTTTGTATTTTGTTGATTGTTGTCACTTATTTTGTGTGCTAACCGTTCTATTAGGGTATTGATATTTGATTGATAGAGATTGTTTTGAACTCTATATGAAAGTTATTTTTCTTAGATCTTCTGTTGGACCACAATTATACATAATTTTAGTTCTGTTGTAGTCACTTTTGTATATATTTATTTATTTATTTAAAAAAAAATAGGAAATCGCATAGAACCGCATATACCCCGCATTTGCCCCCGCATACCGCTTAAGCGCTATTCAGTGACCTGTCCGAACGCATACGCATACCGCTTTCCTGAACCTTAGTTAAAAGTGGGAGAATCCTATGAGGATTGATTAAAATATTATCACTCTTTTTTTAAAAAAGGAAAGGATTGTTTTGTAGAGGAAGGCTGTCTAGGCCATCACACCTTATCGCCTACTTACCCTCACCCGATTCGCATCTATCATACGGTTTGTCCCTTCTTCTCCACTTATTTAGCTTGTGTACATTTTTTACCTTTGCATAATACCATTATTAACTAGATCTTCTGTCTTTCTGGCTTGATTTACATAGGGATACCTTTCAAGGCTACGCCGATAAACTGTCGAGTAGGTTTCTCTGTTTCTTGTTTGCTTGCTCCTAAAGTAGGTGTAGATATATTCTTAACTCCAGTCCCATTGCTATTATAAAGAGTATGTGGTATCTCTAAGGAAATCAAGTCATCCCTTCAATCCATGCCCAATGGTTATATGCATATAAAATGTTCGAGGATTACAAAGTGATGCTTATATTGTGGATCCATACCACAGGATAAGATTGGAAAGTTAGTCCTTGGAACGGGATGCTTATTTTTTTCCACTGCAGGAGATCCTCCTCTATTTGGCCTGAGCCTGGAATCGACTGGCTGAACTCCATAATTCAGATACGTTATGCCAGTCTTTACATGTGGCAAAGCATAGACCTAGATAGGAGCTCCTTTTACCAATAACAACCATTTGGGCGTTGTTGCTAGCTAGAAATGGTGATGTTTTTTTCTTCTTAGCATTTTTATGTTGACAATGTAATTTTGCATGCCAGGATTCTCCTCGAGTATTGGCTTTTGTAAGTTCTCCTGAAACCTCTCTTTTAATATATTTAGGGTGGACACCATAACGTGTTTCCTCCTTTTTAGATAAACAGTTTCAGGGCACTGGTTTTGAATCCTTTCCAGGGCAGACAATGTAAAAAAATTATTGAAGTGCATGGTTTTGAACACCTTACGGGGCATCATGGTTTTGAACAATTTCATTCCACATATACCAGAGAAGCTAATGATCTAGCAAGATGACAAGTGAATTTGGGGCTTTTTAAGTGACACCAACTCTTAGGAGAAGAATACTCATGGCAAACTGCATATACATAAGGGGATCGATCAGTTTCAACTGAATGTGTAGTTCTCTGGTCAACCTTTTAGAAGTTGACCACACATTGCCTCGTATGAATGTGCATCATAAGAACATCTTCGACAGATTGGTCAAATGCTTCTTGTCCGATTTGCGACTGGAGTTTCATACATCTAATACGTCTGCATTTTTTGAAAGACATACTTTGGGAATGAGGAGGTATATAGCTCTCCGACCTGTGTTCATGTACATTTGCATACTGTTGTGGTTGAGGATGATTGCAGTGTACTTATTTTTGGAAGTTGATTCTTCTCAAGAACTAATGTTGGACTAAACATAGAGAAGCCTTCCTTCTCATTATGCTAGCAGCATGTCTCATGAGTCTTGTAGGCATATGAAGGTCATCAGAGCTGAGTATGATGCATGTACCTGCAGCTGAATAAGTTATGAGCTACCGAACTGAAAATACCTTCGTCAAAATTGGGTTGAATAGCAGGTATAGTGTTTTGATTTTTGTTGTTGGCGTGCGAACTTCCCTCGATTAACGTGTCCAACCATGCTTGAACCTTGCAGCTTGAGATAAGACGTAGCTTGTACTTCCTCGAATGTGAGCGTGAATGAGAGTTATGAGAGAGACGACTCAGATCGAATTTCAAACGCCAATATGCTACAGGATCGTTGAATTGTAAGAACGATTCGGTTGCCATGCTCTATACCAATTGATGCACATAAAAATTTCCAAACGGTGGAATAATTAATTTTGGTGGAAGAAATTTGGAGAGGGAAGGAAGGAGAAGAACACGCCAGTTGCGCGGGATTTTAAGACGAATTGCGAAAAACACGCTGAGAGAGAGAGAATGAGAGAAAGAGAGATAAACCAATTTTTCATATAATCTGAATTGTCCCTTACAGGAGACTACTATCCCCTTTATATAGGAAGGGAGGAATTACAAAATTAGAAAGAAATTCGAATTCAAATAAAATCATAATCTATCCTAATTGACTCTTAACTAATTTTATCTACCAAAAAAGTTGAGATTACAATCTCAATTTATTTAGATAAAATAAGCAAACTAATTAAAATAACTAATTAGGGACGGAAATCCCTAATTTGAAAAATCCCAAATCAGTCATTTGCTTTAATTTGATTTGTCGTGCCAATATGAGAAATATTGCATCAATTAGAAATGGCGGTGGTGGTGGGAGGGAGGGGGTTCTGGTGCAGGAAGTGCGAGAGTGGCGGTGGGAGGGGGTGGTGGCGATGGCGCTGGAATGGCAAGAGGCATTGGTGGCGATGTCACAGAAGTCTCCTGAACAGCAGTCTCGACCACAAAAAAAGTGATGTTTTCATAATCTTCATCCTCACTTTCATCAAAAATTGGTCCTATATCTTCATGGTTTTGTTGTACAATAGTTGTGGAAATAAAATCCTCTTCTGAACTGGAAATATCTTCGTTTTCTGGACCAAAATCGGGTTGAACAGCAGGTCAAGCATTCTGATTTTTGTTGTCGACGGGAGAATTTTCATCGATTTTTACCTCGAACCATGCTTGGACTTTGAAGCTAGATATAAGGTGTTTCTTGAACTTCCTCGAGTGCGTGCGCGAATGCAAGCCATGGGAGAGACGACTTAAATGGTATTGCAGCCGCCAATATGCGACAGGATCCCGTTGCCATGCTCTGATACCAATCGATGCAGATAAAAATTTCCAAATGGCTGAATAATTAATTTTGGTGGAAGAAATTTGGAGAGGGGGGAAGAAGGAGAAGAACGCGTCAGTTGCGCGGAATTTTAAGACGAATTGCGAAAATCACGCTGAGAGAGATAGAGAGAGAAAGAGAGAGATAAACCAATTTCTCATATAATATGAACTGTCCCTTACAATAGATTACCATCCCCTTTATATAGGAGGGGAGGAATTACAAAATTTAGAAAGAAATTCTAATTCAAATAAAATCATAATCGATTCTAATTGATTCTAATTGACTATTAACTAATTTTATCTACCAAAAAAGTTGAGATTACAATCTCAATTTATTTAGATAAAATAAGCAAACTTATTAAAATAACTAATTAGGGACGGAAATCCCTAATTTGAAAAAAATCCCCAAATCATCCATTTGCTTTAAATTGATTTGCCCTGCCAATTAGAGAAATATTGCATCAAAATCCCTCCTTAATCTGAAATAAAGATTATAGTTTGCATAATAGGTCTTGTTGGAGTATGTAATAGATTGACAATCAAATCTCAACAAGATCCATTACCACCCACGCATGTTTAGTCTCATATCTACTATCTGTGGGGCCCTGGTCTGTCTATGAGGCTATATAAGTAGCCCCACACCTCATATACTCATTAAGAAATTCTAATATAAGATCCGACCATTTGAGGCCTTCTCATGTGGTTTCCTCCTGCCCCTTAGGGGGTAGAGTTCCACGTAAAAACAAGATGTTTATGTTTGATTTTTTGTTTCTGATTATCGATTCACTTCCGCGTTTATATTTCAACAAGGTATCAGAGTAGTTCAATTTGGTTCAATTTTAGTTTATGTTTTGAAGAATTATGTTTGATGTTCATTATTGTTCGAGATTTGTTATTGTTCATGATTTGTTCAAGTTCGAGGGAGCATCTAGGGTTCCCGATGGAACCCTAATTCTCCATGGCAGTCGCTTCCCCTCATCAACAACCAGGAAGAACTAGGGTTTCTGGAACCCTAATTCATGATGGTTGCAAATCTCACGACTCCTCGTGAGCTTGATGCTCCGGCAGGATGATTCTATGCATTTTGGCAGTGGGCTTCTTCGTGAAACCTAATTCGACGAGGAGACACAACAAACAACTAGGGTTCCTGAAGCCTCCAAGAGACAGCGTTCTGCAATACAAGAGGCCCCATGCGACCATCAGATCACCAGCGCAACACCGACATCCTTCCAGGCAAAGAGTGCATAAATCCAGCGTGTGGTTCTTCTAAACTTCCTCTCCAACCGCAGCACAGGCAATGCACCCCATTCATGATAGATACATTGCAGATACTCATAAACCCACTACATCCTCCTAGACACTCCCCCTTGTGTGCAACATGTGATCGACAGCACAATAGCATTGGTGACAGTGCAATTACACTCATTGATAGGGCAACAGATCTACCAACCTCACGCAGACGGGCAATACCACCATCGATGAAGGCGATAAAGAAGCATTCTGACGACACACAAAGCCTTCTCGCCAAGCGGCACCACCCTCAAGTCCAACAAGCTCCATACTCGCCGCATGCAATGAAACCCTATCCTAGGCAATGTTTTTCCCTGGCAACGATGCAGATCGCTCCTCACACTATCCTTTTCCAGGCGGTACCAAGGCTACAACAAATCCCCGTTGGTGGCAGCGATTTCCAGCAAGCCCTATCTCATGAGAGGGGTTTACAATCGAGGAACCCTAAATAAAGGGTAACGAGTTCAAATGGGTTGTATTCAACAACAACAATAAAGCCTTTTCCCACAATTAAGTAGGATCGGCTACATGGATTTGTTGTCTCCATTCAGATCTATTTTGGGTCATTCTCGAGCTTAAATTAAAATAACTAAAATCCCTTCGGATAAGTCTCATTCCAACATTTCTTGGGTCTTCCTCGCCCTCTCTTAACCGGCTCAACATACCAAATCTCGCATATTCTAAATGATGCATCAACCGACCTCCTTTGCAAATGGTCAAACAATCTTAAGTGATTTCCTCTCACCTTATCATCTATCGAAGGTACACTAACTTTCCTTCTGATCTCATCATTCCAAATCTGACCTTTTTGTATATTTGTATATGACCACGCATCCACCTTAGTATTTGACTTTCTGCTACCGTCATTCGCTGCACATGTCTATGGTCTCACAGGCCAACATTCTGATCCAGCTAGGCTTTATTCCAAATAAAAAAATATGAAAAGGGAGAGAAAAGGGCCCAGTTGGCCGTCGCTAGAAGAAGAAAAAAAGAGGAGGGCAAAGTCTTTGGCCAAATTTCGGCGGAAAGTTTTTTGGGGGAGCTTCTACATGTTCTGGAGAAAAAAGAAAGGGACCATACTGGAAAAAATGGATGGTCAACGAAAACAAAAGGTCGATAAAAAAAGAGGAAAGCTTAAAAAGAAAAGAAGAGAACGGATAAAAAAATAGAGGTTTTGGAGAAAAAAAGGTGGCCCTACAAAAAAAGATGTAGGAAAAAAATAATAGCCTAGAAAAAAAGAAGCGGCTGCAAAAAAATGAATGATTTGTGAAAAAAAGATGCATTTTTGTTTTGGTTTATCGCAACTTAATCATTCATAATCTTCATTATATCAAGTATGGGAGAAAGGAGGAGTGTGAATAGGGCATATATTCTTCTTCTTGAGATGTATCTACAGAACTTCTATTGCTCGTCCACGACTGACTAACTGACACTCCAGACTATTACTGCTATCAGTCGTCATCACCGAGCATCGACTACTTCGTTGGGGTGTCTCTATCCCCGGATACTACTCCATGGTGGACTTTCTTCCATTACAGCAACTCTACTCCAGGTACGACTGATGTTCTTTCCAGGTGACCTGATCGTCATAGACCCGTCGTCAAGCGAGGTCCTCTACCAGCGATGGTTACTTCAACGACGTAAATTGAGAAGAGCTGAAACTTTCACACACAGTTCAAACTCAACTCAAGGTTAAAGAGAACATATGTTGATCGGGATAATCTGACTTAACCTGGGGATGGAACCGACTAAAGTTGATAGAAGTCGAGGGCCATCAAATTGAATACTAGAATCAAAAAAGAGTCCGAACGCATTATTAATCTAAAGGTCAACTCAGTCTATGTTTGTTATTTGTTAAAACATGGCTTAAATTCTTAGGACTTTGTGGTGTGTCTGTCGCAAACCTTCTTTGTGCATTCTCTAATTATTTTCTACTTCTCTTTGCATAGCATTGTTTTGCTTGGGACAAGCAAAAGTTAAGTATGGGGTATGATGAGTCAGTGATTTATCATGTTTGTATACTATTTTTTAGCAAAATTCATGTGGAATCTGCTGCGTTTTTTTCTTGATTTCATGTAAAAAAAATTAATTGTATTTTACATGCATATTGCATTCAAAATCTTATCAAAAATACTTGCAAAAACAAAACTCCAAAAAAATTAATTATTTGAGCTTCTCAATTATTTTTTATCAATAAATATGGGCTCCAAGCCCATATTAAAGTACTATCGTATTTTACTATTTTTTTCAAGTCTAGTTTAAAGGAAAGCCCATGAGGACTGACCACTCCTCTCTTCATTTGCAAAAAATCGCTAAACAAAAAAATAGCTGAAGTCGGCATTTCAAAAAATAAAAATAAAAAATAGGGTATTGACGTCATGCTGACATCACCCCCCTCCTCCAGTTGAACGTACCTGCGTCCCCTCCCATTCGTCTCCTCCAACCGTCGTGGCAGTTGGCCTCCAGCCCAACGCCAACCACCAGACGGTCCACCTCCTCCACACGCCTCCTCTCCCTCCATCTCCTCTCCCTCAACCTCTATAAGAGTGAGGAGGAAGCCATCGAGCAAGCCATCTCCGCCAACCCAAGAACCCATCACCACCGAGCTTCGCCGCACCTCTCCCTCCTCTATTATCGTGCTTAGACGCTCCATCATCGTCGCTGTTGACGCCTCCCATTCTGTCACCCCTCCACTGAGCTGCGCTGCCCCATGCTCCACACACAAGGTCGGGCACGACCAAGAGCAGCCCCAGCCCTTGGTTTTGGAGACTGTAGAGATAGTTATTATTATTATTATCTCTTTATGTACCTTGTCGTTATTTCTTTGTTGTTTATGGACCAATGTGTAATTTAACATTAAGGTCTCTCCCTATATAAGAGAGCCTAGGGTTTTCTGAATAAAGTATCTACGTTTTTCTCCCAACATGGTATCAGAGCCGCCCTAGGGCTCTCACCACCCGCCGCCCTCTCCTTCTCGGCGCCGATCTCCGGCCCTCTCCCCACCCGCCGCACCTCCCTCCCCAGCGGGCCTCTCCTCGCCGCCCCTCCCTCCCCAGGCGGCCCCCAGCCCGCCGCCAACAGATCCCAGGCGAACCCCCCCCCCCCCCCCGCCGCTGATCCACACCGCCCTCCCCAGGCGGCCTCACTGCCGTGCCGCCGCCTCTTGGGCGGTCCTCCATTCCAGCCGCCAGGTCTATAGGCGGCTTCCTGTCTCGCCGCTAGCCTCTTAGGCGGCCTCATCTCTGGCGTGCCCTAGCCAACCTTGTTTCTTCCACCAGATATATGGATTTGAGTGCGTAACGTCTACATACGCACTCGAATCCGATGCAGTTTGTGTAGACATTCATTACATTGTCTACAAACCCTAGTTCTTCTCCAGCGGCAGTATGTCAGAATCGAAGGTCGATATGCCCTCCACCGACGCATTCAAAGGTCATGCGCCAATAGTAAAGATTGACGGGTCGAATTATGAGCTCTGGGCTATGCAGTTCATGAGCCTCATGAAGTCGAATGGTAAGAAGCACATTCTTACCGAGGATGAGCCCGCAGAGAAGACAGGGATATATGCCTCATGGGAGGCTGATGACTCCTACGTAAAGGTCTGGTTGTCTGGTACATTGACGATAGAGATTGCTAATGATGTCCTCCATCAGCCCACTGCCAAGGCAATGTGGGATATTCTCGCCGCTACATATTCGCAGGTGCGAAATGAGACCAAGATGTTATAGCTTCAGCATGACATTTTCACAATGAAGCAGAGCGGGAGACCTCTTCATTCCTTATACACATCCCTAAGAGGGATGTTTGAGAAGTTATACAGTACTATCCCACTCACTGCTACTCCTGAACAGCAGAAGTCGTTTCGGAACGCCGCCATGGTGGGTGTTCTACTTGCGGCTCTTGATCCTGAATATGACACCGCACGGTCTCAGATCCTAGCTGATGCAGTTATTCCTCCAGTGGAGGATGTTTACAGAAGACTCAGTCGCATTCCAGTTTCCTCCAGCTCTTCTACGCCACCCCCATCAGCGATGGCAGTCTCGCGTGGGAGAGGTGGCCCGTCTTCTGGACGTGGTCGTGGACGTGGACCCCAGGGAAGGGGTGGTCGCTTCGTCAGACATGCTCCTATTGTCACAGCACAAGACACTCGGAGGAGACATGCTATTCTAAGCACGGGTTCCCAGCATCGGCACGTGTTGCAGAGCATTCTCAGTCCCCATTACCATCTACTGCAGATAATCGTTTTGACGAACTTGTGGCATGTCTCTGAGATATTATGCCACATTCATCTGGTGATTCGTCTGGTGGCCCTTCAGATGTTGCTGCTACAGCCTCCGCCAGTTCATATGCTACTAATAGTACCTCAGGTAGATCTACTGCATTCACACCGTCTCATGATATCTCTGATTGGGTTACAGATTCGGGAGCCACACATCATCTCTGCCGAGATAGGGACAGACTACAGTCCTACAGGGATATTCCTCACGGCCGTTCAGTGCAGATCGCAGATGATACTCATTCACCCCTTGTTGGACAGGGGGAGGTCTTCCTATCCTCCACTATGCATCTACAGAATGTCCTACATGCTCCTGAGTTCTCAATGAATCTGTTATCTATTAGTCAGATTACGAAGGATTTGCATTGTCGTGCTATATTTGACCCGTCTTCTCTCATTTTTCAGGACATACGGGCAGGGTGATTGGTTGTGGCTCTGAGCAAAATGGTCTATATCGGGTGGTTCGGGATTCCTATGCTGGTGTCTCCTCTCATTCTGCCGGACCAGTTTCTCCGTACATCTGGCATCTCCGTTTTGGTCACCTTCTGCTCCAGAAAATGCGCCATCTTCTGCCACAGATCTCTCCTAGTTCGTCGTTTCGCTGTGAAGCATGTCAGTTGGGAAAGCATCATCGGTCGAGCTTTTCGTGACGTCAGAGTCGGAGCAGTAGCTCCCTATTCGAGTTGTTACATATAGATATATGGGGTCCGAGTCGTGTACCCGATCACCAGGGGCATAGATTTTATCTTGTGGTAGTGGATGATTTCTCTCGTGTGTCATGGGTCTTTCTTTTGAAGAATAAATCTGAAGCAGGAGATGTGATCAAGAATCTAATTAATGAAGTGCACAATGTTTTCTCTTCTTCAGTCAAATATGTTCGGACGGATAATGCCCTAGAATTTTGCACACGGTCACTTTCTCAATTTCTTTCATCAAAGGGCATTATTCACCAAATCACTTGTGCATATACATCACAGTAGAATGGTGTGGCGGAAAGAAAGCATCGCCATCTCTTAGAGTTGTGCTCCTATTTCTTTCTAGGGGGACGTTGTTCTTACTGCATATTATCTGGTCAATCGAATGCCATCCTCTGTTCTTAGTGAGAAGATACCTATTTCTCTTATTTTTCCTGACAAGGAATTATTCTCACTGACTCCACGTGTCTTTGGTATTGTGGCATTTGTTCATCTTCTGTCTCCCGGACTTGACAAACTCTCTCCTAGAGCAGTCAAGTGCGTCTTTGTTAGTTATTCCAGGACTCAGAAGGGTTACCGGTGTTATGATCCTATAAATAAGAAGTACTTCGTGAGTGCTGATGTCACTTTCTTTGAGTCTGTCATGTATTTTCTCCTGCAGGTGACAGACTGGTATCATCCACTACCAATGATGATGTCTATGTTCCTCCACCACCTACTTGGAGTTCACCTGAGTCTTCCCTTGTTCTTGCCTCCACGCCAGCACCACCACCACCTCCTCCTCATCCACCTCTACCACGACCTCCCATTTCACCTCTACCAAAATTCTATACCCGTTGGTCTGGTCCTGCTCAGGCTACACATCAGCCACCCATCACGCCTCAGGTATGTTTAGATGGCATTACTACTGACGGGTCAGATTTGGTACATGTGCAGGATTCATCAGTGCAGGAAGACACTAGACCATCCAGTGCAGCAGATGATGATCTTGATTTCCGATTGCTATTCGGAAGCAGAAGCGGATGTGTGCCTCATCCATTTGCGTCACAGGTTTCTTTTCACCGTCTCACTGGTGACTTTCAGAGACTTGCTTCAGCCTTGTCTTCTGTGGATATACCACAGACCTACCAGGAAGCTTTGAAGAGTGATTGCTGGAGATTAGCTATGGAAGAAGAGATGCGTGCATTGCAGTCCCGTGGCACATGGTCTTTGGTTCCTGCTCCTCCAGATGCATCTATTGTGAGTTGTAAGTGGGTCTTCACAGTTAAATATCATGCAGATAGCACTTTGGATCGGTACAAAGCACGTTTGGTCGCCCGTGGGTTTACACAGACCTATGGCGTAGACTACATGGACACTTTCTCTCCAGTGGCTAGACATTCTACCCTCCGCATTCTCTTATCTGTGGATGTGGTTCGTGAATGGAGTATATCTCAACTGGATGTCAAGAATGCCTTCCTGTACGGGGATCTACATGAGGAAGTCTACATGCAACAGCCACCTGGCTTTACTGCTGAGGGGGAGAAGCAGATGGTCTGTAGACTTCACAAGGCAATATATGGCCTCAAACAGAGTCCAAGAGTTCCAGAAGTTGTCCAACCTTATTGAGTAACAGGGATTCAAGAGGTCAAATGCAGACCACTCATTGTTTGTCCAGAAGTCATCGGCAGGTACGGTTATTATTATGGTCTATGTGGATGATATTCTTGTTACAGGAGATGATGTTCAGGGTATAGAAAGGGCGAAGGCATTCCTAGGCCGTCAGTTTGTTACAAAGGATCTTGGAACCCTAAGATATTTTCTGGGGTTGGAAATTGCAAGGAATGCACAGGGCTTGGTGATGACCCAACAGAAGTACATTACAGACTTCCTGATTGAGACAGGCATGGATGGATGCAAACCATCAAGTATTCCCATGGATCCTAGCATGAAGTCGTATGATGGTGATACTGATGAAGTAAATAAGAGGAGATATAGAGAAATGGTGGGAAAACTCCTTTACATTACCATAACTCGTCCAGATATTGCATTTGCAGTAAGCAGGGTGAGTCAATTTATGGAGCAGCCAAAACAAGTTCACATGGATGCTATATACATGATACTGAGGTATCTGAAGTCTTCTCCAGGTTCAGGGTTGCTATTCAGAAAGGGCACAGATTTATCTATCTCAGCGTGTGCAGACGCAGATTATGCAGGAAGCCCTAAGGATCGAAAATCAACCTCAGGGTTCGCAGTTTTTGTTGGAGGCTCTCTGGTTTCTTGGAAAAGCAAGAAACAAACTGTTGTGGCAAGGTCCAGTGCCGAATCTGAATATAGGGCCATGGCTCAAGCCAGTACGGAAATGATGTGGGTTCGATCCGTACTACAAGATCTACATGTAGCTGTGCCTTTACCTATGAAGCTTCAGTGTGACAATCAGGCAGCCTTATTCATTGCCAACAATCCAGCTTTTCATGAAAGAACCAAGCATATTGAAGTTGACTGCCATTACACTAGAGACTTGATCCAGAGAGGATTGATATCTACTACACATGTGAGCTCAGGAGATCAGACTGCAGATGTATTCACCAAGCCATTGCTCAGAGGACCTTTTCAGAAATGTTCATCCAAGCTGAGCATGATAGACATCTATGCTCCACTCTGAGGGGGGGTGTAGAGATTGTTATTATTATTATTATTATTATTATCTCTTTATGTACCTCGTCGTTATTTCTTTGTCGTTTATGGACCACTGTGTAATTTACCCTTAAGGTCTCTCCCTATATAAGAGAGCCTAGGGTTTTCTGAATAAAGTATCTACGTTTTTCTCCCAATAGAGACCAAGGGCCTCTTTGCAAATTTGTTATTTTTTGTATTTTTTATTCAAGTTGGACCTAAATTCAATTTAATAGAACTTTTGTTTAATCCCTGCAATCTCCAATTTCATATTTTTATTCTGTGTCATTCGCAATAGTGTTATTAAAGTTCTGTTTAATTACAATTTAGTCCTTCACGGGGTTGTTCTGCAATTTCTTTAAGTTTTTTTTCTTTTCTTAGCAATTTACCCATTAAGCGTTTTTTATTTGGTAAATGTCACTTATGTCCAATAATTCCTTTAATTGCAATTCGGCCATTAAATTAGTCTTTATTTATATCCATGCCCTTAGCTTTCCAGGAAATTACACGTATGCCCCTGCATATTTGATAAGTCAACAAAAATAGCCAGAAACTCCTAAAATTCACCGAAAAATCATGCGAGATCCTGGAAGCATTTACAATATATTGGTATCAATTTCATTGCATTCTAAGATTTAAAAAATCAAAGAAAAATTGAGATATTATGTCTAGCATAATTGTCAATTTGTGATCTTTTTTCATCTCGAAAATTATACTACAAACATCATGTCCATGTGTTCGACCTCTGAACTTGTCGCTATGCTTCTTTGAAGTTATTTTACTTGTTCAGTATTTATTTAACTGAAAAACGTCGAGAATCGTGTGTGTTCACAACTAAAATTCACATCTTAGCACACTGATTTTCATGTTTTCAATGATCTTATGGTGATCATTGCTCCTCGTGATCATCACAGTACCCTTCAGGACCATGGTTGGAAACATGTCATGGATGAGGAGATGGATGTGCTTACTTCTTCCAGAGGAACATGAGACCTTGTACCATATCGACCATGCAAAACCCATGTTGCATGCAGATGGGTCTTTAAGACCAAACACTCCCCAGATGGCTTCATTGTCAGATTGGAAGCAAGACTTGTAACTAAAGGCTTCACTCAGACATGCGGCATCAACTACTTTAAGACTTTCTCTCTTTTGCCAAGGATGGGATCTATTTGCACGATTCTATCAGGTGCAACCAACAAGAACCGGTCCATCTCTCTGCTACATGTGAAGAATGACTTCCTCTACGGTGACCTAAAGGAGGAAGTATGCATGACACAACAACCAGGTTCAGGGGGAGTATGCATGTCATCTACATAAAGCCATCCATGGACTAAAGCAAAGTATATGAGCATGGTTCAACAGACTTACTTCTGAGATCAGCTCTCTTGGTTTCCACAAGACAGGATCTTACTATTCATTGTTCGTTAGACGGAGGCCCTCTCAGCTACCATGATAGTTGTTTTATGTTGATGACATGACTATCACTGATGATGACATCACAAGCATTCTTGAGACCAAGACCATTTTTCAGAAGGTATTTTCCACCAAGGATCTTGGTCAACTTCAATAATTCCTAGGTACCGAGGTAATACGCAGAGCAGAAGGATCATACTTGTCATAGAGGAAGCACTATATGGATATCCTCGTGGAAACTGGCTTACTTAGATGCAAACCATCAGATCTCCCAGCTGAATTACATAGACATGCCACATCTATTGATCCTGTATTTGAAGGTACCACACGATACAAAAGCTTAGTGGGCAAACTGTTATGTCACTGTCAGTAGGTAAGATATATCATATACTAGGGTTGAGCATCAACCCATATCTAAGTTAGCCCAACCCAAGCCCGTCTATGGTACTAGGCTCATGGGTCGAGCCTAGGCATGTTCAAATTTTTTATTAGCTGCCCAAGCCCCCTGTCCTGCAGTCTTGTGGGTTGGGCCTGAGCCAGGTCGGGTTACAAAACATGTAATAATGAACCTATTAAAGATTTTTGAATCAGTTAATTAGCATCTCTAATTTTCCTCATTCCTATTTTTAAGCTCGAAATCCATTAATTAGCGACTCAAAATACCAATAGACAACGTGCATCACACACGAAACTCTCCTATTTCACTAAGAAGCTCCTAGGTTACAATATCAAACTACACGTGAAATTTCACAAAATAGCTACGGATATCTATCGAAATGGCCATAAAACCAAAACCCGTTGTCGCATAAGGTAGAAAATTACACAGAGATAGCAAACGGTAGATGGAACAAGAGGAATCAAAGTGGAGGAATCAAGAAGGCCTTGAACAATATCGTACTTTAAGTTGGCGTGAGATTCATAGGGTTTTCTCCCATCCTGCTTCGGCCCGCAACAGTGTGAGAGAGGATCTGATGTTAGGGTTTGGGACTCGCAGATGTGGTCTGAGGAAGGGACAGTTGGGGTTGGGGCTAGAAACATCATTTCCAAGGGTTGGGGGTGTAGCCTTATCGCCGTTGGGGCTGGGGTCGAGCAATCGCACCCAACACGCATAACCATCCCTTCGTTCTCGACCATCGGCTTTCTGGTGGAGAGGTTTCCACTTACCTCGCTACTCTTACAATCATTGTTGGTCACAATAGGATCGTAGAATCGTGAGAATGATTTGATTTCATGCTCTGATACCACTTGATGCAGTTAAAAATTGAGGGAAAAGGTGAGAGAAGAAAATATACAACAACAAAGCCTTTTCCCACAATTAAGTAGGGTCGGCTACATGGATTCTTTGCCTCCATTCAGATCTATCTTGGGTCAATCCCGGGCTTATATCCACAAAACAAAGATCCCTTCGTATGGTCTCTTTCCAACACTTCTTAGGCCGTCCCCGCCCTCTCTTAGCCGGCTCAACATCCCAACACTCGCATCTCCTAACTGGTGCATCAGTTGATCTTCTTTGCAAATGACAAAACCATCTTAAGCGGTTTTCTCGCATCTTATCATCGATCGGAGCAACACCAACTTTCTTTCTGATTGCATCATTCCGAATCCGATCTTTACGTGTGTGTCCACACATCCACCTTAGCACTTTCATTTCTGCTACAGCCATTCTCTGCAAATGTCTATGGTTCACAGGCCAACATTCAGATCCATAGAGCATAGTAGGTCTCACGGCTGCTTTGTAAAACTTTCTTTTAATTTTTAAAGGATTTTTTTATCACCGAGAACAGCAGAGGCTCCTCTCCACGTTAGCCAGCCTGCATTTATTCTATTAGTAACATCTCCATCAATTTCCCCATCATGTTGTAAAATAGATCCCAGATATCTAAAAGAATCTCTCTTCAAAATATTAACATCACCAATCTTCACCTCAAATCCTTCACCATTGCTTCCATCAAAGGTACACTCCATATATTCTGTCTTAGCCCTACTTATACGAAATCCTTTACTCTCCAACTCATGTCTCCAGACCTCGAGCTTCTTGTTTACTCCATCTCTAGTCTCGTCAATCAACACAATATCATCAGCAAATAACATACACCAAGGTAACTCATCCTGAATGTGACTTGTCAACTCGTCCATAATCAAAGTAAAAAGAAATGGACTCAAAGTTGAACCTTGATGTAAACCAATGTTGATGTCAAAATAGCCAGTCTTCCCAGACGGTGTCCTTACACAAGATAAAGCCCTATCATACATGTCCTTTATGAGGTTAATGACTAGGACAGGCACTTGTCTCTTCTCCAAAACTCTCCACAATATCTCTCGTGGGACAGAATCATAAGCCTTCTCCAAATCAATAAAGATCATATGGAGGTTCTTCCTTTTAGCTCTATAAATCTCCATTGTTCTCCTCAGCAAATGGATGGCTTCAATAGTTGAGCGACCTGGCATGAATCCGAATTGGTTCTTTGACATTGGAAACTTGCCTCAACCTTTTCTCGATCACACGTTCCCAAATTTTCATAATGTGACTCATCAGCTTGATACCTCTATAATTTGAACAATTTTGAATATCTCCTTTATTTTTATAAAGAGGCACCACGATACTTCTCAAATCTTCAGGCATTTTCTTGCTTCGCCAAATAACATTGAATAGATTCGTAAGCCAAGTCAAAACACGCTCACCTAAAACTTTCCATACTTCTACAGGGATGTCATCCGGTCCTACACATTTTCCAGGTCTCATAACCTTCAAAGCCTCCTCTACTTCCTTTCTTTGAATCCGTCTATAGCTTGCACGATTCAAGTAACTTTCACTACTAGCTAGATCACCCAAAGTGATCTCTCTATTTCCTTCCCCAATAAAAAGTTTATGGAAGTACTGCTCCCATCTAGTCTTTATATCCTTCTGAGTAACAAGCACGTGACCTTCCTCGTCCTTAATGCATCTCACTTGAGAAAGGTCTTTGGTCTTTCTTTCTCTTGCTTTGGAGAACCAGAATATATCCTTCTGGCCCTCCTTAGAGTCGATATTTTTATACAAAACTTCATAAGCTTTCGACTTAGCTTCGCTTACAGCCTTCTTTGCTTCCTTCTTTGCTATTTTGCAGTTTGCGACAGTTTCCTTTGTTCTATCCTTAGACATAGCTTTAAAGCATGTTCTTTTAATTTTTAGCTTCTCTTGCACCCTGCACTCCACCACCAAGCCTCCTTTTGACCTGGGGTTCCTCCCTTTGACTCGCCTAGCATCTCTTTGGCTACCTTTCTGATACAAGATGCTACTGCCTCCCACATCTCGTTTGCACTTCCACTACAATCCCAAGATAAATCTTCTAAAACCTTCTCCCTGAAGCTCGATTGCTTCAGTGGAAGACTCCACCATCTAGTTCTAGTGATCTTAGGAACCCTCCTTTTCTTTACCAGCCCTTTTATTTGTATATCCAAGACTAACAAGCGATGTTGGGTTGTCAAACTCACTCCTGGGATTACTTTGCAGTCTTTACAACACAACCGATCTCTTCTCCTCAACGCAAAGTAATCTTTTTGTGTTCTCGTTGGCCCACTCTTATAAGTAATTAAATGCTCCTCCCTCTTCTTGAAGAGACTGTTTGCTATGAAAAGATCATATGTCGTTATAAAATCCAGGATGACTTTTCCCTCTTCATTTCTATCCCCAAAACCATATGCACGATGAAATTCGCAAGTGAGGGAGAAAAAGAGATGAGAAGTGGAGCCCTAGAAAATAAGGGGGAGGAACGATAATGGTGGATGCACTCTCTAAATCAAAACTCAATTCATTATTTTATAATATCCACCCATAAACAATAGCATGTTAACCCCTTTGTATAGGTAAGAGTAGAATACAAAAATAAATGAAGGAAAATAAAAATGATAACTCAGCAAAACCCTAATTGACTCCTAAAATATCTCTAAACCAAAATTATCTACATAATAATTGGGATTCTAATTGATCATAAAGAATATAAAATCAATAATTGACTCAAACTAATGGGAGGTCGTAATTTAACAAAATCAGAATCCGTTCTTTCATCAATTCATCTCCTCTTTGAAAAACTCGTGTCTGATGAGTTACTTGACCATTGGGGCTGACAGTGGAGAATTCGTCTGGATTTGTTGGAGGAATCTCCCTAATTATGGACCCTTTTCTTGTCTTTGACATTCTTTTTATAATTATTTTCCATTGAAGGGCATGGATGTAAGATTTCTACCCCTTCAATTATTCTCCTCCAAATGCAACTCCTGAATTCCATCATTTAATAAAACACTTCTGCTAGGAGATTCAAGTATAATTTTTCCAAAGTATAATTTTTCCAAGACAGCTACTCATCCATAAATTGATGGCATACCATTTTTATTACAATATGTCACCAACCCTTGTTAGGGCTTACTCTCTTTTACCTATATAAAGGTAATGGTTGGGGATTGAAGGGGCAACAATGACGACCTCGACATCGAGAGGGTTGCAGCGATGATATCGACATCGGTCTAAGGTTGTCCAAGGCGGTGACGTTCTCAGAGACAGCAGTAGTGGTGACCGACGCTAAAGTTCCAATGTCGATGCTCCATGCAGCGCATGCACCGTTGTGACTCATGTGCTACGGTTCTAATGTCGATGCATCGGAATACGCACTGATGGTGTTAGTCTTCTATGACGCGAGACGATGGTGACTCCAATCTCCAATGCTTGCACTCAATAAGGTTTTGAGATTCTATGACGGGATTTGGAAGAGGTGGGCCATCATAGGCATCAAGTGGTACCCTACTAGTCATGTGCAATAGGCACCCTTAAAGTTAACACGATGTCAGCAGTGCCTACCATGGCACTTGCTTCCCTCCACCGGCAGTGAGATGGCGGGAAACATGATGGCAAGTGGAGATTGCCATGTACTCGAAGTGGTAGTCGATCCACACCCTAGGTGGTGTTACTAGCACGAATAATAATCTCTTCATCCTCGACTATCGACGCTCTGGTGGCGATGTCTTGTTGACCTCTTTACTCTGGCTATCATTGATGGTCATAGGATCCTTTGTTTACTCTTGGACCCTATTCGTGATGATCAGGAGGTGGCGAGGACTATTGAAATCTTATTCTTTATCATCATCGATATCGCACTGTACAGGTTTTGTAATAACTGGATCTTCTATGAAGTTGAATGTACCTTCGTTGATCCACGATTCCAGACATTATTTTTTATTCCAACAATTATGGCACCTTAATGCTTGATTGAAGGTGAGCTTTCAACTTCTTTTGCTACAAACAAGAACAACGATCCAGACAACTTAACTTGAACTTCATCCGTAAAAATGCGATAGTAAACTGAAATTTTAAACAATTCAGATTCCATATTCGAATAGCACTTGATGCGGTCAAAAATTGAGGTAAATATTAGAGAAGAAAATATGCACGATGAGATTTGTAGGTTGAGAGTGGAGTCCTAGAGAAACAAGGAGAGGCACTCTCAACCAAAATTCAATTCATTATTTCATAACCTCTTCACCTAAACGTAGCCTACTAACCCCATTTTATATAGGGAGGGGTGGATTACAAGAATAAATAAAGGAAAAAATGATAACCTAACAAAATCATAATTGACTCCTTAAATATCTCTATCCCAAAATGATCTACCATAGTAATTGAGATTCTAATGAATCCCAACGAAAATAAAATCAATAACGGACTTAAACTGACCGGAAACCTTACAACAACAACAAAGCCTTTTTCCCACTATTAAGTAGGGTCGGCTACATGGATTCTTTGCCTCCATTCAGATCTACCTTGGGTCAATCTCGGGGTGATATCCAAAAAATTAAGATCCCTTAGTATAGTCTCATTCCAAGACTTCTTGGGTCGCCCTCGCCCTCTCTTAGCTGGCTCAACATCTCAAAACTCGAATGCATCAGTTGACCTCCTTTGCAAATGGCCAAACCAACTTAAGCAGTTTTCTTGCATCTTATCCTCGATCGAAGCTACACTAACTTTCCTTCTTATTGCATCATTTCGAATCTGATCTTTACGTGTGTGTGTGTGTCCACGCATCCACCTTAGCATTTTCATTTCTGCTATTATCATTCTCTGCACATGTATATGGTTCACAGGCCAACATTCAGATACATAAAGCATAGCAGGTTTTATGGCTGCTTTATAGAACTTCCCTTTGACTTTTTAAAAAAAAAATCTTATCACATAGAACAGCAAGGGCTCCTCTCCACTTTAGCCAGCCTGCATTTATTCTATTAGTAATATATCCATCAATTTTCATCATATTGCAAAATAGATCCCAGGTATCTAAAAGAATCTCTCTTCAGAATGTTATCGTCGCCAATCTTCACCTCGATTAATTCATCATTGCTTCCATCAAAAGTGCACTCCATATATTCAGTGTTAGCCCTACTTATACGAAATCCTCTAGTCTCCAATGTATGTCTACAGACCTCAAACTTCTCATTTACTCCATTTCTAGTCTCATCAATCAACGCAATATCATCAGCAAATAACATACACCAAGGTATCTCATCATGAATGTAACTTGTCAACTCGTCCATAACCAAAGCAAAAAGAAATGGACTCAAAGTTGAACCTTGATGTAAACCAATGTTGAGGTCAAAATAGTCAGTCTTCCCAGACTAGATCCTTTTTTTAGGCCAAAAACAGGGGGATACACTCATTGGTGTTCGCCCCAAAATTTATTTATAAGAAGAAAAAACGGAAAAAGACGGGAAGAGAGAAAGGGAAGCAGAAACTAAGGCATACAATTACATAACCCAATCATCTACCAATCTCGCGGAGTGTATCCCAACATTTTCAATGTAGAACCTTTGCCCAGAAAAAAGGAGCGCATTTCTGCCAAGCCACAGGGCCCATAAAATGGCTATGGGTCTAAAGAGCTCCCGTCGTGGTATGCTCATGGTGCCAACCAGCAAGCCGCAAAAGGAGGCCAAGTTCGTCATGCACAACCAAGCCAAATTTGCCTCATCCCAAATCAGAATCGTTTTCGTGCACTTGAAGAACAGGAGATCAAGGGACTCAACCGCCTCATCGCACAAAAGGCATCTATCCGAGATAGAGCCCAGAAGCCTAGCACAGTGGTCTCTCGTCATCAATCTCTGCCTTCTGAACAACCATAGAAAGAAGCCAACACGCTCAGGGAGGCCCAGACTCCAAAAGAAGGCGCAATCTCAAACCAACTCTTCCGACCGTGACGGGGGAGGCCTGCAAATCGCCCCAAAAGCCATCCTAACCGAGAAAGTGCCCATACGTCATCCCCAATGGTCCCTTCCTGTAGACGGTCTTCTCATCTCTTTGATAGAATCCAGCAACGAAAGAAAATCCACGAGTCGCTGGTCCGAAAAGTGTCTGGGGAAGGTGGGGAACCAATTACCATCTGACCAGCAAGACGCAACCAACGCATTCTTATCAGCCGCTAGAGCATAAAGGCGAGGGAACCGCGTGCACAAAGCCCCCCTGTCCAATCATCAGTCCAGAAGGCGAAGGATTCGCCATTGCCAAGCACCGACCTAAACAGTGAGAGATTACGGGTAAAGACCTCCATCATCCCCATCCAGAACGACGTGGGAGACCCACACGAGCAACAAGACTCGGCGGCGCACCACCGACATCGTAGATTTTGCGCAGAATGCTGCAGCAGAAATCCTCCCCATGGCCCCACACTCTGCTCGCCCATTTAAGAAGCAGAGCCCCATTCACTTGATCCAGCCACCGGACTCCCAGGCCCCCCGCTTTTTTGGGGAGCGTGATTACATCCCACTCAACAAGGTGGATCCCCCCCGATACCCCAGCATGCCTGCCCCATAAGAAACTGCGCATTAGCTTCTCAAGACGGCTACGGATCCCTTCGGCAAGCGACGATGGGACAAGAAGAAAACAGGGATGGAGGAGAGTACCGCTTTTAGGAGGACCAATCCCCCTGGAGAGAATGGCCGACTTCTATCCCGCGAGTCTCGCTTCGATCTTCTCAACAACCTGCAACCAGTCTCGCAACTTTGTTCTGTCCACCGTCAAAGGCATCCCAAGGTAGTCGATCGGAAGGGAGCTGCACTCCGACCCTAAATCCTGGCCACAAGCAACAGCCTCATCCTCAGAAAGGCCGAATGGGACGACCTTTGATTTGTCGGCATTCTTGAAGAGACCAGACAGTTCACTAAAAAGATCCAGGGCCACGGACATGCCGGAAGCATCCTCAACGCCCCCTTCAATGAAGAAGATAGTATCGTCTGCGTATTGCAGTAGTGGGATCATCAAACCATCCCTCGAGTACCCGGCCGAGAAACCGCACTCAATTACATGGCCCACAACATGCGTCAGGACGTCCGCGACAATGACAAACAGCAGTGATGCAAGAGGGCATCATTGCCGCACACCCCTACGCGGCTGGAAGAAGCCACCCTCCGGACGGCCATTCACCATGACTGAGAAAGATGACGCCGTAATGCATCGTTTCATCCAACAAATCCACAGATCCGGGAATCCTCTCCTCCTCAAAACCGACCAAAGGAACTTCCAATCCAAACTATCATAGGCTTTTGCAAAATCCACCTTCCATAAAAGACCTTTTGTGTCCCCTCTCTTCCAGTCCGCAATGATTTCCGATGCAAGAATAAGGCAGTCCGAGATTTGCCTACCCTTTATAAAAGTTGATTAGAGCGGGGATATAATAGTGTCAAGAACACGGCTTACCCGCACGGCGAACACCTTCGCCACAATCAGATAGAGGGCGTTAGAAAGAGCAATGGGGCGGAAATCCTCAACGCGATCCGCTGCCGAGGATTTTAGAAGGAGAACGATTAGAGACTTATTTATCCTCTCGAAACCAACATTACCCTCAAAAACTCGGAGATGACGTCCAAAACCTCGTTGCCCACGAGGTCCCAAAAATCTCTGTAGAAAGCAACCGGAAAGCCATCAGGGCCTGGAGCCCCATCCGCATTCAAGCTTCAAACCGCACCCTTCACCTCCTCCAAAGAGACACCCTGCGTCAGCTCCGAACACATAGAGGAGGGCAAAGAAAGAGCCCCAAGCCCCGTCCACCGCCAAAGCCTGGGTATCGTTCTCGCCGAGAACTCCCTAAAGTGATCGACAATCGCCTTCCCCATTTGTCGGTCACCATCCACGCGCATACCATTCACCGTAATCGACCTCAAAGCATTTGACCGACACCTCTCACTGGCTATACGACGGAAAAAAGTCGTATTTGTGTCCCCCTCCCTGAGCCAAGTATTTCTTGATCTTTGTCTCCATTCAGTGACGCACTTAAGGTCCTCAGCCGCGATTAGTTTTTGAGCAAGCAAGCGAGTGGCCAGTTCATCCCCCGATAGCTCCCTAAGATCCTCCTGTGCATCTAATCTACAAACCACCTCCTCAGCTTCCATCCTGGTAGCGCATCTGGCAGCCCTGGACTCCTTCTTGAAGGAGCTCAACCTCTTGCGCAAGGACCCAAGCTTCTGCACAAACTTAGACGCAGCCGACCCAGACACCACCATGTTGGACCAGTGCAAAACCACCATTTCTCTAAAATTATCCTCCAACAACCAGCTCTTCTCATACCTAAAGAGACCCCTCTGCGGAAGGGGCTCACCGGAGTCCCAGAGAATGGGTGTATGGTCGGACAAGGCCCGCGGGCAAGCCATCACAGAGGAGAGCGCGAAACAATCAAGGAGCTCTGCCGAAGCCAAAAATCTGTCAATACGAGAGCGAGAGTTGGTTCTCCTCCAAGTGTGAACTGAGTCCCCCGAGTCCATCACCTCCAGGGCCATCGAATCAACAGCGTCTGCAAAATCATCCGAACCCAGGTCCTGGCTACCCCTGAAACGTGGTCTGTCTGTTGTTCGAAGAGTAACATTAAAATCCCCCCCAACGAGCCAGGGAATACCCACGAAAGCCATACTCGCCTCATGCAGGTCCTCCCATAACTCCCTCCGCAGAATATGACTACAGGGGCCGTAAACACATGAAACCGCTAGGGGAGTAGAGGAACCAGCACTCACCAAGAGAACAGAGAGAATGTGTCTCCCGCGCAGCACCGAGTTAAACACCACGGTCGACGATCTCCAAGCCACAAGAAGCCCTCCAGATGCGTCGACCGCATCCAGAGCCCTGAACTCATCAATTCCACCGGCGCCAAAAGATCTCCAAACAACATCAGAGACAGAATGAAGCTTCGTCTCCTGCAGTATGACCACATCACAACTCCATTCAATGAAGCGCGAACCAAGGATCCTCTTCTTGTCCAGCTCCCCGAGGCCCCGAACGTTTCAAGAGAGAACCTTCATTTAGAACATGGGTACGGTCCCCGAATGTGGATCACTCCAGAGGCCTCTGCAATGCTTGTCTTTAGGGCCGAGCGCGGCTGTGACTCGACGAGTCAAGGCCGCGATCTCTGCCTGCGCATGTATCTCTTACCGGATCTTTTGTCGCCATCCCCATCACCAGGACGAGAGCCACCCTCCGCAAGGCAAACCACGAGAGAAGAAATAAAAGGGAGGGCATCTCTAGATTGCCTATCCTGATCGCCGGCCAAAACCGATCGAACACCAACGAAAGACGATGCGGAGCGATGCGAGGAACCCCACTAGATAACTCAGGGGCATTGGCGTAGAGCGCCGGCTCCAGAGGGATAACTGCAGCCGTGTTCCAGAGCCCACCAGTAGGATGCACCCACCCACATGTTGCCGAACGGGTCAGGCAAGGCCCCGGATCAAAGAGGCCCATCCGGGTTGAAAATAATTGATTAGATTGGGGCTCCGAGAGGCCCATATTGCCCGAAAAAATAGAGCTAACCGGGTTCGGATCCCCCTGGGGACGAAACGCCACAGAATCCGCGCAACCAGGCAGGAGCCCCGGAGCAGGGGCCAGAGAGAGAGGCGCATACGAGAAAGAGGGCACCAAATTTGCCACCTCAGCAGATAAAGAGAAATTTTGGGCGACGAGGCACACGACCCGAGGAGGGGCCCCCAAAGGTCGTACCGTATCGTCCTCGCGCCTCAGACCATGCAACGTGCTCCTCGAAAGCCCAACCACCAGCACAGAAGGCGAAGCGACATCGGACAGCAGCAGGACCTCCGGCGAAGGAGGGGGCTCCACGACTTGCATCTCCACCCTGAAGCTGAATCGCCCAACATCCAAGGACGCGAAGAAGACCGAGCCATCGGGAACAGTCATGATCGCATTGTTGCGTTCCATCAGCACCAGCGTGACCTCCGGATCCGAGTCGGGTGTCAACCCATCTTCAAGCACAGCGAGCACCGTGCCCCACCGCCGGAGGGCCTGCCCCAAGCAGTAAACCGACCGTGACAAGAAAGGAACACCGCGCACCTTAGCCACGCAAACCTCCACTTCTGTAACCGCTCCATACGCAAAACGTAGAGGTCGCCAAACAACATCGGTCACCCCGCCATTCAGGAGCAGGTGCTCTCTCTACACCGAAGAGAGGCCACGAACACAACACTGACGATCATCAAGAGATACCACATCTCCCGTAAACCGCGAGCCAAGGAATCCAGATAGGTGGACCTTCAGAGCTTCAATAGAGATGCAACTTCGCATCGCGTAGCCGATCACTGCATGGGTCTCACCATCCTGCATGCCACCCTTCAAACCATTCGCAACCACTGCCGTGTAACTACGATGTCCCGAGCAACCATCGACCGTAGGGGATAGATGTTGCATGGATTGTCCTGGAGAGCTACGCACAGCAACATGAGCGGCACCACGATCACATTTGGCGCGGCGGTGGCCCACCCTCCCGCAGGAGAAGCACCTCGGTGGGACACGGCAAAACGATGCAATGTGGCCCCGAACCCCACAGCGGAAGCATCTCTTCTCCGGCTTCCTGTGGGTAACATGCACCCACCCCTCGTCACCCCCAGCACCATGCACCGCGCCGCCTTCGCCCGCCCGCATCCCCCTTTCCTCCCTATCCCAGACTAGATCCTTACACAATATAAAGCCATATCATACATATCCTTTATGAGGTTAATGTATAGGACAGGTACTTGTCTCTTCTCCAAAACTCTCCACAATATCTCATGTGGGACAGAATCATAAGCATTCTCCAAATCAATAAAAATCATACGGATGCTCTTCTTTTTAGCTTTATAAATCTCCATTGTCCTCGACAAATGAATGGCACACGTTTTAAAATTTTCATACTATGACTCATCAGCTTGATACCTCTGTAATTTGAACAATTTTGAATGTCCCCTTTGTTCTTATAAAGAGGCACCACGATACATCTCCAATCTTTAGGCATTTTCTTGCTTCGTCAAATAACATTGAATAAATTTGTACGCCAAGTCAAACCACGCTCACCTAAAACTCTCCATATTTCTATAGGAATGTCATCTGATCATACACATTTCCCAGATCTCATAACCTTCAAAGCCTCCTCTACCTCATTTCTTTGTATCCGTCTATAGCTTGCACGATTAAAGTAACTTTCACTACTAGCTAGATCACCCAAAGTGATCTCTCTATTTCCTTCTTCAATGAAAAGCTTATGGAAATACTGCTTCCATCTAGTCTCTATATCTTTCTAAGCAACAAGCACTTGACCTTCCTCGTCCTTAATGCATCTCACTTGAGAAAGGCCTTTGGTCTCTCTTTCTCTTGCTTTGGCCAACCTGAATATATCCTTCTAGTCCTCTTTAGAGTTGAGATTTTTGTACAAAACTTCATAAGCTTTTAACTTAGCTTTGCTTACAGCCTTCTTTTCTTCCTTCTTCGTTATTTTGTAGTTTGTGACAGTTTCCTCTGTTCTATCCTTAGACATAGTATAAAAAACCTCAAAGGGAGTCTCGTCTATATGTCTTGTTTAGATTTCATCTGGCCATAAAAACCTCAACATGTTTTAAACCCATAAAAACCTCAAGGGAGAACAAGCCACATTCTTTCAATATATACAATTAAATAAGTTTATTTCGATGATTACCTGAAAAGAGTTGCGGGTATCGTGCCCGCATATCTTCTCCAGTCTCCCATGTCGCCTCTTCGATAGAATCGATACCATGTCGGTGCCACAACACTTTGACCAAAGGAATCTCCTTCTGCAAAGCTTCTTCATAGCACTGCCAAGTATTTACACTGGCTTCTCCTCATATGTCAAGTTTGGCTCCACGTCAAGATTCTCGTAACTAATGACGTGTCGAGGGTCATGCACATACTTTCTCAAAAGTTGGATATGTGGAAGGCGTCGTGAATAGATTAAAGATGTGGAGGAAGGGCTACTCAGTAGGCCACCTTCCCCACTCTAGCTAGAATCTCGAATGGACCAACATATCGTGGCGTCAACTTTCCATGAACACCGAACCTTTGTACTCCCTTCATGGGAGATACTCGGAGGAATACCCAATTTCCCACTTGTAATTTACAAGAATGTCATTAATATTAGATTAAGTTAAATTTACAAAAGGAGTAAGAGAAGAGGATTGGATACCTGAAACTCCAAATCTCTTCTCTGACGGTTTGCATAACTCTTCTGGAGACTTTGTACCGTCAGAAACTTCCGCCTCACAAGATCAACAGCTCTTGCAGTCTCCTCCAAGAGATCCACGGAGTAAAAAGCATGATTACCTACCTCATGCTAACTGAGAGGTGTGAGGCATCTCCGCCCGTATAGGGCTTCGAATGGTGCCATGTCGATACTGGAATGATAGTTGTTGTACGTGAATTCTACTAATGACATATGGTCCTTCCAAGACCCTTTCCACTCAAGAATGCATGCGCGTAGTAAATCCTCAAGCATCTGAATAGTGCGCTCGCTCTGTCCGTCGGTCTACGGATGGTAGGCGGAACTCATCTTCAGCTCTGTCTGTAGTATTGACATGAAATGATGCCAATAGTGAGATGTAAACCTCGACTCTATCAGACACTACCTCTCGTGGTATACCATGAAGTCTAATGATATTCTGCACATATAGCCTGGCTAATCTGGATGGAGTATAGGTCATGCTGACATGTATGAAAAGGGCTGACTTGGTCAACATGTTAACAACAACCCAAATAGAATCGTGGTCACCTGATGTCTTCGGTAAACCTGTGACGAAATCCATAAAAATGCTCTCCCACTTCCACTCGAGAATGGGGAGAGAATGCAATATTCCCGATGGTCTCCTGTGCTCAGCCTAGACCATCTGATAGGTCACGCATCTGCTAACGTGTTGTGTCACATCGCGTTTCATCCCGGCCCACCAGACATGTCGACGCAAATAATGATACATCATCGCACTGCCAAGATGAATAGATAGTCGTGAACTGTATGCCTCGTGGGTGGAGAGCGAAGGAGAAAGGGGGTGGGGCGTCCGAAAGCTCGGGAAACAAGATGGATAGCTCATCGTGTGCAGCTGGTGGTGCTCTCTCTGGTCGGGAAGATGCGAAGGGGAAAAGGGTGGATCTCGGGGTCGTGGCCGGGTCTCCGCTGCGTGCTGAGGGCTGCGAGGAGAAGAGGGAGGTGGTTGGTGAGTGGGTGCAGGTCTCTCATAAGAAGCCTGGGAAGCGGTGCTTTAGGTGCGGTGAACATGGTCATGTTGCTTCCTTTGTCGGCTTCCCGCTCAATGTTTTGGTTGTGGGAAGGTTGGTCATCGGAAAGCCTCGTGCTGGGTCGGTTCTGGACGTGGCAAGCCTCCTTACTCGATGGCATGCAAGTCGGGGAGTCGTGGGGGCTTGCATGATTCGAGATCGGTTTGGTCGGTGCCTGTCGTTGAGAGGGGGTGCGCTCCTTTGCTAAGGTGGTGGGGGGGTCTCGCGCCATGTCTTCTTCAGATGGCGGCGGTCTGGGCGATGCGGGTGACGGCGTGGGTGGCGATGTTGCATCCATGGGGGTTGAGACTGTGGGGGAAGAAACATCATTGGTTGATGGTGTGCATGGGAAGGGTTTGCATGGCACGATCAGGTGCTTTGCGGCTGTGGGCCTTCCCATCGGAGTTGCATTGATTGGGCTGGTGTCAGATCTCATCTTCTTGGCTTTCTGGGCCCTTTCTTCGTTGGGGACCTTCAAGTGTTAGATGCTACTCGTTGCAGTGTTCGTGGCATGTCCCCGGAGCAACGGGAAAGGCTTATTCGGAATGGTGCTACCGAAGATATTGTTTGGAGGTTGTTTCGCGTTGCGGATGGTGCTTTCTCCGACGTTGAGGTATGTGTTGCGGAGGTTCGAGGAGTTCCCTTTCTCTCTAGGACTGTACCCTGTCTTTGCAAGACCTTCCGGCGGTGGGGGGAAGTTCTTGCGATTGTGGACGACGGTCTTAAACCGGGAGCGGATTGGAGGGTCACTCGTGTTCTCATGGAGTGCAGCAAGGCCTTCCTTCGCAATGCGGTGGGCAAGCTCTTGGGTCCTTGAAGATTGGTCGGTGGCGCTTTAGGGTGGAGCTTTCTATCGTCGCTCTGCCGCCTCGGCCGACGGGGGCTCTTGATCGGCCGGCCATTGTCTCCGGCCCTGTGGCTCGGGGGTTAGGGATGTCGCCTCGTATTCTGGCCGCCAGATGGCACGGCTTGGGGGAATTTCCGAAGCGTTTCCCTCTGTGGTGGACCCATCACGTCCCTTTGGGGTGCAACATCGGCTGTCGTGCTTTTCTTCAGCAAGAGACGGTTTCTTTGATATGGGGGCGTCCGAGGATGATTCGTTTCCTGATCCTCGACCGTGGTTGTCGGCTAGTACTTTACATTTTGGCTTCTCGGGTCTAGTATCGGGACAGGCGGCGCTGGACTTTGGCGGGTCTTTTCACTTCGGACCCTGGACGAGGATAGGGTTGACCCGTGATCCGATTAACTTGCCTGTGTTGGATTCGGGTGTGGCCAGCGGGATTCGGATTGTGGATTTGGGGTCTCACTCGGATATGGATGGGCAGTGTTCGAGCCCGCTTGCTGCGTCAGTTAATAGATCCCCCTTGCCCTCCTCACCCATGAACCAGGGTGATTCTGCGGTGATGATCCCTTCCGTTTGCTCCTCGGGGGTTCTTTCAGACGTGGATGCTGCTACAGATGGAGGGAGCCTCCCCGACAGGCGGTCGGGGAAAAGATATCGGAGGTGTAATCGTTCGCGGCCGGGATCCTTGGTGAAGCATTCTTGTGCGACTTTGAGGGAAGCCGTGGTGGAGGCGGCTGGTCTCATCCTTTTTGGGAATCCTTCTGATGTGTCTTAATAAGGGTTCTCTCCTGGAATGTTAGGTACCTTGGGGAGGCCGATAAGAGATGATCTTTGGGCTTTAGAATGTCTGATTGGGACTGTGATATTGCTTTTATTCAAGAAACGAAATTGAGGGGGGTTGATGATACCCTTTGGCGCTCTTTTGGTGCGGGTGCCCTGGATGAATTTCGGGAGGTGGATGCGGTTGGGTCGGCAGGGGGCTTCTTAATTGCGTGGCGTTCTGTGGCGTTTTCCTTCAGCTCTGTTTTGGCGGGAAGACATATGTTATCTGTGGTGCTGACCCGTGGTGATACTGCCTTGCCTATCGCTTTCTCTTGTATTTATGCCCCCTGTTGCAACATTATGAGGCAGGAGCTGTGGGATGATGTTCGCACGGCGGCTACTGCCTTTGAAGGGTTTCCCTGGCTCTTGGGGGGAGACTTCAATGTTACGCATCACTCTTCGGATCGCCCCCGGGGCAAGGGGGCCAGGACCCGGGGTCCCTTGATTTTGCTGAGATTTTGGATGAGCTAGCTCTGGAAGGTTTGGTGCCGGATGATATTTCCTACACATTGAGGAACAATTCTACCCGTTCTAGGATTGACCGATTCTTGGCTTCTGGGAAGCTGTTGGAGTGTTTCCCTCTCTGTTCGGTTTCCTCTCGCCCCCGATCTTTTTCTGACCACTCGCCTATTATCTGGGAGTCAGGTGAGGGCCAACGGGCGAAGGGCCTCTTTCGTTACGAGAAGTGCTGGCTCCAGGAGGCTAATTTCAAGGAGTTGGTGAGGACGCACTGGGCTCAATCGTGCTTTGTGGGGTCAGCGGCTTATAAGCTTGATCAGAAGCTCGCATCGTTGCGTAAGGTGCTTGCATTATTCAAGAAGGAATCGAGGGTGGCGAGAGGTGCCGCCAGGGCTACGGCGGAGGACGTCATTGCGGTCCTTGATCGTGTTGAGAATGAGAGGGACCTCCTGCCTAAGGAACTTCGTGAGCGCATTGCTGCGCAAAAGCAGGTCGCGGCGGAGGACAAGAAACGGGCTATTGAGTGGCGTCAGCGCTCGAGAATGAACTGGATCAAAGAGGGAGATGTCAATACGGCATTCTTTCATCGTGTGGCTCGTAGTAGGAAGCGATCTAACACGATGCGCTCTGTTTCCATTAATGGTACTCGCTTTATTGGGGAGAGGGAGATGGGGCTCGCCATTGTTGATCATTTCAAATGCTTCTCGACGAGTCGCTCCCCGAGAAGGTGGCGTTGGCTGGGCCTTGGGGCACCGTCCATTTCGGCATCGGACTGCGAGTTCTTGACTCGAACGATCTCGTTGGAGGAAATTAAGGACGTCGTGTGGGACTTGAACGAGGACGGGTTCCCGGGCCCTGACGGTTTCTCGGTGGCATTTTATCGTGACTTTTGGGAGGTGGTGGCCCTTGATGTTTTGGAGGTTGTGTCCGAGATCTGTAATGGGAATTCTGGCTTGGATCGGATTAATAGGGCCATCATTGTGTTGATCCCTAAATCCACGGCGGCGCAGCGTATCGAGGACTTCCGTCCTATTTCGATCTCTAATGGCATTTATCTTATCGTTGCTAAGGTCTTAGCCCGTCGGCTTGCTCGTGTCCTAGACTCAATTGTCACTCCGGCCCAGGCTGCTTTCATACGGGGCAGGCAGATATCGGACTGCATTGTGGTGGCATCTGAGGTGGTCGCCGATTGGAAAAATTCTGATAGGAAGGGGGTGCTATGGAAGATCGATTTTGCCAAGGCGTATGACTGCCTGGACTGGCGGTTCTTGTGGTCGGTTTTGAGAAGGCGCGGGTTCCCTGAGGTTTGGACTTCGTGGATGCGGCGGTGTGTGACCACCGTATCCCTCTCTGTTTTGGTAAATGGTCGGCCGGTTGGCGGCTTATTTTAACCGAGAAGGGGGGTGCGCCAGGGGTGTCCCCTCGCTCCCCTTCTCTTTGTTATGGCTTCGGACGTCTTGGCGCGTATGGTGGACCGTGTGATCGAGGTCGGGCTTTCGAATGGTTACTCTAAGGGCGCCCTGCACGTGCCCTTGATCTAATTTGCGGATGATACCATTTGCCTCATCGAGGGTGGTCCTTCCGAGGTCTCTGGTATGGCGGTGACTCTTGAACTGTTTAGCGAATTATCGGGGTTGTTTATGAATGGCAGTAAGTCCAAGGTGATACCCTTTGGGATGTCGCAGGCGGAGGCGATATAGTGCGGTCAGATTCTGGGGACTTCTCCGGGTGACCTTCCAATTGACTACCTTGGCTTGCCGCTGGTGGTGGGAAGGGCTAGGCTTCGGGACTGGCGTCGGGATGTCGAGAGAGTGAAAATGTGCCTTGCTGGCTGGCGTGCGGCTTTGCTTTCAAGGGGAAGTCGGCTTGTTCTTATCAAGGCGGTGCTTTCTTCGATCCCGGTATTCTTTCTTTCTATTCGTCGCATGCCGGTGGGGATTCGACTACGTCTGGAGCGTTGTATGCGCAGTTTCTTGTGGGGGGGAAGGGGGAGGGGGGAAGGGGGGGTGCATCTTGTGGCGTGGGATGAGGTTACTAGGGGCAAGCGGGAAGGAGGCCTGAGTGTGCGGAGGCTGGAGGTTGTCAATGATGCTCTTTTTCTAAAATGGGTGAGCAGAATTTGGGGTCAGGGCGACAACTTCTTTATTTACGTTTTGAGGGAGTTTCTTGGGGACGGAAGGATGGGGTTGGTGCGGAGGGGCGTGGTCGACGTCCATACTCCGTTTGGCGTAGTGTGCTGGATGTCTTTGCTAGGAATGTATCTCTCTTTCGGCCGGTGCTGGGGAAGGGGGACTCTTAAATTTTGGGTTGACGATTGGACGGGAAGGGGAGCCTTGAATGATCGTTTCCCCCGTTTGTTTGCACTGGCGGCCGACAAAGATGCTACGGTTGCCTCCTGCTGGGTGGATGGTTGCTGGTGTCCGCGTTTCCTGGTGAATTTCTCGGACCAGCGGCTTGATGATTTTATTTCACTTCTGGACGCCATCTGCCATGCTGATCGGCCTAGTGATGGTCAGGATCACTGGGCTTGGAAGGACGGCACCTTCTCCACGAAGAAAGCTTATCGGGCTTTGGCTCCGCCAATGCCGGATGGGGCTGATCTCCTGGTGCGCGATTCATGTTTTTTTTGGTGTCTGAGGCTTCCTGAGCGCATTGGTTTTTTCCTTTGGCTTCTACGCAGAAAGAGGTTGTTGACGCGTGATCGCTGCTAGATTCATGGCTATGCCAATTCATGTGTGTTTTGTGATGCGGATGTGGAAACCATTGATCACCTATTCTTTGGTTGCCCCGTGGTCCGCGGGATTTGGGATGATCTGGATTGGGTGAGAATGGATGACCTCTCAGCTTTCTGCGACGCGCTGGTGCTTAACAGGAACAGGGTTAGGAGGAACATCTTGATCCCGATTGCAAGGTTGTGGTCCATTTGGTTGGGAAGGAATGAGGCGCTCTTCTCAGGCCAACGCTTTTACAGGGATAATGTTCTTATTCATAGTTCGTGTCTTGTAGATGACTGGAGTGTGGTGTAGGACGTTGTTTGCTTTTGCTTTTGGTGGGGGTGGTGGTATACTTTTGTATATTCGTCTTTACTGTCTTGTTCTGTCTTGTACGTTTTCTTCCTTCTTTTCCTTCTTCTTCTCTTTAACCTTTTAATAAACTGGGGTGAACACCGTTGAGTGTCTCCCCCTTTTTTGAGCCTCAAAAAAAAACTGTGTGCCTCGTCAAGAATATCTCTGTGCAACTGCTCATCATTGGGTACAACAACCCAACTTGCCTTCCATAAAATGGACTTTGTCACAACAAGATCATCAATAGCGTCCTTGACGGCGCGCATGTATCTATCTGTCTTCTGACCTTTTATGATGCGATCCCATAAACTGTTGAATCATAGAGGTACGATAATAGAAATGGATGCACTCTCTTGAGGATGCCAATAAGTCAAAACTGGGAGCATATCCCACGTGTATAGTCAGTTCATCGTGCCCTCTGCATGAGCTCTCCTACTAAGTGCATCTGCCATCGCGTTTCCCTTATTGGGATGGTAAGAGATCATGCAGTCATAATCCTTCAGTAGCACAAGCCACCTGTGTTGTCTCATGTTTAGCTCCTTCTGATCAAAGATGTACTTCAGGCTCTTGTGATCTGTAAAAATCTCGACATTCACCCCATATAGATAGTGACGCCAGATTTCCACGGTGAAGACAACTGTCGCCAACTCCAAGTCATGGGTGGGGTAATTCTGCTCGTGTGGTCTCAACTGTCGTGACGAGTAAGCAATCACATTACCTCTCTACATAAATACCGCTCCTAGACCTTCCCTGGAGGCATCTATATAAACTGCATAATCCTGAGTGCATGAAGGTAGTGCAAGAATGGGTGTCATCGTGAATCTTTCCTTTAGTGTATTGAAGGCCAGCTCGCACGAATCATCCCAGATAAATGGAACTCCCTTCTATGTCAATCGTGTCAAAAGAATAACAATGCATGAAAATCCACTGACGAAGCGCATGTAATAGCCTGCTAGTCCAAGGAAGCTCTGAACTTAAGTGACGGTCTTGGGTTGCTCCCAAGACATGACAGTCTCAATCTTCGCAGGATCAACTGTTATACATGTTCCTGTAATGACATGCCCAAGAAATGATACCTGTGATAATCAGAACTCGCACTTGCTCATCTTGGCATACAACTTGAGATCTTGTAATGTGTCCAGGATAATCTTCTGATCGTTCGCATGATCTCATTCCTTCCGTAAATATATGAGCACATCATCAATGAATACAACCACAAATTTGTCCAAGTATGGAAGGAAGATCATGTTCATCATATCCATAAATGTTGCAGGGGCATTGGTGATCCCAAATGGCATCATCACGAACTCGTAATGTCCGTATCGAGTCCTGAAAGTTGTCTTCGGAATATCTGACTCTCGGATCCTCAGCTGATGGTAACCTGAACGAAAGTCGATCTTCGAAAACACCGAAGATCCCTGGAGCTGGTCAAACAAATCATCTATGTGCGGCAAAGGATAACAGTTTTTCACCGTTCTCTTGTTCAACTACTGATAATCAATGCATAATCGCATCGATCCATCCTTCTTACTGACGAATAAAACTGGAGCACCCCAAGGTGAAGTGCTCAGTCTCACGAAACTCAAGTCAACTAACTCATGTAACTGCACCTTCAGCTCTCCCAAATCAGCTGGTGTCATGCGGTAAGGAGCCATCGAGATCGGTTGTATATCTGGTAACAATGTGATCTCGAACTCGATCTCTCTCTGGAGGTAATCGTAGTAGCTCATCAGGAAACACATCTGGATAGCCAGATACTACTCTGATATCCTGTGTCATCGGCTCATGATCGGATATCTCTCGCATAAATGCTAGATATGAGTCGCATCCCTGATCAACAAGTCTCTGAGCTCACAACATTGAAATGTACTCCATTTTGGAGTCATGTAATGTACCATCAAAGGTAAACTCAGGTAAAGTTGGAATCTTGAAGACAACTATCTTCCTAAAGCAATCAACTAATGCATGATGAGTTGACAACCAATCAATGCCTAAAATCAAATCGAACTCATCAAGCTGAAGTAAAAGATAATATGCAATCATCTTTTGTGGCCATGCTCAGTCACTGCAAGCTCATTTGGGGCATGAGGCTCCCTGAACGGGTTGGTATTTTTTTGTGGATTCTTCGGCGTGGAAGATTGCTTACTCGCGATCGTTGTGCTTCGATATTCCCTAATATTTCTCATTTTTGCGGACTCGGATGCGTCCATGCTCAGTCACTGTGCTTCGATATCAAGCTGAGCGGACTCGGATGCGTCCATGCTCAGTCACTGCAAGCTCATTTGGGGCATGAGGCTCCCTGAACGGGTTGGTATTTTTTTGTGGATTCTTCGGCGTGGAAGATTGCTTACTCGCGATCGTTGTGCTTCGATATTCCCTAATATTTCTCATTTTTGCAGACTGTGCGGTACGGAAGTTGAGACACTCGGGCACCTATTCCTTCTGTGCGACCATGTGCGGGCCATTTGGGATGACGTGGAGTGGTTGAATCTCTCTTCTCTTGAGGCTTCTTGGGAGAGCTTATCTAACGCTGCAAATCGGTCAAGGGAGGAAAGACTTGTCCCCATTGCGCGCCTTTGGAGTATCTGGCTGGGAAGAAACGAAAAACTTTTTGCTGGGCAGAGGTTTTATAAGGAAAATATTTGTATCACAGCTAATCGCTTTTGTATTGATTGGTCATCTTTGTAGCGGTATTCGGGGATCGGATGATATCCATCTTGATATCATCTACCTTTTGATTTTGCTTTCCTTTTCCTCACTGTAAGTTCTTCTCTCCTTTAAATTAATAAACTGGGGCGAACACCTACGAGTGTCTCCCCCTTTTTTGAGCGTCAAAAAAATATGCAATCATCTTGTAACCACCAATCAGCACCGGTAAGTCTCTGACTATCAGTCGCATGACAAACAACTGGTCACATGGCCCTCGGATGTGGTAAGGAGGATATAGGGCCTCGAAAATTCTACCTAGTGATGTTAGTAATCTCGATGAAAGGAAGGAATGTATCCCTCCAGAATCAAATAAAACATGGAAAGGTCGGCCCAAAACTGAGATCATATCTTTCACTACAGTAGTTGTTGAACGTACCTGCTCCTCATTCATTGTGTGCAACTGACCCTGCCTGGCAGGTAATGTACTGGAACCACGAAAACTGCATGTACGTTGTGTTTGTGGCTATAGTTGCGATTGTTGATGTAGTCGAGGCTCTCCAGAAGCTTGTGAGCACTGAGCTATACCATATCTGGCAAGTGCTCCTCTTAAGGTAGTCGCTGGAGATGAGCGAACACTGCCTAGAAAATGCTGAACCTGTAGGTCGAAACCGCCTGGTTGACCATTGCTACTGGAACTGTCGTCGAATCGGCCCAAAAGATCGTTGTGGTCTAGGTGCCGCTCAAGATGGGCTCTCAAAGCATCTCTCTCTGATGTCCTCAAACTTTTCCGCTGCATCAGTAGCCTCGGAGATGGAAGTGATACGCAGTCCTGCTAGCTTCTCTTGCACCTCCTCTCGCATCCCTCTAATGAACTTTTCCATATTCTCATCTGGAAATACGGCAGCTGCTGGTGTGTGTCGAGACAGCTCAGTGTATCAAACGAAGTAATCTTTGGCTGTCATCCGTCCTTGACGAAGCTTTACGAAAAGACAACGCTGGGACTCCTTCCACTTCATAGAAAAGAAGTGAGATCTGAATCGCGTCTCAAAATCATCCCATGTGGGCTCGCGTCCCAACTCAGAAACTACTGCCTCCCACCATCTCTCTGCGAAATCTGTCAGTGAATACTTCATAAAAGATAACCATGAGTCTCGTGGTGCGCGAATCATCAGTAATACCTTCATCACCATCTCTAACCACTGCTCTGCCACATCTGACGTCCATGTACCCTCGAACATGGGCACATTAGCCCGCTAGTAGGAAGTAAAAACTGATTAATGCATGTGGATAGCTGAGTACTCGGGTGCGTCCTCGTCTGCAAAGTCTACAGGGTCCTGTTCCCTGACATAGTCTCCATCCTCTGCTCCATTCTCTGGTATCCTCATGTGGATCATCAAAATGAGGTTGTACCTCAACAGACTGATGCTGGTCTTATCATGTTCCATCCTAAGATGGATGGTATGTGTAATCTGACAGCTCCTCGAATCTCATCTCCATATTTGCCTGCCTGTCAGCGATCTCTGTCTGTTGATCTAGGATATGGTCCTACTGACCTCTCATAGCAGTCTGTTGCTGTTGGAGTTCGATGAAAGCAGTCATGATGCGCTCCAATCGCTCAGCCATCTCCTGGTCTAGTCTGGTTGTCATGATTCTGCATGAGAATCAAAATCATTATTCATAACAGTTAATTTTTGCTGACATTTCTCTTTGTGTCTTTCTTTACTTGGGACATTATACGGAAATTAATAACAATTGGTGATATTTGTGGTTATGAATATCAAATTTCCCTCTAAGACTCACGACAAGTCATAGTACTGTCGCTATCCGAGAACTTAGTACAATCGGAATTGTAATATTGCGAATGTGTGTAGCAGGGCACCACAGCTCTAATAGCAAACTGTGAACCCCCGAGGATCCGGGTACCTGTTTACAACACATTCATGGTATTTTATTCATTAAAGATCGCACAAGTTACAAGAACATACGGGAAAATTTTTCGCATTTCCACAAATGACATTTACATTTAAACTAATAACCACAGAACCAACAACAACAGGATGTGTCACCAAAACTTATATTCATTAATTTCCGTATATATATGCATGCACAAGAGAGGCTAATAGTACATACAAGTATTCCCATAATGTGAACTGTATCATCTGGTGTAGCAACGAATGTCAGGAATAATCAATCAGCTACTAGTGCAGGCTCCTTGCCTGCCACACATGAAAGAAACAAGAGACGTCGGCGAGCGCTGGTACATCTCGAAACTTATTGAAACAAGCAGGCATTTTAAGGTGATTGCAAAAGAAACAACTAGTAAGACATAAACAACTAAAAATTTACAACTACTTGCTATGAACAAGGTTTTCAAGCTACCCTTAAGGAATATACCAAGTTTTACCCATTTCCTTTTTTATGTCATATTCTTACATAGTAGTTAATGACTCATATGTAATTATATTAATCTCGTGTTATTTAGATATCATAATTATGGATTTTGATGATGGGGAAGATGATGTTTTGAACTGATTCTTGATTTCTCAAGTTTAGTGGATAGTATGTGGTCTTGTTATGTGTGTGACCTCACACAATAACTCTCAGGCGCGAAGAGTGCCTTAGGGTTGGGGTTCCTCCGTAGGCATGCGATGGGGTATAGTGCATCCTAACTAAGTTCCCAACGCATCCACTAATTTAGTATATATTCATGATAGTGATCCAAAGATCCGATGATTTGCTGACGATTGATGGTAGATAATGATTAATGACTCTATGCGAGGTTTGATTGCAGTCAATTCTAGTCAATACCACCTTAATTGGTCTCAACTTAGTCATATTCTACTGTAACTCATTTCAATCTCAATTTGTAACTCTAAATTTTCAACTGTAACTAATTCGATGTAACCCTAGATGATTAAGATGTAGCCATAAATGATTCAAATATAGCATCACCAAGCCTGTTGGCGGAAAGTAACCAAAACTCAAACAGTGAGGAAGTCGCCTAAGAGACTCTTTCGTCTCGCCCTCTAATTGAAAGTGTGGTCCGATAGAGGGATAGGTCTACTCCAAAACTACGCCACTAAGACGGGTGAGAGAGACTTCCTGGAGAAGTCACTCTAGAAATCGGTCCCGCTAGTATGGGCAAACGAGCTCGTACGAAAAACTGAAAATCGAGGATCTCGCGCATGGGTATCCTAAAACAGAGGGTCAGCGGAGATGTCAAAAGTCAGGATCCCGACGAGGCGTAAAAAAACTGCGAGCTCGCATAAAAACCGTAAAAGGACTGGTATCCTAAACCAGCGCACTTGGCGGTCGCTGCCCTAACTGGGCTTCTCATTCTCTCGCCCAGTTGAGGGTCACCGCACCCTCGTACGGTCTAGTATAAGGGTTACCGCGACCAGCACAATTTTATTATCATTAATTTACCAACTCCTTCATTTTCTTAACTATTTCTTTCTTCTTTCGTTCAATGGTCAGCTTTACCGATCTAGATTCCTTGGTCAATGATCTTAGGAAATGACCCATTGACTGATCAAAGAGAGAAATATTAGTATCTAAATGCTCCTTTCTCAATCTTTGTGAATAAGATTCTAAGTTTAGAAGTACCTTAATGATATTTCCCCATGATCAACCTTTACCACGTTAGGTAATTATATGCCACCCTACTTTAATGGTATATATATAGTATAGAATACATGAGGATGACTTAATTGGAGACTTCCAATCAAAATGATCCTGAAAGATCATTTGTTGACCTTATTAGTGATGGTTTTAAATGTTTAAATCAGAAAACTATTGTAAGTATATAACTAAATATTGATTCTGACAGTATCAAAGCTCTAGAATAAGAAGCCACCTGTGATTATTAATCGAATACTCATAGATAGTATGCAACAGGCATAACTCCAACATTTTCTATCATAGCTTTGAAAAAAAATGTACAATTCATCATTACAACAAGAACATAAACGGAAATTTACTGACGTATAAATGGAGTTACAGTAGAAACTCCTAGAGAATAAGAGCATAATTGGACACTCTAGTAGTTCAGAGGGCTCAACAGTGCAGGATTTTAAGTCATACAAGATTTTCTATGGGATGCCTAGAAGCAAAAAAACAGAGTTATCACATCGACAAGAGTATAGTTTGATAAAATCCACTCCAGAAGTATTGTATAATTGACGAAGTGTTACACATCACCATAATATCTCAGTAGCCTAGGCATCGAGATGGTATAAAGTGTGCAGTATAATCAAAATATGAAAAAAAAAACTGAAGTTCCAGTTGCCTATTCTAACATCTTTTTTTTGAAGTCTGCAAGGTAGGGGAAGCACTTGGTGGTGCCCGCCCCATCAAAATATATTTAAAATAGCAAAAGTTTACATCATACGGTAACAACAACCCAAAACATAAAATCAAAAAAGATCATTACATCATCCAGTCATCTACCGATCTCCTTGTAAAGGACTCGACATTTTCTTTGTAAAATCTCTGGCCCGAGAAAATCAAATCATTTCTGCCACGCCAAACCGCCCACAGAATAGCCATGGGGAAGAGCCGCTCCCTTCTTGATCTCGCCCTATTCTCATACACCGAATTCCAGAAAGCCTGGAACTCATCGGTCCGGCACCAAAGAATCCCCGCCTCCTGCCAAATTTACGATATCACAGGGCATGTAAAAAAAAGGTGTTCCACCGATTCAATTGCATTGTCACATATTAAGCATTTGTCCGTAATGATGCCCAGGAGCCTTACGCACCGATCACGTGTCATCAGTCTCTTGCGCCTGAGGAGCCATAGGAAAATCCCAACACGCTCAGGAAGATTAAGGGCCCAAATAGAAGCGCAGTCCCTGTTTAGCACCTCCGAGGTCGTCGGCGGCGGTCTGGAGATGGCACCATAGGTTCCCTTAACCGAGAAGCTCCCCTCCTTCCATCGCCAGTGATCTCTACCCCCAATAGGGGCACCCACCTTCCCCATAGCGTCAAGCAGCGCCAAGAAATCGTCCAATCTCTGATCCGAGAAGTTAGCGGAGAAAGCAGGCCACCAAGACCCATCAACCCAGCAATCTGCCACCGAACATAGCTTTTCATCCGCCAATGCAAATAACCGTGGAAAACGAGAGCAAAGTGCTCTCGCCCCCGACCAGTCATCGCCCCAAAAAGCAAAGGAGTCCCCCCTTCCAAGAACCGGCCTGAAGAGATTAATATTTTTAACAAACGTCTTCACCACGCCCCTCCAGAAAGGCGTCATTGCCGCAAGGTTGAGCAGCTGCGACTGGGGCGCGCCCTTCACCCCGTAGATGCTCCGAACCACCAAGCAAACAAGATCATCACCCGGACCCCATACCCTACTAGCCCATTTAAGCAATAGCGCCTCATTCACCTGCTCAAGAGACCTTAACCCCAAACCCCCCCAATCCTTTCTCTGAACGACATCCTCCCAACAAACTAGATGGACCCCACCGCACCCACTAGTAACGTTGCCCCATAAAAAAGCGTGCATCTTCCTCTCCAGCCTCGTGTGGATTCCTTAGGTAGCTTGCGGCAAGAAAGAAAGTAAATTGGAATGGACGACAACACCGCCTTGATCAAAACCAACCTATCTCCCCTCAAAAGAATAGAGGCCTTCCACCCAGCCAATCTCAAATCCACCTTCTCCACCGCCCTCAACCAGTCACGAAGCCTCGCTCTCCCCAGACCCAGAGGTATGCCGAGATAGTCCATTGGGAGCGAGGCGCGCGAAGAAGCCAAACAAATCGCCAACCCATCAGCAACCAATTCCGCCTACCCGAAAGGGACAAAACTAGACTTACAGTCATTTTTCTTTAAACCAGATAGCTCTGAAAAGATCTCCAAAGTCGTAGCCATGGCGCTGGCCTCCTCGACCCCTCCCTCAATAAGGAACAGAGTGTCGTCCGTGTATTGTATGATCGGCACCCGCACCTCGCCCCTCGAATAACCTCTAGAAAGATCATAGCTGACCACGCCCGCCGCCATGTCAGCCAGAACATCAGCTGCAATGATGAAAAGCAAAGGAGCGAGGGGGCACCCTTGCCTCACCCCCTTACGGGGTTGAATCCACCCCCCCCTCTGGTCTACCGTTGATCAGAACCGAAAAAGAGGCCATGGTGATACAACGTCTCATCCAAGTTATCCACCGATCCGGGAAACATAATCTCCTCAAAACTGACCACAGAAATCTCCAATCAAGGCTATCATAAGCCTTGGCAAAATCCACCTTCCACAGGATACCACTCGTGCCCCTCCGCCAATCAGCAATGATCTCGGAAGCAATCGTCGTGCAATCAGAAATCTGACGGCCCGGAACGAAAGCGGATTGCACAGGGGATATCGCTCCCAAGGACGCCAACCAACCTCCACGCCAAAACCTTGGTCGTGATAAGATAGAGGGCGTTTGAGACAGCAATGGGGTGATTGTCCTCGATGGAGGCCGACGCCGTACATTTGGGAAGCAGAACAATGAGCGTCCGGTTGATACGGTCAAAGCCCCTATTCTCATTGCAGAACTCCAGTACCACATCTAGCACCTCCTGACCAACAAGGTCCCAAAAATCTCTGTAGAAGGAAATCGAGAAGCCATCGGGGCCAGGCGCAGCATCACCGTTTAGGTCCCAAACAGCATCCTTAACCTCCTCCAAGGTGACGTCACGAATAAGAGATTCACAAGCAGGCGCCTCCACCGTCCTAGAATTTCGACCTAACCATCTCCATCGCCGCGAAATCACAGCAGCGGAAGCGGACCTGAAGTGACTCGCAATAGCCGAGCCCATGTTTTTATTCCCTTCCAGCGTAACCCCATCAACAGTGATCGAGCGTAAAGCATTTGACTTGCGCCTCCCACTAGCAATACGGTGGAAATATGTAGTATTCGTGTCCCCCTCCTTCAACCAGGTGCTCCTCGACCGCTGCCTCCACTCGACGACACGCTTCTTGTCTTCCAAAGTAACCGTCCTCTGAGCCCTCATCTGCGAATCCAGCTCAGAAGGCAAGAGAGGCCTCACATCCTCAATCGCGTCCAGGTCTCTAATCACCTCCTCAGCGACCTTTCTAGCCACGCACCTAGCAGCCCTCGTATCCCTCTTGAACGACGCAAGCATGCCCTTCAAAGAGTCGAGCTTTTGAACAAATTTGCACGCGGCGGACCCCGAGGGCTTCAACTCAACCCAGTGCGAAGTCACAATTTCCCTGAAGCCGTCCTCCAGCATCCAACATTTCTCGTATCTAAAAAGTCCCCTACGATCCGGGGTAACCCCAGAACACCATAACAGCGGTGAATGGTCAGACCAAGATCTGGGTTTGGCCCCCACCGAAGCCAATGGGAAAGTCTCCAAAAGTTCATTTGAGACGAAGAAACGATCCAGCCGCGATCGCGTTTTAGAATTTCTCCAAGTAAAGGCGACATCCTCAGCGTCCATGATCTCAAGGCCTAGCGAATCAATGGTGTCAGCGAAGTCCACGGAGCCCAAGTCCTGGCCCCCTCTCCCTCCGGGCCTGTCAGAAGATAACAACGTTACGTTGAAATCTCCGCCCACCACCCACGGGGCCCCCCCGACCGCCCTCCCAGCCTCTAACAGATCCTCCCACAACTCCCCCCTCCGGCCACTATCACATGGCCCATAAACACACGACACCGCCAGTTGCTCAAAAGAGGCAGTACCTTTAAGGATCACCGTCAGCATATGGCGACCCCGAATCTCCGAGGGACATGACCACATCGCCAAGTGCCATGCCACCAACAGCCCCCCCGAAGCCCCCGAAGCATCAATAGCTCTGAATTGATCAATACCACCAGCCCCACAAGTCACCCAAACCCCTTCCGCCAAGGACTGCAACTTCGTTTCCTGCAGCATGATGATATCGCAACCCCATTCAGTTACTCTAGAGCCCATAACTTTCCGCTTATCCGGATCCCCAAGAACACGTATATTCTAGGAAAGGATCTTCATTTAGGAACGACGTCTGGCCCCTGCATCCGAGCGACTCCGGCAGCCGCCGCCACCGCAATCATGAAAGGGGGCATGTGTTAGAATGCGATCTTGAACCCCTCGCTCTGCTCCTTCTATACCTCTTCCCACTTCTTCTGTCGCTGCATTCCGCCTCCGCGCCACGAGCAGGGAGATTCTCGTCCTCTCTCTCTCCGACAACCACCGGGCTGGAAGATGCCATGTTGGAGGACTGCATCGGCCGGGTTTTGCCTTCATCGAGAATAATAACGGGAGCAGCAACTGGCATCTGTTGGGGTGCACCCTCCAAAATATCCCTAAACTCTATGGGGGGAGCACTTGCGATGGATTGCCCGAACAAGAAGGGATGGAGAGGACATTCTTAGTGCTCGACTGCCCGAAGTCGACGCCCGAATCCGAGAATATCCAGGATGTAGACCGGTCGCCCGTTTGGTGACCCGGATCTGATACATGACCTGAGAAGCAGAACGCAGCATGCGAAAAGGCCATCAGCGGGGACGGATCACCAAACCCTTTGCCCACGTCACACTGCAGATGGAATGATTCTGACGGAAGACATACCGATTCAGTGCACTTCTCGAAGCGTCGTGTACCAACGAACCTGTGAGCACTTCCTTCGATGGGTTGCCTCGGGAAACCAACCGTCAGCGACGAACCCAACGCGTCCCTTGGCCTTTCGTCTATCGCCGCCCCCGACTCCACCGTCGGTCACGAACCCACCGGAGGGGGCGGAGGATCATTGATGGAAAGCTCGATCGCGAAAGAATACCTCCCCACGATCAACTCCGTGAACTCGTTGCGCCCACCTATCTTGTCAAGAAAAGACTTTGTGCACTCGAACAGGATCTTGGTCTCCTCCACCGTCGAGCCTGGCCGAAGTCCATCGTCGAGTACTTCTCGAACATAGCCCATCGCCTCAACGCCCTCCGCAAACAACCAGCCGACCGGGAAAGGAAGGGTACTCCCCTAACCGTAGCCACGCAAACCTCCACCTCCTTGCGACATTCATCTCTGAAGCGCAATCTTCTCCACAACACGTTCCCGACGTCCCCATTATGAACCAGCCTTCCCACTTGAGCATCCGATAGGCCTCGGACACAGCATCGCCTATTATCCAGCAAGACCATGTCCCCCGTGAAATGTGGTCCGAGGAAACCACGTAAATGCGACAAGACACCTTCCATGTCGATAGTTTCTCTAACCGCGATGCCGATAACCGCATGCATCTTTGTAGCATGCACCTTTGAATCATGCATGCTTCGCTTTCCTCTGTATGCAGGCCTCCCTCCTCCTGAACCAACGTTAACAGGACCACTAAACTCCGCGCTAAGCTTCACGCCCGGCGATGTTGACCTCCCGACGACTTCCGCATAACTAGGTACCCCGTGATGCACCGTTGTAGAGCTCCCTCCCGTGTATCCACCTTGGTAGGCCACCTGCCTTCTGGCTGGATTCCTTATAGAGACCGACGAGGCAGTCATGCAAGAGGCTTGCCGATGGCCAACCTTCCCGCATGAGAAACACCTCGGCGGTAACCGACAGACCGTAGCAACATGGTCGTTTTCCCCGCAGCGGAAGCACCGGCGACCCGGCTTCCTGTGAGAGACGACCGTCCAATCTCCACCGCTTCCGACGTTGTCCTTCCCCTTCGTTGCTCTCCATTTCGCCGCACTCCCTCTACTCTCCATCCGTGTTTGGTCGCTTGTCCTGTGTAATTCAATGTTCGCCTATTCTAACATCTATTCTGAAAGATCCTTTATATTGCAAGATATTACCTAAAATCGAGCCTCCAAATTCGGTCGGAAGGATAGTTTTAGGGGAGGGAAATCTAGGAATGACTACCTACCATGGAGATTCTGTTTTATACCCCAAACATCTTAGAAAATTCTAAGGAAAATGCTATTTGCTAAGATGATCTTAAAAAGAATGGGTATGACTAACATACAGATAGCAAAATGATAAGAAAAAGGCATATTTACAGGGCACTGCTCGAATTTAATTTAAAACTCTTATAGATATGTTTAGGATGGATTTAGCATATAATTGCATAAGATATTTTCCAATTTTCCCCCAAAGTGTTACTACATTTATAGAATCCAAAAACTATATACAGATTTTGATCAAGATCTCTAATTTGCACTGTAAGGATTTCAAAGCTCCAGCTAATTATTGATGAACTGAGTTAAATTTTTAAGAGATTTTTACCCAACCCTATAAACGTTTTAAATGCCTATACGACCTTTTGCACAATGTAATTACCCCATCGACCCTTAAATTACCCCAAGAACCCCTACGGGCTTAAAACATATTACCCGGAGGGTTCATGGGGTAAGAGTTGACAAGTTTACGAGATCGAGGGGGGAATTAGGTTGTTTCAAAGGTCGTGGAGGTGATTGGCAAAGTTTATAGGATCTGCCGGGTAAAAATCCCAATTTTTAAATCCAAAGATATCAAAATTTGATCTTGAATCATAATAACTCTGAACTGAACCAAATTTCCAGTATTTAACCTTGAATTAAAATTCCAGGATTTAATCATGGATCCAAAATTCCATAATCTAGTTTTTGAATCTGATTGCATCAAATCCTTAACAACAATAATTTGTTGTGTGCATCTCATCTATGGCAGCAAGAGGATGGGTGTAGAGTTGTACCTTTTTTATCTTCTAACTTGGAGGAAGATGGGTTCTTCAAACATGCAGTAGCTATTTCTTGTAGAGAAATAGCAACATACAGCAGAGAACAGGAGCTTCCAGCCAAGAAGGAATGGAAGAGGAGGGGGGTCTTCTTTGGGAAATTTGGAGAAAATAGGAGAGAAGATAATAAAGAGAAAGGGAGGGGGACTTGTTCTTTCGTTGGAAAAGGTGAAGTTGGGGAAATTTGAAGAAATAAAGAGGAAGAGAGGGGAGGGTTCCTTCCAGGAACCTTCCTCCAAAGGATTTTTTAATTTTTTTAATGACATATGACATCGGCATTAATGATGTCATTGATGATATCATCATCAATGACATCACTAGTGACATCATAGAGCATATAAGATGTTCGTTCCATTTTTGTACTTTTGAAAACTCAAAAATTAATTGTATTCACGCCTCGAGCCTTGGTTTCTGACGTGAAATATCTCGATTTGATCATCTCTGAACGACGATCAATATGAATATAATATTGATATACTTTTGATCGGGTTTGAATCCCCGAATTTCTCAAGATATGATTTCGGTTTATTGTTAAATTCCGCGGTTTTAAAATATCAAACGATTTCCGATTGACGAACGGTCGATTCTTTAATCTTGCTTCGTCGAATCGGATTTTATGGGGCGGTCTCGGTTTGTTTCTCGATTTTCGATTTTATGATGCGGTTTTTCCGTGGCACGCATTATGATGCGATTGATTTTTGGTTAATTTCACTCGAACGACTTTTGCTTGGCGACCAATTGATCACATGAGATCAATTAATGTTGATTGATAACTTTATTGAATTATACGGACCCTAATCGGGTCGGGTTCGGGTTCGTGCGGATCCGGATGTTACACATAGCTTTAAAGCATGCTCTTTTAATTTTGAGCTTCTCTTGCACCCCTCCACTCCACCACCAAGCCTTCTTTTGGCCTGGAGCTCCTCTCTTTGACTCGCTTAGCATCTCTCTGCTATCCTTCAGATAGAAGATGCTACCGCCTCCCACATCTCGTTTGCACTCCCGCTATAATCCCAAGATAAATCTTCTAAAACCTTCTCACTAAATCTTGATTGCTTCAGTTGAAGATTCCACCATCAAGTTCTAGTGATCTTGGAAACCCTCCTTTTCTTTATCAACCCTTTTATTTGCACGTCCATGACTAACAAATGATGTGGGGTTGTCAAACTCTCTCCTGGGATTACTTTGCAGCCTTTGAAACACAACCAATCTTTTCTCCTCAACGCAAAGTAATCTATATGTGTTCTAGTTGAGGCACTCTTAAAAATAATTAAATGATCCTCCCTCTTCTTGAAGAGAGTGTTTGCTATGAAAAGATCATAAGCCGTTACAAAATCCAGAATGACTTTTCCCTCTTCATTTATATCCCCGAAGCCATGGCCTCCACGAACACTAGCATACTGTGAAGCACCCTTTCCCACATGTCCATTAAAATTTCCACCCAGGCAAACCATTTCTCTTTGTGGGATTCCTTGCAAAATTGTATCCAAATCCTCCCAAAAAGCTTGTTTAATCCTTTCATCTAAACCAATTTGCGGTGCATAAACTGAGATGATATTCAGAATTTCTTCTTCGAGCACCAATTTTAGTCAAATAATCCGATCATCGAATCTTTTCACCTCAACCACACAATCCTTCAAATCCTTGTGAACAACCACTCCAACATTGTTTATACCCTTATCTTTACCTGAATACCAAAAATTAAAGCATGTCTTCTCGATCTCTCGTGCTATCTCTCAAGCCCATTTTGTCTCTTGGAGACATAGTATCTGAATCTTCCTTCTTCCCATCGTATCTACAATCTCCATCGATTTGGCAGTCAAAGTGCCAATATTCCAACTACTTATCTGCAACTTCCATTGCAACCTCTTTTGGGCTAACTTCTTTATACGCATGCGTCCATCGGGCAGCGATGCAGCGGAACTAGCTTATTTACTCACATGTGTTCCTCATGCGAGAACCCTTGCAAATTTTGGACTACATCCAAGCAGCAATGTGGTGGCCCTTGCCAACTTTTCATTGCATTCAGGCAATGCAACGCGTCATAAACTGACCGAAACCCCTAATTTATCAAAATTTCCTAGCTCCTGATTGCATTACAATGCGTAATAACTTATATTTAATTCATGATAATTGAAGAAGGGACCATGGGGAAACGAGGATGGAGCTTTGACATTTTTGGAGATACCGAAATATATTAGAACCCTTGAAAAAATAAAAAAAAATCTAGTAGTTAGCCAATTGTCTACTAGTCAGTCGAATAGTCGAACCGGTTATTAAGCACCACATGGTCAGATCAACTAGTATGTCAAATATTGCAATAGTCAGTTTTGGCCAGAGTTATACCAAACTTCTCCCAATATTTTCTAGTTAGATTGATGGTCAAATCTATGGCACTGCATACATGAAGGATAAATATGTCCTCAATCACATCCAGAGTCACGACCTCATCTACTACAGAAGTAGAACGACCACCACATCCAGATGACACAAGAAAAGTTGGTCTCCATTGTTTGAACATGACTGCATTAGACAAGAGTAAAATTAGGTTGTTGACATCGTCCATATATCACCTGAAGTAACTAAACAGTGTCTGAGGTACTGCATTAGACAAGAGTAAAATTAGGTTGTTGACATCGTCCATATATCACCTGAAGTAACTAAACAGTGTCTGAGGTAAGGAATTGATCCTTCATGACGAACTCCTCGTACAAACTCGTAATCTACTAATAGTATTTGATGCAGGTGTACCCCTAAGAGATGGACCGAATCCGCTTGTAGATTCAGTAAGTCATGATTTGATGGTACGTTGACAATGCCTTAACTCCTCCCACACCACATTGGTCATCTCCTTGTGCAATAGATTGTCAATAATCGTATGATATACATTGTTAGATGCTCAATTCATAACCTAGATATTATCTTGCAACAAGGATTCATGTTCCTTGTCCTCTGCCTTAAGAGGATTGCGTTGTGAGAACATGTGCTTCTTCTGCTAATCAACACCTTAAAAATCCAATACCAAAGTATATAATCCACGTCGCCCTTAAGCTAGTTACATATACCATGATAGATGAAGTGGATACTAAGGGCTTTGTCTCGGCGGGATAGTGGACATTGTGATCAAATGGAAGAAGAGATGAAGAACATTAAAAAACACATACTCAAACATCAAGAAATGGAGACGTGTAGGAGGTGTGGGCGGTGGATGCAGTGACTCCATTGAATGTGCAGGGCTTCTGGAATGTTGCTGTGTAGGAAGCCCAACCTCCGTGAGGGTGTTGATGCTACTAGACAACGAGCTACAAATGTCATCATCAGACTTGATGTGCGACAAGCCATGTTGAGGGTAGCAACCTTTATAGTGGTCGTTGCTTGCAGCTAGCTACTGCATCACAAGCCTTGCTAAGGGTGATAGCAGGTTGTCATTGTTATTTTTGTTGCAACGACAATAGGTATTGGAGGGTGGTGGTAGCAACTGCATGCAGAAAGAGGAGGATGTGGTGGTGGGGCTAGGATTTTGAGCAAAAAAGGCCCAAAGCTTTCTTCTAGGATCATCGCTCTGATACCATGTGGAAAAACAATGGGATCGAATGTGATAATTTTATTTGAAGGCGTAGGTTTCTTATATAAAGATGAACCTAAAATCCAAAAGGTGGAAAATACAAGACCATCCTAAATGAAAATAAAAAAGACAAGAACGCTAAATAGTAAAAACATAATACTTCCAATAACAAAGTATCATTTGTATGGCCAATCCAATGATAGTTGGTAAATTATACTCTAATGCTACTGTTGGAGTATTGTTTATGTGCATCACTTATGAGGGAGATGGGTAAATGGATCCTTTACCCCATCCAAGAGTTAGTCCCACATCTACCAGTGGTGGGACTTGGAGGCTCTGTGGAGACTATATAGAGAGCCCCAGACCTCCTGTATTCATTTGAGAAAAAGCAATGAAACATATGCCCCTTTGAGGGCTTCTCCCGTAGTTTCATCCCGCTCCTCACGGAGTAGGGTTCCACGTTAAAATCTTTGTGTTCCATGTTTATCTTTCTCGTTCGTATACTATGTTTATCATTCCGCTTCCGCTTCATATTTTATAACATGGTATCAGAGCAGTTTGATTCTCGAGGATTCTTCGTTATTTATTTTGTTCGAGATTCGATGAAAATGATTATCATTATTTTGTTCAAGTTCTATTCAAGTTTTAAATGTGCAAGCCTGCAAAGAACTCATGCAGATCTCAAGGTCCGGGTTCCCTGTTCGTGCGCAACAGGGCGCATCTTCTACCAAGTCTAGCCGCAGTTCTCAACGACAAGGCATCCTCATTGTAGGCGACGCACAGCCCTAGCGGGCGAATCCCAACCTGTAGGCGGTACACCGCCTCACGAATCTCCTTCCAGGCCTCTTCCAAAGAGCAGGCGGCACCCCGTACTCCCAGGGAAGGAGCACCTCCTCCCAGCAGAGGTGGTTGTACCACACGCAGCCTCCTCTTCGGCAATCCAACGCATGCGCTCCTCCTCTCCTTATCTCCAGGCAACGCTCTCCTCCCGCAGGCGGCCCCTTCAAGTGCGGCATCAAAGCTCAGGCATTGCTTTGTCCTCAGCCCCCGGGCGCGCACCCCTCCATCTCCCTACCCTTGCAGGCGCAGGCGCACGATGCACCACCCAGCGCGGGGCAGCCCTCGCCGCTCCCAGCGGCGAAACCTCCAAGAGGGCGGCGTCGCAACTCCAGCAGCTCCAACTCCCATGTCGCACAAACCGCCAGTTCATCTTCCCATGTGGCGGCGGCGGCAGCATCGATCAAGAGGGTCCCTTGGAAAACCCTAAGTAGCAGCGCCAAGATTCAACGTTTTTATTGGGCTTCGCTTCTATGGCCGAGTAGGCCCAGAGCTTTAAAAGGGCGGCAATATCTCGAAGCAAAGGGTTCCCACGGAACCCTAAATATTCTTTTTGTTGATATTGTACAGGGTTTAAATGGGCCAAAAGATAAAAGGCGGGAAAGCCCAACGTAGTTAAAAAAATGAGAGGGTTGTGTAAAAAATGATGATGAATGAGTTTTTTCTTAAAAAAAGGGGCGCGTACAAAAAAATGAGAAGAAAAGCCGTACGCAGTTAAAAAAAAGGGGGTGTTGTATAAAAAAAATGTCAACGGCTTAAAAAAATGTTTAAAAAATGATAAAATGAATGTTTGAAAGCCGGGAAAAAAATTTGTGATCAGCTATGTGATATTTTCCTCATTATCTTGTCTTCTCCCAACTTTGTCGATGTCTCTGTTTTCCAACAAATATGGGAGAAAGGGGGAGTATTAGTGTAAAGTCACAGGTCCAAGTCAGATCCAGATTTTTCCAGATTCAGAAGCCAACCAGATTTCCAGACTCTACGGATGATCAGTTATTTCAGACTCAACAATTGATTTTGAGTCCTCAAGTTTCAGACTCACACATGTTTGCAGTCTTTTCAGATGTGCAGATGTTTGCCATCTTTTGTTCATGGTCCTCATCATTTTTCTTGTTTGTCGGCCAGAGTTTTCATGTGAGCCATAGGGACTCCATAGTAGAGGACCATTCCCTATGCTATGTTGGCAAGGGTTTTCATGTGGTATCATAGGGACTCTAGAGTAGGGTACCATTCTCTGAGCCAGATGGGAGAGACCCAGTTCTCCGACGAGGAGACTTCTTTCAGACTCCATTCTCCAGCGACTGTAGACTCCGACGAGGATTGCACTTACACGGTCTTTTTCAGTTCGGCCCTTTTCAGAGATGGAGCAGTTGTCCACATGTTGTGGTGGGCCAGAGTACTCCGACGAGGAGACTCATTTCCAGTTGCAGTGACTCTGACAGGCGCAGTTTATAGCACATGCTCTCCGACGAGGAGATTCAGCAGACTCACACTCCAGCCCGTTCGTCCTCCTCACATGTACGGCATGAGAAGCAACATCCTCGATAGCAGCAGTTTTTGCGCGTTGGGTTGATATTGTCTGTAGTATCCTGTAGCGTGAGTTGAGTTTCTTTCTGTTTGTCCAAACTGAGCATTGCATGCTCCAGTTTGAGGGGGAGTGTTGGAGTATTGTTTATGTGTGTCACTTATGAGGGAGATGGGTAAATGGATCCCTCCAGGATCCATTTACCCCATCCAAGAGTTTAGTCCCACATCTACCAGTGGTGGGACTTGGAGGCTCTGTGGAGGCTATATAAAGAGCCCCAGACCTCCTGTATCTATTGAGAAAAAGCAGTGAAACATATGCCCCTTTGAGGGCTTCTCCCGTGGTTTCTTCCCGCTCCTCACGGAGTAGGGTTCCACATTAAAATCTTTGTGTTCCATGTTTATCTTTCTCGTTCTTATACTCTGTTTATTATTCCGCTTCCGCTTCATATTTTCTAACAGCTGCCATATCCTTCTTTATGAAGTCCTCATCCTATAGCAGCATAAGAACCTCCTCGTATGTGTAGTAGCCATGGCAAAGTAACAAGCGTAGTAATCCGACTAAGCTGATTATAAGCTTCCTCAATAGGAGGAATTTAAGCACTAGTGAGTATTTGATACCATACAAAATCATAAATAGGGTCTAGTCCAATCCAACCAGGGGCATGCCCATATAACTAAGCTTTCTGTAACTTGCATGGGTATGCAGGAGAATATCTATGCAACTTCTCGAATATAGCCTTCTGAATGTATAAAGAGGTCTATTAGTATGCTTGGTTTCACATATTTTTTTGAAGAAGCTACAATGTCTTTTTCTATTTCCTAGATTGAGATTATGTAAGAGCAAGAGAATACCATACATCCTTGGTGATGGAGTTGTACATACCTCATCAACAATGTCTGGAGTAAGAGTCCTAATTAGATACGCACTAAATAGAATATTATCCTTCTTCCATGATGCATGTTCTCTTGTCTACTCTACATGTGTTGGCTCCTTCAATATGTATTCTTAGTCATCAGCCTTAATGATGCTCAATGAACCATATTGACCAAAGCTCATAATTTGTCCCATTCATCTTAATGATCAAGCCCGAGGTCTTCATCTTCTACGGTTGAAATAACTCGTTCCCTAATTGGGAACCATGTCATACTTGGAGTTTGTCATCAAATAAAGGGAGAAAAGTGCAAAGTGTGGAAACCAATTCTGAAATCAGGATAAACTCAGTCACATACAGGGTTCATGAGCATAGACCAAGCACCACAAAACCCTTACGTCCCACAAGAAAGACCCATGGGCATCCTAGAGATTTTAGAAGGTCAACCAGAACCCCCCTAACATGACAGATCATCCTGATCTGGACACCAATGGTCAATTCAGGCCCCTGACGGCAGTGGCGCAAGCCCTGGATCATGAATCCCTACAAGAATGTGGGCCGACGGGGGCATCCTGCTAGGTTGTGAAACTGGCAAGCAATGGTGGGAGGATCCCGTGTTGGTGGTCCTGCTGCCTACAGTCAAAGAAGGGGCGCCAGCATGGGAAGGGTGATAGGATTAGGTTTATGGTTAGGACTTTTGTCAACAGAGGTCAAGAACCATATGTAGAAAAAGTATTCTGATACAGTATAAAAATTGAGATTCAATATTGTATATAAAAAGGAGTACCCCGTGATCTCTTATATAATGGAGACCTCTCGGGATAAAAAACCAAAAAATAAAATAAAAAAGATATAACCCTCAGGCTTCAATAAAGTCCGTGGCTATCAAAGACATAAAGGTTTGTTAAGTATGGCTCGAGAAAGAAAGCACCAACTTCATGTTTTCTCAGATATAAGCAATAAATCATGGGAACCTTTCTGCAATATTGTCCCTAAATTAATTTATTAATGCATCAAACAACACTCTAATTGTGTATTTTTAGCACTTAGACCAATAACATGAACAACAAATCTATATTTCATGAACATCTCTGGAGGATATGGAGACCTGGTAGACAAAATAAGCACCAGCAATATTCAAGTATTTTTAATATTAAAAGCATACCTTGTCCATGAAATCCAGAAAGCCGTCTTTCAAGAAGGTTCTACTTAATAACCCTTTTGCATCTCTAGTTGTTAGATAACCTCCACTTCTAGTAGACGAGTTTCTAAAACCATAATACTTATATAAGTATTTATTTTTTAACACTAATTAGATCAAACTGGTTTGAAATGCCTTAGAAATTAACCATGTTTGTCAATATGATCTATCAAGTTAAACCTGTGGTCTGATAGCGAAAATGCAAGTTGTTTCCATAACTCTCCTCCCCTGCCACCCATGAAAGAGAATCGTGCCCTCCTCTGCAAGAAGATAGGTGCAGTATTCATGATGTTTTAATAGATAAGAGGAGAAAAGAGACTTTAGTGCTTTATAATCAAAGCAAGCTATATTAAGCGGATGATACATAAGAAATTTGCCGCTCAGATGAGTTCTAAACATAAAAATCAGAAGGCAGTAAGTCCAGATTGCGAACACCAAAATAATTAAATTCCCTTTCATTCTGATAGTAACGAATAGAGCCAGACTGACTTCAGAAGTTTGAACAATAAAGTGTTTATTTACAAATCTGAAAAAAAATAGGTGTAGAAAGTACCCATTTACAAATCTGAAAAATAACAGGTGTAGAAAGCATTCATTTACAAATCTGAAAAATAATAAGTGTATAAAAAGTATGGACACAAATGATGAGATACAAAAGGATCGGAATGCCGAGTTCTCTTTTCTGCAGGTACAACCATATGCCCTTAAAAAAATTCAACTGATTTTCAACTACTTGTGCGGGAAATGGCAAGTAAAAAAACATGCTCCCCACTGTGGAAGGCAGCCTTTCAAGTGAATAGACATTCCCTGGGACATGTCAACCAAAAAAAATAGAAGTTTATCGTGGCATGCCAGTTCACACCTTGTCTGTAGAAGAGCTATCTAACCAAAATGTGTCGCAGCCATTCTGACTTCCAAACATTTCTAAGAAAATATTCTCAGGTCCACCGACTTGTTTAGCCAAGCCACACAATTTCTTCCAGTGCAGCTTCAGATGCTTAACCTCAGTGTTTTTGTATAAAGAATCAGCATGGTCTTGGATATGCGAGCAATCCATCAAGGACGGGGCATTGAGAGGTTTTTCCTCCATTGGAATATCTTGCTGAAAATTCTTATAAGATCTCTGCATTGATAAAGAATGGAACTTTTTATTTTCATTCGATACTCTTGGTGCAGACAACTCAAATTCATGAGAAGGCCTAAACAAATTCACCAAAAAGAAGATCAATACTAACAAATAAGAGTGCAGTTTACTAATATTTGAACCTTTCTAGCAGGATGCTGGACTGACCTCAGCCCATCATTTACAGTCAACCTCTTGAAATTTTGGAAAATCTGCCTTCCGTAGCAAGTAGCAATACTTTCAGGATGGAACTGAGTTTGATAAAAAGAGTTTAAGAAATCCAACTAGATGAATAACAATAATAACTGGCTTTTTGAGAGAGAAAGTTGCTGAATTATAACTGGGGAAAAATTTTTAAAAAGCAATAATTGGGCTGGATACCTGGACACCAAAATGAGGCCTTTTAGAGTGCTTAATTCCCATAAGAACATTAGAATGGCATCCAAATGGGAGTTGGCTTTTAACTTTGAAGTGCTCAGAGCAGGATATGTCAGGATCTTGCACATCAAGAAAGGAAATTGTTTTAGTGGAAGTAGTCCACGCTATTGGAATTAGATCCTTCGGAAGTGAATTAGAATCTATTACGAGCGAATGGTAACGAACAACCTGTATATACAAATGTCCCCATGTCATGCACATCATAAATAAACATAAATCATGTTAGCAATGGGCAAGCGTGATCCTCGCATCAGAACCTAAACCTCAATTCAGGATCTGTGAAAACCAGCTGGTTCAATTCTTACATGCCATGAATTTCATGTAATGAACTGTCCTGGATGAATAAAACTAAGATTGAATTGTGCAAAATATACAGGTTCTGCTAACCTTGAATCCAGCTTTTCTTCCTGAAGGAATCCCTTCAAATAACTCACATTGATTATGCTCAACTTCACTGAATGGATGAGGAATTAGTTAATATGCGCCATAACTGCAAATTTTCCACTAGCTAAGTAAACGAAATGTCATCTACTGTTAGCAAGAAAATTAAAAAATAAAAAGTTATAGCCAAAAAGCACATGAATTTGCATCACTTGAGCATAGTACAGCAATCAAGTTGTCATTATCTAGTAAAGAATAATGAAGAATCGTACCTCAAGCGTCCATGAACTGGTTCTGGTGCATGCACAATTCGAGCACCATGAACAAAGCCTAACGCCTGAAAAATTTGAACTCACAGGTGAGCGTTATTTTCTCCCCAACAAATCAACAACATACAACAAAATATCATTTACAGTTACAACAATGAACTCACTTATGCGACCTTATTTGAAGCAATTGCAATCTGCAAAAATTCATGATTGGATTCTTGTCATCTAAAAGTCTTTTTTTCCTTTTTTTTCTTGAACCCACTTAATGCTTTGATGGCAGTCCAGTGTGCCTACTATCACCCAAAAGATCAGGGTTCAAATCCGAGGATGGACACTCGTGTGTGTTTCTCTCTCTTGTCACAAAAAAAAACTTTTTCCTTTTGATCTTACAGTAGATATATTTTACAGAGATAACAGCCTACCGTAGCCCAATTACACTGTATAAAGATTGCTTTTAGCAAAGATACGTAAAAAAACATTAAAACCCACACATTTCGGCAATAGTTATTATACAACGGAAAGTGGGAAAAACTTAGGATAATAATACGTGTTGCAATAGTCGGCCGAATATACCGAATAGTCGGTCCGACTATGCGATGTGGGGGTATGCGATGTGGGGTCTCCAACTGAACAATAAATAGTCGGCCAATAGTCGGCCAAGGGTTTAAATATCGATTTTGAATATCGTATGGATACCATGTCGATACGATATTTCGTCGAAATTTCGATGACATTTCACCCATATCGACTAGCATTTGTGAAGAAATGACCGGAGACTGCCCTCATATCGCCATTTCGCTCGAAATTTCGGTTCGTTGTCGAAATCGAAATTTCGACAAAATTTCGCCGAAATTTCACAAAATCTGAAACCATGCCGAATAGTCGATCCAATTATTCAACCGACTGGCCGACTATTGGCCAACTGCTGAATTTATGTTATTTTATTTTTATTTTTTTGAAATCCAGAATCAAGGGGGAAACACTCGTAGGTGCACGCCCCAAAAATTTTATTCAAAAGGAGAAGGAGAAAAGAAAGTGAAAGAAAACAGCCATGCCCCGATAAAATGAAGCCCTTACAACGTCCAATCCACCACCAGGTTTTTAGCAAAAATCGTCACATTCTCCCGATAGAACCTTTGGCCCGAGAACAGTAAATCGTTCCTACCCCGCCAAATCGCCCACAGAATGGCGATAGGATAAAGCACCTCCTTCATTGGCCTCCCCTTATTTGCCTGAAGCGAGATCCAGAAAGTCCGGAGATCGCTCGTGTTGCACCAATCCACCCCAGCCCCCTGCCACACCTGCAACACCCTGGGGCACCAAAAGAAGATATGCTCCGCGGATTCAATCGCCGCATTGCAAAGCAGGCACCTATCAGAGATGCCAGCTAAGAGTCTGGCACACCGATCCCTCGTCATGAGCCTCTGCCTCCTGAGCAGCCACAAGACGAAGCCAACCCTCTCGGGGAGCCTGAGAGCCCACATAAAAGCACAGTCCCGGACAGCAGCCTCCGATAGCGACGACGGTGGCCGAGAAATAGCCCCAAAAGCCTTCTTAACCGAGAACGGGGCCTCCCGCCAACACCAATGGTCACCCCCCCCCCAGAGGGCGACCCACCTCCCTCACAGCATCGAGCAAAGCCAAGAACTCCTCCAACCTCCGATCAGAGAAATTCGCGGCAAAGATGGGGCACCAATTCCCATCACTCCAGCAGGCTGCCACCAAGCACGACTTATCCTCAGCCAAAGCAAAGAGACGCGAGAAGCGAGAGCACAGCCCCCCCCCACCCCCCCACCCCCTGCCCAGTCATCCGTCCAAAAGGAGAAAGACTCTCCCCCACCAAGGACCGGCCTGAAAAGCGTGGAATTCCTCAAGAACACGTCCACGACCCCCCTCCAAAAAGGGGTGGGAGAAGCCACACAGGAGACCTGCGATGGCAAGCCCCCCCCCCACGTTAGATCCTCCGCACCACAGTACTGCACAGATCCTCCCCCGGCCCCCACAGCCTGCTCGCCTACTTAAGCAACAAGGTGTCGTTCATATCTTGATGGACTTCACCCCCAGCCCACCCTGATCCTTTCTGCAAGTAATATCCTCCCACCCCACCAAGTGGATCCCCCTCGACCCTCCCCTCTGCTTCCTCCACAAGAACGCCCGGATACGTTTTTCCAGCCTAGCCCTGATCCCCTTAAGCATCCTTCGGTTGGAAAGAAAATAAACCGGAATAGACGAAAGGACCGCCTTCAGCAGGACCAGCCGGCCACCCCTCGAGAGAATCACGGACTTCCAACCAGCCAATCTCGCCTCCACCTTCTCCACCACCCTCAGCCAATCCCTCAGCTGCATCCTCCCCACGCGCAAAGGCATCCCTAGGTAGTCCATCGGCAAAGAGGAGCAGGTAGACCCCAAGGCCACCGCAAACTCGCCACTGCTCTGAGTCGCAAGGCCGAAGGGAACGAACTTGGACTTGCAATCGTTCTTGAACAACCCGGACAACTCGCCAAAGATCTCCAGAGCCAAGGCCATACCCCTCGCCTCATCAAGCGTATCATCCGCGTATTGTAAGATAGGTACCATCACATCCCCCCTGGAGTATAACCTCGATATGCCGCCACCGACCACACGAGTCGCAAAATCGGATAAAACATCAGCCGCCAGGATAAAGAGCATGGGTGCCAGAGGGCACCCCTGGCGTACCCCCCCTCCGAGGTTGAACCAACCCCCCTTCCAGGCGGCCATTCACCATACAAGAGAAGGAGGTAGTGGTGACGTACCACCTCATCCAAGAGATCCACAACTCCGGGAAACAATTCTTCCGAAGCACCGACCAGAGAAATCCCCAATCAAGGTTGTCGTAAGCCTTCTTAAAGTCCACCTTCCAAAGGACACCACTTACGTCCCTTCTCTTCCAATCCGCAATGATCTCTGACGCAAGCGTGAGACAATCAGAAATTTGTCTCCCAGGAATGAAAGCTGATTGCATCGGGGAGATAACGCTGTCAAAAATACCGCCCAGGCGAATAGCTAGAACCTTTGCAATAATAAGATAAATAGCATTGGAGACCGCAATAGGGAGAAAGTCGTCGATGTTATCCGGCGCCGACGACTTGGGCAATAAAATGATTAGTGCACGGTTGATCCTGTCGAAGCCAGCGTTCCCCTGCAGGAACTCCGACGTCACCTCCAACACCTCGTGGCCGAGTAGATCCCAAAAATCCTGGTAGAACGCCACCGGGAACCCATCAGGGCCAGGAGCCGCATCGGCATTTAACTCCCAAACCGCATCCTTGAGCTCCTTCAAAGTGACATCACGAACGAGCATGTCAACGTGCGAGTCCGCCACCGTACGCGTGTCACGGCCCATCCACCTCCACAACCTCGGAATAGATGAAGCAAACACGTTCTTGAAGTGGGCCGCTATAGCCCTCCCCATCTCCCTGTTCTCTTCCACGCGATGCACACCAATGGTGATGGAGCGCAACGCATTTGTCCTGCGTCTCCCATTAGCAAGACGGTGAAAGTAAGAAGTATTCGTGTCCCCCTCCCGAAGCCAAACGCTTCTCGACCGCTACCTCCATTCCGTCACGCGCTTCTTATCCTCCAGAGCAACCTTCACCTGAGCCGCAGCGCGGTCGGCTAGTTCCTCCACCGTGAGATCCCTGTGGTCACCAATCTCGTCAAGAGAACGGATAGTCTCCTCCGCGTCCCTTCTGGAAGCGCTCTTGGCCGCCCTCGACTCCCTCTTGAAAGTCGACAGTCGAACCCGCAGCGACGATAATTTTTGCACAAAGCGAGATGCAGCGGAGCCCGAAGCGGCCACCCCCGACCAATGTGACATCACCAACTCCCTGAAATTGCTCTCCAACAGCCAGCATTTTTCGTATCTAAACATCCCCCTCTACAAAGGAGCCTCCCCCGAGCACCACAAAATAGGATTGTGATCCGAACACACCCGCGGCTTGGCCGTCACCGACGCCAATGCAAAAGCCTCCAATAGCTCGTTCGAAGCCAGGAACCGATCAAGGCGTGACCTCGAGTTGGAACTCCTCCACGTATACGCGGTGTCACCCGCATCCATGACCTCCAAGCCCAAGGAGTCCACAGCGTCCGCGAAGTCAAGCGAGCCCGGGTCCTGGCCCCTCCTGGCCCCAGGCCGGACCGAAGAAAAAAGAGTGACGTTGAAGTCCCCCCCCGATGAGCCAGGGGACTCCATCCGCAGATCTACCAACCTCCCAAAGATCGTCCCACAGCTCCCCCCGAACCAAGTTACAGCAAGGACCACAGACACAAGACACCGCCATCCGAAGGGAGGAAGCGGAACATACCAGAAACACCGTCAGCATGTGCCGCCCACGAATCACCGAGTCGAGGGAGAAGATCGCGGACCTCCACGCCACCAACATCCCTCCCGAGGATCCCACCGCGTCGAAAGCACAGACCTGGTCCAAAGCCCCCGCCCAAAGGACCTCCAAACGCCATCCGCAATAGACTGCAACTTTGTCTCCTGAAGCATAACGATGTCGCATCCCCATTCAATGCACCTTGATGCCACAATCCTCCGTTTATCCGGGTCGCCGATCCCCTGAACATTCCAAGAGAGCACTTTCATCTGGAAACTTCGGAACTCCCATGAACTCTGGTCACCCCCACGGTCTCCGCTACGAGCAGCTTCAACGGCGGGCAAGGCCCAATCTCCGATCTCGACGACCTGGACCTATTCCGCCTTATGTACCTCTTCCCGATCCTCCTGTCGCTCGTCCCCTCGCCGCACAGAAGGGCGGGCGCCTCCAAAACGGAGCCATCCGCAACACCCCGGTTGGGGCCACTTGAATCCGATGTTGAGGACGCAGAGACCACCCCTGAAGCCCGAGCCCGAACATTCCCCACCTCCATGTCATGAGAGAACAGAGAAAAAGCACCCACCTTCGATGCATCCCCTTGCGCGCCACGAAGCTCCCAAGATGGAAAAAACCACGTCGAAGAGGAAGCAAGCGGCGCAAACGGAGCTAGCGACACGAGATCCGGATACGCCTGATCGCCATCCGACCCTCGGAAGCCCAACGGATCCGCACCAGAAAAAGATACCGCAACCGGATCCGTGAAGAAGCCCGACTGAACTACCCGGACCCTAGGGTCCACCTCCACAACCGGCTCTACCACATTCGGCGACTGCCCAAGAAAACGACCACCCACGTCACCATGCAAAAAGAATAAGTTAGGCGGCAGAAACAGAGTTGGGGAGGAGTTAACGAAGCGTCGCGTGTATGGGAGAGAAAGCACCGCACCACCGAGGGATCCCCTCGGAAACCCAACCGCCATCGCGGTATCCGAAGCGTCCCCGGACCCTCCACCGGACTCCTGCCGTTGCTCCTCCGGAGGGGGCGGAAGTTCTTCCACCAGCAACTCGACCTTGAAAGAATAGCAGCCAACCTCCAAATCCGTAAGCGTGTTTCTCCCTCCAATCTCGTCGAGGAAGCTCTTTGTACACTCGAACAGGATCCTTGTGTCCTCCACAGACGTCCCAGGACGGAGCCCATCATCCAGCACAACCCGGACCGTGCCCCACCACCGTAGGGCCTTCCTCAAACAACCCAGCGAGTGCGACAGGAAAGGAACACCCTTCACCCTATCCACGCACACCTCTAACTCCTAGCAGGCACCATCCGCAAACCGAAATAGCCTCCAGCACACGTTGGCGACATCTCCATTGAGAAGCAGCCGATCTCTCTGGCCAGCCGATAGACCTCTAATGCAGCATCTCGTAGTATCCAACTTCACCACATCTCCCGCGAAATACGAGCCCAAGAACTAAGGATGCAAACGGTTACGGATATATCCGTATTCGATCCGTCACCGTATCCGTTTTACATATTTGACATCTGTATTCGTATCCGTTTTAAATGGATACGGATATGGATATCATTTTGATATCCGCAAACATCCGTATCCGTATCCGTATATCCGTTTTCATATATAAATATAGTCATAAATTTATTTTTAATTATATATAACATAATTCTGTACCTTCTTTTATCATAGTGGTATAATTTTCATGGTACAAATACATTTAGTAAATTTATATCATGTGTTTCCATCCAATTTATATATATATTTATTTATTTATTTATTTATTTATTTCTTTCTTTAAGTCGATTTTATAGAGTATTTCTAACATTACTCGTACGCGATCAATATTCGTTTTACATCCGTATCCGTTTTTTGAGGATATGGTAAGACAGTTTTAATATCCGTCAATATCCGTATTCGCATCCGTATTCGTATTCAAAAACGGATAAGGATACGGTAATACCTATATCTGTATTTGTATCCGTCTGTTTGCATCCCTACCAAGAACCCACGTAGATGGGATCGAACCACGTCCAAATCGATAACGCCCCTCACAGCAAAACCGATAAGCGCATGCAAGCCTGAACTCCGATTGCCCGCCCCATTTCCTCCCATGGCTGTTGGTCGACCACCCTCTAACAGAGCTCCAGAACCACTAGCATGCTTCGAAGAAGTTGCATGCTTCGAAGAAGTTACACCCCCACCCATGTTCCCCACCACCTCCGCGAAAGGACCATCCCGCATTACCACAGCAGTGTGCACGATGCCCCGGCCTTCGCGACCCCGAAGATTTAATGCTGGAGTAGACGTACGAACATGCCCACGAAACGTCATGCAGGTTGCCTGATGATGGCCCGTTCTCCCGCATGAGAAGCACCTTGGGGGAGATGGACAAAACGAGGCCACATGCCCCTTGACCCCGCAACGAAAACACCTCCGGTCGGGCTTCTTGTGGGACACCTTCGACCCCTCCCCGCCACCACCCTCTTGAGGGCCCTCATCGCCGTTGACCGCCCTCTTCTCCTCCCTCCCCCCCTGGAACACCGCCTTCCCCTTCGCACTCGCACTCGCCTTCGCACTCGCACTCGCCATCCTAGAAGATCTTTGAAGCTTCTTTATTTTTATTTTTTAATTCCGAAAGCTTACCATTTATAGCAATATTACTAGAAATATCAAATATTCATATATGTCTCTCGTTAATTGATACTTTTATCTTGGATTCTTGTTAATTGATGGTCATATATGTATAAATATATAAGAATACATGTATTAGAATTAAATCTTATATTTAAAATAATTAAAAAAATGCAATAATTCCGAATAGTCATCTGAATACCGGTTGTTCTCTATTCAGTGACCCCATCGACAGAACACCAAATACCGACATCTGCAACACTGGATAATATATATCTTCATGTAAATTTAATAAAAGCCAGGTATTAAGTAAATGTATTGACGGAATTACCTGGTGGCCAAGGCATACACCAAGAATGGGAATGTCTTCGCATTCGAGAAGTAACTGCAAACAAATTCCTAAAAAAACATAAAATTTTGTAACCATGAGTGAATTAGACATAAAAAAGGAAATGATATGGGTTCTCGACGTTAGAGATGAAAGTGAAGGAATAGTTTCTTAAATATAGAAAAGAAGCTGCAGTTTAAGACTAACCAATGTCGGTTGGACGTGCTGGAGATCCAGGACCAGGTGATATGACTATATTGTCAAAAGATTTTTCTTCATATAATTGGCAGCGAAGGTACTCAAATGTCCATTCATCATTGTAGATCACCACAGGAGGCACTAAGCAGCTCAAATACAACGCAAGGAAATTTTGTTTCATGCGGATTGAGAAAAAATATTATCAAAGGACAGCCCAATAAATCTCATTAGAAGATGTATCTGTTCAATTTCATCATTATCGTGTCATCAGCCATCTTATCAAAGCAATACATTTGCAGATAACTATGGACAATACTTAAAACACTATCAAATAGCATAAAATGCACCCACAAATGAACTCATTAAATTAGGTTCCACAAATAGTACAGAAAGTATAATTATTCAAGAAAATCGTAGAGGACCAAAATAATCAACAAATTATTATCATAGATATCCATCAAAGGGCATTAAACTCTAATTCGTTGATATATGTTGATATGCCTTAGAATCCTTATTCTGTTGAACGCAGTTGAGAAATCATAGAGGAGCATGTAATCAGAATCGGCATCTAATCAAAAGACAGTCTCGAACTAAACCAAGAAGCCCACAATTTTTACTTTTACCAAAAAAAACCATATACCTAATTGCAAGCAATTCAAAAAACATAAAAGGCAGACTAATCGATGCAATCACATTATGGGTTTCATTGTGAACTCCCAATTTGCACAAGAGGTAAATTCACTTGAGGGGTACCCGTGGAAACTTATTCCATGGGACCCCCAAGCGAATGTATATTTTGTTAAGTACCATAAGGAAGCTGTGATCTCAAGTCACAGCTTCCTTTGGAAGGGAGTTGTCACTTGAGATCGCGGCTCCTACTGAAGGAAGACGTGACCTCAAGTCACGGCTAGGGCCTGAATATAGCCCAGCCGCGACCCGCCCCTCGCCCACGCAAATAGAAGCTCGTGCCTCCTCCTCGCAGCTGCGCAGTCACCTCTACCAGCCCCCTCCCTCGCCGCCACCTCGTCCTACTCCGCCTCCTCGAGTCGTTGTTCCCCTTGTGCCTCCTCCCTCGCTGCCACCTCACCTCGCGCAACTCTATCTTATCCACTGTGAGTATACCCTAATCTTATATGATTACAACGATAATTTTTTATTTTGATTTTGTGTATGTCATACGGTTGTGTCTATTTAGGAGTGGTGTATTATTCATGTGTAACGTTAATTATTCTACTTTTTTTAAGAGAGTCGAAGAAATAGAAGTAATGTGCTTGTGCCATGTTGGTGGGAAGATTGCTATGGATGGTAGAGAAGTCAGATACGAGGGAGGTCGGGTGAAACCCATAAGAGTTGGGATGGGTTTGACATTTAATGGATTGGTCGAGATGATTGCAAACTAGTTTCGTGTTGACTTAACCAATGGTACAGAACTATGTGTATTTCACAAGATGTTGAGAATAATGACACATTTTTGGTTGATGCCGAGTATGATGGTGGCGTTGACGATATTTTGAAGTATGCTGAGATGATGGGAGGCTCATACCGACCAGTTTTATTTACTGACCTCGTATGCACAAGAGCTCGTACGTTTATACGCTAAGCTGCGGCGACGGTTCCAAGAACGCAGCCCGTGCCTCATACATCCGATGTGTCACGGCCCACTTTTGGAAGGGTCCGTGACAGTCTTCATGTATCTACAACTCATGTGAAGATGGCGACATCAGTAAATTTTCCCCAATATTTGGGACCCTATCCGAATGACCCCATCTCTACTATAGGGGATGACCACGATCCCGAGATTGATCATATGATAGAGGATACCCCACAAAACACTGATGATGAAATAGAAAATGATGATGGTGAACTGTCGAACAATGAGAATGAGACGGTGCGTATTGAGTCTGACATTCCCTTCTATAACACATGAGGCGATGATGGTTACATCCCAAACGGTGATGACGTGATGGGAATTCATGATGGACTGGCTAGTTCAAATGAGTTAAGGAATGAGGTAACCTTCAAGTCAAAAGAAGATTTGATTTATTCAGTTAAATTGTTTCACATTAAACACCACTACAATTTTGAGGTGCATGAATCTGACCGTCATGTATGGGTTATTTATTGTAGCGAGAGGAACATGAGTTGGCTTTGGCGGATGCGAGGACATCGTCGCCCACTTGATGGCCTCTTCGTGATTTCCAAATTAGATGCACCACATACCTGCTTGCATCGTGTAGCAAACCAAGATCACCCTCAACTTGCTTGCAACTTCATAGCACAGAAATTTCTGAATCAAATCAAGGTCTCACCAGCCACGAAGGTTTCATACTTGTTGCAGTCTATTTCTGATGAATATGTGTACATGGAGAGTCGTAGGAGGATATGGGATGCCAGGAGAAAGAGAATAAAGACAGTATACGGTGATTGGATCGCATCATACAACGAATTACCGTATCTGTTTCGTGCATTGGAGACATCAATCCCAGGTACCGTAATGGCGTAATCGATCACTATGGGGATCCTATTGGTGGGTACGAGAAGGTTTTTAAGTTGGCATTCTGGACATTTGATCCATGTATCAGTGCATGGAGACATTGTAGGCATATTATTAGTGTCGATGCTTATATGTATGGCAGGTACAAGCAGAAGGTGCTTATTGCATGTGGCGTTGATGCAGCAAACCACATCCTACCTCTTGTATTTGCCTTCGTGAATGAGGAGGATGAAGATAGTTGGAGTTGGTTTTTGGAGAGAGTTGGGCTTCATATTTTTGGGGATCGTATTGGTCCAATTTGTGTCATATCAGATCGCGCACCTGGAATTCGTTGTGCCATGTGTCGCCCAGAAGTGCAGTTTCAACCGCTTTATGTGTATTGGCATTTCTGCCTACGTCACATTGCTATTAACTTCAATGATGTTATGAAAAATCAGGCAATGAAGAGCATGGTATATGAGGGCTAGGAAGGCTTATACACAAAGAAAGTGGACTACTTACATGGGCAAGTTGAAGGAGATGGATGACAATGCATGGTATTGGTTTGATATGCATAATTTCTCCAAAGATCAATGGATTTTGGCCTTTGATGATGGACATCATTTTGGTTACATGACATCTAACTTCTCCGAAAGTTATAACGCAGTATTAAAAGATGCAAGATCACTACCAGTGGCAGCATTGGTGCAGAAGACATACTACAATTGCATTCAATATTTCATGGAAGGACATCGATATCGACATCATTTCGATATCGTGTCGATATCGATATATCGCCGATATATCGCTATATCTAGGAATCTTTCTGAACAAAATGCCTGAAATCGGATATATCGATATATCGATTTCGATATCGGTCCCATGTCGCGATATATCGCCGATATATCGGGATACGACCTTCCATTATTTCTATGACCATCATAGTAAGACAATGTCTCATCTGGCTCGTGGTGACTGATTCACCAAATACGATGTTGACATGCTAAAGAAGTGGATGGATAGGAGCAATAGTCATCGAATCACTCGAATCAGAAGTGCTCATTTACACTTATATGAAGTGGTCACAGGACAACGGATGACACAGTTTGGCCTAAAGGACGGAAGGAAACATTCGGTTTTACTCAATGACTTGTCTTGCACCTGTCAGAAGTGGCAGGTTCACAGAATCCCATGCTCTCATGCATGCACTGATCTAGCACATCTAAATATTGATGTGGATGAGTATATGGGCCCGTGGTATACATGACAGTGCCGACTGAACATCTATGAAGGGGTCTTCTACCCCATTGGTGATAGGGAAATATGGCCAAAATTTACAACAGAGAATAATTCCAGATCCAACAAGATTACGATCCAAGGATCGACCCAAATCAAAGTGGATTCATAATGAAATGGATATACATGAGGATATTGTCCAACAATAGTACGGGGCTTGTCGTCAACTTGGTCATAATCGTCGGCATAGTAGTCATAGTCCACCAAGTATACAAATGTGGCTTGTGTCGAGAGCGTGGCTACCATGGGAGAAAATATCCCAACCGTACAAGTCAAGATTGTTTAATTATCTGACGTAAATCCTTTCTTGAATGTACATTAGGTGGTGAGATGGTTGAGATGTCGACGTAGAGAGGACATAATGCGGCATGCCCACATTGATGAGCGGATCGTGGCCCATGTATATGTTGTTGGTTTTGCAGGAGTGATGCAACTAGACTTCATCTCACTCGATTGACATTTGATTACTGCATTGATGGAGAGATGGTGCTCATGGACTCATACTTTTCATATGCGTCATGGGGAGATAACGATCACTTTGCAGGATGTGGCTTACATATTTGGACTGAAGATCAATGGACATCCTGTGATTGGATACACAACGTCCCCTAGATGGCATAGACTTTGCGAGAGACTTCTTGGAGTGAGGCCTGAGAAGCCTAACATCGATGGTGCACATATCCACATAACATGGCTTGTAGAGCATTTCTCTGTAAATCTAGAGTACGCTGATGAGGAGACCATTCTACAGCACACCCGTGCATATACACTACTCTCTTGGGAGGGGTTGTCTTTCCAGACAAGTCTGGCAATGAGGCATCCCTGATTTACCTTCCAATGCTCGAAAACATTGAGGCATGTGGACAGTTATCCTGGGGATCTGCTTGTCTGGCTTTCCTTTAAAGGCAGTTGTGCATCGCATCCAAAGCAGAAGCAATAAAAATCGGTGGTCCTTTGGTCTTAATGCAGTTGTGGGCATGGGAACATTTTCCCCATATAGCACTCACTGTACACCGAAGACCCGATTGGCAAGGGAGCCCCTTAGGATGTCGTTGGCAGACAGATTTTGATGTCACTACTAAGCCCACACACGTGGTGTGTCCACACCGAGATGCATTTGACCTTCAGACGGCATCACAGGTATAAAAGTAAATCTAACATGTTGTTACACTACGAGTAGTTATCCATGATTCTAATATAATTCTATCTATTTTCCTAGGTTGTTTGAAGGTGTTACACACCAGATTTAATGCAGATGCTTCCTCCGTACTGCTTAGAAGCACTAGATCTTCATGTTGCAAGAGTACCACTCATCCATTTCTTTTTGGTCGAGTTATACACTTCAGATCGTGTCTTACGATAGTTTGGAGCAGTGCAGGGGATCCCAATTCCGTACAACACATGCACAAAGCTTTATTCGATAGATCTTCGAGGGAAGATCAATGTTGATTGGCTCTAATTCCATGCCAACTTCTTGAGGATGTGGGAGAACAGAAGGGATTACATTGTGGAGACGGCCTATAGTGCCAGGAGGAGATGGGGTAACAGATGACTACATGAGTTGGTATAATCGTATCACCTGACGGTTCATTGGTAGACACGGGTGCATAATGGACTTTGTTTTAAGTAATAATTACAATATCTTTGCATTTTCAACATACATAGAATATGACTCAATTCTTTCTCCTTTTCGGGTATCGAGGTTTGGAGAGATCCATCTAGCGAGGGATGACCCAGATCGTGTGGCATTTTTGGCAGTTGATTCTGAGCACCGACTAATGGAAGCCATCGAGAGACAGTTTAGAGATGGAGCAGATGATGATGAGGACGCTGGAGGAAATGAAGAAGGGGATTGCGGAACCAACTCCTACTGAGCGGGGTCGAGGACAAGGACATGGACGAGGACATGAAGGAGCAAGAGTTGGAGGAGTTCGGAGGCGGCATGTCCAAGCAATTATTGCAGATGATTTTCATACTCCTTTTCATGACCATTGCACCCATAGTAGCCCATCAACACCAGTCGCCCCAGTGAAGGAGAGGGGTCCTATTGACATCGGCCCTTCGTGTTGCTCTTCGCTTCCGGCACTTCATACGGACAACGTTGCAGTTATCGATGGATCTATAATTTCAGAGATTGATCAAGCTAGCCAGATCGTTCCCTCAACCCAATTGCAACCTGAGGCGATACCGCAAGAATTTGAGGAAAGGCCACCAAAGCTTAGATTCTTTCGTACAAGGAAACGTGTATGATGAACTTGTCTTATATAGTGATATGTATCGCAATGTATCTTAATTCTTGTAATATTCTAACTCTATGTAGTTCTCTGTCTCCAAATTGAATCATGGAGAAAATTTTTAATTTATAATTCTTTTACTAATACAATTTTTGTATATTAAATTTGAAAGACCGCCAAATCATCTATATTGGAAGATTTGCATATCCCTGAGATGGGGAGCTGCCTGGTTTAGAAGCAGACAAAGCCGTGACTTGAGGTCACGGCTTCCTTCAGTAGGAGCTGTGATCTCAAGTGACGGCTCCCTTCCGAAAGAAGCCATGACTTGAGATCACGACTTCCTTATGGTACTTAACAAAATATATATCCGCATGGGGTCCCATGGAATAAGTTTCCACGAGTACCCTTCAGGCAAATTTACCTCCTTTGCACAAGCATATTCCTCAACCTAAACTGCAGATGGTATTATCTTTCGGATATACTATTTCCAATGGATTAATATATCCAAAAGAGTGCTAAGTGCATTCCTGTACACGAGAGAATCACATAGCATCCTTTAAAAACAACTAATCAGCAACCCAACGTCGGAAACACCCTGATCTCATGAAAAATCCAGCCTTTCCACATAAAACCCCACCTTTCGCTCCAAATCGAAATACCCATTTTCAAAACAATCCAAAACGTCAGTATCCCAAAAGAACTTCCAAACAAAAAACACTCACATCTATTGACCACTGACAGCTCCTGGTATATGTTGTACGTGTAGCTGTCGTAGTTATCGATCAGCAGCGTCCGCACCACACTCCCATCACCTCCGTCTTCCGCTCGCGAGCACGCCCTCAGTTTTCCTAGCTCCCCCTTCCTTCGGCGATAATTACGGGTGCCAAAAACGCAATTCTGGAGGCGAAGGGGCACCTTCTCTGCGGCTTTATTTCTTCCGGGAGAGCCAGAGGAGGAAGGCGAAAGTTCGAACATCGAAAAACGAAACCCAAATCGTGAATCTCGCAAAAGAAAAGGTGGCGGCGCGAATCCACAGCTTCTCGCCATATGTGAGAGAGAGAGAGGGGGGGGGGAGGGAGGTAGCAAAGGGCGGGCGTCCCCGCGGAGGGAGGGAGGGAGCGAGAGCGTATAGCGTTGAGGTGCGTTAGGATGTTCCTGCGACAGGTTTGTCGTGATTCGTGACTGCTGAAGCAAGACAGTGGGGCACGGATGTAATTAAAGGCAAGATGATGGGTCGATAAGTTGGAAGAAAATGTGGTTGCCATCCGAAGATACATGTCAACTGTGGAGAGGAGATGTGCCTCGGCCATCACAAAGATCGGATTATATTATCTAAATAATTTAAAATTTAAATAATTTAAAATCCATGAAAGTACGTGGATTGGAACATTCCCAATCCATTCCATCATGATCACACAAGATTAGAACATTTCTTTGAAGTGTGATTGAGATCTGCAAGTCTCAAAATGAAGAGATCTCATGTCTCTAGTCTAGTCTGATAGAGACAATGTTGAACTGAGAGACGGTTTTAGAGATGTCAATCTGAGTCTACCCATTGAGTACCCGACTCGAACCCGCCCCATTTAAAGATCCGACCCATCCCATTTACTTTTGGACGGGTTTGGGTTTTGAATTGACTACCCATGCGGGTATGGGTATGGGTTTGGGATTGTCTTGTGGGCACCTGAATCCGAACCTACCCAAACCCGAATAAAAAATATGTATAAAGATAGATTTTTATGTTGCATTTTAATCAAACTAGATCCAAATCCATTTTCATATCTAATATGTATCGATCTACATGTATAAAATATCCAACTCAATTTTCTCTTCTCCATCCATTTATTCATATTCAACTAACGTTTTGTATCTTTAATAAATAAAAACTATCAACACAAAAGAGTTAAATACTTAACATGTATAAACATTTAATATTCTCTATATATTGCACGTTTTTATGAATCGCCATATTACATGATGTCACTGTGAAAATATTGTATACATTTATAAACAACTTAAGATTTATCATGTCGAAGATATGGGTACCATTGGGTACAAGGTATCCGGTGGCTTTATGGGTACCTGCAAGAAATTACTCGTTTAATAAATGGGCGGGTATGGGTAGTGATATTATAAATGGGTATGGGCTTGGGGATAGTAATACTTGCCCCAAACTCGACCCGTTGACATCCCTAGACGGTCTACTAAGCTAAGAGTTAGGTTGGCAATCGTTGCGTTAACCAATCTCTAATTCAAGCAACAATCAAGCCACAATAAGATTAGTAATCAAAGTGTGAATGTGAGTTAAAATTTATTATAACTCTGCATAAGTATGTATAGGCATAAATGTTGTAGAGTATCAAACATTGGGAAGCGAACGATGAAGAGTGTTACTATTAATTATTGTTAATTAATAGTTTTTTTAGTTTTTTATCATTTCCTTATTTTTATGTGGGTTTTAATTATATTTAGATTTATGATTTTTTAATAATTATATATTTTATATTTTTTATTTGTTTTTAATTTTGCAAATTCTTTTTGGTTTTCAAAATAAAATAATTAATAATATAGATATTATATCTTATATATAGGTATTATATATTGTGTGTGTATATGTATAATATAGCTTTATATATTTTTTAATAAGCCAAAATAAAGTCGGAATACATAAATTAAGATGTTTTGTATTTATTTTTCTCTATTTACGGTAATTTTTGTGATACTTTTCTAATTTTTACGAAATTTTGAAATTATAAAAATGTACAAAACAGGGAATATATTATCTGTGAATATGTTTAGGATTTAATAAATATTTATAAGTCCAAAATTAACCTTGGACTATTTTTAATATAAACTATATATATTAAAGAAATTTCAGAAACATAAAAAATATTTTTTTGATTTTATATTGTTTTCTAATTTTTATAGTTTTTTAGGATTTTGTGATTTTATGTTTTTATATTTTGTATTTTTTAATGATTTTTAGATATGTGGTAGGATATAATATAATATGGCAAATATAATTTTTTTTGGAATTTTTCGAATTACATTCTAATTTTTAAGGATTTTTAATAGTTAAATGAGTATTTATTATATTTTAAAAATAGGAAAATAAGTTTAAATGCCAAATAATTATGCATGAAATATCATGGTTTCAGTCATCTATCATATTTTTCCATAATTTTTGGCATAAAAGAAATAATTGGTATAAGCGGGATACACAAGTAAAATTAATACAATACTGCAAGGACCTTATTGTAATTAAAATAAACGATGCATTCATTTCATAACAGGTCCTATGAGTTTAGGACTACGCAAAAAGATGGACCATGTGAAGTGACCTAGCGTCGGACCTATTTGTAAATACAAGAAAGCTTGGGGTCCACACATAAAATAAACCTCATTATTTTACATTGCATATAATATTTACAATATTAAAACTACAATGCAAAAAGGCGGAGGGATCAAGTGAAAATATACACAAAGCGAGGCACATACATGGCACGTGGCTCTGATCAGATGGCTCTACTGTGCCACTTAAGTTGATCTAACGACTGGAGGCGCTACTGTTTCACCTTTAATCCACGGTCCAGATTAGATCCAGGCCCTTGTTCTTGATCGGATCGCCCTCGAGGCACTTGGAAGTACAAGGAAGAAGGCTTTCTTCCCTGTCCTTCGATCTTCCTTATCTCTGGTCTCCGGCCCCTCTCATGCACCTGAAGGATCGAAACCTAGTTGGGCCTCCTCCACGTCTACAGGTGTCCTGAGAGTAGTCCAGGCCTCATGGGGATGAGGTTTGGAGGTAGATAAGCTCCTGTCTACCTAGAGGCTGAAACCTAGATCGATTGGGCTTTCAGAATGGTCCTTGAGACTTGCTTCCTACACCAAAAGGTTCGAGGCTCGAGAGTGAAGCTCTCGACCCAATTTTGAAGATGCAACAATGAAGGGGATGAAGGGGTGAAGGGTCTCCAGCGAGTGACATAGGTGGAGACCTTATTCTCTTAAATCTTATGGATTTGAGATGATCTAGGTGAAAGGAGTTGATGTACAAGTGCAGAGGATCGTGATGGAGGTGATGGTGAGTTAGAAACAAGGCATTTTCACAGAGGAACAATGGCCAAAGCTCTAATCTCTGATGTACTCTAAGCTAATGGAATCTAGGCTAAAATCAATGAAAGTATCTGAATTAAAAGTTGAAATAAAATGTGAGAATAAAATGCAAAGTTAAAAGGCTACCTAACTACAACGAAACAGGCCTGGAAGACTTGGAATCAGGGTCGTCGCCTGGAAGCTACTCCGGTGAGGGGATTCAACCTCCAAGTTCCTTCTCCATACCGCCAATCAGGGGCTCCTCCTTCCTGTCACCAAGGGAAACACTCCAGGTACGATTTTTGGGGTTACGATGGCTCAAAAATGGATTAAAATGTGAAAGGAAGGGGATGAGTTCATTCTATAGAAGTGGTAAGGGGAGAACTTGGGATGGAGATTTCTCTCCAATCGATGGTGGTTGGTGGAGGTGATAACGCGAGGATAATCATCAGTCATGCATTGCACACAAGGTGGAACCCAGTCGATGCGCTGACCAACGAAAACCTTGGTTAATCAACAATTAACCCACAATATGAATAAAGCAATTAAATCTCAAAAATGTGGAGTTAAAATTTATTATAACTCTACAAGCAAATGTGTATAGCGTGTAAGCATGTGTAGAGGTCAAACACTGGGAGCAAACGGTTGGGGGGCAAAAATGAATGCACAAAATTATTCAATTCTTTTCTTGTCCATGTTATTGTTTTTGTAGGTTTTTTAATTTTTTTATTTTATTTTTGATTTTATATTTTTATATTTGATTTTCAATTTTCTGATTTTCTATTTTCTTTTTATAAAAACAATATAGCCCATATAAGGCTTTACACAATATATAGAAATATATTTATAAATGCTATTAAATATAATTAAAATTCAAAAAATATTTTGTTTTTGGGTTTTTAATATTTTTCTAATATTTTTGTATTTTTACAGAAATTTTTGCTAATTTTTATATATTTTTAAAGTCAAAATATCCCTAATCTGGGATTAATAAATAATCTGAATTTAATTTAGGTTTTAAAAATAATAAATAAGTCCCAAAATTACCCAAATTAATTTTAGAGTAAATACACAAAAGTCCTTGAACTTTACACCCAATTTCAATGTCATACCTGAACTTTAAAAAGAAACAATATGACACCTTATGTCTTGTTTCGGTAACAATGTGGTATTTCGCTGATGGAAATAGGTGATGGAGATTATCTTTTTTGACAAGAAGACAAAAATGCCCTTACAAAAGTGAACCCAACTCCCAAATGGTCCACTTCCCCTCCCACGTGTTCCCTTCCCTCCCCCACATTCCTCTTGTCCCCAGAGGCGGAGCAAACACACCAGTTGTAATCGAGCTTCAAGGTGACGAAATATGATGAATGCGGGAGGGCCCATCCAACAAAGAGAGCAGGGGCATGCCCGTTTGGAGGAGAGAGGATTCGCAGGAGCGCAAGCTGCGGCCAAGCTTCAACTCGACGAAGTACGAAGAGCACATGCATGCTCATATAGAGGAGCAAGGGCATGCGGGCACGAGAGCTGCATCTGAGCATCTTCTTGGAAAGGTACGGAGAGCACATACATGCTCTCTAGAAGAGAGAGGACATGTGGGAGATGCGATCAAGATTCGATTCAACGAGGCACATAAAGTGATCTTTTAAAGCTTGGTGTTAACCACTACACATTATACACCACACATTTTGGAAGCAGATATTATCTTCGATGTCGGACGGCTTGACCGGCGACGTTGATGGCTACTGAGCTTTGGCGGTGCTTCTAGACCTCTTGTTAGCTGCAGTGATAGGAGAGGGACGAAGGCCAAAATATTGGGTGATGTGCGACTTTTCCAGGCTGTCAGAGAAGATGCTCGGCAGATCGGGGCAGAGACTGTGACACCCCCTAGGATCCGGGTACTCGGCAAACCAATTCCACACATACACATTCCACATTCGAATACTTGACATTAACAAAAGCAGGAGAAAAATAGCAACATGCACAAGAATTTAAACTTTTGCTTCTCATTCAACATTCACACATTCACATTCCATTCATTGCACTTCCATTACATTCTGTTGATCACTACCATGTCCACAAAAATATGCACGTAAGCATAAATAAAGTTGTCCACAATTATACATATTACATGCCATGTCTCTCAACAAAAATGCTACAAGTAAAGAACCTTTGTCACAAAAGTGTCGTGGAGCTGCACCAAAAAATGATGTTCCCCAAAGCTACTCACTGTTGCGGACATGCGGATTCACACGTAGTTACGTTATGAGCAAAGTTGTCCAATGCGAAATAAACAAAACAATACAACAACAAGCATGATATAATTTAAATGTGTGCAAAAGAGAAAGAAACTAGGTAACCCGATTTCACAATAATCACATTTTTATTATGGTTATCAGATATGGATATGAGTAACCAAGCTTCGTGGATAGTCTCTGATCTTGGTCTGGATGAGACCTCACACTATGACTCTAAGGTAAAAGAAAACACCTTAGGGTTGGGGTGCCTCCTTAGGCATGCGGTGGGGTACAATGCATCCTACTTAATTTCCCAACACGTCCACTTAGCTCCCCTTCACAATTGTACTTCCGGTACACAAGTTAGCTTCCAATTCGCGAATCTTCGCGACTAGACCGATCCTCCTTATGTATAGGAGATTCACGTCCCATTCCCAACTTCATTAACAACATTTTCCGGAACTCCCCTCTTAGCGCTCCCACTCGGGATACCGACCAATGTGGCCTACATTGGCATGTACACGAATGTTAACTCTAAGTGACAAGCGAAACACTAGCCGACCAACCATGACTACTTGGCCAGCGCTCGAGCACCGGGCTAAAGCACGCAAGTGCCGATGCCAACACCGTCAGATTAGCACCTCAGTGTGCCAAGCAACATGCCCCCAACCATCGCAGTTACAATAGCAGTTGGGATCACGGTCATCTAGGCTTCTAACCGGAGCCCCAAGGGTGCATGTCCCTCCCTTGGCGGTGACTACTCCACTACCCTATACCATTTAAGGCCAAATCACCTTATCATATCATCCATTTATTCAAATCTTATACGTAGCAGTGGGAGAATGTTTGGAGTTGAGACGGGGAAAACTGAACCAGATTTAGGCTAAGCCATTTATACAATCCGCCTCTTACATGAATAGTGGGATTGTGAGGACAATGAGCGTCTTAGTCAGACAACTTCTGCAGTCATTTAAACTTCATTTGGTGAAGTCTATTTATACATGTTCTCTGTAGAAATTACTTACAGAGGACAACCACTCTCTTATGTTAAACTGATAAAATCAAATACCTTTTTAACACTAGAATATGAAATCGGCCCATCTTTCTGAACTAATCAGGAATCCACGTCCTCCCAACGATTGTAAGTTATATTTGGCAACAACAACATGCATACTACTTTTAATATTAATACTAAAAGGATGCATTTTATGGGAATCCTTATCAAGATCTTCATTTTTAATTTGCTCACAGTTTTGGCAGTCCTTGTTATCCACCATATCTCCCTTACCTGCTTCATTGCTAGAATTGGAGCATAGTATTTCCATGCCATTATGGAAACACTAACTATGAAATTGTTTACAAATCATGTAACTAAAATGCTTAAATAACATGCACTTATACAACACCTAAATTATTAGGACTAAACTGCACGGGTAGACAAGATGTAGGGCTTATTAAATTATGCAACTAAATCGGCAAGATATAGCACAGGGAACAATGAGCACACTACTACTGCAGGTGAGCTGTTCAAGTATAAAAGGATCCAACTCCTGAACTCAATCAACCTCTCTTTATAATCCTGTTGGCACTGCAAAACCATTAGGGTATGCATATGGAAATTGCTCGATGTGAATATGAGCAGCCAACAAAAAAAAACATCCCAGCAAACACCTTAATAATTAAGATAGGATATGCATTTCGTTATTAACAACAACAATAATTGGTGTAATGATTCTGTTCCCAAAATCTCAATGAGATCCTGCAGGTTGCCACTGTTTCCCAAAATCTCAATGGGAGACCTGCTGTTAGAATACATATGGATTTTTTTATTTAAACGACAACATTGGAAATCAATTGAACGACTATTGGATCTTTAGGTCACAGCCTATCCATGCATTAGTTTGTTATCTCTTCTATTTTGAGTAAAACCCTCATCATGCACGGACAATATTTAGAAATCGTGTAGAACAATTATATTATAAGAGAGGCGGATCTGTATAAGGAATGCAATAAAATCACCAGTCGACGTTCTAGAGGGAGTAATCCGTATTACACTCTGCTATCTAAACAAGGATCAAACGGTGGAATCGCTAAAATCATGTGGCTTCAAGGAAATGCGTGGAATCCGACAGCAAGGGGAAGGGGAACGACGTACATCAAGAAGACTCGATTCCTCGGAATCTTCTCCCACGAAGAACAACACGATCGGTGCCTTGATGATGATGCAAAACTGTATACAGAGATGCCTTGTACCTTCTCTACGCGGGGATGAGTGAGGGAAAAAGGGGAGGAGGGAGGGCCGGTCGAATGAGAAGAGAGTTGGGGCGTTTTGGATGAGGGGAGGGTTGGGGTTTAAGGGTAAAACCCGGATTCGGATCCAGGCTCGGATCCGAATAGGACCCGGACCCCTCCTCGCTAAAATGGCCATATCTCGGGCTCTCGAAGTCGGATTTTAGCGTTCTTGGACTCGTTGGAAAGCTATCGAGGAGCTCTATGCAATGAACTACTCAAATAAATTTTTTTGGACATGTGAATAAAAGCAGATTTGCAATTAAGCCCATATCCAGCTGGATTTTACATTTTAGTCCATGTTCAATTTTCGGGATTTTCACATTATAAAAATCTCAAAGGAAGTCTCGTCCCCAAGACTTAAGATGATTTTGGTGGATTTCGACACCCGAACCCCATGGAATCCTAGTCTCACAGGGAGACAAACACATAAAATTCTCAAATAGGCAAACTCCATAAAAATTTCAAAGGGAACTTGACTATGATTTCAATCCCATACCTGTGAACAACTGAGGGTATTTCTCCCTCATGTCCGCCTCAAGTTCCCATGTTACTTCCTCGATGCCTTGACTTTGCCACAGGACCTTGACTAAAGGGATCTCCTTCCGCCTCAACCTCTTGACCGCGTAGTCCAAAATCTGCACCGGCTCTTCTGGGAAGGAGAGGTTTAGCTCCACCGTCAAGTCCTTGTAGTTGATCACGTGTCGGGGATCTCGAATGTACTTCCGCAGATTCGACATGTAAAACACGTTGTGGATTCCCTCGAGGTGTGGGGGAAGGGCCACCCTGTAGGCTACTTTCTCAATACGGGCCAAAATCTCGAATGACCCCGCAAAACGCGGTGCTAGCTTGCCCCTTGTACCGAAACGTTGTATGCCCCTCATTGGGGACACATATAAGAACACAAAGTCCCCAACCTGCGATCATGAAAAATGCTTTAACCACACAGGATTGCCTAAAGATTATACCCATTAGGGAACGAATGTACAGCTACATACCTGAAATTCAAGGTCTCTACGTCATCGGTCGGCGTAACTCTTCTGACGGCTCTACGTGGTCAGCAATTTCCTCCTAACAGTTTCCACCACCCTGGAGGTCTCCTCAATGATCTGAGGGGTAAACATGGTGTTGTCATACACCTGCTACCAACATAAGGGAGTGGTGCATAGCCTCGCGTACAATGCCTCAAATGGTGCCATGCCTATACTGGCGTGGTAGCTATTGTTGTATGTAAACTCAACCAGTGGGAGGTGATCTTTCCAAGATCCCTTCCACTCAACCGCGCAGGCTCGTAGTAGATCCTCCAAGGTCTGAATGGTCCTCTCAGACTGCCCATCTGTCTGTGGATGGTAGGCTGAACTCATATGTAGCTCTGTCCTCAAGGCTCTCATGAATTCTCCCCAGTAGTGCATTGTGAAACGGGAATCTCTGACTGACACTACTTCCTTGGGTATCCCATGCAACCGAATGATGTGCTGAACATATAGCTTGGCTAGCTGTACTGGTGTATAGGTCATGTTGATCGGGTTGAAATGTGCTGACTTGGTCAACCGGTCAACAATGACCCATATCGCATCATGCCCTCCAGGGATGCGCGGTAATGATGTGACAAAATCCATGGAGATGCTCTCCCATTTCCATAACGGGATGGGAAGAGGCTGCAGTAAAAATCAGGAGGCCTTTGGTGTTCTGACTTTACCATCTGGCAGGTAAGACATCTGCTAACATGTTCGGCTATGTCCTTCTTCATGCCTTCCCACCAAAAGTGCTGGCGGAGGTCCCTGTACATCTTGGTACCACCTGGATGTATGGAAAATCTCGAGCTATGCACCTCATCCGGGATCTCTTTCCTCAGCTCCTCGTCATCTGGGATACACACACGACCCCCTTCCATATAATGGATTCACAGACTTGAAATCCATCGAATTCATCATTCAAGCATCTGTGGTACAAGTCTTGGATCCTCTGATTTGTCTGTTGCCCTTGGACGATCCTATCGCACAAGCTGCTGTACTTGGCTAGCACTGTCACCGCATCGGATGTACCCTCAAATGGATGCCACTCACTAAGTGTAGTGAGCACATCCCAATTCTGCAACCAGACTGTTGAACCCTCAGTGTATTGTCGCCTACTCAAGGCGTCTGCTACCACATTCCCCTTACCAGGATGGTAGGAGATGGTACAATCATAATCTTTTAGCAGTTCCATCCACCACCTTTGCCTCATATTCAGCTCCTTCTGATCAAAAGTGTATTTAAGGCTCTTGTGGTCTGTGAAGATCTCAAATGTCACCTCGTACAAATAGTGACGTCATATCTTTAATGCAAAGACCACGACCACCAACTCCAAGTCATGAGTCGGGTAGTTGCGTTCATGGTTCTTCAGCTGCCATGACGTGTACACCACAACCTGACCACGCTGCATCAACACTGCACCAAATCCCTCCTTGGAAGCATCTATGTACATGATGAAGTCCAAGGTACCGGAGGGAAGGGTGAGGATGGGTACAGAAGTCAATCGCTCTTTGAGCGTTCGAAAGCTCAACTCGCATTTGTCACTCCAGACAAATGGCACATCCTTTTACGTCAATCGGGTGAGGGGTATAGCCAACTGGGAGAACCCTCTAACAAACTTCCTGTAGTACCCGTCGAGGCCAAGGAAGCTGCGAATCTCTGTAACCGTCTTGGACCACTCCCAAGACACCACTGCCTCTACCTTGGCGGGTTCAACTGACACCCCTGCACCTGACACCACATGGCCAAGAAATACCACCTCAGAAAGTCAAAACACGCACTTGTTGTATTTAACATACAACTGGTGCTCCCGGAGCGTCTCTAGTACGGTGCGAAGGCGAGAATCATGCTTGCATTCATCATGAGAGTAGACTAGAACACCATCAATGAACATGATCATAAATCTGTTCAAATGCAGACGGAAGACCTGATTCATCAAATCCATGAATGCGGCAGGTGCATTCGTAAGCCCAAACGACATCACCAAGAACTCACAGTGGCCATATCTAGTACGGAATGCAGACTTCATTACATCAGCTTCCTTGATCCTCAACTGATGATAACCCAACTGCTGGTCAATCTTAGAGAACACTGCTGCTCCCTGCAACTGGTCAAATAGATCATCTATCCTGGGAAGTGGGTAACGGTTCTTGACCGTTCTCTTGTTCAACTACCTATAGTCTATGCATAGCCTTAGGGATCCATCCTTCTTCCTCACGAAGAGGACTGGGGCTCCCCATGGTGACGTACTAGGGTGGATGAATCCCTTCTCCAATAGCTCCTGCAACTGTACCTTGAGCTCCTTGAGCTCAGCTGGTGCCAACCTGCATGGAGGGATAGAAATCGGTTGTGTATCTGGCAATAGCGTGATCTCAAACTCTAACTCTCGTACTGGCGATAATCCAGGCAGTTCATCTAGAAATACATCAGGGAACTCACGTACAACTCTGACATCCTCTATCATCTGGTCCTGTGCCGCTGATTCTACTATGTAGGCAAGGTAGCCTAGACAACCCTGTGTAGGAAACTATTGTGCCTTCAAGGCAGATATACACTCAATCTCTCCATCCGATGTACGTCCATCGAACCGAAACGACAACACTCCATGTAAGTGGAAGACCATTGCCTTCCCAAAACAGTCCAGGCACGTGTGGTGCCTCTCTAACCAGTCTATGCCCAGGATGATGTCAAAATCCTCTAACTGTATCAATAGCAAGAATGCAGACATCTCATGCCCACCTATCTTTACATCCACATCTTCCATTGTCTGGCGGATAATGAACAATTGGCATCATGGGCCCTTGATGTAGTACAAGGAAACAACCTCCATCACTGACTTGCACAATGTGGACATCATACGATGTGCAAGGAAGGAATGTGTGGCCCCTGAATCAAACAATGCATGTAAAGAAATTGGCTAAAATCATACCTCTGACGATCGATCCAGAAGCATGAGCCTGCTCCTATGTCACTGCATTCAACTACCCTCGTGGTGGGGCGCTAGATCCTGCAGCACTGACTGTCTGCTGTGGGGCTCGCTAGAAGCAAGGTTGCAAAAGTCGGTAGTCGGTACTCGGTCGGCTGGGTCACTGACTAAGGATTAATCGACAGTCGGAGGACTAGCCGGATTTAGTCGGAATTTAATCGTCTTTGAATTTTATGATTATTTTAAATATATAACTCATTTTTATACATATATTTACATAGATTTTGCACATTTTTATATTATCATAATAAAATAAAAGAAAGTAATTGAACTTAAGTAAAATATTAAGCATATTATAATAAGTTTGCTTATAAAAACATCAAAACATAAAAAATATGGTATCTCCAAAGAAAATTTTGATCGACTAGTGTACCTAGTCGGAATTAGTAGGTATTCAATCGGCCACCCCACTGACTAGACTAGTCGGACCTATTAGTCGGGCGACTTTTACAACACTGGCTAGAAGTCACGACCACCTCGACGGAATCCTGATCTCTGAAACTGGATGGAAGACCCAGCCAGTCTTCCACTCTGTTGCTGCTGCGCGCCTGAGCTACTCGCACGCAAAGGGCATTGGGCCTTGAAGTGTCTCGAGTGTCTACAAAGGTAACAAGTTCGACTGTCTGCCTATGACAAGCTCCCACCAGAAGCAGAAATGCTGCCCCCAAGTCCACGGCTCTGTGTCTGCGTAGGGGGCGAGAAGAAACTGAACTGCGTCCTACCAAGACCTATCCCAAGGTAGACGTGAACCGGCTGACAGGTGCTACTGTTGTTGTCAGGTGGTGGCGACAATCTCTACGGGACTGCGAGAAGTCCGGCCGCACAACCCTACTAGGCTGAGGTAGAGGCAACCCGTGACTGACTCCTCTGCAAGCGATGTTGTGTCGCCTCCCACTTTGTTGCTTTCTTCGTGGCCTCCTTAATGGAGGTGAGGTCCAAGGTAGATAGCCGCTCTTGTACCTCCTCACGCATTCCCCGACTGAACTTCTGCAAGTTCTCCTGGGGATAGGCTGTCGTAGCGGGGGAATGGCGAGAGAGCTCTGTGTATCGGATGAGGTACTCTTGGGCCGTCATCGACCCCTGTCTCAACTCAGTAAACTGCCTCCTCTGATCTTCCACCTAATGGTCTGGGCAGAACAATGCATGGAACTCATCAAAGAAGGTCTCCCACGTGATGGGTCCCGTCAAGTGCTCCTTGGTGGCATTCCACCACCGCTCTGCGTATACAGTCAGTGAGTACTCTGCAAATGACACCCATGTGTCCTCAGGTGCACGTATCATCGTCAAAACTTTGGCAATCTGTGACATTCATAGTTCGGTGACGTCAGGGGTGGTGGTGTAGGATATGGAGAAATCCTCAAGCGCACCACGGAAGCGTGAGCGTCGCATCGGATACGATGAAGAACGACTAGTCGTACTAGTTGTTCGGTGCAACGGAATTTTAAAAAATTTATTCTATGAAACCACATGATCCAAGAACAATTCTCGGATCGTTTCATCTATAACCACAACAAGTATAATGCAATACCTCTTGAAGCGTGGTTGATCGAGTCTCTAAGAGAAGAGACCTCCTATCTCAAGTCCGATCGTCGGAGAGATCGCTTGCGAGCGCGGGGATGAACCGCGTAGTCCTCGCAATCCAAGAAGTTGATCCAAGCGCGGTTGCTTCTGATCTCGTCGCACGAGATCGAACGTCTCCTTCGTGAGTAAAGCACTCCAAGTTGACGAAGAACCACAGAGCGTCGAAGCGGCAGCACGAGGGCGCGGGCGACGACAATTCTCTCCACCAAGGTGGACGGCCACCAAGAAGAAGGGGGAGAGAGGGCTGTCGAGTATGGAGAAAGAGAGAGAGAGAAGAGTGCTACAATAGCATGTACAGAGAGAGCCAAGTATGCCTCTCTATTTATAGGGTTTTGGGATCCATGGATCTCAATCCATGTGACATATAAAATCAATGGATGAGATTGATTTATGTCAATCCAATGGTCAAGATTGTTGTTGGTAAAAACCAACAACTTGTAATTTAATTTGATAAAAATATATTTGATAAATCAAATAAATATTAATACCATATTAAATCAATCAAATAAGGAGAGAGGAATCAAGAGAGATCAACCTTCCTCTTTGGAAGGGGGGGGACGGCCACCAATTTCACAAGGAAATTGGTGCCGCCCCCCTCTTTCCAAAAGGGAGGGCAATCTCATGGCAATCCATGAGATTGCACATCTCCTTGAATTTCTCTCCACTTATTTTCCAACAACAATTTGTTAGTATTTTAATTCACCAAAATAATTCTCAATTAATTTTGGGAATATTGCAATCTTGATATTGGAATATTGTGAATCATATTCACAACCCAAAACAAAATGTAATTTACATTTTCAATTAATTAGACAATGTGTATCCAATACACATTAATAATTAATCTACTAATATAAATTATATTTAACTCTCTCTAATACATTATAAATCACATTTATAATATATTATGAATAATTGGATATTGTTATCCACATTATTCTTATCCATAATAATTAAATCACATTTAATTATATTGGATAATTTCTCATACATCATGATAATTAAATCACATTTAATTATCAACTTCTCTTTGCTTAGATCTTATGGAATTGATCTTAAACCATTTAAGAACAATGTTATTTCTCCTCAGATACTTGGAGATAAGGACAGGGCGATTGTATTGTTCCACGTATAGCGACTTGGATATTGAGATCACATCTCAAATACAGATCCCATGGACCTCTCACAGATGCTTGATTAAATCAAGACCGTATACCTAATCTTCTCATTGCATCTGAATCTCATTCAGATCAATGTCCAGTAAATGCACTAAGATTAGGTCACTTCTCTGATGAGAGGAGTCACTAAAATCCAGACCTGTTTTATCACTCCCTCGGAATGGAAGCGTCATGGTTATACAATCGTTTATGATCAAATCACCCTTCAGGTATTCCCAATACATGCACATCCTGCATACTGGAAGACTCATGATCATCATGAAGATAAAGATCACTTTTACACTGTCATCTTCAAAGTCTGATCATTAAGTTTCTCAATCTTGGTCCTTGGGATATGGTACAGATCATATGCTTTCACAAAGCATATATCTTACCTTCAAATTCATATCATGCTTCTAAAGCAGGATGACCATGCATGGAATTTGGTCAATCCCAATACCTCATGAGTGAGCTCATGTCTCCCGGTTCACAAGGGAACCTGTATGATCTCTTTGAGAGATCATATTACTCATATGCCCTTACATGCACACCAGCTCGCCTGTGTATAGACCTTGATTAGGTCATCAACCTATTGGTCTGCCAAATGTACATGCTCAGACATATAGTAATATATCTGTCTCTGGTCAGAGGATGTTTGCCTGTGATGTGACAGTATTCATCATAGGTCTTTGGTTATCTCGATCTCGTTAAGTCAACTCACTGACTCAACTAATCTGATACCTCCGAATCAATATTCCTATGCAGAGGACCTGCATCAAGAGGTCGATCAGATATCAGTCTATTGAGATGGGATTGCCATCTCCCACTCAGACTGGAGATCACTACTTGTGAATCATTGATGATGCTTGATGAGTCCTCTATCTAACTCCTTAGATATTCATCCAAGCATCAGCCTCTATGATTCACTTAATGAATCAACAGCTGTATGATTATCAAGTTGGCCATGGTACATAACCCTTATTGTACAGAGGGACCTTATAGTGCATTCATTCATTCAATATCAAAAAGGGAGTGAAACAAAACCAATAACTTTTATTGATAAATCATTTATTACAATAACATTTATTGTAGGAATGGTTCGCCTCGGGCTCACATTGCTAACAGGTGGTACCAAGGAACTATGATATCGCCGCCCGATGGTATGCGGTGTACGTGCTCTGATGCTCCTGCAAAGGATCCGCATCCTCTGGCTGCTCATGCTCCAAGGAAAACGACAAGTTGACACTCTCCTCCCCATCGTGAGAGGGATGGTAGGAGGGGTCATCCTGTCGTTGGAGCCGCTGCTCCATCGCCTCCTGGCGCTGCTGGATCCCCTGTACCGCCTGTACAAGGAGAGCCAACTGCTGCGCCACATCTGTATCCACGCGAGGCGGCATGGTTTAGCCAAAAAGAACCAAGGCATTAATACTTATTTTCTTAAGAGAGACATTATGAGAGACATGTGGACATGGATGCAATCATGTTGATATCCTGTGGACTCGTGTTGGGTCAGAAGACTTCCACACTATCCGGTATTCGAACACTAATGAGGAATGATATATGTAGAATGGAATGGAGTACCACGGCTTTGATACCAAGCTGTGACGCCCGTCTCTCTAGGATCCGGGTACTTGGCAAACCAATTCCACGCATACACATTCCACATTCGAATACTTGACATTCACAAAAGCAGGAGAAAAATAGCAACATGCACAAGAATTTAAACTTTTGCTTCTCATTCAACATTCTCACATTCACATTCCATTCATTCCACTTCCATTATATTCCATTGATCACTATCATGTCCACAAAAATATGCACTTAAGCATAAATAAAGATGTCCACAATTATACATATTACATGCCATGTCTCTCAACAAAAATGCTACAAGTAAAGAAGGAGAGTAAAACTACCAACAACTGTGCCACAAAAGTGTCGTGGAGCTGCACCAAAAAAATGATGTTCCCCAAAGTTACTCACTGATGCGGACCTGCGGATTCACACGTAGGTACGTTATGAGCAAAGTTGCCCAATACGAAATAAACAAAACAATACAACAACAAGCATGATATAATTTAAATGTGTACAAAAGAGAAAGAAACTAGGTAACCTGATTTCACAAGAATCACATTTTTATTATGGTTATTAGATATGGATATGAGTAACCAAGCTTCGTAGATAATCTGTGGTCTTGGTCTGGACGAGACCTCACACTATGACTCTAAGGTAAAAGAAAACACCTTAGGGTTGGGGTGCCTCCTTAGGCATGCGGTGGGGTACAATGCATCCTAATTAATTTCCCAACATGTCCACTTAGCTCCCCTTCACAATTGTACTTCCGGTTCACAAGTTAGCTTCCAACTCGCGGATCTTCGTGACTAGTCCAATCCTCCTTATGCATAAGAGATTCACGTCCCATTCCCAACTTCATTAACCACATTTCCCGGAACTCCCCTCTTAGCGCTCCCGCTCGGAATACCGACCAATGTGGCTTACATTGGCATGTACACGAATGTTAACTCTAAGTGACAAGCGAAACACTAGCCAACCAACCATGACTACTTGGCATGCGCTCGAGCACCGAGCTAAAGCACGCAAGTGCTGAGGCCAACACCGTCAGATTAGCACCTCGGTGTGCCAAACAACATGTCCCCCAACCATCGCAGCTACAATAGCAGTTGGGATCGCGATCATCTAGGCTTCTACCCGAAGCCCCAAGGGTGCATGCCCCTCCCTTGGAGGCGACTACTCCACTACCCTATGCCATTTAAGACCAAATCACCTTATCATATCATCCATTTATTCAAATCTTATACGTAGCAGCTAGAGAATGTTTGGAGTTGAGATGGGGAAAACTGAACCAGATTTAGGCTAAGCCATTTATACAATCTGCCTCTTACATGAATAGCGGGATTGTGAGGACAATGAGCGTCATGGTCAGACAACTTCTGCAGTCATTTAAACTTCATTTGGTGAAGTCTATTTATACATGTTCTCTGTAGAACTTGCTTACAGAGGACAACCACTCTCTTATGTTAAACTGATAAAATCAAATACCTTTTTAACACTAGAATATGAAATCGGTCTTATATTTGGCAACAACATCATGCATACTAATTTTAATATTAATACTAAAAGGATGCGTTAAATGGAAATCCTTATCAAGATCGTCATTTTTAATTTGCTCACGGTTTTGGCAGTCCTTGTTATCCACCATATTTCCCTTACCTGCTTCATTGCTAGAATTGGAGCATAGTATTTCCATGCCATTATGGAAACACTAACTATGAAATTGTTTACAAATCATGTAACTAAAATGCTTAAATAACATGCACTTATACAACACCTAAATTATTAGGACTAAACTGCACGGGTAGACAAGATGTAGGGCTTATTAGATTATGCAACTAAACCGGCAAGATATAGCACAGGGAACAATGAGCACACTACTACTGCAGGTGAGCTGTTCAAGTATAAAAGGATCCAACTCCTGAACTCAATCAACATCTCTTTATAATCTAGTTGGCACTGCAAAACCATTAGGGCATGCATATGGAAATTGCTCGATGTGAATATGAGCAGCGAACAAAAAAAACATCCCAGCAAACACCTTAATAATTAAGATAGGATATGCATTTCGTACATTAACAACAACAATAATTGGTGTAATGATTATGTTAATCTCAATGAGATCCTGCAGGTTGCCATTGTTTCCCAAAATCTCAATGGGAGATCTGTTGTTAGAATATATATGGATTTTTTTATTTCAACGACAACATTGGAAATCAATTGAACGACTATTGGATCTTTAGGTCACAACCTACCCATGCATTAGTTTGTTATCTCTTCTATTTTGAGTAAAACCCTCATCATGCACCGACAATATTTAGAAATCATGTAGAACAATTATATCATAAGAGAGGCGGATCTGTATAAGGAATGCAATAAAATCACCAGTCGACATTCTAGAGGGAGTAATCCGTATTACACTCTGCTATCTAAACAAGGATCAAACGGTGGAATCGTTAAAATCATGTGGCTTCAAGGAAATGCATGGAATCCGACAACAAAGGGAAGGGGAACGACGTACCTCAAGAAGACCCGATTCCTCGGAATCTTCTCCCACGAAGAACAACATGATCGGTGCCCTGATGATGATGCAAAACCGTATACGGAGATGCCTTGTACCTTCTCTACGCAGGGATAGTCTCGGATCTTCGATCCGAGACGCTCCGGTGAGCTCCGGCGAGGGAAAAAGGGGAGGAGGGAGGGCTGGTCGAATGAGAAGAGAGTTGGGGCGTTTTGGACGAGGGGAGGGTTGGGGTTTAAGGGTGAAACCCGGATTCGGATCCGGGTTCGGATCCTAATAGGACCCAGACCCCTCCTCGCTAAAGTGGCCATAACTCGGGCTCCCGAAGTCGGATTTTAGCTTTTTTTGAACTCGTTGGAAAGCTATCGACGAGCTCTACGCAATGGACTACTCAAATAAATTTTTTAGACATGGAAATAAAAGCATATTTGGAATTAAGCCCAGATCCAGCTGGATTTTGCATTTTAGTCCCTGTTAGGTTTTCAGAGTTTTCACAGAGACTCTTCAGGTCTCGGCTCACCTGGCTAGTGGTGAAGGTGGTGCTACTCTTCGAGCTCCATTCAAAGATAAATCGAGGACTGAATCGTGTGTGTTACTATTCATAAGTGTTAATGAGCAGCTCGTCATTCAATGGGTTGATTGATAGTGCTCAAAATGGTGATTTGCCTCAAAAAGGCCTAATAGAAGACTTGAGTCTAGATTATATATAATCAGAACAGAGATGACTTTAAGAGTACAAGAATAACTTTTTGAATCTGTTCGAAAGGAATTTGACGAGTTTTTACTCATGATTTGATGATGTGAAAACACTTTATGAATCAAATAGAATCTGATCACAAATTTCCTTCTTCTTAAAGGTGCAGCATTTCCACATCATTAGTCTGTATTATATACATTTAAACACCTTTGAACCTTCTCCTATTCTGATCAAAGATCTAGTTAGCATATAACGAATCAATCAAATATCCTATTCTTGTAATGTTCAATGTGCAGTTTTTTCAAATTTGAATTGGATTTATAGGCATTCCATCCATGTGATTGGTTCACAAATCTACATCCCTAATTCAATTCAATATGTAAATTCTTTCAGAGAGCAACTGGATGAAAGATCCCTCTATGTGCCTCGCCGAGTCAAAGATCAGCAGCAGCTCGTGCCCCATGTGCCCTTTCTCCTCTAGACGAGCACATCCATGCTCTCCGTACCTTGACCAGGAGGTGCTCGGCTACAACTCTTGCACTCACATGCCCTCTATCCTCTATACGAACATACCCGTGTTCTCCGTGCCTCGTCGAGTCGGATCTTGTCCGCAACCCGCGCTTCCGCATGCCCTCTCTCATCCAAATGATCATGTCCATTCTCTTCGTTCCTTGCTGAGTCAAAGCTCGCCGCAGCTTGCGCGCCCGCGTGCCCTCTCTCCATGAGGTGGGCCCTCCCACATTCTTCATACTTCGTCGACATTGAAGCTCCCCAAAGCTCGCATGAGAGAGTGTCTGTATAAATCCTATGTGTGGAAGAAGAATGTGGGGAGGGAAGGGAACACGTGGGAAGGGAACGACATTCAGGATTTGGGCTTCACTTTAGTAAGGGCATTTTTGTCTATCCACCAAAAAAGATAACTTATGTCACCTATTTCCGTCAGCGAAATACCACATTATTATCGAAATAAGACATAAGGTATCAGATTGTTACTTTTAAAAGTTCAGGTATGAAATTGAAATTGGGTGTAAAGTTTGGGGACTTTTGTGTAATTTACTCTTAATTTTAATAGATAAATAATAATATATAGATAATTATAAAATAGAAAACATATTTTTGGTATTTTTGTGGAATTTTTATATTTTTTGTTGGATTTTGGAGCTTTCTATTTTTTAAATTTTCCTTTTCTTATTTTTAGGGGATTTTAATTTCTGGACTCAAGAAATATCAAAATATAACATATATATTTTTTGGAATGTTTCAAAAAGTTTTTATATTTTTTTGGCATTTTCTAATATAAACAAGGATTATTTAGGCTCCTTTTTAATTTTAATAAATAGGTTAAATGCAAAAAAATGCCAATAAAAAATATGGACATGAATCTTCAAGGCATAATGCATTTATCCCTATTTTTTCGTATTTTTAGGAGCTCATAAGGTATTTTTAAAAATTAGATAAAACATACAAAAGTACATGTCCTTGCAGGGGCATTTTTGCAAATAAAATAAAGTCCAGGGGTATTTGTGCAAAAACACCAAAAGTTTACAACGTTTATTTAATTTTTAATGGCTAAATTACAATTACAAAAACTGCTAGGGTATATGTGCAATTTTATCTACATGTGGACAACACGTGACTCGCACAGGTAGGGACCAAAATGTAAATATATAAAAGTTCAGGGATCTGCTTGCATTTTTTTACAAAAATATATGACATGAATTTCATTTTTTGGACTTAAAAATAATTACAAAAAGTTACAAGGGCAAACATGTAGTTTTTCCACCTCACGTGGGACGACACGTGAGGTGACGTGGAACAGACCTAAATGCAATTAAAATAACTACAGGGTTCTTTATGCAAAATTACCATTTATTTTATAACGTTACAATTTATTTACAGGACTAATTATTAAATACAAAAATACAGGGACTAGATATGCAATTTACCCCAATCTTAGGCGCGAGCGGACGGTCTAGATCATTTCACTCATCCACGTGTCAGCTCCTCAACGCCCGATGATGCTTCATCCACGGATGGCCATGATTAGATCGTGTGGCGCAATCGGACGGTGACTATGCGGCTGGATCCAATGGCTCTGATAAGAACTGGGACCTCCTTCTTGATCGGACGACGGAGGAAGGGACTGGATGAACAAGGAAGAACACTCGCTTGGGCGAGGTTCTTCTGGCGAGATCTCCCTGATCCGGTGGTATTTGCTACTCCAAGGGGTTCCTATGGCTTCCTGGAAGGTGGCTCTATCTGCTGGAGGTATCGGATTGGACAGAGGTGCACTGGAGCGCCTCCACGAGGTCGGAGAAGGGGAAGCGTTCCAGGTGCCTCCGACGTTGCTTGAATTTGACTCCTGGCGCAGTATCCAACGCCTAACCTGCACAAGAAAATCATGCGGCTCGTGGGGATTCTCCTTGACCAGGCTTGAAGCTGAAATGCACATAAAGAAGATGGGCAACGAAGCTCCGGCGAGGGGAGGTGGGCGAGCTTCGATTCGCAGAACCAAGAAGGTTTTGGTTGATCTGAGATGGTCAGGAGATGGAGAACGCACGAGGGAATGAAGTGAGTGTAGAAGAATGGTCGGAGAACAGGCGGTTCATGGTGGGATCGTTCGCCGGAGCGGAGCTCCGGTGAACTACGAATTAACTAAACTAAGTTAACCAACTACCCTAATCACTAAACTAATGACATAAATGAAATGAAATGCGGGAATTAAAACCTAGCTAAAGATGTAAGAAAAGCAGCTCTTATACCTGGTTGGGCACCAGGGAGCAGGGCCTCACCGGAGCGACGGCCTTGGGTGCATCTCCCGCCTCCTCGAGCATCCCGCGAGCTCAGGGGATCCTCTCCTGTCACAAGAGTACTCACTTTGGTCGAGATATGGAGTTCTCGGGTTTGGGGGATGACCAAAGGAGCAAGGAGGAGGAGATGGAGCTATTTAAAAACAATATGGAACACGCTAATTGACTAGCCATTAGCAAAGAATCTAACGAATATACAGGTGATCTAAGGTCTCGGCGTGAATCATGATTGATCTAGGAGAAATTCTTGTTAAGAGATCGGGGTCATTTGATGGACAGATCGAGTAGGAAAAATGCCCGAAATCGGGGGAAAATACACTTCTGATGAGTCAGGCCTTGGATGGGACAGTTGACCAGAGGTCAACGGTCCGCGGCCTGCGATTGGTCCAACTCAGCACAAAACGACAAATTTGGCTGACCAATTATTGACTTATTAATTACACCCAATAAATGATTATATTAATTTTCAAGTATAAAATAAAAAAATGTTTATTATTTTATGTTGTATTTTATTACGATTTTTATTTATTTTTTTGGTTTTATTTATTAGTAGTTAATTTTTATTAGTGTATTTATATGTATATTCATCTATGTTTTGTGCCTTTTTTATTTTGTATATTTTATTTTATTATTTTATTCTTTTATTTATATATTTGTAACATTTTTTGTGAGTATAAATATGTTTTTATTCTATTTTTATGATGTTATTTGTACACTTTAATAAATAGATATGTATTTATATGTAGGTATATTTATGGGTATTTTACCTATGTTTTATGTATACTATTTTATTTTAATGTATTTTCATGAGTTTTATTTTAGTTTTATATTTTTAATAGAATATGTATAATATTTATAATATTAGGAAAATATAAAAGAATTAAAGAATAAAAGAATATATCCCTTTTTATTTGTATACATAGGTATTTTGCCTATGTATTTTCATAGACTTGTTTTATTTTGCATTTTTCTTTTGATTTTATTCTAATTTTAATATTTTCATGTGTTATAAATAATATTTACAAAATTATAAAAATATGAATTTGTAAAAATAATGAATAATAAATAAATTGAATATTTTAATCGATAGAATGTACAATAGGGGCCCAAAACCTAACTTCCACACAGTAACCCCAAAAAATATAAAACCACCACCATTACATAGCTCGTAAAAAGTTATATACAATTAGAGTGATTTTGATATGTTTTGAGTTTTTATTGAAAAGATATAGGTCTGTGATGTTTGGTTTCTGGATTTTTATTTTGTGTATAAAATGAACACTGTATATTATTTTGTGCAAACTTAATTTTATATTTTTATTTACATTATCATCTACAACTTTTATGTACAAAGTTTCTTTATTTGATGAATAAATAATAAAGAATAAAATAGGTATAAAAATGCATAATTAATGAATCAATAAATGAGGTATTGATTGTACTTTTGGCCCTTATCTCCCCTACTTTATTCCTTGTCGACCAACTCCATTCTGGACTTGGTCTCAAGGTTAGAGTCATAAAATATTTTCAATATTTTATTCCCTTTTCTTTTCTTCTCTTTATTCTATAATTTTGGTATTAAAAACCTTATTTTGTACACAAATACTAAAATAAGTAATGAATGCTATTATGCAAAAATCGATGCTATTTACATGCATCTGTTGGGGTTTTTAAGGCCAAAATGATAGAATAAAGGTGATGAAATAAAGATTCATCACCCCCTATACTTGCCTTTGCTAGTCCCTAGCAAACACTTGTGCAATAAGTAAAAAGAATGAAGAAGAAGAAGAAGAAAAGAAAAGGCAAAAATAAAGAATAAAGAATGAATAGAATTAATCATGATTATTAAACTTATCTGTGCAAAGTCAAAGTTTGGAGCTCAGGTCAGACCTTGATGTGAACATGTGTGTGGAACCTGTTCGTGAACCAAATTTAAAACACAACAGCCTTTGAGAGCCACAGAACTCGGTTCAAACCACCTCAATAACCAGGTCAGAACTAGCCTACATCATACGCAAGCCCTTATGACTATGAAGCTTACTTGTATAGTGTAAGCGATAGTAGCTCTCCCCAACTGAAATGACAAAGAGACTAACTTCTTCAGAATGACAACCTCATGATTCCCCAATCCAGCTCTCTGTCCTCGAGGAGCAAGGCATTCCCTTCTAAGTTCAAGTGGCATCCAACTCAAGAGGAGGAGGTGAAGAAGAGAATGGGCAGTAGCCAGTGTAGCTACCTATCTTGAGATGCTTGACCAGTGTAGTCAAGTCATCTAGCTGCAGGCTCACATGGTATAACTTTGATGCTCAAGTTTGCTTATTTTCTATACAAAATATATCCATACTCCAGCAGGCATTTTATTTTTATTTTCAAGCCATACCACTTTTTTGGAGTTTTTTTTCAACATACTATTTACAACAGCATTTACATAAGGAGTTTTTCCTCTTGAGCCATAAGACTATCCCTCTTTTGAAGCTTTATTGCAACCCACACTCTCCTGTCTTTAGACTTTATTGTAACTGGACCCGGTTGGGGTGCATTTCCTCCCTAGACGAGGACGAATGTTTCCACCCATGTGCATCTCAGACTAGCAAATCCAATCTCCTCACCACTCCAACTGAGTTGAGCCAAGTGAAAGGTGCAAGTGTCCAAGTTAGGTCACGACCGACAAGAGTCATGCGTTTGTCTCGAAAAGTTCTAGTTAGTCAGTTGAGGTGACTTGAACCCAGCCCTGAGTCTCAAAGAATTAAGTCATATTGGACCTGAAGTACCTTAAACCTAGTTACCGTAAGGTTCCAGTGCGGTTAGGTGCAGTAAAGGTCCAACCAAGCTCCAATCTCTGACTTTATTGGACTAGTTCAATCATCAAGCTCAATCAAAGAATAATATGCAAATGCTGCGTACAATGATGCAAAGAATGATGCAATTTTTCACAAATAATATAAAAATCAAATAATCTTTTTACAAAAAGAAATTAGGAAAATAAAAAGAACTTTGGCACACAAAGTATAAATATATATAGCTATTTACACGGACGTGCTTCTTTATTTTACAAGAGTTAAAAATTTTAAAGAATTTACAAGTTTTAACAAAGTTATTGTAAATACATACATACAATTGATAAATAATTTTATTTTGATACATTCATTCCTCAAATTTACTTAGAAACAATTTTCAAAACTATAGTACACAATATTTTTTGCAAATATTACAAACATTTGAAAGCCATTTTGCAAAGATTTTTCAAGCAATATATACATTTTCAACATAACTTTACAAACATTTTCAAAATCATTTGCAAATGGGTTTTCAAATCTTTTATTTGGCACAAAGAAAAGATTTTTTGCAAACAAAAATATTTTTACAAAGGTTGAAAATATTAAAAAAAAAGTTTTCCAAACGGTTCACACCGTTTTTCAAATCATTTTGAAAAAATATTTTTAACCTGATTTATTAATCAGTAACTACAAAAACAATTTGAGGAATGATTGTTGTTATTAAATGTTTTTTTTATGAAATATATATCTATGTATATAGTATAATCAGCCATATTTATTATTAACTATACAAAAGTACGAGTTAGGGCTAAAGTATATACAAAGTACAATTGATCCCTCTATACTTAGCATGAGCTGTGTCCTCATAGATCGAAGAGAAAAAGAGAAGACATAACTCGTGCCGAGTATAGAAAAGCCTATACTACACCGACTGAATAAAGAATGAAAGAATGAAGATATAAATGAATAAGAAGGTGACCGACCCCCTATACTTAGGATCAAATAATCCAAAGTATAGCAGACTGTACACAACGCAGGGAGGGTCATGGGTGGGAATGAAAATTAAAATAAACAGATCACAGTTCGGTGAGTACCCCCTATACTTAGGACAAGGTACATCCTAAGTATAGTCATAAAGATATGGCGATAGATCTGGGGCACACTTAACATGCGAGAGAAAGAAGGAATAGAAGACAAAACACATATATACAAGTAAAGACTGATGAGGTACATGACGGTATATGGTAAGCGAGTACTGTGCTCTTGTCATCATTTCCCTATGAGAACGAGGATGCATTCATATAGTGAAAAGACACCCGGTTATGCAATCAGATGGGTGTCAGCTACCAGGGAGAAGAGATCGAAAACTAAACACGTATCGAGTAGCGAAAGCAGAACATTCACTCATAAGGTGTGAAATGGGTGAGTGGAGCCGATACCGTAAGACCTGGAGGAAGAAAGAACAAGATAGACTCCTCCAACTCAATCATTGTCTCAAACATGTATAATCAATGCAAAATAGGAGACTCTCAATGTAGCGACGTGATGTCCGGTGGTCATATAGTCAGAAAGTCACAGGAATACACCGAACAACATAAGATATGGCTTAACCCTATGAAGGTCCTCAAGGTGAGCAGTATCAGAGAATAACCAGAAGACTCGGCTCCGTGCTCCAACATAAAGGAGACACAACCATGGAGGAGACCGAGTACCAAAATCAACAGACCCGACTTCGTGCCCCTCCAAAAAGGGAACACCAAAAGTGAAGTCGAGTGCCCAGAAAATGATGTACCCTCTCGTAGATAACCCTCGGGGAGTAATACATGTTAGTCAATGAATAATCAGAATAGAGTCTCACCCTTGCAAGGGTCGTCAAGGAGAGCGGGCTCAAAGGAACCAGATCCATCAGATGGATCAATAGAAGCGGTCTTGGTAGCGATAGATCAGCTACCAACAGAAGAGACCGCCAAATGAAGAAAGTGTGGCAACGTTCCGCAGACAACCCTCGGGGAACATATGGTCAACTAAGCAAAGAATAATCAGAGAAAGATGGCTCATCCTTGTAAGGGCCGTCAAGGAGAGCAGACTCAAAGGAATCAAGTCAATGGGTCCCGGGATCCAACAGATTGCATAAACATCAAATCAATGGGGATCGAATGCATATCAGATGACTCGGCTCCGTGATCCAACAGAAAGGAGACACAGTCAGCAAGGGAAACCGAGCGCAAAGAAAGTGTTGCATTTTCCCGTAGATAGTCCTCAGGGAACAATGCAAACTAATCATGGAATAGTCAAATCAGATCTCATCCTTGCGAGGGCCGTCAAGGAGAGAGGACTCAAAGGAGTCAATCAGAATGGTCTCGGTGGATGACAGATCGTCTAACATCAGAAGAAACTGCAGGTCTAGCAAGGTGTCATAGCGTCTCACAGATAACACTCGGAGAGCACTATGAACTAGGCAAGGAATAATCCGAAACAGTGAAGCTCAGCCTTGCGAGGACCGCCAAGGTGAGCAGACTCAAAGGAGTCCGAGAAGATTGGCATCGTGCACCTACAGATTGGACGTACAATCAGCAGGGAGGCCGAATAGTCAAATCAGACGATGTGGTTTCGGGCTCCAACAGGGTAGAGACAAAGTCAGTGTATGAAACTGATCGTAAAGAATGTGTCACATCCTCCCGCAGATAGTCCTCGGGGAGTAATACGAACTAGGTCAATCAAGTCTTGGGATTGCTGGTGTGGCATCTCAGGTCCTCCAAAGCAATCAATTAATCAAACCTCAGGAGTGCATAAGATCATGCGAGGGGGAAAATAATCAGTCAATCGCAGAACATCCCTCTGATCGGTCAAATCAGCTGAGATGGCACAAAAGATAATCAGAAATCCTCTGGGTGCCTTGGGTGGGTAATATAGACAGGATATCGAGGATGGGTCAATCAAGAAGATGAGCGAGATCATGAGGGTCCGGTCACCGTCACAATGAAACATGTATCAAGATAGTCTATTGACGAGTCCGGAAATCGCTGCTTTAAAAATTGGTTTTTATCTTCGTATGTGAAAAATAAAGTATGTCGTTCGTTGTAGGCGACGATCGGAAACGGTCAAGAATTAACCACAAATTTTATTCAATTTTAATCGAGTGGTTTTATGTTTATTTTACTTGGGCAAGTCCCAAGGTCGATCACAAGGAGGCAAAGGAACAACCTAGAGATATGTCTATCCAATTTCGTGTTCGGTTTTCAAGGTGGTATTTTTTTGAAAATTTTAATGCAAATAAGGGATGCAAGATGCGGTTTTTGCCTATTTTAGGGACTAAAATATAAATTTCAATCAAATGATGTTCGAAAAATATAAAACTTGGCCACAATGTAAAATATGATGAAATGAGTGCACTGTAAATTTTTTTGGAATTTTTGGATGTAATATGAATTTTTTATGAATTTTTTAATGCAAACAGAATGATTTTCAATCTTTAATTATAATAAATATCAAACCTACTTATTTTCGAGAACCAAAATTATCTAAGATCTATCACGAGGTGATTGATCTAAAAAAAATCCTAAACCTCGAAAATGTGGGGTTAAATACCTGTTAAAAATTAAATACTGAAATGTGCTAAATGATTTTTACAGGGCAAATGATGCATGCAAATGCAAAGATTTTTGAGCACAATGTCAAGCAAAATTATCTCTACAATATATGAATTTTTGGGGATTTTTAGAGCAACAGTTAATCAACTAGAAATTCCAGAGCATAAGATGGGCAAAATTCGCAATTTTCCACAGAATAATTAATTAATAATTAACCACTACTCACAAAAATATCCACGACATGTCAAAAATGTAGAGAATTATACGAAGAACACAGTGCTATTTTTAAATAAAATAATGTAGAGGATAGGTCTAATACAGAGGAAGAACACAAGGGTGCAAATGTAATTTAAACAAAATATGAAAAAGAACAGTGGGGAATCTAAGAGTGATTACCTATACCCATGGGGGTATTATTGCAAATTCTCCAGAGGGGACACGTGCATAGCACGTGCCCTCTGGGGCGGACTGAACTGCGATTTGAAGAAGGTCCAAGGGTTCTGTGCAAATTTTCCCCCACGGCACGTGACCCTCACGTGGAAAGGTGGTGCGGCGGGAGGCTCATGAAGGGGCTCTACGTGGCGAGCTTCTGTGCTTCGACTGGAACCGAGGCCCTTGGCTTAGACAGCTGGTTCGGGGTTCGCTTCGGAGTATACCTGGGTCGTCGATGAAGATGATCCAACGCCTGACGCTTTTGAGTTGAACGGACGGTCCGATCTGTCTGTCTGGTTGATTGGATGGTGTAGAGGGGCCGACACACGGCCGGACATCGATGGCAAAGCGGCGAGGCATAGCTCCAGCGATGAGGAGGAATTGCCTGGAGTCGATGAAGACGTCGGGGATCGGGCGAGAATGACGATGACGTTGGGCGGAGTCGAAGGCGATGAAGTCCGGTGATGTGGCTTGGAGGCGGAGGAGCGTCGGCCTTCCTCTGACTGACACATGACCAAGAGGGGGCGAAGGGGAGGATCCTGCGCTGGAGTCGAGTGGCTGGAGTCGATGTTGTGGCGTCGGTGGTCGATGAAGTCGGTGAAGGCGACGACGGAGTTGGTGAAGAAGGTGCTATCGTTGGCGGAGTCGGAAGCAGAGATGAAGATGGTTGGTGGAAGCGTAGCAGTGGTGGTTTCGGAGCGGAGCAAAGGATGAGCGGCTGAGCATCCGAGCGATGAGGAGCTCGGAGGTGGAGGGATAGAGAGAGAGAGAGGGAGAGAGAGAGAGAGAGATAACCTAGGCTCAATGGCGGTGCCGGAGCGAAGCAGCTCGCTGGAGGAGGGAACTGCGACGAGGGAGTCGTCCTCGGATCACGCCGATGGCAAGTTGTCACCGCTTGGCTGTGGAGACGGCGGATGATCGTCGGGATGGTGTCGAGGTCTTTAAATAGGGTACGAGGAAGGCGGTCGGTGGGAGATAGTTGGCGAAGATAGCGGAGGGCCGGTGCGGCCGGCCAGCGGAGAAATCGGGGGAAGGTGCGAGGTTGAAGGTGCTGGACAGTGGCCATCCGATCGGCCGAGATCGGACGGCCAATCGTGCGCCACGTGGTGGGGAGTGAGTAAGAGGAGGGCGTGGGGCACATGCGGAGTACGTGCCTAGGAGGCACGTGCGACGCACGTGCGCCCGCTAATTATTATTATCATTATCATTATTTTAATAATTTTTTTATAAATAAACGAAAAATAGAAAAGCCTTAAAACCACTGACACGTGGCAGCCTCTGGGGCGGCAACGTGTCAGCACCAGAAAATTCGAGAATAAAAACCTTTGTAAAATCAATAAAAAATAGCAAATGGCCTCAGATCGAAAAAGTTCCTTCACAAAAAATGCTCGTCGCAACGAGATCTACAACTTTTATGAAGACATCAAAGCCAAATTCGATCAAATGTAAAAAGTGAATTTTTGGGGTATCCCATGTACATAAAATACCTTGATTTTTGGGTTTTCTAATTTTTTTGTCATTTTTAAAACAAGATAAAAAATCTGGAAAATATGAAAAAATCAAAGATAAATAAAAAACATCTAATGTAATTTTTTTGGATTTTTATTAATAAAGAAAATATATGCATAAAATATAGGTCAGAAAACCGCTAAAATATACAATGTACAAAAGAGGCCCAAAACCCAACTTTCACATACGAGCTCCGATTCACTTGAACTTGATCTTGTTTTGAAGGTAATTGAATGTGCATTAGTTCAAAAGTGAGTAGGTTCAGATCGGACACTGGATGGGGAAGATATGTGGCTTTTAGTCTGACAATCCTGAAATTAGGGTTTGGGTTTTGGTCCACTTAACAGGGTTAGTGATTTTTTTGTATTTTTAATTTATTCTTGTTAGTGATATGTACACAGTGGAGGTGGGTTTTTGGCATTCGGAGTTAGCGTGGAGGAGTTAAAAATAGGGGAAGTTAGGCTATTTACAGGCCATTTTTTGCTTGGATTTTTAGCTTCTTATTTTATGCAGAAATTAATGCTAAAATGCAATTCTTATGAAATCATGCATAAATGCTAATTATGCGAAATAAATGCAGAAGTGCAGTTGATTTTGAGGGACTTGAGCTTAATTAATGAGACTTAGAGTGGTGAATCCGAGATTCATCATCTATCCAGCTCAGAAATCAAGACGGATGGAACCTCAAAATAGATAGATCAGTAGAAGCATCACGGTATCATCCTCAAATCGTCAAAGCACATCACATCCTCAATCCGGTGTGCGAGATCAAAAATGTCCAATAAGAATCACACCTAATAATCACTCACCATCAAAGTCCTCAATGAGCTCCAAGCACAAATTTCAACTCAGATTCACCAAAGTGAAGATATCAATCTCAACGTCCTTAAAAAGTGTGCCCAACTTACTCAAATCATCAATAGAAGTTGTAAACCTCGATGCGGGCTATCTGTAAAAGCACAACAATCCCGGGTGATAGAAGAGATGATACGGGGGACATGAGGAGGGTGGGCAAGAAGCGAAACGAAAGATCTGGCGAAGATGATTGAGCTCAAGCGCCAATATCACGACTCAATGCAAATGAGGAGATATATGTATAAGAAAGGAAGAGAGACTCAAAGATAAAAAAGGATGACTCACATGGACGGGACCGATAACTCAAAGGGATATGAAAATGCAAATGGACTCCAAGTTACAATCAATACACCAAGCTAACCCCCAATTCACCTACTCAACACAGTGAAGATCGAGATGTGGTCTTTTTATCTTGTCGATTTTATAGTTAGGTGATCATCACAAAGTTTCACACAGAATATAGGCTTGGTATTTGGGCACTAATCCTTAGTGTGTGAGTATGAATAAAATGCCCAGACAATGAGGGGGTTGCTCTCCCCAAGACAAGGGATCCATTACGTTTTATTTTAGGTCCAATAGAGTAGCAGTCCCGATTTTATTTTGGTTATCACTTTTTTGGTTATTTTACAATGTACGTGCCTAACGGGGTTCCAATTTCCATTAAGCATCCTAAGTGGTCAAAATAAGGGGGAGAGGATCGGAAAAGCCATGTAAGTCGGGAATCCATGATGTATGACAAGTAAGAAGACTTACAATACTTCGCAGCTCTCTTCATGCGGGATGCAGAACTGAATTGATAACCTATGCTATATGAGATGCAATTCGAGGAAATCACCCTAGATACATGATTCTGTTATCGTGAAACACATATTACAAAATTGACTAAGTCCAAATCATATCTATAGGTACATACATATATTAGGTGTTTAGACCTTAGTCTATCGTCAAGCAATCCTAAGCTAGGGCTCATTCACACAAAATAATAAAAATAAAATAAAAAACAAAAAATGTCATCAAGGCTACCGAGGGAACAATCCCTCGGTCAATAGACCTCGGGAAGTCGAAGTGTGAGAGTCCTATATTATTACATGCCAAAGTCTCACTCTCTCACATAAATTTACAAATATATATATATATTGAAATGTGAAATGAAATAAAGCTAACTAACTGTCTCAAAAATTTCTTCTCCGTCTGCCTTGGATGCTCTCTCCTGCCAACTCAGTCCGAAAGTTGGATCCGCCTTGCTTGGTTGCACAAGTCCTTCTAGGAGATCCTCCGTCGTGCAGCGGTCCCTCACATCAAAGACAAATAGAGAAGAGGTCAGAACAATCACAATAATATCAATAAATATTGCAAATAAATAAATATGGACAAGAGTGAAGGATCAAATAAATAATACATATCCCAAACGACGTTGCTCCTTGGCAACGGTGCCATTTGATAACGCGAGGATAATCATCAATCATGCATTCCACACAAGGCGGGAAGACAGTCGTTGTGTTGACCGACAAAAACCTCGGTTAATCAACAATTAACCCACAATATGAATAAAGCAATCAAATCTAAAAAATGTGGAGTTAAAATTTATTATAACTCTACATGCAAATGTGTATAGCTTGTAAGCATGTGTAGAGGTCGAACACTGAGAGCAAATGGTTCGGGGCAAAAATGAATGCACAAAATTATTCAATTCTTTTCTTGTCCATGTTATTATTTTTGTTAGTTTTCTAATTTTTAAATTTTTTAAATTTTTAAAATTTATATTTTTATATTTGATTTTCAATTTTTCTGATTTTCTATATTCCTTTTCTATTTTTATCTTTTTCTATTTTCTTTTTCTTTTATAAAAACAATATAGCCCATATAAGGCTTTATTTACACAATATATAGAAATATATTTATAAATGCTATTAAATATAATCAAATTTCAGAAAATAATTTGTTTTTGGATTTTTAATATTTTTCTAATGTATTTGTATTTTTCTTAAAATTGTTGCTAATTTTTATGTATTTTTAAAGTAAAAAATATCCCAAATATAGGGTTAGTAAATAATCTGAGATTAATTTGGGCTTTAAAAATATTTAATAAGTCCTAAAATTACCCAAATTAATTTTAATATAAAAATAATAATATATAGATAATTATAAAATAGAAAAACATATTTTTGGTGTTTTTGGGGAATTTTTATATTTTTTGTTGGATTTTAGAGCTTTTTGAATATTAAGTTCTTATTTTTAGGGATTTTTGTTTTCTGGACTCAAAAATATCAAAATATACCATATATAATTTTTTGTATTTTTCATTAAGTTTTTATATTTTTGGTATTTTCTAATTTATACTGGGATTATTTAGGCTCCTTTTTAATTTTAATAAATAGATTAATGCAAAAAATGCCAATTAAAAATATGGGAATGAATCTTCAAGGCATTAGGTATTTATGCCTATTATTTTGTAATTTTAAGAGATTGTTAGGTATTTTTAATAATATGATAAAACATACAAAAATACATGTCCTAACAGGGGCATTTTTGCAAATAAAATAAATTCCGAGGGTATCTGTGCAAAAATACTAATAGTTTACAACGTTTATTTAATTTTAGTGGCTAAATTACGATTACAAAAACCGCCGGGGCATATGTGCAATTTTATCAACGCGTGGACAACACGTGACTCGCATAGGCAGGGACCAAAATGTAAATATATGAAAGTTCAGGGACTTGTTTGCAATTTTTACAAAAATATATAAAGTGAATTTCATTTTTTTGGACTTAAAAATAATTACAAAAAGTTATTGTGGAAGACATGCAATTTTGCTACCTCGCGTGGGACGACACGTGAGGTGACGTGAAACAGACATAAACGTAATTAAAATAACCACAAGTTCCTTTATGCAAAATTTCCACTTATTTTATAACATTACATTTTATTTACAGGACTAATTACTAAATACAAAAATACAGGGACTAGATATGCAATTTACCCCAATCTTAGGCGCGGGCAGATGGTCTATATCATTTCACTCATCCACGTGTCAGCTCCTCAATGCCCGATGACGCTTCGTCCGCGGATGGCCAAGATTAGATCGCGTGGCGTGATCGGACGGTGACTGCGCGACTGATACCAACGGCTATGATATGAACTGGGACCTCCTTCTTAATCGGACGACGGAGGAAGGGGCTGGATGAACATGGAAGAACACTCGCCTGTGCGAGGTTCTTCCGACGAGATCTCCCTGATCCGGTGGTATTTGCTGCTCCAAGGGTCCCTATGGCTTCCTGGAAGGTGGCTCTATCTGCTGGAGGTATCAAATTGGACAGAGGTGCGCTGGAGCGCCTCCACAAGGTTGGAAAAGGGGAAGCGTTCCAGGTGCCTCCGACATTGCTTGAATTCGACTCCTGGCACTGTATCGAGCGCCTAACCTGACACGAAAAATCACGCAGCTCGAGGGGATTCTCCTTGACCAAGCTTGAAGCTGAAATGCACAGGAAAGGAGAAGGGCGACGAAGCTCCGACGAGGGGAGGTGGGTGAGCTTCCATTCGCAGAACCAAAGAGGTTCTGGTTGATCTGAGATGGTTGGGAGATGGAGAACGCGAGAGGGAACAAAGTGCTGCTCCGACGAACAAAAATAAACTAAACTAAGTTAACCAACTACCCTAATTACTAAACTACTGATATAAATGAAATGCACGAATTAAAACCTAGCTAAATATGCCAGAAAAGCAACTCTTATACCTGGTTGGGCGCCAGGGAGCTGGGCCTCGCCGGAGCGGCAACCTTTGATGCATCTCCCGCCTCCTCGAGCATCCTGTGAGCTCAGGGGATCATCTCCTATCACAAGAGTACTCACTTTGGCCGAGATCTGGAGTTCTAGGGTTTGGGGGATGACCAAAGGAGCAAGGAGGAGGAGATGGAGTTATTTAAAAACAATATGGAACACCCTTATTGACTGACCGTTAGCAAAGAATCTAATGAATATACAGGTGATCTAAGGTCTCAACGTGAATCAAGATTGATTTAGGAGAAATTCTCGTAAAGACATCGGGGTCATTTGATGGATAGATCGACCAGGAAAAAATGCCCGAAATCGGGGGGAAATATACTTCTAACGAGTTAGGTCTTGGATGTGACAGTTAATCAGAGGTCAACGGTCCGCGGCCCGCGATTGGTCCAACTCAGCACAAAACGACAAATTTAAGTGACCAATTATTGACTTGTTAATTACACCCAATAAATGATTATATTAATTTTTTAGTATAAAATAAAAAATATTTATTATTTTATGTAGTATTTTATTATGATTTTTATTTATTTTTTTGGCTTTATTTATTAGTAGTTAATTTTTATTAGTGTATTTATAGGTATATTCATCTATGTTTTGTGCATTTTTTTATTTTGTATATTTTATTTTATTATTTTATACTTTTATTTTATATATTTATAACTTTTTTTGAGTCTAAATATATTTTATTCTATTTTTAGGATGTTATTTGTACACTTTAATAAATAGATATGTATATTATGTAGGTATATTTACGGGTATTTTACCTATGTTTTATGTACACTATTTTATTTTAATGTATTTTCATGAGTTTTATTTTAGTTTTATATTTTTAATAGAATATGTATAATATTTACAATATTAGGAAAACATAAAAGAATTAAATAATAAAAGAATATATCCCCTTTTATTTATATACATAGGTATTTTGCCCATGTATTTTCATAGACTTATTTTATTTTGCATTTTTCCTTTTGATTTTATTCTAATTTTAATATGTACATGTGTTATAAATAATATTTATAAAATTATAAAAATATGAATTTGTAAAAATAATGAATAATGAATAAATTGAATATTTTAATCGGTAGAATGTACAATAGGGGCCCAAAACCTAACTTCTACACAGCAACCCCAAAAAAAATATAAAACCACCACCATTAAATAGCTCGTTAAAAGTTATATACAATTGAGTTGATTTTGATATGTTTTGAGTTTTTATTGAAAACATATAGGTCTGTAAATTTTGGTTTCTGGCTTTTATTTTGTGTATAAAATGAACAATGTATATTATTTTTGCGCAAACTTAATTTTGTATTTTTATTTACATTATCATCTACAACTTTTATGTACAAAGTTTCTTCACTTGATGAATAAATAATAAAGAATAAAATAGGTGTCAAAAATGCATAATTAATGAATGAATAAATGAGGCATTGATTGTATTTTTGGCCCTTATCTCCCCTCACTTTATTCCTTGTCGACCAACTCCATTCTGGACTTGGTCTCGGGGTTAGGGTCATAAATATTTTCAATATTTTATTTCTTTTTCTTTTCTTCTCTTTATTCTATAATTTTGGCATTTAAAACCTTATTTTGTTCACAAATACTACAATAAATAATGAATGTTATTATGCACAAATCGATGCTATTTACATGCATTTGCTAGGATTTTTAAGGCCAAAATGATAGAATAAAGGTGATGAAATGGATATTTATCACGAGGCTATGTGCATAGTGAGATGGAAGGGAGTATTGTGCACAAGATTGATGAAGGAATCAAAGAGAACAGGGGCATGGATTTGGCATGATAAATCAAGGAAGAGAGGCACATCGATTGTTCTGACATTCTTGGGCTGCAAGGGTCCATGCAAGGGGTGTTGATCGGGCGGGTCAACACTTCATGAATGCTCATTGGTCTGCATGGCTACAAAACGATAAAACAAAAATAAAAAATTAAAGAGTTTTAAAAATAAAATAATAGATGATTTTATTTATAAAAAACTTAAAACATGAAAATATTTCTTATTTTATAAACTATTTTATGGTAATTTTTACTTATTTTTACAACTTCATTTATTATAGTTCATTATTTGATATTATATATAGGTATATATATATATATACAAGTATTATATGTATTCCTATTTTATTTTTATCATTTATATATACAATACTGTATTTATATAATTTGTATATTTATAATATTGTTTAATATGCATTTACATTCTTTATTGTATGAAAATAATTTTATTTATGTGTATAAATAATTCATGTATGTAAATTATATGTACATTATACCTACGCATTGAACTTTATTATTTATTTTATTGTCTTTTAAATATTTTCATTTGTATTTGTATTTTTAATATGTATTAGACAATATATGCAATAATTCAAAAAATATAAGGAGGTTAAAATGTAAAGAATAAAATAATTGGTTTTACGTATATATGCCCAAGTGCTACCCAAAAAACCGTCTTTTCATATTAGCTCCATTTCCAATGAAACCACCTTCATTTGATAGATAATTTAATTTTAAATATAATGAAGGCGAGTTTGATTCAATTTAAGTTCAAATGGAGTAGATATTGATCAAAGAAATTCTATTTATACCTTTTTCATCTGAGTTTACCAAAGTGTATTATGCAAGATTTATTTTGGAAAATATTTTCATTATTTTCTATACATTATTATGTAGAAGTTTGTGTTGAACACTTTATTGTTTGAGGTGTGTAAGATGAAAAACAAAATACAATGGATTTTAATTGTTTATACAATGTATTGTACATAAAGAATTAGGGTTTTATTGTTTATTTCTGTATAGTATTTCACCCTTAACTCCCCGTACTTTATTCCCGGTCGACCTAGTCAATATTTGACTTGGTCCCGGGGTTTTAGGGTCAATTCATATCTTTGATACTTCCTTTATTTTTCTTTTTTTGCTTTATTCTTTTATTTTGGTTTTAAATACATGTATTTACCTACTAATTACATATTAGTGTCAGATGTTAATTCATGCGGTTAGCAGTATTTATAGGTATTTTACTAGGGATTTAAATCCAAAATGGAAGAATAAAGGCAAATGAATGGCTATTCATCACCCCCATATACTTACCTTTGTTAGTCTTTAGCAAACACTTATTAGGAGAATAAATGATGTAAAAGAAAAGAAAGAAAAGGAAAATAAAGAACCTAGAATGATTATGATTCTTAAACTTGTCTTCATCAAATCAAAGTTTGGAGCTCAATAAGACTTTTGGATTGTTCGTTTGTCGGAATCTCATTAAGAATGGGATTTAAAACTTAACAGACCTCAAGTTCCGCAATCCTTTGCTCAACTCCCCTCAATATCCAGGTTAGAATAGGTCTTTTCACACGCAAACCCTTATGACTCTGAGTCTCACGTGTGCAATGTATGTGAAATGTACCTCTCCTCATTTGAAACGACAAAGACAGTCTTCCTCAGCAAGGTAACCCTAATTCCCCGATATAGATACTTTTCATTGAGGAGCAGGATATTTCCTTCTAATGTCAAGTATAACTGGCTCAAAAAAGAGGGGGTAGAGAGAAGAACGGATTTGTGACTGGTGTAGTCACATATCCTTTGGAATTTGTCCAATGTAGCCAAGTCTCCAGCTGCAGGCAACCTTGTAACTTTGACTTTGAAGCATAAGCCTTGCTTATTGATATATAACTCCGATGGGAATGACTTTTCATTGATTTTTTGCAACATCTATTTTTCAAAGTACGCATTTCATACTCATTTTTTAAGTACATATACAACATCATTTACATAAGGAATTTTTCTTCTTAAGCTAGTAGACTATCCTCTTTTGAAGCTTTATTGCAACCCACAACATCATGTCTTTAGACGTGCATGCCACTATATGGGGTCGGGGTGCACTGGCCTCCTATTGGGATGACGTATGTTTCCACACGCGTGCTTCTCAAGATAAAGAATCCGGAATTGGTATCGTGACAGTTTGATATCAAAGCCTGGTTACTCAGTAATTTATGTAGTAATTAACAACTATGAGCGGTATTCAGAAACTAAGGTTGTCTTAAGATCCTTTGATCTTAAAAAGTGACTGTAATACCATTCACAAGTCATTGTCCCTTGTATACATCATGCTAAAACATATAGGACCTAACCTTTGGGCTAGATTCATCCTAGGATCATGGCAAACGAAGACGTGTCTAGGAAATTAGCGGCTATGATGGTAATGCTCCAAGAGATGGGGCAAAATCAACATGAATTAGAGGAGAGACTCAATTCATAAGATGAGAGACCCCATGCATCCCGACCTATGGATGCTAGGGTTGAGGGCTTCGTTCACCTTTCTGAGAAATCCTAGATAATTGTGTAGTACTGATAGAAGGACATTAGCTACATGTTTTCCTACTACTTATTGAAATGGATGATTTTGATCTCATCCTGGGGATGGACTGGCTGGAAAGACATCATGCATGCCTTGACTGTTTCCAAAAGACAACAACTTTTCACATTCCCAACTCGATAGTGTTCCAGTTTATTAGAAAGACATCCAGTGACGATGTCAAATACATCCCTACTCTGAGGGCACAAAAGTTGTTAGAGCAAGGGTGCAAAGGTTATTTAGCTTATGTATCCACTACCTCAGGGTCAGACATAATAGAAGATGTACATATAGTGTATGAGTTTCCTGATGTATTTCCAGATGAATTACCTAGATTACCACCTGAGCGAGATATTGAATTTGAAATCTCTCTCACGTCTGATAGTCGGCCTATCTCTATCCTTCCATATAGGATGGTACCAGCAGCGTTACGAGAGTTAATGGTACAGCTACAAGAACTGTTAGACAAATGCTTCTTTTATCCTAGTACTTCACCATGGGGTGCACTAGTTTTGTTTGTAAGGAAAAAGGATGGGTTAATGTGGTTGTGCATTGACTATAGGTAGATAAATAAGAGGACAATAAAGAACAAGTATCATCTTCTAAGAATATATGATACCTTTGACCAGTTGCAGGGTTCAATTGTGTATTCCAAGATTGACTTAAGATCTAGATACCATCAGTTGAAAATTAAAGATGCGGATATCCGCAAGACAAGCTTTCGAATTAGATACGGACATTATGACCTTTTATTTATGCCTTTTGAACTGACAAATGCCCCAGACACCTTCATGGATCTAATGAATAGAGTATTCTGGGAGTTTTATATTACTTTGTAGTAGTCTTTATTGATGACATGCTTATTTACTCCAAGGATAAGTACCAGCATGAACACCATCTCTGACAGACACTTGAAACATTGAGAAAGAACAAATCGTATGATAAATATAGCAAATGTGACTTCTGGCTATATGAAGTATCCTTCTTAGGCCATGTTATTTCTGGAGAAGGTATATCGGTTGATCCTGCAAAAGGTTAGTGCAGTTATAAGTTGGGAACATCCGAAGATTGTCAAAGAAATATGATCTTTTCTAGGTCTAGCTGGTATTGTAGAAGATTTGCGAAGGACTTTTCACGAATAGCATTGCCAATGACTAGGCTGACTTGGAAGGAAGTCCCATTCATATGGTCTGATGCATGCAAAACATGTTTTCATACACTGAAAGAATGCCTAACATCTGCCCCATCCTTACTCTACTCTTCAGGACTGAAAGGGTTTACAATGTACATTGATGCATCTAAAGGTCCTGGGGTAGTTCTTATGCAACATGGCATGGTAGTTTCTTATGCATCACGACAACTCAGGACACATAAGAGGAATTACCCGACACATGATCTTGAACTAGCTGTCGTAGTCTTCGCTTTAAAGATATGGAGACACTACCTCTATGATAATATTTTTGAGATATTCACCGATCATAAATGCTTGAAATATATGTTTGATCTGATGGATCTCAATATGAGACAGAGACGATGACTAGAGATATTGAAGGATTATGATTGCACCATCTCCTACCACCCCGGTAAGGGGAACACCGTAGAATATTCCCTTAGCAGAAGAACTTATTCACCTGGTTTGGTGAGTGCTATCCACTTCTGGGTTTACTATCAACATTGAGTAAATGGAAACCATTTGATAGTATTGCTGATACTATAACTATTCCTTGATGATACAAAACAGAGATCTGGGATAGAATGAATAAAGGGCAGGAGGATGATCCAGTCTTTAAAGACTTGAGACAACAACTTGAGAAGAATGAGATAGAGGGATTCCAGATGCAAGATGGATTACTATATAATCATCACAGAGTTTGTGTACCAAATACACCCGAATTGAGGAAAAACATCTTACGTGTAGCGCATTGCTCTAGATTATCTATTCATCAAGGAATTATGAAGATGTATAAGGATCTTTGTTCACACTTTTGGTGGCCGAGAATGAAGAAGGATTTAGTTTGTGAATTCATGTTTCACGTGCCAACAAGTAAAATCTTTACACCGAAAGCCACTAGAATTGTTGCAACCTCTCCCTATCCCTGAATGGAAATGGGAAAGCATTTCCTTGGACTTTGTTACCGGCTTACCTCAGACAACCGATGGTAAAGATAATATATGGGTCATAATAGATCATCTAACCAGTGCAACACACTTTATTCCAATAAGATTATCTTCCACTCCTTTCCAGCTTGCTGAGTTATATATTACATATGTGATCCATCTCCATGGCATTCCAAAGGAGGTAGTTTCTAATCGAGATTCACGATTCACATCATACTATTGGGAGAACTTCATGAAAGCATTAGGCACACATCTATGCTTGAGTACAACATATCATCTGCAAATAGATGGTCAATCAAAATGAAGGATTCAGACACTAGAGGATATGTTATGAGCATGTGCCTTAGAATGGAAGGGATTTAGGCATTTTCCTCTCGCAGAATTCAGCTACAATAATAGTTACCATGCAAGTATTGGCATGGCACCATTTGCAATACTATATGGACGTAGGTGTACTACTCCTCTATGTTGGCAAGGGGTTGGGATAAGGAAGCTTTATGATTCAGATAGACTCTAGGAGACACGGGAAGCTGTAGAGCTTGCTCGAAAAAGACTAATAATTGCTCAGAGTCGCTAGAAAAGCTATAGTGATGCTAGGAGAAAAGATATTGAATTCGAGGTAGGTGACTTTGTATTTATCGAAGTATCGCCCATGGAGGGAGTTCATAGGTTCAGCTTGCATGAGAAGTTGGCACACATGTTCGTGGGTACCTTTGAAACTATTCAGCCGATTGGAAAAGTTGCATATATACTTGCACTTCCCCCACATCTTTCGACAATAAATGAAGTTTTTCATGTATCAAATCTGAGAAAGTATAATAAGGATTTTGAGCATAAGATAAGCTATGATGATCTACATGTTGAGCCAGACATGACATACCCAGAAATACCTGTGCAAGTACTAGACATGGATATCAAGAAGTTGAAGAATAAAGAGGTATCTCTAATTAAAGTATCGTGGCAGAACCAAGATTTCAAAGAAGAAAAAAGGAAACCTGAGGCGGATATGAAAGTGAAATACCCTTATTTATTTGAATGATAACACTATGCATTGTGTATATCTTCATTATAAATAAAAGGACGTTCATTCCCTTTAAAGTTGTTACGGTTTCAATCTTCTTTAATGTTGTTATACCTGCATTTTGAGTCTCGAGTACGAGATGTCCTATAAGATATTATAATTGTAAAGCCTTGAACTTGGATGTCTCTTGGATCCTATATCATAAGATCCGGCTCGTCAAGAGGAAACTACCAGAATTTGTTTTATGTGAATCAGACTTCATTTCGAATTGTTATATTTTCGAAAGAAAGAAAAGGAGGCTTAAGATGTCATTAACCCTTAATTATCATCATTAAGACTAATTAATCATGATTAAAGATAAGAACGGATTGAGGACTGCTAATGACCATAATCGAATACTAATTAGAAGTCAACAAAAGTTAAGCATGAGTCGCGAAAGTCAAATCACGATTAGTGAAAGTTAATCACGATTATTGCTAATTAAGCATCATTAGAGGATCTAGAAGCTTCTGGAAAGTTATAACTTAAGACTTAAGTTTTGGATAAGTTTTGGCAAAACTATGGGCCAAAACCATGGGCCGCTGACAAGAAGTTAAGGATTAAACCATGGTTTACTAACCATGGTTAGCGGTTTTCTCAAGCCTATAAATAGCCCCAACCCATTCATTCTCTATGATTTCCCCTACAACCACTACCCCGAGGGCTAGGGTTGAGAGGTCGAGAGGAGGAGAGGGAGGTGGGGAAGAAGCGCTAGCGAAGCGCTGCCGGAAGGACGAGGAGGAGTACGATACGATCCTCTCCTAGTTGGATTCGTAAGCAAGCTCTAACTTGATCTTGGTTTTCGATTCATCTTCCTTTATAATTCATTTTCTATTATGGTTCGAGGAGGATTCTATGCAACACCCTACTTAGGTGCGGGCGACTATACACGTCAGTGGACCCTATGATTCATCACACCTTCACTCATCTAAGACGTGTGGTGTCTACTGATTCCCCATTTCTTGCAGTTCGATTCTATTCTTTCGTTTTTGTTGTTGTTTTCCTCTTAGTGATTTTTGATGAATCTACGTTTCATCATCTTTATTCTATCATTTTGGCCTTAAAAACCCTAGTAAATGCGTGTAAATAGGCTTAATTTAGGCATTTTAGCATTCATGCATCATTGTGTAAATACTGTATAAAATGCGGTTTTAAAGCCAAAATTATAGAATAAAGAAAAGAAAAGAAAAAGAATAAAATATTGTAAATATTTTATGACCCGAAACCCCGAGACCTAGGCATCTTGATGAATAGGTCGACAAGGAATAAAGTTGGGGGAGATAAGGGCCAAAATACAATAAAAATCCCTTTCATTTTATTTATTCTTTATTCATTTTAGGATCGATTTTTGGTTCCACTTTTATACTCCAAATAAAGAAACTTTGTACATGAAAGTTGTAGATAATTAAATAAATAAATATACAAAATTGATTTCACCTAAAAAGAATGTACAGATAAAAAGATATGATCTGAATAAAATTCCAGAATCCCAACTTCCCAGACCCTTATCTCCCTAATAAAAACTCGAAATGCATCAAACTCACCTTTAATTGTATATAATATAAAATAACTATTTAATGGCGGTGGTTTCGCATTTGGCGGAGCTACGGTTTGAAAGTTGAGTCTTGGACCCCTATTGTATAATTGTACAGATTAAAATATTCATTTTATTATTTATTCATTATTTTTATATTTTTATATTTTTATAATTATATATATATATATATGTATATGTATACTAAAATTAGAATAAAAACCTAAATAAAATACAAAAATAAAATACTTGTAATATAATACATAGGTATAAGACTATACACATACGTATACAATTTATACTTTTATTTTATTAAGTGTACAAAATACCTCAGAAAAATAAAATAAAAATATATTTAAGTATATAAAAGTATTTTATAAATTTGTAAAATAATAAACAAAAATGAATAAATTAAAAATGCAAAATAAAAATAAAATACTTAAATATATAGATAAAGATACCTATAAAGGGTATAAATGGTAACTTGTAAATTAATACCTCCTAAAAATAAATAAAAATTACCATAAAATAATTTATAAAATAATAAATATTTTCTATTTAATAACAAAAAAATAACAAAACAGTTTACTATTTTAAATTGATTTTACAAATAATTTTCCCAGGGTTTTTTCTGGTTCGTCCACGTGGACCAACCAGCACCCCCTGCACCCTGTCAGAATGTGTTTTTGCCCTATTTCTCGGAATTTTAGGGCTCGTATCATTCATAATTTCACTTCGAGCCCTTCTTGACTTTTTATCCCCATACATCCCTTGTACACGTCCATGCATCATATTTAGGATTGGATTACGTATGTGCCTTATGTTCTTCGTCCTTTGGGCCGTGTTGATCATCTCTCTGACCAAGGTCTGTATAGTGTCAGATCTGAGTTTTTTTGGCGTTTCTCCAAATTGTGGAGGTCACGCCTTTCACCATTTCATGAAGCATCCTTCTTGACTTTTTCTCTCCATAGATAAATGATCTACGCCCAACCATTACTTAGGGGATTGGATTCATGATACGCTCAATATTCATCGACCCATGGAGCTTGTTCATCACATTGTACAAAAAAACCCCTATGCTGCTGTCAGAATAGCTTTCTTGCCTTGTTTCTCCTAATTTTGGGGCTCGCACCTTTCATTTTTTGGCATCTACTTCTTCTTGTATTTTTCTCCTTGTACATATGGGATACACGCCCAGTGCTTGGATTTTCCAAGATTGCCCTCGTTCGCCCGTGATCATTCATTGAAGGGCACGCCATCACCACTTGTACATAAACCACCTCCATTATTCCCTCTCATTTTTGAACTCCTTTTGTCCCTTCTTCCTCCCTTCTTTCATGTGCTGAGGTTAGAGGGAGGTGACAGCAACCTCACCTCGCCGTTAGGAGGAGCGGAGGAGTGGCGCAGAGGCGTATCCACCCCCATCTCCATCCCTTGGCCGTGAGGTTTATCTCTTGGTTCTTCCCAGCCAATCGAGGTCGTCTTTGCTTGTTTTTCTTTATTTTTCTTTGCTGTAGACTAGCTGTAGTGTAACCTTTTATTTCATGTATTCGTTGCCTTGATTTGCGCTCCATTCATCATCCACTTCCCCTCGCCGGAGCTTGCTCCGACGAGCTCCATTTTCACCACCTACTCCCCCAATCATCTGTGCTAGCCCTAGAAACCATCTTCTGTCGAGTCTTGTGTTTCTTCTGCAGGTCCCAGGGCCGAAGGACCCCATCTGGGGTTGTTTTTGCCGACGCCAAACCTCCTGGAGCCACCCTCCTTCACCGACGACGCGGCGACGCTCCGGCTTCTCTTTCGCCATTTTGAGGTCGCCATCCAATTGAGGAGGCTCCCAGGAGGCTTGTGGTGCCATCGGAGGGGATGATGCTGCTCTGAGCACTGAGATTCTGCCACTCCAAAGTCAATAGGGCCATGTTCTACGGCCGTTCTTCCTCCGTGCTCCAGGACCGCTCGATCTCCCTTGTTCTTGAAGAGCTACAGTCACCGTCGGATGCACCCTTAGCTTTGGGTATTTTGCTAATACACCCTGAGCAATTTTGTATTTACTTATAAATGCCAAAACTTTCATCTGTGTTTTAAACTTTTGTAAAATTTGCAAGTTGCCCCCTGGATTTCTGTCTAATTACATATATGCCCTTGCTAGTAGTGTAGTTTCGTGTTGTTGTCTCTATTTATTACATCCATCTATAAAATTCCAAAAATCACCAAAATATTGTCATAAGCTCCTGTTGCATTGTAGATTCACATCTTATTTTTGTTTTTCATTTTTATTGCATTTTATTATTTATAAAAATTCAAAAATACTCATTTTCAGCACTGTTTGCATTTGAAAATACATAAAAATTATAAAAACACCTCAAAAAATTCCCCAAAAAATATATTGTCTATTTTAGTGTGTTTGGACTTCAGTCCAAAAATCACTAAAAAATACAAAACAAAACTCCTAAAAATTATAAAACTCTAAAAACCTTCATAAAAATCTTAAAAATTCTACTAAAATCCTAAAAATACAATTTCAGTTTCTGTATCTTCTCTGATTTATTATCTTTCAATAAAATTAATTTGAGGAATTTTGGACACCATTTGATATTTTTCATCCTCATTTTAGTTTCAGCCAGCAACCTAGTTCACTGTTTTCTAGTATTTTTACCTCTAAAAATACCAAAAAATTTTCATAAAAGTCCAGAAAAATCATAAAAACATTATAAAATTATAAAAAGACCAAAAATATTTTGTTCCCTGATTTTTCCTTATTACCCATTTTTATTAATACATTATCTATTTCTTTCCTTATTTTGTATATATACTTTATTTTATCTTTTTAATGAAAATGAAAATATAAAAATATAAAATATATAAAAAGAAAATACAAAATCAGTAAATTAAAAATAAAAAATAAACAAAAATATAAAATTAAAAACTAAATAAAAAATATAAAATTAAAAACCCACAAAAAATTGCTTAAATAGACATTGATCACATTCACACATTTTGCGCATTTTTGCCCCGTTCTACCTGTTTGCTCCCTGTGTTCGACCTCTACACATACTTGCACCTATACAAATCTTTATTGTAGAGTTATAATAAATTTTAACTCCGCGTCACTTTTCATTGTCTGATTTCTGTTGTGGGTTAATTGTTGTTTGAACTGCGGATTTCGCTAGAGGTCAACTCAACGACTGTTGGTTCGCCTTGTGAACAGACACGACCTCTCGATTTTTGCGTTCAACAAATGGCGCCGTTGCCGGGGAGCAACAACGTGTAGTTCGTCTTCTTGTTTGTGCTTGTGATTATTTGTCTGTTTTCACGGTTTTTTGTGCTTATTATATTTTCCTTATTTTTGATATAATTGTTTGAGCTGTCTAACCCCTCTCTTTGTTGACTTCGTGCGAGGTACCGTGGATCGAGGGAGGTGCTCTACCCTAGGCACCTGGGCACTCACGTGAAGCTGACTTTGCTCGCCTTGCATCGAAGGAGACTTAGAGGAATTTTGAAGACCGAGCTCCGTCTTTTAGTTGTAGCATTTTATTTTCTTGTATTTATCTCTGTAATTTTAGTGAGAGAGAGACTCTAATTTGTAATAATATAGGTACATCGGACATTGGACACTTGGGCCTAATTTCCATGTGTTTGCACACCTGGGGGCTCACCGTGGCTTTCTCGCAATTTTCCTTCGCATTTTTTATTTTGTTTTCCGCTTTTGATTTTATTTCTTTTGTGTGATTGAGCCCTTAGCAGTAGGAGTTGCTTGACGTAGTCTTAAGGCCAAACACCTAATATCTTTGCCTGTGCCTATAGTCTCGTTTGTACTTAGTTTAAACTTTAAACAGTCGCCTCATCATCTTCAAGCCTTCGTGCCGCGGGCCCACCCTGCCAAGCGCTGCTCCTGAACTCGATGTGTCGAGAGGAGGGGTGAGCCTAGACCAGACTCCTGGATTGAAGATCGGTGACCGAATTGTGGTTCTTCACGCTAATAGCAGCTTCTCACACTTAGGGCGATTTCATTGGCTTGCATTTGCATATAGATTAGGTTTCAATTTTGCTGAGCATCCGTGCATGTAGAGTGTTGGAGGCAAAGTGAGCATTTACGCTTTAGCATTCATCATCATTTTCGCCGCTTGCATTGCTTTTCCAACTCTCCCTCTGATTTTGCCAACCTAGGTGCTTAAAAGAATTGAATCCCTGATAGGATCGTGCATTTCTCACTAAAAATCCAAAAAAAGTGACAACCAATAAAATTGGGACTGTTAATATTACTTGACCCTAAAAAAGAACAAAAAGAAAAATCTTGTATTGGGGCGAGTAATCCCCTCATTGTCTTCGTTTTACATTGCTCGCACACATACTAAGGTTAGTGCCCAAATCCTATTCAGCCCCTATGTGTTTGTGCAATATCTTGACTTCTCACCTAACTCTACAACAAACAAGATAAAAAGATCGACTTTTTGGTTTCTACCGAGTTGAGTAGGTGAATTGAGGGTTTGTATTATTTTCTTTTTATTTGTGATTGTTTTGTGTGCATTCTAGATCGTCTCTGCGCATCTGCACCTTTTTCTCACTCCTCTTGACTTGACCTTTGTGCTCTTCCAACTACCATTTTTCCTTTTGTTTCAAGATGGACCCATGGAGCATTTTCTATCCGGACTTTGCGGATCCCTCGCTCACTCTAGCCGGTCCACCTCCCTTTTATCAGGAGGATCCTCCTACTTTTTCTGATTTTTGTACATACCCGCCTCAACTACAGTATCAAGACTCGGATTTCTACCCACCTCCACCTCCACCTGTATATTATCCACCTCCACCTTCACATCCCCCCGAGTCTGATCTGTTGGATTCACCTTTCATGGAGTCCACCCTTGAGCACTTGACCCAGATGATGGATCATATGAGACAGAGGATTGACCACCTCACCAAGAGAGACCATGATATTCCACCATTTAATGATATGGGTTCATTCGAGGATTTCCATGAGAGCTTGCAATCGCCCAAAATACAAAAAAATGAGAAAAATTTAAAAATCCAAAAAGAGTTCGGGAGACCTTTGATCGAGTCAGACTGTGAGGAGAGCGCCCACTTGCCAGAACCTTTGACCACACAACCTCTCACACCCTGTTCCACCTTTGACCCCGAGGATGCCGCTGTACAGACTGCTCTTGGCATGCCTCGTGTATATGCTGATTCTGACTTCCTCCCTTGTATGGAGGAGGTCCAAAAATTCAAAAAAATGCTGACTGAACCTGAAGTGATGGTCACTATTCATGAGATCATCCGTGCCCCACTTCAACAGGCCATGACCATTTCTCTGCTCCCCTTCCCAAGAAGAGAAAGCGTAGGAGCAGGTCTGAGCGTCACATTTTGACCATGGCCACTGCCCACACCATCACACACCGTCCCATTCCTAGGAAAAAGAACACTACCACAGCTTTCATTAGCTGCACCATCTCTGACCACACATGTGATCACACTCTCCTCGACGGCGGTGCTTCGATTAGTATCATACCCTTCTCGCATGTACAATCTCTTCACTTAGGGCCTCTCAAGAAAACTAGGATGATCGTACAGTTTGCTGATGGATCAATAAAGAGGCCGAAGGGTATCCTTGAAAACACCGTCATTTCGATTCAGGGCACGAGCTACCATGTAGATTTTGTTGTATTGCCCATGGAGACCTCCACGGGGGAGAACTCTCCAATCATCCTGGGATGACCATTCCTCGCATCTGCGAGGGTCGTTATTGATTACGGATCAGGAGAGATTTGCTTCCGTCCTGCTGATGAGAGCGAAGTGTCAATCACCGCACCCACAGTTGACCAGAGACCTGCACCTGATGCGACTACACCTATTCTGGCTGACCATGAGGCCTATGATCTATATGAGGATATCAGAGAGACTTTCTTTATGACCGATGATGAGATCCGAGAATTCCTCTCCAAGGAGGAAGGCTCGGAAAGCATAGACCTTGGTGTTTCCGCTTCCTGTGATTGGCGATGTGTTGATGACATCCGTGGGATTTACATGATCGATACCATTAAGTGGAGGGCAGATTTAGAGACTATACAGGATGAACATGTTTTGACTACTTCCACTGATGAGTCCGCTCCTGCTCATGTAGATACTGATGAGACAAAGGCCGAATTTGATTTGATAGCTTTTATTCGGGAATTCGAGCCTTTTGATGAGAAAGATGATCCGGTTGAGATTATAGAGGACGAACAGAGTTCGACTACTTCCACCGACGAGTTTGTTCCTTTTGGTTTTGACCTGGACGAGACCTCACAGGACGACTCTGATTATACTTCTTCCGATGATGATGAGTTCGTCCCATTACACTTTGATATCAGCGAGACTCCTAAGGCCAGACCTAGCCGTACTTCTTCCACTCACCCGTTTGTGCCTTCACACCCTAGGACCCCTGAGGATCTTCACTCTGTCGATCCTGATCGGCTTCCGTCCACTGTGGACCTCAATGTCGACCTACACCATACCAAATCTATTCCTCAACGGTCCTGCAAGAAGGTTCGCTTTCTACTTTCTTGATCTTTGTACATCCATCTTTGTTGTATATTCTCTCTCGTGTATCTCTATCTATCTTCCGTATTGCTCGTCCACCCATTCTCGTGTTTGCCTTACTTAGGACGTACTTTATCCTAAGTATAGGGGGGTGGACGAGTCGAGTTTTCCTTCATCGTTCCGTTTCATCACTCCTGTTGTTGCCTATACTTAGGGCTTCTTTTACCCTAAGTATAGGGGGAGTGGTGTGTACATTCTCACGATCTCTTCTTTCATCTCTTTTCCTCTTTTCTTCTTTTCTTTTTTCCTTTTCTATCTTCTTTATCTATCACAAAGGTGTCGCCCCTTGTAGACAATCTTCTATACTTAGGATGTACTTTGTCCTAAGTATAGGGGGGTGTGCACCCTGAGTTTCTCCATTCTTTGTTCCTCTCCTTTGTCTCCTCTTCCTGTCTATACTTAGGGATATCTTACCCTAAGCATAGGAGGAGACAATCTGAGTATGATCTGTTCATTCCCACCCTTGACCCTCCTTGCTTTGTCTACAGTCTGCTATACTTAGGATTATTTGATCCTAAGTATAGGGGAGACGATCAACTTCTCATTCAGTCATTCATTTCTTCATTCATATTCTTTAGATTTTCCTATACTCAGTACGAGTTATGTCTTCTTTTTTCTCTCTGATCTATGAGGACATAGCTCAAGCTAAGTATAGGGGGGTCGTATATACTACGTATACACTTTAGCCATAACTCGTACTTTCATATTTTCCTAATAATTATGGCTAATAATTCTTTAAAATTCATTAAAAACCTGAATAAAAAGATGTTGATTATTCCTCAAATTCTTTTTGTATTTACTGATTAATAAATCTGGTGAAAATATTTTTTGCAAAATGTTTGAAAAATAGTTTGAAAATCTCTGTGAAAAATCTTTTGAAAACTATTTGGAAAATGTTGTTTTGTTACATGTTTTCAAACTTTGTAAAAATGAGTGGTTTCTAAAATTTTATTTTCTTTGTGTGAAATAAAATGTTTGAAAAATGATTTGCAAATGGTTTGAAAAATGGTTGCAAAAATATTTTGAAAAATCTATCTATACTGTTTGAAAACCTTTGCAAAATGATTTTCAAATGTGTGTACATGTTTGTAAAATGTTTGTAAAAATTATTTTGGACTATAATTTTAAAAATTGTTTGAAAAAGCTGTGTCAAATAAGTTTGAGGAATACACACATCACACCTAAAATTCTTTATATATCTATATCTAAAAAATTGATCACTTACCCTTGTAAATTCTTAAAATCCATTTCTTGTAGATATAAGAAGCACTCCCGTGTAAATATTTTAACCTAGTTTTCAACCAAAAAAATCTTTGTTTTCAAAAATCCCAAAAACATTTGCAAATTAAAAATCCAAAAAAAAACATTTGAAAAATCTCTTCGAAAAATACAAAAAATGCATATGCATCATCATCATCTTTTCAAAAATCCATAAAAAGTTCAAAATCTTGAAAATTGCATCACAAAAATATTTTCTGCATTTTGCATATCATTTGCATAGCATGAGCATTTATTTCGGATTGAGTTTGATAGTTGAACAAGTCTACGGAAAATCTGGAGATTGGAGCTTGATTGGACCCTAAAATCTACCTAATAACAGGAACCTTATAGGAACTGGGTTTGAGGTACTTCAGGTCTAGTTGACTTAATTCTTTGAGGACCACGTGACTTGGTTCAATGGATTCTTGACTACCTAAGTAGAGTATTTTGGAGCACACGCATGACTCTTGTTGATAATGACCTAACTTGGACACCTGCACCTTTCACATGGCTCAACTCAGTTGGGGTTGTGAGGGGATTGGATTTGCCGGTATGAGATGCACATAAGTGGAAACACTTGTCGTCCTTTAGGGAGGGAAGTGCACCCCAACCCGTCCAGTGATGAGGAATTCTAAAGACAGGAGAGTGTGGGTTGCAATAAAGCTTCAAAAGAGGGATAGTCTACTGGCTCGAGAGGAAAAACTCCCTATGTAAATGCTGTTGTATATAGTATCTCAAAAAAAAGAGAAGAAGACATGCTTGTACAAAAATAAAATGCCTGCAAAAGTATGTACATATGTTGTAAAGTCAATAAGCAAGCTTGAGCATCAAAGTCGAATCATGTGAGCCTGCATCTGGATGACTTGACTACACTGGTCTTGCATCCTAGGATAGGCTACACTGGCTACCGTCCATTCTTCTCTTCACCTCCTCTTCTTGAGCTGGTTGCCACTTGAACTTAGAAGGGAATACCCCGCTCCTCAAGGAAGGAGTTATTGGATTGAGGAATCATTGGGTTGTTAAGCTGGAGAAATTAGTCTCTTTGTCATTCTAGTTGGGGAGAGCCACTATCACTTACACTGTACGAGTCAGGATCAAAGTCGTAAGGGTTTGCGTATGAGTTGAGATATTTCTGACCTGGCTACTGAGGAGATTTGAACAGAGTTTTGGGATTCTCAAGGACTGTTGGATTTCAAATCTGGTTCTCATTAAGGTTCCGCCTGCACTAAAATTCTAAAGGTCTGACTTAAGCTCCAAACTTTGATTTTGTGAGGACAAGTTTGATCATTAAACTTCATCCATCTTTCTTCTTTTTCTTTTCTTTGTTTTTTCTTTTCTGCACTTATTGCATAAGTGTTTGCTAGGGACTAGCAAAGGCAAGTATAGGGGGATGATGAATCTACGTTTCATCATCTTTATTCTATCATTTTGGCCTTAAAAACCCTAGTAAATGCGTGTAAATAGGCTTAGTTTAGGCATTTTAGCATTCATGCATCATTGTGTAAATACTGTATAAAATGCGGTTTTTAAAGCCAAAATTATAGAATAAAGAAAAGAAAAGAAAAAGAATAAAATATTGTAAATATTTTATGACCCGAAACCCCGAGACCTAGGCATCTTGATGAATAGGTCGACAAGGAATAAAGTAGGGGGAGATAAGGGCCAAAATACAAAAAAAAATCCCTTTCATTTTATTTATTCTTTATTCATTTTGGGACCTATTTTTGGTTCCACTTTTTATACTCTAAATAAAGAAAATTTGTACATGAAAGTTGTAGATAATTAAATAAATATAAATACAAAATTGATTTCACCTAAAAAGAATGTACAGATAAAAAGATATGACCTGAATAAAATTCCAGAATTCCAACTTCCCAGACCCTTATCTCCCTAATAAAAACTCGAAATGTATCAAACTCACCTTTAATTGTATATAATATAAAATAATCTATTTAATGGCGATGGTTTCGCATTTGGCGAAGCTACGGTTTGAAAGTTGAGTTTTGGACCCATATTGTATAATTGTACAGATTAAAATATTCATTTTATTATTTATTCATTATTTTTTATATTTTTATATTTTTATAATTTTTTAAATATATATATATATATATGTAAATTAAAATCAGAATAAAAACCTAAATAAAATACAAAAATAAAATACTTCTAATATAATACTTATGTATAAGACCTATACACATACCTATACAATTTATACTTTTATTTTATTAAGTATACAAAAAATCTCAGAAAAATAAAATAAAAATATATTTAAGTATATATAAGTTTTTTTTATAAATTTATAAAATAATAAACAAAAATGAATAAATTAAAATACAAAATAAAAATAAAATACTTAAATATATAGATAAAGATACATATAAAGGGTATAAATGGTAACTTGTAAATTAATACTCTAAAAAATAAATAAAAATTACCATAAAATAATTTATAAAATAATAGATATTTTCTATTCAATAACCAAAAAATAAATAAAATCGTTTACTATTTTAAATTGATTTTACAAATAATTTTCTCAGGGTTTTTTCTGGTTGGTCCACGTGGACCAACCAACATCCCCTGCACCCTGCCAGAATGTGTTTTTGCCCTATTTCTCGGAATTTTAGGGCTCGTATCATTCATAATTTCACATCGAGCCCTTGACTTTTTATCCCCATGCATCCCTTGTACACGTCCATGCATCATATTGAGCATTGGATTACGTATGTGCCTTATGTTCTTCGTCCTTTGGGCCGTGTTGACAATCTCTCTGACCAAGGTCTGTACAGTGTCATATCTGAGTTTTTTTGGCGTTTTCTCCAAATTTTGGAGGTCATGCCTTTCACCATTTCATGAAGCATCCTTCTTGACTTTTTCTCCCCATAGATCAATGATCTACGCCCAACCATTACTTAGGGGATTGGATTCACGATACGCTCAATATTCATCGATCCATGGAGCCTGTTCATCACATTGTACAAAAGAAACCCTCTGCTGCTGTCAGAACAGCTTTCTCGCCTTGTTTATCCTAATTTTGGGGCTCGCACCTTTCATTTTTGGCGTCGACTTCTTTTTTGGATTTTTCTCCTTGTACATCTGGGATACACGCCCGGTGCTTGGATTTTCCAAGATTGCCCTCGTTCTCCCGTGATCATTCATTGAAGGGCACGCCATCACCACTTGTACATAAAACACCTCCATTATTCCCTCTCGTTTTTGAACACCTTTTGCCCCTTCTTCCTCCCTTCTTTTGTGTGCTGAGGTTAGAGGGAGGTGACAACAACCTCACATCACTGTTAGGAGGAGCGGAGGAGCGGCACGGAGGCGTATCCACCCCCATCTCTGGCCCTTGGCCGTGAGTTTATCTCTTTGTTCTTCCCAGCCAATCGAGGTCATCTTTGCTTGTTTTTATTTATTTTTCTTTGCTGTAGACTAGCCGTAGTGTAACCTTTTATTTCATGTATTCGTTGGCTTGATTTGCGCTCCATTCATCAATCCACTTCCCCCTCGCCGGAGCCATTTTCACCACCTACTCCCCCAATCATCCGTGCTAGCCCTGGAAACCATCTTCTGTCGAGTCTTGTGTTTCTTCTGTAGGTCCCAGGGCCGAAGGACCCCATCTAGGGTTGTTTTTGCCGACACCAAAATCTCCTGGAGCCATCCTCCTTCACCGACGACGCGACGACGCTCCGGCTTCTCCTTCACCATTTTGAGGTCGCCATCCAATTGAGGAGGCTCCCAGGAGGCTTGTGGTGCCATCGGAGGGGATGATGCTGCTCTGAGCACCGAGATTCTGCCGTTCTAAAGTCAATCAGGCCGTGTTCTACGGATGTTCTTCCTCCGTGCTCCAGGACCGCTCGATCTCCCTTGTTCTTGAAGAGCTACAGTAACCGTCGGATACGCCCTTAGCTTTGGATATTTTGCTAATACACCTTGAGCAATTTTGTATTTACTTATAAATGCCAAAACTTTCATCTGCGTTTTTAAACTTTTGTAAAATTTGCAAGTTGCCTCATGGATTTCTGTCTAATTACATATATGCCCTTGCTAGTAGTGTAGTTTCTTGTTGTTGTCTCTATTTATTGCATCCATCTATAAAATTCCAAAAATCACTAAAAAATCATCATAAGCTCCTGTTGCATTGTAGATTCACGTCATATTTTTATTTTTCATTTTTACTGCATTTTATTATTTATAAAAATTCAAAAACACTCATTTTCAGCATTGTTTGCATTAGAAATACATGAAAATTATAAAAACACCTCAGAAAATTCCAAAAAAATATATTGTCTATTTTAGCGTGTTTTAACTTCTGTCCAAAAATCATTAAAAAATACAAAACAAAACTCCTAAAAATTATAAAACTCTAAAAACCTTCATAAAAATCTTAAAAGTCTACTAAAATCCTAAAAATGCAATTTCAGTTTCTGTATCTTCTCTGATTCATTATCTTTTCAAGTAAAATTAATTTGAGGAATTTTGGACACCATTTGATATTTTTTATCCTCATTTTAGTTTCAGCCAGCAACTTAGTTCACTGTTTTCTAGTATTTTTACCATATTTTTACCTCTAAAAATAACAAAAAAATCCATAAAAGTCCAGAAAAATCACAAAAAACGTTATAAAATTATAAAAAGACTAAAAAATATTTTATTCCCAGATTTTTCCTTATTTTTACCTATTTATATTAATACATTATCTATCTCTTCCTTATTTTGTATATTATACTTTATTTTATCTTTTTAAAGAAAAAGAAAACATAATAATAATAAATTATATAAAAAAGAAAATACAAAATCAGTAAATTAAAATCAAAATAAACAAAAAATATAAAAATTAAAACTAAATAAAAATATAAAATAAAAAAAACCCAAAAAAATAGCTTTAAATAGACTTTTGATCACATTCACACATTTTGCGCATTTATGCCCCGTTCTACCTGTTTGCTCCTTGTGTTCGACCTCTACACATACTTGCACCTATACACATCTTTGTTGTAGAGTTATAATAAAGTTTAACTCTGCGTCACTTTTCATTGTCAGATTTCTGTTGTGGGTTAATTTGTTGTTTGAACTGCGGATTTCGCTGGAGGTCAACTCAGCGACTGTTGGTTCGCCTTGTGAATCGACACGACTCTCGATTTTTACGTTCAATAATTTTATAGAGTAAAACTCTTTCCATTTTTCTTTTAAAATATGTCATGGCATAAGGGTAACTCTACTGAAATTTTCTTAGATATATTACTCCATATAAGGAGAAGCTCTGTTGAAATTACGAGAGAAAATATGTTCTTCGCATTCTTCGTTTTCTTTATGTGTTCTTTGCGTTCTTCACTTGTTCTTTACATTCTTGGCACATTCTTAGTAATATTAATAAGAAAATGAAATTCAATCGTTTCAGGAGCCGTAAATAATCCTTTGCAAAAATGAATCACGTAAATCAATGCATATACGAGAGAGATTCGATTAGGCAACGAAATGCTTCCTTTTTCTATAGGGTTTTTCATACGATATCATTGAAATTCCTGATTTATGTTCTTCGTTACGAAGAACCCTAATTTGGCTATTTTTTTACAAAAATATGAAAAGTTGCTTTGTGATTCCCTATAAAATAACGTCTAAGAATCGAATTAATGTAGTGGCTTGGAAAGTTAGGGTTTGGGAGTAAAATAAGTGTAAATATGAGTATACATATACACATAGGAATTAACATATATGTAAATCTTAACTCAATATTGATGAATATGCAAATCAAAGAATTAATAAAAGAATTACATCATGGGGAGTGCTGTGTATTGATTTTGATCATGAAAAGGATCGTGTGTTACGTTTAGAATGTCTGGGAGTAGAACTACATGTCGGGCATGCAACCTGTAGGTTTGTCAGAAGAACGTTCTTAATGGCAGCCCAAACCAAATCATATATATTGGAAGATTTGCATATCTCTGGAATGGGGAGCTGCCTGGTTTGGAAGTAGACAAAGCTGTGACTTGAGGTCATGGCTTCCTTCAGTAGGACCGTGATCTCAAGTGACAGCTCTCTTCCGAAGGAAGCCGTGACTTGAGATCACATCTTCCTTATGGTACTTAACAAAATATATATTCGCCTGGGGGTCCCGTGGAATAAGTTTCCACAGATACCCCTCAGGCGAATTTACCTCCTTTGCACAAGCATATTCCTCAACCTAAACTGCAGCTGGTATTATCTTTCGGATATACTATTTCTAATGGACTAATATATCCAAAAGTGTACTAAGTACATTCCTGGACATGAGAGATTAACATAGCATCCTTTTTTGAAAAATCCAATCAACAACCCAACATCGGAAACACCTTGATCTCGTGAAAAATCCAACCTTTCCACAGAAAACCCACCTTTCGCTCCAAATCATAATACCCATTTTCAAAATAATCCAAACATCAGTATCCCAAAAGAACTTCCAAACAAACAATACTCACATCTATTGACCACTGACAGCTCCTGGTATATGTTGTACGTGTAGCTATCGTAGTTATTGATCAGCAGCGTCTGCACCATACTCTCATCACCTCCGTCTTCCGCTCGCGAGCAAACCCTTAGTTTTCCTAGCTCCCCCTTCCTTTGACGATAATTGTGGGTGCCAAAAACACAATTCTGGAGGCGAAGGGGTACCTTCTATGTGGCTTTATTTCTTCTGGGAGAGATAGAGGATGAAGGAGGTGAAGTTTCAAACATCGAAAAACGAAACCCAAGTCGTGGATCTCTCTAAAGAGAAGATGGAGGTGCGAATCCATATCTTCTCGCCATATGTGCGAGAGAAGAGAGGGAGGGAGGTAGAAAAGGACTGGCATCCCTGCGGAGGGAGGGAGGGAGAGCGTATAGCTTTGAGGTGCATTACGATGTTCATGCAACAGGTTTATCATGATTTGTGACTGCTAAGGTAAGCGACAATGGGGCACAGATGTAATTAAAGGGCAAGATGATGGGTGGATAAGTTGGAAGAAAAAGTGGTTGCCATCTAAAGATACGTGTCAGTTTGTGGAGAGGAGATGTGCCTCGCCTTCACAAAGTGTAAAAGATCGAATCATATCTAATCTAAATAATTTAAAATTTAAATAATTTAAAATCAATGGAACTACATGGATTGGACCATTCCCAATCCATTCCATCATGATCACACAAGATTAGAACATTTCTTTGAAGCCTCATTGAGATCTGCAAGTCTAATGAAGAGACCTCATGTCTCTAGTTTAGTCTAATAGAGACAGTGTTGAACTGAGAGACGGTCTGCTAAGCTAACAGTTAGGTTGGCAATCGATGCGCTAACCAGTCTCTAATTCAAGCAACAATCAAGCCACAATAAGAGGAGTAATCAAAGTGTGAATGTGAGTTAAAATTTATTATAACTCTGCAGAAGTCAGTATATGCGTAAATGTTGTAGAGTATCGAATATTGGGAAGCGAACGATGAAGAGGATTTCTATTAATTATTGTTAATTAGAAATAATAGTTTTTTAGTTTTTTTATCATTTTTCTTATTTTTATGTGGGTTTTAATTATATTTAGATTTTATGATTTTAATAATTTATATTTTAATTTTTATTTGTTTTAATTTTGCAAATTCTTTTTGGATTTAAAAAATAAAATAATTAATAATATAGATATTATATCTTATATATAGGTATTATATAGTGTGTGTATAATATAGCTTTTTAGATTTTAAATAAGTCGAAAAAAGTCAGAATGCATAAACTAAGATGCTTTTGTATTTATTTTTCTCGATTTTTGATAATTTTTATGATACTTTTCTAATTTTTATGGATTTTTGAAGTTATAAAATGTATAAAACAAGGAATATATTAAATCTGTGAACGACTTTAGGATTTAATAAATATTTATAAGTCCAAAATTAACCCTAAAGTCTTTTAATATAAATTATATATAATAAAGAAAATGCAGGAACATAAAAAATATTTTTGAATATATATTCTAATTTTATAATTTTTAGGATTTTGTGATTTTATGTTTATATTTTGTATTTTTTTAATGGTTTTTAGATATGTATTCGAATATAATATAACTAATATATTCTTTTTGAAAAATTTCTAATATATTCTAATCTTTAAGGATTTTTAATATTTAAACGAGTATTTTTGTATTTTTCAAAAATAGGAAAATAAGTTTAAATGCCAAAATAATTATGCATGAAATATCATGGTTTCAAGCATCTATCATATTTTCCCCAGAATTTTTGTCATAAAAGAAATAATTGGTATATGCATGGTACACAAATAAAATTAATACAGTAGTGTAAGGACCTGATTGTAATTAAAATAAACTATGCATTCATTTCATAACATATCCTACAAGTTTAGGATTACAATGCAAAAAGGTGGACCATGTGAGGTGACCTAGCATTGGGCCTATTTCTAAATACAAGAAAGCTTGGGGTCCAACATAAAATAATCCTCATTATTTTACACTGCATATAATATTTACAATATTAAAACTACAATGCAAAATGGCGGAGGGCTCGGGTGAAATATACACAAAGCGAGGCACGTACAGGCACGTGGGCTCTGATCGAATGGCTCAACTGCGCCACTTAAGTTGATCCAACGACTGGAGGCGCTATTGTTTTGCCTTTAATCCATGGTCCAGATTAGATCCATGCCCTTGTTCTTGATCGGGACCGCCCTCGAGGCAATTGGACGAACAAGGCTTTCTTCCCCGACCTTTGATCGGCCATATCTCTGGTCTCCGGCCCCTCTCATGCATCTGAAGGGCTCAAAATCTAGCCAGCCTCCTCCACGTGTACATGTGTCCTAAGAATAGTCCAAGCCTCATGGGGTTGAGGTTTGGAGGTAGATGAGATCCGACCTACCTAGAGGCTGAAACCTGGATCGATTGGGCTTTCAGGATGGTCCTTGAGACTTGCTTCCTACACCAAAAGCCTCGAGGCTCGAGAGTGAAGCTCTCGACCCAATTTTGAAGATGCAACCACGAAGGGGATGAAGGGATGAAGGGTCTCCAGCGAGCGATGTAGGTGGAGACCTGGTTTTCTTAAATTGTATGGATTCGAGATGATTTGGGTGAAAGGAGTTGATTTAGAAGTGCAGAGGATCGTGATGGAGGTGATGGTAAGTTCGAAACAAGGAATTTTCACATAGGAACAACGACCAAAGCTCTATTCTCTGACATACTCTAAGCTAATGGAATCTAGGCTTAAATCAATGAAAGTATCAGAATTAAAAGTTGAAATAAAATGCAAGAATAAAATGCAAAGTTAAAAGGCTACCTAACTATAACTCAACAGGCCTAGAAGACTTGGAATTAGGGTCGTTGCCTGGAAGCTGCTCCGATAAGGGGATTCAACCTCCGAGTTCCTTCTCCATTCCGTCAATCAGGGGATCCTTCTTCTTGTCACCAAGGGGAACACTCCAGATATGATTTTTGGGGGTTACAGTGTCTCGAAAATGGATTAAAAATTGAAAGGATGGGGAGGAGTTCATTTTATAGAAGTGGCGAGGGGTAAACATGGAATGGATATTTCTCTCCAATCGATGGTAGTTGGTGGAGCTTTGTGCATAGTGAAATGCAAGGGAGTATTGTGCACAAGATTGATGAAGGAATCAAAGAGAATATGGGCATGGATTTGACATGATAAATCAAGGAAGAGAGGCTCCTCGATTGGTCTGTTATTCTTGGGCAGCTAGGGTCCATGCAAGGGGTGTTGATTGGGCGGGTCAACACTTCCAACGTGCTCATTGGTCCGCGTGGCTACAAAACGATAAAACAAAATAAAAAAATTTAAAGAGTATTAAAATAAAATAATAGATGATTTTATTTATAAAAAAATAAAACATGAAATTGTTTCTTATTTTATATACTATTTATGGTGATTTTATATTTATTTTTACAATCTTATTTATTATATTTCATTATTTGACATTATATATAGGCATATATACATGTATTATATGTGTTCCTATTTTATTTTTATCATTTCTATATAAAATGCTATATTTATATAATATATATACAATATTGTTTAATATGTATTTACATATTTTATGGTATTTTAATAATTTTATTCATGTGTATAAATAATTACATGTATGTATATTATAGGTACATTATACCTAGCATTGAACTTTATTATTTATTTTATTGGCTTTTGAATATTTTCATTTGTATTTATATTTTTAATATGTATTAGAAAATATATACAATAATTTAAAAATATGAGGAGGTTAAAATGTAAAGAATAATAATAATTGGTTTTATTACAGATGCCCAAGTGCTACCCAAAAAACCGACTCTTTGTATTAGCTCCATTTCCAATGAAACCACCTTCATTTGATAGATAATTTAATTTTAATTTAATAAAGGTGAGTTTGATTCAATTTAAGTTCAAATGGAGTAGATATTGATCAAAGAATATCTATTTATGCCTTTTTCTTCTGAGTGTACCAAAGTGTATTGTACATGATTTATTTTGGAAATATTTTCATTATTTTCTATACATTATTATGTAGAAGTTTGTGTTGAACACTTAATTATTTGAGGTGTCTAAGATGATAAATAAAATACAATAGATTTGAATTGTTTATACAATATATTGTACATAAAGAATTGGGGTTTTATTGTGTATTTTTGTATAGTATTTCACCCTTAACTCCCCCTACTTTATTCCTGGTCGACCTTGTCAATATTTTACTTGGTCCCAGGGTTTCAGGGTCAATCCCTATCTTTGATACTTCCTTTATTTTTCTTTTTTTATTTTATTCTTCTATTTTGGTTTTAAATACATATATTTACCTACTAATTAATTATTAATGTGAGATGTTTATTCATGCAGTTAGAAGTATTTATAGGTATTTTACTAGGGATTTAAGGCCAAAATGGAAGAATAAAGGCGAATGAATGGCTATTCATCACCCCAATATACTTACCTTTGTTAGTCCCTAGCAAACACTTATTGGGAGAATAAATGATGCAATAGAAAAGAAAGAAAAGGAAAAATAAAGAACTTAGACTGATTATGATTTTTATACTTATCTTCATCAAATCAAAGTTTGGAGCTCAGTAAGACCTTTGGATTGATAGTTAGTCGGAACCTCATTAAGAATGGGATTTAAAACTTAGCAGACCTCAAGTTCCACAATCCTTTGTTCAAGTCCCCTCAATAGCTAGGTTAGAATAAGTCTTTTCATACGCAAACCCTTTTGACTATGAGTCTCACATGTACAATGTATGTGAAATGTATCTCTCCTCATCTGAAATGACAAAGACACAATCTTCCTCAGCAAGGTAACCCTAATTCCCTAATATAGCTACTTTTTCATTGAGGAGTGGGATATTTCCTTTTAAGATCAAGTACAACTGACTCAAAAAAGAGGGGGTAGAGAGAATAATGGACTTGTGACTAGTGTTGTGACATATCCTTTGGAATTTGGCCAGTGTAGCCAAGTCTCCAGCTGCAGGCAACCTTGTAGCTTTGACTTTGAAGCATAAGCCTTGTTTATTGATACATAACTACGATGGGAATGATTTTTTTATTGATTTTCCCCCATATATTTTTCAAAGTCTGCATTTCATACTCATTTTTTACATATACAACATCATTAAATAGGGAATTTTTCTTCTTAAGCTAGTAGATTATCCTCTTTTTAAGCTTTATTGCAACCCACAACATCCTGTCTTTCGACGTACATGGCTCTATATCGGGTTGGGGCGCACTGGCATCCTATTGGGATGACGTATGTTTTCACACACATGCTTCTCATGCTAAAGAATCCTACCCTCACCACCTCATCTGAGTCGAGCAAAGTACCGAGTGCTTGTGAAAGTTAGGACATTATCAACAAGGATCACACGTGTCATGAATTATTCTACTTAGGCTAATCAAGATGACATGTGAACATAGTCTTGTGGACTCAAATAATTAAGTCACATTGACCTGAAAAAGTCTTAATGCTAGCTCCTATAATGTTCCTATGAGATTAAGTGGATTGGCGTCTAAACCGAGATCCAGTCTTCAGATTTTATTCCAGACTGGTTCAATTGTCAAAATCATTCTGAAAAATGCAAATGCAAAGAAATTTTTATGAGTCATTTTTTCTGGTTTTGAACTTTTTATTAAATTTCATAAAGATTTTACAATTTTTTAGGAATTTTGAAAAACATTTTTCAATTTTTAGGTATTTTTGAAAGGGTTAGTGAATTGAATGTAATCAAAAGTATTAACAAGGATTGTACAAGAGTACCCAGAATTTTATTTTGACAATTGTGCAACACTATTATATATGGTTTTCAAAATTATTTGAAAACTTTTTTTGCAAACATTTGACAAATATTTTTGAAAAATTATTTTGCAATTAAATTTACCATAATTTTTCAGACATTTTCACGAACATTTTTTACAATCCTTTTACAACCACTTTTAAAAGAATATTTTTCAAAGGTTTGAATTTTTTTTTACAATGACTTTTCAAAGGTTTCTAAAAGATTTTTCAAAAAATATTTCACATCCTTTTTCAAAATCATTTGCAAAAGAGTTTCATACCAATTTTACAATTTTTTTTTTCAAAAAAGTGCACATATTTACAAGAGTTTTTCATCTTTTATTCATATACCCTTACCCAATTCACATTAGTCATATTATTGAAAATAGAAGAGAGTATGTGTTATGACTAACACATATATAACATATATACGACTACCCTATACTTAACTCGAACTATGTCCTCATAGTGATCAAGGAGCAATAAAGGAAGACATAATTCATGCTAAGTTTAGAAGAATACTATACTATAATGACTCAATAAAAGAACTAGAAGTCGATCACCCCCTATACTTAGTATCAACTAATCCCAAGCATAAGAGATTGTACACTAATCATGGATGATTGAGTATTAGAATTTACAAAATCAACGACTCAACTTGTCTTCCCCTATACTTATGGTAAAATATTTTTAAGTATATAACAGATTATCAACAAGTTGAGATATAAGCGAGGGGAATGAAAAGGAAAAACTCAAGTCACTCATCCCTTATATACTTAGGATCAACTCGTCCTATGTATGGCACTGATGAAAGGGATGAATGAATAAAACCAAAGAATGAAAGAATTTGAAAAGAATAAAAAACGAACAATCAAAAGTTATTTTTGGTCAGCTCATTGTCAGAATCTTATGATGATGCTAGGATATCATCTTAAAATGCCACATCTATCGAATCGACAACAGACAGGTATGTATCGTGCTCTAAAATGGCTTTAGCAACTGTTCATTGACTACAAATGGCTATACATCAAATGACAACTCAGATATTAGAATGCTACCATTGTCACACACAATCTTCACTGCAAACGGCCTGATCCATTTACTCTTTAGTTTAATCGGGTATATCTTCATTCGACCATGCTAGAAAGTCTTCCGTCCGATATTCTTATAGTGACATCGTTTGACTTTTTTCCTTATACATTAGGCTGTTATCGCATGCATAGTCGCTGAATTCTAGGAGTATATTCAGATCGATCTTTTGGTTCTGACCACTTTCCTTTGAGTTCAGATTGCAAATGTTTACTGCCCAAATATATTTATGAATGATTTCAACCAACAGATGGCAAGGCTTTTTATATACAAGGTGATAAGGAGATGTACCCAATGGAGTATTGTAGGATGTCACATAAGTGAAAAGAGGAGGACATGACCAAGAGTCCGGTCCTAGAGGGTCTGCGATATCCGACAAATTGGAATAACAATTGCTATATCGGCCGCTCTCACGGTGCATGGTACCCGGACCAGGCGATAATTCAACAATTAACCCACAGATAGTAGATAACAATAAATGCAAATACGAGCTGAAATTTATTTTATTTAACTCTACATAATATGTGTATATGCAAAGTATGCAGAGTGTTGGACTATTAGAGTGAATGATGGATAACTTAATTATTATTTAATTATTTCAAATTAAGAATAATAATCATTTTTTTGTTGTTAACCTTTTTCTTATTTTTATGTAGGTTTTTAATTAAATTTATATGGATTCTTAATTGTTTTATTTTTTAAAATTTTAAATCTTATCTTCTTTTTAATTTTGTAAATTTTCAATTTATTTTTATTTTTAAAATAAAATAAATAACTACATAAAATTATGATGATATTATATATTATATAAGAAATATAGATTATATAGTATATATTAATTATTATATTTATAAAAATACATAAATATAGTCAAAATAGAGAAAATAAAATGTTTTTATGTTTTTCATATTTTCCTCTATTTTGGTAATTTTTGTATATGTGTTTATTAATTTTTAGGTATTTTAAGATATTAAATATGTCAAAACAGTACATTTATTACCTGAGACAGTTTTAGGTCTAATAAATATAAATAAGTCCAAAACTAACCTAAAACTATTTTAATATATAGTATATATATTATATAGAAAATTCAATGATAGAAAAATATGTTTTAGATTTTTCTTTAATTTTTGCAAATTTTACAAGATTTTTAGAGTTTTGTGATTTTAAAATTTTATATTTTGTAATTTTTAGGGATTTCTGGATATGTGGTAGAATATAATATATCTACTATATTTTTTGGGATTTTTTGGGGTTACTGTGGCTCGAAAATGGATTAAAATTTGAAAGGATGGGGAGGAGTTCATTTTATAGAAGTGGCGCGGGGCGAACAAGGAATGGAGATTTCTCTCCAATCGATGGTAGTTGGTGGAGGCTATGTGCATAGTGAAATGGAAGGGAGTATTGTGCACAAGATTGACGAAGGAATCAGAGAGAATAGGGGCGTGGATTTGGAATGATAAATCAAGGAAGAGAGGCTCCTCGATTGGTCTGACATTCTTGGGCAGCTAGGGTCCATGCAAGGGGTGTTGATCGGGTGGGTCAACACTTCCAACATACTCATTGGTCCGCATGGCTACAAATTGATAAAATAAAAAAATTAAAGAGTATTAAAAATAAAATAATAGATGATTTTATTTACAAAAAAATTAAAACATGAAAATGTTTCTTATTTTATATACTATTTTATGGTGATTGTTTATTTATTTTTACAACATTATTTATTATAGTTCATTATTTTACATTATATATAGGTATATATACATGTATTATATGTATTCCTATTTTATTTTTATCATTTCTATATAAAATACTATATTTATATAATTTATATATTTACAATATTGTTTAATATGTATTTACATATTTTATGGTATTCTAATAATTTTATTTATGTGTATAAATAATTACTTGTATGTATATTATAAGTACATTATACCTAGCATTGAACTTTATTATTATTTTTATTATATTTTAAATATTTTCATTTGTATTTATATTTTTAATATGTATTAGACAATATATACAATAATTTAAAAATATGAGGAGGTTAAAATGTAAAGAAAAAAATAACTGGTTTTATTTATAGATGCTCAAGTGCTACCCAAAAAACCGACTCTTTGTATTAGCTCCATTTCCAATGAAACCACCTTCATTTGATAGATAATTTAATTTTAAATATAATGAAGGTGAGTTTGATTCAATTTAAGTTCAAATGGAGTAGATAATGATCAAAGAAATTCTATTTATGCCTTTTTCATCTGAGTGTACCAAAGTGTATTGTGCATGATTTATTTTGGAAAATATTTTCCTTATTTTCTATACATTATTATGTAGAAGTTTGTGTTGAACACTTTATTGTTTGAGGTGTCTAAGATAATAAACAAAATACAATAGATTTGAATTGTTATACAATATATTGTACATAAAGAATTAGAGTTTTATTGTGTATTTTTGTACAGTATTTCACCCTTAACTCTTCCTACTTTATTCCTGGTCGACCTAGTCAATATTTGACTTGGTCCCGGGGTTTTAGGGTCAATCCATATCTTTGATGCTTCCTTTATTTTTGTTTCTTTATTTTATTCTTTTATTTTGGTTTTAAATACAGATATTTACCTACTAATTAAATATTAGTGTGAGATGTTTATTCATGCAGTTAGCGGTATTTGTAGGTATTTTACTAGGGATTTAAGGCCAAAATGGAAGAATAAATGCGAATGAATGGCTATTCATCACCCCCATATACTTACCTTTGTTAGTCCCTAGAAAACACTTATTGGGAGAATAAATGATGCAAAAGGAAAAAAAGAAAAGTAAAATAAAGAACTTAGAATGATTATGATTCTTAAACTTATCTTCATCAAATCAAAGTTTGGAGCTCAGTAAGATCTTTAGATTGTTAGTTTGTCGGAACCTCATCAAGAATGGGATTTAAAACTTAACAGACTTCAAGTTCCACAATCCTTTGTTCAACTCCCCTTAATAGCTAGGTTAGAATACGTCTTTTCATATGCAAACCCTTATGACTATGAGTCTCACATGTACAATGTATGTGAAATATATCTCTCCTCATCTGAAATGACAAAGACATAGTCTTCCTCAGCAAGGTAACACTAATTCCCTAATATAGCTACTTTTTCATCGAGGAGCGGGATATTTCCTTCTAAGTTCAAGTACAACTAGCTCAAAAAAGTGGGGGTAGAGAGAAGAATGGACTTGTGACTAGTGTTAGTCACATATCCTTTGGAATTTGTCCAGTGTAGCCAAGTCTCCAACTGCAGGCAACCTTGTAGATTTGACTTTGAAGCATAAGCCTTGCTTATTGATACATAACTCCGATGGGAATGATTTTTTATTGATTTTTTGCCCCATCTATTTTTCAAAGTCTACATTTCATACTCACTTTTAAGTACATATACAACATCATTACATAAGGAATTTTTCTTCTTAAGCTAGTAGACTATCCTCTTTTGAAGCTTTATTGCAACCCACAACATCCTGTCTTTAGACGTACATGCCTGTATATTAGGTTGGGGTGCACTGGCCTCCTATTGGGATGATGTATGTTTACACAAGTGCTTCTCAAGATAAATAATCCTACCCTCACCGCCTCATCTGAGTCGAGCAAAGTACCGAGTGCTTGTGAAAGTTAGGACATTATAAAAAAGGATCCCATGTGTCATGAAATATTCTACTTAGGCTAATCAGGATGACATGTGAACATAGTCTTGTGGACTCAAATAATTAAGTGACATTGACCTGAAAAAGTCTTAATGCTTGCTCCTTTAATGTTCCTATGAGATTAAGTGGATTAGCGTCTATATCGAGCTCCAATCTTCAGATTTTATTCCAGACTGGTTCAATTGTCAAAATCATTCTTTAAAATGGAAATGCAAAGATGTTTTTATGAGTCAGTTTTTTTGGTTTTGAACTTTTTATTAAATTTTGTAAAGATTTTACAATTTTTTAGGAGTTTTGAAAAATAGTTTTCAATTTTTAGGTATTTTTGAAAGGGTTAGTGAATTGAATGCATTCACAGGTATTAACAAGGATTGTACAAGAGTTTATTTACACCAGAATTTTATTTGGACAATGGTGCAACACCATTATATATGGTTTTCAAATTTATTTGAAAACTTTTTTTGCAAACATTTAACAAATATTTTTGAAAACTTATTTTGCAATTAATTTTACCATTATTTTTCAGATGTTTTCACGAACATTTTTTACAATCTTTTTAAAACCATTTTTAAAAGAATATTTTTCAAATGCTTGAAAAATTTTTTACAATGACTTTTCAAAGGTTTCCAAAAGATTTTTCAAAAAATACTTCACAAACTTTTTCAAAATCATTTACAAAATAGTTTCAAACCAATTTTACAAATATTTTTTTTCAAAAAAGTGCACATATTTACAAGGGTTTTCATCTTTTATTCATATACCCTTAACCAATGCACATTAGTCATATTATTGAAAATACAAGAGATTACGTGTTATGACTAACGTATATATACCATATATACGACTCCCCTATACTTAACTCGAACTATGTCCTCATAGTGATCAAGGAGCAATAAAGTAAGACATAACTCTTGCTAAGTTTAGTAGAATACTATACTATAATGACTCAATAAAAGAACTAGAAGTCGATCATCCCCCTGTACTTAGTATCAACTAATCCCAAGCATAACAGATTGTACATTAAGTAGGGATGATTGAGTATTAGAATTTACAAAATCAATGACTCGAATTGTCTTCCCCTATACTTAGGGTAAAATATTCCTAAGTATATAACAGATTATCAACAAGTTGAGAGATAAGCGAGGGGATTGAAAAGTAAAAACTCAAGTCACTCATCCCCTATATACTTAGGATCTAGTCATCCTATGTATAGCACTGATGAAAGGGATGAATGAATAAAACCAAAGAATGAAAGAATTGGAAAAGAATCGAAAACAAATGATCAAAAATTATTTTTGGTCAGCTCATTGCCAGAATCTCATGACGATGCTAGGATATCATCTCAAAATGCCACATCTATCGAATCGACAACGGACAGGTATGTATCATGCTCTAAAATGGCTTTAGCAACTGTCCATTGACTACAAATGTATATACATCAAATGAAAACTCAGATATTAGAATGCTTCCATTGTCACGCATAGTCTTCACTGCAAACGTCCCAGTCCATTTACTCTTTTGTTTACTCGGGTATATCTTCATCTTTACATGAAGCTACCAAATCTTTCGACCTTGCATGAAAGTCTTCCGTCTGATATTCTTGTCGTGACATCGTTTGACTTTCTCCTTATACATTAGGCTGTTATCATATGCATAGTCGCTGAATTCTAGGAGTATATTCAGATCGATCTTTTTCTTCTGACCACATTCCTTTGAGTTCAGATTGCAAATGTTTACTGCCCAAATATATTTATGAATGATTTCAACCAACAGATGGCAAGGCTTTTTATATACAAGGTGATAAGGAGATGTACCCAGTGGAGTATTGTAGGATGTCACATAAGTGAAAAGAGGAGGACATGATACCAAGAGTCTGGTCTTAGAGGGTCTGCGGTGTCCGACAAATTGGATTAACAATCACTATATCGGTCGCTCTCACGACGCATAGTACCCAGACCGAGCGATAATTCAACAATTAACCCACAGATAGTAGACAATAATAAATGCAAATATGAACTGAAATTTATTTTATTTAACTCTACATAATATGTGTATATGCAAAGTGTGCAGAGTGTTGGACTATTGAGAGTGAACGGTGGATAACTTAATTATTATTTAATTATTTCTAATTAAGAATAACAATCATTTTTGTGTTGTTAGCCTTTTTCTTATTTTTATGTAGGTTTTTAATTAAATTTATATGGATTCTTAATTGTTTTATTTTGTAAATTTTTAAATCTTATCTTTTTTTTAATTTTACAAATTTTCATTTTCTTTTTTATTTTTAAAATAAATATATAACTACATAAAATAATGATGATATTATATATTATATAAGAAATATAGATTATATAGTATATATTAATTATTATATTTACAAAAATACATAAATATAGTCAAAATAGAGAAAATACAGTGTTTTATGTTTTTAATATTTTCCTCAATTTTGGTAATTTTTGTATATGGTTTTATTAATTTTTAGGTACTTTAAGGTATTAAGTATGCCAAAATAGTACATTTATTACCTGAGATAGTTTTAGGTCTAATAAATATAAATAAGTCCAAAATTAACCTAAAACTATTTTAGTATATAGTATATATTATATAGAAAATTCATGATAGAAAAATATGTTTTTAGTTTTTCTTTAACTTTTGCAAATTTTTATAAGATTTTTAGAGTTTTGTGATTTTAAAGTTTTATATTTTGTATTTTTTAGGGATTCCTGGATATGTGGTAGAATATAATATAACTACTATAGTTTTTGGGATTTTTTGGAGTTGTTTTTCTATTTTTATGGGTTTAATATTTTAAAGTGAATGAGAACATCTTTTTGGATTTTTAGTAAATAGGAAAATGCGTGAAAATGCATAATAAAAAGTAACCACGGTTAAGTAACATGTCAATCACTTAGCATGATTTTCCAACTATTTTTAGAGTAAGAAAAATATTTAATATAACATATATACACAAAAATAAAATGCTGTACAAAATAAGGACCTGGATGCAATTAAAATAATGTAGAACTTTATTTCAGAACATGTAAAATTTTGAACTTGGCTATCTCTAGGATCCAATATCATAAGATCTGGCTTGTCAAGAGGAAACTAACGGATATCATTTCATGTGAATCGGACTTCGTTTCGATTTGTTATTATTTTCGAAAAGAAGGGGAGGTAAGGAGGCTTAAGATGTTAATCACCCTCAATGATTATCATTAAGACTAATTAATCATGATTAAAGAAAATAATAACTGATTAAGGACCACTAATGACCATTATCGAATACTAATCAGAGGTCAACAAAAGTTAAGCATGAGTCATGAAACTTATATCACGATTAGTGAAAGTTAATCATGATTAGAGCTAATTAAGCATTATTAGCAGATCTAGAAGCTTCTGGAAAGTTCTAACTTAAGATTCAAGTTTCAGATAAGCTTTGGCAAAACCATGGGCCAAAACTATGGGCCGCTAACAAGCGGTTAAGGGTTAAACCATTTACTAACCATGGTTAGCGGTTTTCCGAAGCCTATAAATAACCCTCTTATTGATGAATCCACGATTCATCATACTAAAAGATGAAAATAGAGCTTCGTTCACAAGAAATTAGTTGCATTACATCATTTATTCTGCACTTCTATCATTCATGCATTTAAAATTAATGTTTGCATTCATAATCATCTTCACTATTGCATCCAACTTCATGCATTTTAAACTAATTCATGCTAAATCCAATTGACCTCAAGCCAGTTCCATTGTGTACATATTACTAACCAGATTAAAAGAAAATACAAAAAAATTACTAACTCAAATAATTGGCCTGTGAGACAAAACTCCAATTTAAAACCAAACAGACTAAAACGCTCATATCTTCCTCATACAATGTCCGATTTAGGTCTACTCACTTTTAATGTAATACATATTCAAAGACCTTCAAAACAAGATCAATTTCATAAAAATCGGAGCTCGTATGTGAAAGTTGGGTTTTGGGCCTCTTTTGCGTATTTTAAGTTTTCCCTGATTTTAACTTGACATTTTATGTACATAATTAACTCTTTCTCTCTTATTTATTTTTCATTTATATTATCTGATGAAAGTTTTTAATAAAATCCGCAAAAATCCAAATTTAAAATAAGACCGAAATCAATGAAACTGACCGAGTCCGAGTATCCTTTGCGAGTTTATACAATTTTCTCACCTTTCTTCTTTATTTTATTTCCCTATTTTCTTATCTACTAAAAATAAAAAAATAGATTATTGTATACATATTTATCTTTGATTTTATCGTTATTTTTCTCGATTTTTCTCTTGATTAAAAATCACAAAAATTACAAAAACCAAAAATCGAGGTATTTTATGTACATAGAGTACCTCAAAAAAATCATTTTGTGCAGATGATCTCTTTTGCTCTCGGTCTCTTCATGAAAGTTGTAGATCTCATCGAGACGAGAAATTTTCATGTTGAGCACTTTTCGATCCGAGGTCGTTTTCTATTTCTTCTAAATTTATCTTTAATTTTTATTTTTCGAATTTTCTTGAGTTGACACGTGGTAGCTCATGGAGATACCATGTGCCACTCAATTGTAAACTCTTTTTATTTCGTTTTTGAAAAAAAAATTAAATTAAAAAAGTAAATCCATTCCGCCTCATGTGCCATGCACGTCAGGGCTCCCTCTTCTCCCCCTTCGCACGTGCCCAACACGTGCTGGTCCCCTCCTTTTCTCAGTCAACCCCTGTTCCTTCGTCTTCGCCCGTTCTGCCAACCACCTGTAACCTCCTTATCCCTTATGGCGATGACCAACAACCCCGATGATCCCGCAACCTCCAGCTATCCCTATATAATGACTTTCATCCACCACCAGCGAAACCATCCGCCATCTTCCACAACAAGAGAGAGCTTGGAGGAGGAGCCTATGGTAGGGGCTCCTCTCTCCGGCGAGGACATCTCCGGCATGATCTTCCAGAGCCTCCTCCTTCACCGCGGAGTTGAGGCGATGACGTCAAGGATAGGCTTCTGTCCTCCTCTGATTCCAAGCGAATACCGTCTCCTTCTTCTTCCCTTTGCTACACGTTCTTTTCCCCTGTTCACTCCAAAATCCTATGTTCTCCACTCGTGCCACCATCTTCGTCTCCATCCGACTCGAAACCACCGACCATCTCTAGCTCCTGCTTTAGCCAGAGCCATGCTCCGTGCCTCTGTCATTCGCGAGCCCCTCCAGCCACAACTACGCCCACGTGCAGCGGCAAACCCGCTCCTGCAACGTCCGCGCTTCTAACCGCTCTTCACTTTCGCCCAGCCAGCACAGGAGATCCTCCAGCCGGTCAATGCCTCTATCAGCGCGACCCCCTCTACGTGTCCTTCCCCTACTCCAGCCATCGCCGACAAGGGCACCCGCACAGTCATCGCCTCCGCCTCCCAGTTGCCTGTAGCCTCCAGCGTGCCACCGCAGGTCGGTCGCCCATAACTGAGCCCCCCAACCGGCCTCCTCCAAGCGACGCTACTTGCGGTGCGGCTGCAGTACGGCCTCCACCTCACGGCCATACACCCTCTTCCATGCGCCAAGGAAGAAGACAGAAATCATCCCCCAGCATGTGACTTGCAAATGGGGAGGGAGGGTCATTTGCAAACGAGCCCTGGATCTCCACTTAATTGCTAGAAGACCACCGCCGATTATGGGTCACGTGCATAGCACATAACCACAGGATAAATTGCAATAAACTACCCAGAAGTATCTGTAATTATTATTTCAGTCCTTGTATTGTAGTTTTTTTCTTATATTATATTTTGTAATATTGCACTCTGAACCCTGTGTTCCTCTGTTATGTTGAACCACATTTTGGCATCATTTTTATTATTGAAAATTGCACTTTATTCTAAAACTAATTCTCTACATTGTGGCAAGCTCATGATATTTTTAGGCAATGTGGTTAATTAATAATAATTGTTCTTGCAAAAATTGATATATTTTGCCTATCTTGTGCTGAAAAATTCATACCTAATTAACCACATCTCCAAAATTGCCAAAAATTCACATATTAGAGAATTAATTGTATTTAACATTGTGCCAAAAAAGAATTGGATTTGCATACCTAGTTTTCTCTCTAAAAATCATTTCCTGGATTTCACTAATCAATTTTTAATAAGTATTAAATTCAACATTTTTAGGGTTTAGGATTTTTCTAAAATAGATCATATAATGATATATTTTAGAAAATTTTATTTCTAAAAATAAGCAGATTTAATATTTATTATAATTAATTAGTGAAAATCTCATTGATTGCACTCATTTAATCGTAGAATATTTATATTGCATCCAAAAATTCCAAAAACATTGCAGCAGTCTAATTTCATCATATTTAACATTTTGGCCATGTTTGAGTATTTTTGGACTTCATTTGATTGAAATTTGCAATTAAGCCTTTAAATTTTGCCCAAGTTGCATATCACGCATTTATTTCATTTAAAAAAATATCAAAAAATTCCTCTTTGAAAACCTAACTTCGAGATTGACTTTAAGGCAACCTAAGGAGATAGTTGCCTCCCTGAGTTCAACCTTGGACTTACCAAGTAAAAAAAATAAATTGACCGCTCGCTTTAATTTGACATTAATTTAAATAAGTGGTTTTTGATTAATCGTGAAATTGCCTGCCTAAAATAAAATATCTTTTAATCGTTAATTCCATCGAATTAAGAGGGCGAATTCACGATTCTTCAAATGGCACCGTTGCTGGGGAGGCACAACTTAGGTTATTTTTAGAAAATCAAGTTTTTGGGTTTTCCATCCCCAGGTAGTCTAACCCCTGCTTTTTCTTGTAATTATTTCTCCATTTCCCCTTCTTTTTCAATATTTTTATTTCTTTTATTTTTGTATATTTTTCTGTGAACCTCTCTCTAATATATGATTTTCCATTTTTCATACGAGGTACCTGGTGAACTTGGAGCAACTTTCTTGGAAATCGACGTATCTCGGAGTGACAAGATACATGCCTCATTTTTAGTTTTTAGAAAGAGAGTGTTTTTCATTAATTTGTAATTAATTGCTAATTTCCAACAGTTCCCGATCGGGTTCTTGCATGTGTAAAAAGGACTGAACAATTTTTCTGTGGTGTGTCATCCTGTTTCACTCTCTGGTGAGGTTGGGGCCTGACTTGAGTGGTTTGTAGTTCTAGGACTGCACATACGACTATTAGAGCTATTAGGATTTTTGATTATGCTTGTAGGACTAGGACCATACTTTCACAAAATTATACGCACTAGATCGTCTTTCATTTAGCCAAATTAAATTGTTCTATCACTCATTAATAGGAATTCATGTTCTAGGTGCGATTTCCCGTACATGCATTAGATTTATTTTTCTAGGGAAATTTCAATTCTGTCTAGCATATTGCATGAATATTGCGAGGAAGCACTGTAAGTATTTCGAGCTCAGCATTCGTCATCGTGTTTCCCGCTGCACAACTTTTTCGATTCTCCCTTGGTTTTCACTCACATAGGAATAAAGGAAATTGGAATCCCCGTGTAGATGTGCATTATTCCCCACTCAAATTCAAGTGATAACTAAATTAAAACTAGGGGACTGCTAACATTATTGATTAATTAGAATTGGATAAAATTGAAAATCATTATTTTCGGGAGAGCAACCCCATCATTGTTTGATTTCAAGCTGAGTGAGGTACAGAGAATGTGTGTACACACTAAGATAGAGCCCAAATCCCTGTCTTCCATATCAACGTACCCTGCTCTTCGCAAATATCACAGGCTGAAGTATTCGAAGTTCAACTGACCAGCACCAAGTAGCCTCCGTTTGCTTGAGCAAGTAGATAGGGGTGAACCAGCGATGCGACGTGACAAGTTGCTTAGTAACCCCCCGGGGCGAAGTGACAAGCCTTGTCAGCCTCCGCCTACTTCGATAGGTAGATAGGGGCGACTCCCTGAACTTCATCAGTATTAACCGAGTAAGGTGGTGATAGGAACTAAGAAAGGAAGGAAGTTGGTATCTTAGGCGACAGGTTAAACAAGGGAGACACAACCAGCATTGAGCTGACTCCCCTATAGGCCATCACGTAACCCTTGCTAACTTTGCTTGAAAATCACACTTAAAACCAACCATATTAATCAGACCCAGCTCTGGGGCCTTCACTGTGTTGAGTTGGTGAAATCGGGGTTTGCATTTGCGTATTGAATTGTGTGATTGTGCACTTACACACATCGATCGTGGTTTCGCAAATCTTTTTCCATTCCATTCGAAGATGGCAGAATTTTGGCATTCATACCCAGACTCCATGGGTCACACTCACATGACAAATTCCTAATCTTTGCATCCACTTTCTTTTCAGAGGAACCCTCTCTTTGAGGTAGTTTCTCCCCAGCCACCATTCTCTTCACCCACCCACCCACCCTTATTGAAAATTTGAGCTATGAGCCACTCACAAAATCGAACTTTTCCTATGAAGACACAATGGAGCGAGCAGACTCGAGGATAAATATTGCCGTAATCGACTTTGATAGAGGAACACGATTCCCGGTTACGCATGAAAATATAGTGTTTGAACCATCCTCTACTCAGGACGATCCACAACCCGAGTATGACCACTTTTCATTTGACCACAAGAATGACACCTAAAGTTAAGGAAATTGGATTCATGACCAAACCCTAATTACAGAAGCTAACTATATCTTGGTTCAAAAGAAAATGCCAATGTCACGGCATATCGAGCATAGTCACTCAAATTCAAGTCATGAGACGATAATGGATGACATAGCTCAGATCAATAAGAGGACCGAGGTTTTGACTGAATAATTTGATAATGTCATCCAAATAATCAAAGATATGATCATCAACCAAGAGGAATCAAGACGATCACAAAGTGAACTTGAAACTCATCGTGTGCCTAATATCCACACACAAACATAACAGATCACTGACCCTCTTACTGACTTTAGTGAAAATTTCAAAAAAAAATTAAAAATTCAAAATTTTAAAAAAATGGACAACATCAATACAGAAGCATTTTGCAAAAGTCTGATCTTGGAGCTTCCATTAATCAATGCCATGGAGTATGTTCCCGATTTTCGGAGATTTGCGAAGAGTCGATTATCACTTGAGAAAAAGGGAAAGAAAATATCTCGAACAGAATATCCTTTAATCACTATGGCCAGTTCAATAGTGCTGACCCAAACAAACAAGGTCCGGAATGTTAAACAGTTTATCAAGGAGACCTATGAAATTGAGAGTATTGAGTTTAATAATGTTCGGATTCACGACGATTCTACACTTAATATCCTCCGAAGTCCGTGTTTGACAGACTCAAACTTGGACTGCTCGGAAAGACCCGAGTGATCGTTCTGTTTCCTGATCGATCCATAAAAGACCGAGAGGAATCATTTCCGTCACCATTAATTTCAAGGTGTCGCACATATAGTGGACGTCATTGTCCTGGACATTGAACACCAAGGAGATTTATTTGAGACTCCCATTATATTGGGAAAGCCATTTCTATCTTCCGCTAGAGCGACTACTAACTATGAGACTCAGAACATCATATTCCCGAACACAAACCAAATTGACCAATTTCTCGAGGACACACCAAATCCCGAGACTACCGAACCAAAATCCGTCAGTCATGACATAGAAGAATCTTCATATGTTCAGACCTCTCCACTTATCACATACTGAAATGAAGGAGAGACATCTTATGAAACAACTAACGAGCCTACAAAGGTGAGAGATATCTAACGAGACACACCTGATTCACCACCACCAGACAAGATTATGTCAGATCTCCCTGAGCCCACACACGCAAAGCCAATAGAGAGTAAGTGCACAAGCTGTGTGCTGACCTTACAAGAATACTACTATTTATACATAGACTCGTCTGATAGGGAACTCATTGTCAGCACCTCACAAAGAATACCTCCTGAACCGACTAAAAATGTCACTTTGAACATTTCATATTACTCATCAAAGGATAAGAGCAGTATGAGAGAGCTCAGTTCGGAGAATCTACAGACTGATCAGAACAACAAGTCATATGTTGACCCACGTCAGACTTTCCCTGTCCCCCTCTATTATTCATCTAAAGCAGACTCCCTAGGTCCCATTCAATATACTAGAACAATATGTTATGACCAGACTGACACTTGTTCATCTGAATATTCATAGGAAGAAAAGATTGACATGAAAACTGAGCGAACTCTGAGAAAAAGCTCAAAAATAAGAATAGTTGGAGTGACGTGACCTTTGATTATTATTCTGATGACAGCTCCGACGGTGGCTGGAAATCATCTGATTCATCTTCCTCCAATAAATATTCCCTTCCACCACATTTCCTGAAAAAGATCGCCCGTAAACCGCCTTGATCATCGGCCAAACTTTCCCTCACCCCCATTAGTCTCCTTGTATATTTTCTTCCTAGACTTAGGCCAAGGCCTAAGTATAGGGGGGAACCGATGTCATCTATATTTATTCATCATTCTACTCCTCATCTGCTCTGTATATTCTCCAGATCTCATCAGTTCTCGTACTCTCTCATGTCCTATACTTAGGCTGACCAGAGCCTAAGTATAGGAGGAACCGATACCCGCTCTGTATATATCCATTCATTTCTCATCTTGACCTCAGCCACTCCATTTCTTCTTCTTTGTCTTCTTCTTCTTCTATACTTAGGCTGAGCAGAGCCTAAGTATAGGGGGGCATTTGACTTCTTTACCTCTTTTTATTTTTCTCTCTACGCTTAGCACGAGCTATGTCTTCTTGTCGCTTCTTGTGCTCCGAGGACTTAACACACGCTAAGTATAGGGGGCTTGTATATATTACATATATATGTTACACATAGCTCATACTTTCACGTATTTTTTTGTAGATATTATGCCATAATTACGGGATGGATAAGAGTAAAAACAAAATAAAGCAAAACACACAAAAAAATAAAAAAAGAAAAACACCAAAAAAATTCTCTTTATTGCATGTCATTCTTGCACTCATATAAAAAACAATTCACACCTCATATGCATCTGCATTTTATTTTGCATATACAAAGTGGAAAGTTATTGGGTTCTGAACCAAGTTGTGAGTAGAAGTGGAGAGTGGTCTTGACTTGGCCTTAATCTACCTAATTTTCAGAGGAACTTCACAGAGAAAGAGGATTTTAGAAGCTTCAGATCTTTTGACTTAATTCTTCGAGTTCCGCATGACAATGTACAACATTTGACTCTTAGTATCTAACCTTATCTCCTAATTATGGGTATAGCTTTTGAGTAGGGAATAAACATGTTCTTTCACACTATGCACTAAGCTCAACTCAGATGGGATGTTGGAAGATTGTGCGGGTCCCTTTTCTGGTAGCATGGACATCTAAAGACCAGAGTATGGGTTGAAATAAAGCTTCAGAAAAGGGATGGATGATCGGGCACAATTTTTTCTAAGACCCCAAAACATGTACGTAAAAAAGATTCCATATTCGTAGGGGAACAAAAAGATCCATGCAGAGTTACCAAAAATTCCATACCAAAACGAAGCTAAATTACCAAATAAATATCTGACCAAAAAAAGGTCCAAGCTTCAAGAAGAGCTGCAGATCTTAGTGGAGACTTGGCTAAACTGGTCGGCTTCACAAGGAGAGGTGACTACACTGGTTACCCTCCAATTCTTTTCCCCTTCTTCTAATTTCTCCCCCTTTCGTTTGTGAACACAACGCGACAAACCTTAGAAGGAAATACCTGACTCCCCAAGGAAGAGTTATTGGGAGGAAGGTTTGCGTGGTAGTCCGGCATTTTTGATGGGGAGAGCTAAAACTTTTCATACACATGAGACAATTGTTCAATGCTCATGTGATATGCTTTGGGAGAAGGATTGATCTAAGATGACTTCTGAGCCGAATCTGTTAAAATGATATGTAGAACATGAGGGCTGATGATTTTAAAATCCTAAGTCTCACAGAAGTTCCGCCACACTATTAATCCAAAGGTCGGGTCTAGCTCCATTTTCACCTTTTGTTCACGACTTTGGTATGGAACCCAAAATCATTTCACTTTTGCATTTCTTTTTAGTTGCTCAGAGACGAGCAAGGTTTAAGCATAGGAGGTTGATGAATCCACGATTCATCATACTAAAAGATGAAAATAGAGCTTCGTTCCCGAGAAATTAGCTGCATTACATCATTTATTCTTCATTTTTATCATTCTTCCATTTAAAATTAATATTTGCAGTCATTATCATCTTCACATTTGCATCCAACTTCATGCATTTTTAACTAATTCATGCTAACTCCAATTGATCTCAAACTACTTCCATTGTGTACATATTACTAACCAAATTTAAAAAATACAAAAAAATTATTAACTCAAATAATTGGCCTGTGAGACAAAACTCCAATTTCAGACCAGACAGACTAAAACATTCATATCTTCCTCATACAATATCCGATTTAGGATACTCACTTTTTAAGTAATACATATTCAATGACCTTCAAAAAAAGATTTCATAAAAATTGGAGCTCGTATGTGAAAGTTGGGTTTTGGGCCTCTTTTGCGTATTTTGAGTTTTCCCTGATTTTGACTTGATATTTTATGTACATAATTAACTCTTTCTCTCTTATTTCTTTTTCATTTATATTCTTTGATGAAATTTTTAATAAAATCTACAAAAATCCAAATTTAAAATAAGACTGAAATCAAAGAAGCTGACCGAGTCCGAGTGTCCTTTGCGAGTATATACAAATTTCTAACTTTTTCTTCTTTATTTTATTTTCCTATTTACTTATTTATTAAAAATAAAAAATAGATTATTGTGTAAATATTTACCTTTGATTTTATTGCTATTTTCTCGATTTTTCTCTTGATTAAAAATCACAAAAAATTACAAAAACCAAAAATCAAGGTATTTTACGTACAAAGAGTACCTCAAAAATATCGTTTTGCACAGATGACCTCTTTTGCTCTTGGTCTCTTAATGAAAGTTGTAGATCTCATCGATATAAGCAATTTTTGTGTTGAGCACTTTTTGATCTGAGGTCGTTTGCTAGTTTTTCTGAATTTATCTTTTATTTTTATTTTTCAAATTTTCTGGAGTTGACTCGTGGCGGCTCCAGGAGCCGCCATGTGTCACTCATTTTTAACCCTTTTTATTTCATTTTTGCATAAAAAATCAAATTAAAATTAGAAAAAATTAATTTCCTTCCACCTCACGTGCCATGCACGTGAGGGCTCCCTCTTCTCCCTCTTCACACGTGCTGGTCCCCTCCTTCTCTTCCTAGTCAACCCATGTTCCTTCGTCTTCGCCCGTTCCGCCAACCACTCGCAACTTCCTTATCCCTTCCGGTGATGACCAACAACTCCGATGATCCCGCAACCTCCAGCGATCTCTATATAATGACATTCATCCACCACCAGCAAAACCATCTGCCATCTTCCACAACAAGAGAGAGCTTGGAGGAGGAGCCTGTGATTGGGGCTCCTCTCTCCGACGAGGACATCTTCGGCATGATCTTCCAGAGCCTCCTCCTTTACCGCGGAGTCGAGGCGATGACGTCAAGGAGAGGCCTCCGTCCTCCTCTGATTCCATGCGAATACCATCTCCTTCTTCTTCCCTCTGCTACCCCTCCTTTTACCCTGTTCACTCAAAAATTCTCTGTTCTCCTCTCGTGCCACCATCTTCGTCTCCATCTGACTCGAAACCACCGACCATCTCCGGCTCCTGCTTCAGCCAGAGCCACACTTTGCACCTCCGCCATCGCGAGCCCCTCCAGTCGCAACTACGCCCACGAGCAGTGGCAAACCCGCTCCTGCAATGTCCGCACTTCTGTCAGCTCTTTACTTTCGCCCAGCCAACAGAAAAGCTCCTCCAGTTGGTCAGTGCCTCTATCGACCACCTTCCAGCGGTCGCACACCAGCGCCGCGCACCTGCGCGTCACTCTAGAAACCCGTGCATGACCCCCTCCGCGTGTCCTTCCCCTACTCTAGCCATCGCCGACAAGGGCACCTGCATAATCAACGCCTCCGCCCGCTAGCGACATGCTGCCTCCAGCGCGCCACTACAGGTTGGTCTCCCACGATCAAGCCCCCCTGCTGGCCTCCTCCAAGCATCGCTACTTTCGGCACGGTAGCAGTGCGCCCTCCGCCTCGCGACCATACGCCCTCTTCTGCACGCTAGGGAAGAAGATAGAAATCACCCCCACCGAGCACGTGGGGAGGGAGGGTCATTTGCAAACGACCCCTGGATCTCCACTTAATTGCCAGAAGACCCCCACCGATTCAAGGGTCACCTGCATGCTGGAGAAATTGTAATAAACTTCCCGGAAGTATCGGGAAGTATCAGTAATTATTATTCAGTCCTTGCATTGCAGTTTTTTTTCTTATTTTATATTTTGTAATATTGCACTCAGAACCCTGTGTTCCTCTGTTATGTTGAACCTTATTTTTGCATCATTTTTATTATTGAAAATTACACTTTGTTCTACAATTAATTCTCTACATTATGGCAAGCTAATGATATTTTTATGCTGTGTGGTTAATTAATAATAATTGTTCTTGCAAAAATTGATATATTTTGCTCATCTTGTGCTTAAAAATTCATAGTTAATTAACCAGAGCTCCAAAAATTACTACAAATTCACGAATTAAAGAATTAATTGTATTTAACATTATGTCCAAAAAGGATTACATTTGCATGTGCCTAGTTTTCTCTCTAAAAATCATTTCGTGCATTTCACTAATAAGTATTAAATCCAACATTTTTTGGGGTTAGGATTTTTCTAAGATAGATTACCTAGTGATATATTGGCGAGTCGCTAAATACGATGTTTAATTCGTGTTCGTTGTGGTACGTGTACTTAGCGATTCGGTCCGAACCGAGAGAATGATCTCCGTGAAGAGTGTCTCAGCTTAACTTATATCCCGGGCAAGTCCGGGGTCGAACACAGGGAGGCAAAGGAACAACTTGGTTTTAATTTGAAAACTTAGATCTAGATTTCCAAGTGGTGTATTTTTTTAATTTTTTTAATGCAAAACGAATGCCAATGCAAGTGAATTACGACACTAAGAAAGCATATAACAAGGCCAAATTAATTTAAGTAGAAAATAAGTTCAATTTAACAAAATTATATTTTTCCTAGAGTCCTAATCCAGAGATGAATGCAAGGTACTTTTTTTGGAATTTTATGGGTTAAAATGCAACAATGAAAAATACACACTTTTTATGGGTTTTTTTTCACAATTTCTCACACAAATAGAAAGCAAAAATTATGAAAAATTTACTGAAATATTAACATGATGCAAGGAAGCTACAGTAATATTTTTGGAATTTTTTGACAAGTTATGAATTTTTTATGGATTTTTTAGTGAAATCAGAGTGACAGTGAGTAAATAATTTCTAATAAATCCATATTATCAAATTAATCAGAATGCGAATTATCTCAAAAAGATATTTTCATGAAGAATTCAGGAGATTTGAAATTTTGTGAAAAGGATGTATGTGGATTTAATTAAAAATCAAATACTAAAAACACTCCTATAATTTATTTCAGGCACAAGATAACTCCATTTTGGTTGAAATTTGGAAGTAAATTAAACACTCTTCAAGGCATCACATATAATTTTTGTGGAATTTTTAGACCAACCGTGTGCGCGATATAAATTTAAGAGCACAGAATGGGTAAAATATGAAGCATTTCAGTTAATAATTTTTAATTAATTACCCACAACTCACAAAAATATAAATAAATATTCAAAATGTAGACAATTAGTTGCTCAACATGAAAACATTTTTCATTAAATAAAATGATGCAATACTGGAGTCCAAATTTAAGTACGAACACAGGGGTGTTTTTGCAAATTCAGAAAACGAAATTACAATGCAAGTTATGTACAGGGACCTTTTTGCAATTATAGAAATATGAAATATTAAAACTACAATTTTCACAAATAATTTTTTTCACCTTCTTCTTCGTCCAGGCGCGGCTTGAGAAGGGGGGAATGTGGGGCGGCGCCGCCGGTGGGAGCTCGCCACGTGAGGAGGGGCGACGCGGCCTGGGGCTGCTTTGATGGAGAGGACGGGGCGGGCGGTGGAGGGAGTGGGCGGTGGCAGCGCTGGAAGAGATGTGGGATCGCAGAGGAGGGAGCGAGCGACGGCGCGCAGCTCTGTGCTGCGGAGGGCAGAAGGTGAGGTACGGCGGCTGGAGGCCGTGGTGGCTGGGCGGCGCAGGAGGGCCGCCTGCGGCTGTGGCGGCAACTTGGCGGCCGGCGCCGTGATGGAGGAGGAGGAAGGAAGGGCGGCGGCGCCGCCTGCCCGTGTGGAGGGGGAAGGGGCGGCGGCGCTGCTGCCTCCTTTTTTTTTTTATTTATTTTGATTTTTTTAGTTTACTGATGTAATAAAAACCTCTTTTTTGTTTTAATTTTTTTTTATTTTTTTAATTTTGATTAGACAGGGAATATGATTAACAAAAAAAGATGGGTTGGTGGTGATGATGATGATGAACTAAACAAATGGAAAAAAATGATGGTGTGATGATGGTGGTGGAAGGGATGATATGTGGTGTGCTAAAAAAAATTTGCAAAAATAACAAGATGATAAAATGAGCCGAAAAATTACCTATGATGGACGGTCGCCTATGATGTGCTCACGAGAGCACGGTGTTCGCTCGAATCGCCGGCGTGCGATGAGCTCGAGCAACGCGCGGTTACGGCTGCGATGTTGGCCAAAAAGCCAACGGATCTCACCGGAGAGAGGGCCGTCGTCGCTCGACCGCGGTTGCTTCGCTGTCACCGATTCAACTCTGGGAACTAGGCTCTCCTCACATAAAGATGGATCAAGGGTAAATTGAGGAGGATGTGATGTATATAAAGATGATGGAATGAGTGGTTATTAAAATGGTGGGAGGTTATTTTATTAATGGAGTTGAATGGGAAGTTGGAAAAAATGGTGGAATAATGGAGTTGAATTGGTGGTTATTGTAGAGAATGTAAAATAAATAAATAAATAATATAAAATAAAGTAGGCTACTTTAATTACAATAGAATAACAGAGAAGAAAATAAATAGTGGAGAATTTACAAAAGAAGACAAACAACATATACATTTTTTTACTTTTCTAATATGTAATTTTTTTATTTTTTTAATAAGAGATATTTACAACGGAAAAATACAATAAAATACTACAATTAAAATACAGCACAAGTATGATTTTTTTTGTATTTTTAGTAATTAAGAAAGATACAATAAAAATTAAAGAAAGAATGAATATATACATGATATACAATGTATATCTAGGTCCCAAAACCCAACTTTTGCAAATGAGCTCCGATTTTAATGAAACCATTCCGTTGGATAGATAATTTTCTAACTTGAACTTTAAAAGTGAAGTTGGTGAATTTGGAGTTCAGACGGAGCAGGAATTTGGCTTGGAAGTTGGACTTTACGGCTTTTTCTCTTTGGGATCTAGGAGCATTTATTTGAGGTGAAATTTGTTTTGTATTTTTGTATTTTTATATACATTTTTATAAACAAGTTAGAGAAAGAATTAGGCAAAAAGGAGTTGAAACGAAATTATTAAAAATACATGAAGTTTTGAGCTATTTACATGTATAAAACTCCTTTATTTTTGCGGCTTTTTATGTGTAATTTATTTTGTACAATCTAATATACAATAATTAATGTATTTTATTTACAAGAGTTATTTTGTTAATTTAATGGTTTTATGTACATTTATTAGGAAATTTACTCGTGGATTTTGCTAAGATCAAGATATTGAGATGATGAATCATGGATTCATCACCCCCTATACTTAAACTTTGCTAGTCCTCGAGCAAATAAAGAATGAATAAGTTGGGTTAACCCCTGACTGTGCATGTGAATACAAGACTTGATCCGTTCAAGAGCTCTCGGTTTTAGAGATCCTAAAATTCTAAGCTGAACCAAGATCTAGTCAAAAGGTACCCAATTTCCCTAATCATCAGACTCTCTCTGTATACATATATAGTAGGGAGATGATATTAAGTGTTGACTGCAGGTACAAGAGTAGAGTCACAACATCACACAAGGCTCCAGTCCAAGAGACTCTCCTAAGGACCCGATCCTCAACACTAGGGAATAAACCATTTCTTGCAACCAATCCACCGTCTCTTTAGTTGTCAGACTTAAAAGTGTAGATGGAAGGCCAGTTGATGGAGGGAATAGGATTGTGTCATTTCTTCTCTCCCTCTCATTGGAACAAGGATCCTATCAAGTGCCTTATTACGCAACGCATATTTTTGGTGTTGTCAGTGCGTCCGTCAAGAGAAGTTGGAGCCGTCTGCACTTGTTTTCCTGGGAGTACACCGGGGTGTGCCTTTTTTGAGTACCTATCATACCTTCTACACCCAGACTTGTAGCATTTATGATGTAGAGCCCTTTTTTGGTGCAAGCCCGACTCCTGATCCTAATAGCGGTGGTCCAAGTGGATACTTTGAAATGGTTGGGAGCGCTCGCCTTTGGTGGAAGCTCTTTTGATAATTGACTTTGTGGAATGAGAGCTTTTCTTTAACATTTCATTGCTTTGTAGTATTTTGGCTAGCTCCACTGCTTTTACCAAGAGTTGGCGCACACTGATCAACATTTTTTTTATTTTTTCACACCCTGGCACATAGGTAAATGTCAAGAGATAGTACAAGAACCATGTTCTCATACTGGCTAAAGATGCTGACACTCAGGTTTCATGAAGCCTTCATTGATTTTATCCCATCATCGAGCATAATCAAATCAAGTCCAAACTCAAATCCCTCATCCCAGTTCCTCAAGTGAAATTTCAACTCATCTCATCATAACTGTAGTCGTGTATGTGAGGTGCTGATCATATTCTTAAGGTAGAGACTAAGCATGCAATATAGCACACAAATATTTCAAACTAGGGAAATGTGAATAATTAAGTCAAGGACCCTAATGACTAAGGCTGGTTAACTCAAAATCTCAAGACCTCATAAACCAAGTGTTCTTGAACATCACTAGTCTTGTGAGAAAGTGAATTGTGTCAAGGATTAAACCAACTTATTAGTTAGTTTTTTTTATTTTTTTTGATGATTGATTTTTTTTAAAGTTTTAGAAAAAGTTTTTTTTCTTAGAAAAAGTTTTGATTGATTTTTTTTCAAAAGTTTTTTTTGAAAAAGAAAGTAAATAAGAAAGGACTTTTTTTTGAAAAAGTTTTTTTAAGCAAATTATGAAAATAGTTTTTTTAAAGTTTTTTTTAAAAGAGAGTTTTTTTTTGATAAAAAGTTTTTTTACCCACCACATAATTATTGTATAATATATACAAAAATACGTAAAAGTACGAGCTATGGGTAAAGTATATATGTAATATATACATGCCCCCTATATTTAGCATGTGCTATGTCCTCATGGCACTAGGTGACAAAAAGACATAGCTCGTACTAAGTATAAGTGGGTGAAAAGAATAGAAGTGAAAAAAATAAGAGTGGATAACACACAACGGGCATCAGCCTTCCTATACTTAGGCTATGGTTAGCCTAAGTATTGAAAAGAACACAAGAATAGGGTCCGATGAGAATGGGAAAGAATATACAAAAAGAAAATAAAAAGAAAAGATGGAGCAACTCGGGTCGCTCACCCCCCTATACTTAGGATCTAGTCATCCTAAGTATAGCCACAAAATGAAAACGAGGAACTGGGGCGAGTGATGCGAATCATGGGGGAGGGAGGGAAATAAAGGAAGGAAAATATGTACAAGGAGGAGTGAGAATATACAAGGATCAAGAAGGTTTGTGACGGACCTTCTTGCGGGAGCGATGGGGAGGATAGTATACATGTGTGTCGCTGTCAGAATCGTCCGCAAAGGAATAATAGTGAGTTGTGGGGAACGTCCAACGAGTATCGACACACAGCTGCTTGCTCAAATATGGCTTCAGAACAACCGAACTAAGCTCACTCATGTAGATCACCTCATCCGGACCTGATGAGGACTCCTCAGAAAGTTCCTTCTCTGGAACATCGAAGGTAACCTTCTTAGTCGATTTTCTAGAACCTGAAGCATCAAGAGGAAGAGGAGATTGATACGTCTTAAGGAGTTTGGGGGAACACCTCAAGGAATCAACACCCGTCTTCTTCTTACCAGATGACCGACTAGAGGATGGAACAACCAATTTATCAAGATTGGTCAATTTGATCCCAGTTGTCGCCTTTGGTGTATGTCCTGGATGTGGTGTGTGTGAGGTTTTGACCAGAGGTTCATCATCAGATGAGTCACCATATGCATTGTAATACTCCTGCAGGGTCAGCACACGTCTCTGATAAGGCACAATGTTCTCAGTTGGCTTGATATTGTTTAGTTCTTGTGTCGGATCATCGAAATGATCAAGGCAATCCACAAAGGTCATGTCTGACTCAATGATAGCTTCTGGTCGTGAGTCCTCTCTAGAAGCTGTCGCAGTGGTGGTGCAAGCAGTAGGCGATGTGTGCTTGTAGGAAGTCTCTAAACCATTGGTCTTCTGGACAGTCGGTATCTCAGGTGTAGTAAAGAGACGGGACTCAACTGTCTCTCTAAGGTCACGATTGTCTGCAACTTTACGGGTTACCTTGGAATATCGTGTGTCCTCAAAGATCGGGTGAGGTCGGAGTGCTCCCAATGTAGAGAAATCGATCTCCCAAGTCTCACAATCTATAGTTGCCTTAGCCAAGGCTAAAAACGGCTTCCCAAGAATGATCGGAGACTGGGTGAACTCTCCTCGGTGCTCAATGTCAATGATCATGAAGTCTATCTTTAGTAGAGCACCTTGGAAAGTGACGATGACTGAAATGGTTCCTCTCGACCGTTTAATGGTCCGATCTACCAACTGAATGATCTCTCTTGACTTCTTGACAGATCCGAGTTTGAGCTTGGTAAACATGGAGGTCGGGAGGATATTAATCGGTAAGTCATCATCGATTCTTGCATGGGTGAATGTGGTATCTTTGATTTCACAATCAAATCTAGGTAACCGCTTTACTATGCGGCTCTTGGTTTTTCTCCCTATCATCAAAGATGTGGCCATAAACACTATATATCTCTCAGTCCTTGTTCTCTTATTGCCCGACCTTTAGGCATCAATTTACTTCTTACAAATCTTTTAAGGTCGGGAAAGTGCTTAATGACCATTATTAAGGGAAGCTCAAAAATCAACTTTCTATCCCATGCTTCCCTAACCACAGGATCAATTTTTTTAGATCTTTTCCTTTTTCAATTTTTATGGTATTATCTGAGTTTTCATTTTTTGGTCTTTTTGGTAGGTGAAGGAGGACTAGGAGAATGTACAGACTCTGGTTTGGAGGGAAAGTGGTTAGTAGAAGAGGGAGGTAGAAGGGACTCCAACTGTACATGATGTGTGGTCAATCCGGTGTCTTCCAGGTTTTCGAAATTCAATCCGCAAGATCCATGATCCACATTCCTACCTGGACTCTTGATTGGTCTACAAATGTCATCCTCCAATAAGTTCTCATGACACATCATGAGAGAAGTCTTCTCAGTTGGAGGATACCGCTGAGAACTTGGGATCTTATACTTAACACATCTTGACTCAGGCGTGTAATACTGGGTTGAGTATGGCCTATATGTATGGCAGATGTTGGTCGGAGCCTCATCTGGTGGAGTTAGTAAACAGGGGGTCTGTAAATTAGTTGCATGAATCCAATCCCCTGTATATGTCGGCTCTCCGAATGGGTGATATGAAGGTTGGTTAATGTGGTCTCTATCACTCAGGTCAATCAAGTCAGGAAGATCGTACGGTGCAGGCCTCTCCATTCGGTTTGTCTGGTCGACCATGTTGTACCCTAAGGTTAAGTCGGGATGTGTATATGGAATTTGTTGTTCTGTCCCAACTCGAGGTGAAAGTGAGGTATGTGGGGTCAACTGATTTATGCCAATCATTCATCTCAGCAGTCGCTTGCTCTTCGATTTATTCCTTGATTCCAGCAAGCAGACGAGAATATAGTGAGTCAATCCAGGGTGGTTGTGGGTCAGGGATGCAAGAATGTGGGGTAGGTGAGAAGGACGAAGAAGTGGAGAAGTCAGTCGGAGTTCTGACTTTGCGGTCGGTGTATGAGGAGGAATAAGTGGGTGGAGATGATAGGAATATGGTCGAAGAAGGGTGACTTGGATATGATAACCAAATTTCTGACATCTTGGAAGGGAGATGGGAGAATGAAGCGGATCGAGGAAGAAAGCGTGCAAGTGCACCGAATAACACATAAAACAAACAAACACAAGAGCAAACACTGAGTTCACCTACTCAACATAGTGATGGTCGCAAAAGTCTGACCGTTTATCTTTTCAGTTTTAATTAGGTGATAAATCAAGATATAAATCCAATTACGTAAGGCTCAAAAGTAGGTTTTGGGCACTATCCTAGGGATGCGTCCTCACCTCTCAACAATCACAATTAGCCAAGCAAACAATAAGGATTTTGCTCTCCCAAAACAAGTGTTAGTTTTAATCAGTTTTTTTGTCAACTCTGATTAGCAGCCCCAATTTTAAGTTTGGTTATCACTTGATTAGTCCACCAAACAAAGCACGCTTAACGATCAGTCCTGATTTCCTTTTAACCTAAGTTTCAAAACCAAGGGGAGGGAGTCGAGAAAGCCGATGCAAATAATGAAATCAATGATGCATGCCCAGTTCAGAAGACTTACAGTGATCCTCACGCTCTACATGCGGGATGCAAGGCAGAATTAAAATTTTATACTATATGAATGCAAATGAGAAAACCGTTCCTAGACAGGCAGTTCTATTAGCGAGTGATGAACAAGTTAAATTTGACTAATAGCCATACGGTCTAAGTGCATCTCGTTAAATGTGATGTGTGGTCCTAAAATTTACAAGCACAAGCAATAAAGATATTCTAATAAAATGCTCTAAGAGCTGCGAGTGCAAGTCCTATTCTACGTCAAGCAACCACACGACCACGAGCGGGTCAAATGTCCAGTCCGGATACAAAATAAGAGCCATGGAAAGTGCGAATTACCTAAATTATTACACTTTCAAAAACTCTCTCAAAATAAATAGATTCTCCTAGCTCTTTAGCAGTCGGCACGCGTCGCGTCTGTCGACCTCCGATGCACTCCAAGTCCACCGGGCCCTCGCAAGGAAAATGAAATTTATATTAGAGAGATAAAACAAATATATATAAATAAGAAGAGAAAAATGATAGAAAATGGATTAATTACAAAGTGGCTCGGGGGTCAGACTACCCGAGAAAATGAAAATCTAAATCCAAAATTTTAAACTAATCCCTAAGCCGTTTGCGTCCCCGGCAACGGTGCCATCTGGCGAGTCGCTAAATACGATGTTTAATTCGTGTTCGTTGTGGTACGTGTACTTAGCGATTTAGTCAGAACCGAGATAAGGATCTCTGTGGTTCTCCCCGGTACTTGCCTTATATCCCAGGCAAGTCCGGGGTCGAACACAGGGAGGCAAAAGAACAACTTGGTTTTAATTTGAAAACTTTGATCTAGATTTCTAAGCGGTGTATTTTTTTAATTTTTTAATGCAAAACGAATGCCAATGCAAGTGAATTATGACACTAAGAAAGCATATAACAAGGCCAAATTTATTTAAGTAGAAAATAAGTCCAATTTAGCAAAATTATACCTTTTCTAGAGTCCTAATCCAGAGATGAATGCAAGGTACTTTTTTTTGGAATTTTATGGGTTAAAATGCAACAATGAAAAATACACATTTTTATGGATTTTTTTCGCAATTTCTCACACAAATAGAAAGCAACAATTATGAAAAATTTACTGAAATATAAACATGATGCAAGGAAGCTACAGTAATGTTTTTGGAATTTTTTGACAAGTTATGAATTTTTTATGGATTTTTTAGTGAAATCAGAATGACAGTGAGTAAATAATTTCTAATAAATCCACATTATCAAATTAATCAGTATGCAATTATCTCAAAAAGATATTTTTATGTAGAATTTAGGAGATTTGAAATTTTGTGAAAAGGATGTATGTGGATTTAATTAAAAATCAAATACTAAAAACACTCTACAATTTCTTTCAGGCACAAGATAACTCCATTTTGCTTGAAATTTGGATAGTAAATTAAACACTCTTCAAGGCATATAATTTTTGTAAAATTTTAGACCAACCGTGTGTGAGATATAAATTTAAGAGCACAGAATGGGTAAAATATGAAGAATTTCAGTTAACAATTTTTAAATAATTACCCACAACTCACAAAAATATAAATAAATATTCAAAATCTAGACAATTAGTTGCTCAACATGAAAACATTTTTCATTGAATAAAATGATGCAATACTGAAGTCCAAATTTAAGTATGAACACAGGGGTGTTTTTGCAAATTCAGAAAACGAAATTACAATGCAAGTTATGTACAGGGACCTTTTTGCAATTACAGAAATATGAAATATTAAAACTACAGTTTTCACAAATTTTTTTCACCTTCTTCTTCATCCATGCGCGACTTGAGAAGGGGGGAATGCGGGGCGGTGTCGTCGGTGGGAGCTCGCCGCGTGAGGAGGGGCGGCACGGCCTGGGTCTGCTTTGACGGAGAGGACGGGGCGGGCGGTGGAGGAGCGGGCAGTGGTGCCGCTGGAAGAGATGCGGGGTCGCGGAGGAGGGAGCAGGCGGTGGTGCGCAGCTCTATGCTGCGGAGGGCAAAAGGCGAGGTACGACGACTGGAGGCCGTGGTGGCTGGGCGGCGCAGGAGGGCCGCCTGCGGCTGTGGCGACACCTTGGCGGCCGACGCCGTGATGGAGGAGGAGGAAGGAAGGGCGGCGGCGCCGCCTGCCCGTGTGGAGGGTGAAGGGGCGGCGGCGCTGCTGCCTCCTTTTTTATATTTTTATTTTTATTTTTTTTGATTTTTTAATTTACTGATGTAATAAAAACCTCTTTTTTGTTTTATTTTTTTTAATTTTTTTAATTTTGATTAGACTGAGAATATGATTAACAAAAAAAAATAAGATGGGTTGGTGGTGGTGATGATGATAAACTAAACAAATGGAAAAAAATGATGGTGTGATGGTTGTGGTGGAAGGGATGATATGTGGTGTGCTAAAAAAAATTTGCAAAAATAACAAGATGATAAAATGAGCCGAAAAATTACCTACGATGGCCGGTCGCCTATGATGTGCTCACGAGAGCACGGTGTTCGCTCGAATCGCTGGCGTGCGATGAGCTCGAGCAGCACGTGGTTACGGCTGCGATGTTGGCCAAAAAGCCAACGGATGTCACCGAAGAGAGGGCCGTCGTCGCTCGACCGCGGTTGCATCGCTGTCACCGATTCAACTCTGGGAACTAGGCTCTCCTCACATAAAGATGGATCAAGGGCAAATTGAGGAGGATGTGATGTATATAAAGATGATGGAATGAGAGGTTATTAAAATGGTGGGAGGTTATTTTATTAATGGAGTTAAATGGGAAGTTGGAAAAAATGGTGGAATAATGGAGTTGAATTGGTGGTTATTGTAGAGAATGTAAAATAAATAAATAATATAAAATAAAGTAGGCTACTTTAATTACAATAGAATAAAAGAGAAGAAAATAAATAGTGGAGAATTTACAAAAGAAGACAAACAACATATACATTTTTTTACTTTTCTAATATGTAATTTTTTTGTCTTTTTAATAAGAGATATTTACAACGGAAAAATACAATAAAATACTACAATTAAAATACAACACAAGTATGATTTTTTTGTATTTTTAGTAATTAAGAAAGATACAATAAAAATTAACAGAAAGAATAAATATATACATGATATACAATGTACATCTAGGTCCCAAAACCCAACTTTTGCAAATGAGTTCCGATTTTAATGAAACCACTTCCGTTGGATAGATAATTTTCTAACTTGAACTTTAAAAGTGAGGTTGGTGAATTTGGAGATCAGACGGAGCGGGAATTTGGCTTGGAAGTTGGACTTTACAGCTTTTTCTCTTTGGAATCTAGGAGCATTTATTTGAGGTGAAATTTGTTTTGTATTTTTGTATTTTTATAATCAAGTTAGAGAAAGAATTAGGCAAAAAGGAGTTGAAATGAAATTATTAAAAATACATGAAGTTTTGAGCTATTTACATGTATAAAATCCTTTATTTTTGCGGCTTTTTATGTGTTATTTATTTTGTACAATCTAATATACAATAATTAATATATTTTATTTACAAGAGTCATTTTGTTAATTTAATTGTTTTATGTACATTTATTAGGGAATTTACTCGTGGATTTTGCTAAGATCAAGATATTGAGATGATGAATCGTGGATTAATCATATATCATAGATAATTTTATTTTTGAAAATAAGTAGATTTAAATTTATTTTAATTAATTAGTGAAAATCTCATTGTTTACATTCATTTAATCGTAGAATATTTATATTGCATCCAAAAATTCCAAAAAAACTACAGTAGTCTAATTTCATCATATTTAACATTCTGACCAAGTTTGAGGATTTTTGGACTTAATTTGATTGAAATTTGCAATTAAGCCCTTAAACTTTGCCCAAATTGCATATCACGCATTTGTTTCATTAAAAAATACCAAAAATTTCCTCTTTGAAAACCTTATTTAGAGATTGACTTTAAGACAACCTAAGGAGACCATTGTCTCCCTGAGTTTGAACTTGGACTTACCAAGTAAAAAAAGAAATTGACCGCTCGTTTTAATTTAACATTAATTAAAATAAGTGGTTTTTGATTAATTGTGAAATTGCTCGCCTACAATGAAACATCTTTTAATCATTAATTCCATCGAATTAAAAATGCATTTTTACGGTTCTTCACCTACCCATTTATTCTCTACGATTTCCACTACCACAACTACCTCGAGGGCTAGGGTTGAGAGGTCGGGAGGAGGAGATTGAGGTGGGGGAAGAAGCGCCAGCGAAGTGCTGCTGGAAGGATGAGAAGGAGGATATTACGATCCTCTCCTTGTTGGCTTCGTAAGTAACGTCTAACTTGAGCTAGGTTTTTGATTCATTTTCTTTCTAGCTTGATTTTCGATTCATCTTTCTTTCCAATTCATTTTTTATTACGGTTCAAGGAGGAATATGTGTAACCCACTACTTAGGTGCGGATGGCTATGCACGTCAGTGAACCCTATGATTTGTCACACCTTCACTCACCTAAGTTGAGTGGTGTCTACTGATTCTCCATTGCTTGCAGTTCGATTATATTCTTTCATTTTCATTGTTGTTTTCCTCTCAATGATTTTATATAGGAAACCCTTTCCATTTTTCTTTTAAAATATGTCCTGATATAAAGGGAAACTCTACCAAAATTTTCCTTGAAATATTACCCCGTATAAGGGGATGTTCTATTGAAATTACAAGAGAAAATATGTTCTTCGCGTTCTTCATGTTCTTCTTGTGTTCTTCGCATTCTTCGTGTTCTTCGTTCATTATTCGTGTTCTTGGCACACTCTTAGTGTTCTTGATATGAAAAAATTCGATCATTTCAGGAGCTGTAAATCATCCTTTCTTAAAATGAATCACGATAAAGCACTACATACGCAAGAGAGATCTTGATTAAATAATGAAATCCTTCCTTTTGTTGTTGGATTTTCATACGATATCATCGAAATTCTTGATTTTATGTTCTTTGCTACGAAGAACCCTAAATTTGGTTATTTTTGACAAAATATGAAAAGTTGATTCACTATAATAATGTCTAAGCATCGAATTGATGTAGTGGCTTGAAAAGTCAGGGTTTGAGAGTAAAATAAGTATACAAATGAGTATATATACATAGTAATAAATATATATGTAAGTCTATACTCAATATTGATGAATATGCAAATCGAAGGCTTAATAGAAGAATTACATCATGGGAAGTAATGTGTATTGATTTGGATCCAGAAAAGGATCATGTATTACGTTAAGAATAACTAGGAGTAGAACTACATGTTGGGCATGCAACCTCAGGTTTGTCAGAAGAACATCTGTATTGGCAGGCCAAACATAGGTGGTACACAGATGCCTGGATATGTTGAGCACACAAAATAAATTATTTACAATACATGGTACTCAACTGCCATTAGGATGATTGACTGACTGAAGATGTGGTCATGCCATGTGGAGGCACGGGTGGTTGGATAACAGCTTGGTCACGATAACATGTATTTAAAGTCGCTAGTATATGTGGTTAAAGGTTAGCCTGTGGTTTTAAGCCATCGAGTCCTCGAGGAAGATGTCCTTCTTTGTTTGTCAGGCTGAGGGTTTGAAACCTTGGATAATAAAATAAAATGAACTTGTCATGGTAGTGTTGGAGGATTGGTTGAGGTGACGTGCGACGATATAAGCTCACTAGATCAACGTAATCTCCAAAAGTGTCCACAGCTTCGGAGTCTAAGAGTGGTTAGGTGTCCCCTAGACTAATCCCTGACGTGGAACAAAAGGAATATAACTTAAACTAATAAGAAGAAATTAAACTTTCTAGGATAATAAGTTTAGATAAACTACACTACTTGTTTACTTTTCTCTTTTTCGTTACTTAGCACTCACAAATCTTCACCCTATGATTTATGGAAACCCAACAGATATCAGTAAGCCATCGCAAGGACTTTAATAATCCAGTTAACTAACAATAGTTGCTATCTAAACAACCACAATAGCTTTACTCTATAAGGCAGTTGATAATCTTGTTGTGTATTTCCTTTCCAGTTGATGTACATGTAAATAGTTATAGTAGGACAATGTACCATATAAACTTTATTTTGTGAATGGAAAAATGTTAAATACTACCTTCTTAGTATTTTTAATTGCAGTCTATGTCTAAATATTAGCTGTGATTGCTGAATAAATTATTGCTAAGTAACCGGATCTAGATATGGGAAGATCCGATGACCCAGAGTTAGGGTCATGACAGTTTGGTATTGATTTGGATCCTGAAAAGGATCATGTGGTATGTTAAGAATGACTGGGAGTGGAACTACAGTTCGGGCATGCAACCTGTAGGTTTGTTAGAAGAACATCCGTATCGGAAGGCCAAGCCTAGGTGGTACACAATGGCCTAAATATGTTGAGCACGCAAAATAAATTATTTGCGACACGTGGTACTCACCTGCCATTAGGCGAATTGCTTGACTGAAGATGTGGTCATGCCATGTGGAGGCATGGTTGAAGGGTAGCGGCTAGGTCACGATAACACTAGCATATGTGATTAAAAGTTAGCTTGTGGTTTTAAGATATCGGGTCCTCGAGGACGGTGTGCTTCTTTGTTTGTTAGCTTGAGGGTTCGAAACCTTGGATAATAAAGAAAATGAATTTGTTAGGGTAGTATTGGAGGATTGGTTGAGACGATGTGCGGCGGCATAGGTTTACCAGATCAACACAATCTCCAATCCCAAAGTGTCCACAGCTTCCGAATCCATGAGTGGTGGGGTGTCCCCTGGACTAATCCCTGATGTGGAGTAGAAGGAATATGACTTAAACTAACAAGAAGAAAAATTCTAGGATAATAAGTTTTGCTAAACTACACTACTTGTTCATTTTTCTCTTCTTCGTTACCTAGCACTCACTAATCTTCATCCTATGATTTATGGAAACCCAACAGGCATCGCTAAGCCATCGCACCTAGTCAGCCACAGTAGCTTTACTCTATAAGGTAGTTGATAATCTTGTTGTGTATTTCCTTTTAACCCAATGTACATGTAAATAGTTATAGTGGGGATAATGTACCATGTAAACTTTATTTTGTGAATGTAGAAGTCTTAAATACTACCTTCTTAGTATTTTTAATTGTAGTTTGTTTCTGAATGTTAGTTATAATTGCTGAATACAGTATTATTGAGTAACCAGATCCGAATATGGCAGGATCCGATGACCAGAAATTAGTATCGTGACAATTTGATATAAGAGCCTGGTTACTCAGTAATTTATGCAGTAATTAAAAACTATGAGCGGTATTCAGAAACTAATGCTGTCTTAAGATCCCTTTGATCTTAATAAGTGGTTGTAATACCATTCACAAGTCATTGTCCCTTATATACATCATGCTAAAACATATAGGACCTAGCCTTTGGCCTTGATTCATCCTAGGATCATGGCAGACGAAAACATGTCTAGGAAATTAACGACTATGATGGAAATGCTCCAAGAGATGGGGCAAAAGCAACATGAATTAGAGGAGAGGATTAATGCACAAGATGAGAGACCCGAGGCTTCCAGACTTTTGGATGCTAGGGTTGAGGGATTCAGTCACCTTTCTGAGAAATCCTAGATCATTGTGTAGTACTGATAGCATGACATTAGCTACATGTTTTCCAACTACTTATTGAAATTGATGATTTTGATCTCATCCTGGAGATGGACTGGCTGGAAAGACATCATGCATGCCTTGACTGTTTCCAGAAGACAATAACTTTTCACATTACCAACTCGATAGAGTTCCAGTTTATTGGAAAGATATCCAGTGATGATGTCAAATACACCCCTACTCTGAGGGTACAAAAGTTGTAAGAGCAAGGGTGCAAAGGTTCTTTAGCTTATGTATCCACTACCTCACGGTTAGACATAATAGAAGATGTACATATAGTGTGAGTTTCCTGATGTATTTCCAAATGAATTACCTGGATTACCACCTGAGCGAGAGGTTGAATTTGAAATCTCTCTCACACCTGATAGTCAACCTATCTCTATCCCTCCATATAGGATGGCACAAGTTGAGTTACGGGAGTTAATGGTACACTTACAAGAACTGTTAGACAAATGCTTCATTCATCCTAGTACTTCACCAAGGGGTGCACTTATTTTTTTGTAAGGAAAAAGGATGGGTCGATGCGGTTGTGCATTGATTAAAGGAGATAAATAAGAGGACAATAAAGAATAAATATCATTTGTTAACAATATATGATCTCTTTGACCAGTTGCAGGGTTCAATTGTGTATTCCAAGATTGACTTAAGATCTGGAATCCATCAGTTGAAAATTGAATATGCGGATATCCCAAAGACAACTTTCTAATTAGATATGGACATTATGACCTTTTAGTTATGCCTTTTGAACTGACAAATGCCCTAGACACCTTCATGGATCTCATGAATAGTGTATTCAAGGAATTTATAGATCCCTTTGTAGTAGTCTTTATTGATGACATGCTTATTTACTCCAAGCATAAGTACCAGCATGAACACCATCTCCGACTGATACTTGAAACATTGATTAATAACAAATTGTATGATAAATAAAACAAATGTGACTTCTGGCTATCTGAAGTATCTTTCATAGGCCATGTTATTTCTGGAGAAGGTATATCGGTTGATCCTGCAAAAGGTTAAGGCAGTAATGAGTTGGGAATGCCCGAATATTGTCACAGAAATACGATCTTTTCTAGGTCTAGCTGGCATTGTAGAAGATTTGTGAAGGACTTTTCACGAATAGCATTGCCAATGACTAGGCTAACTCGTAAGGAAGTCCCATTCATATGATCTGATGCATGCGAAACTAGTTTTCAGACACTGAAATAATGCCTAACATCTGCCCCTATCCTTACTCTACCCTCCGGGACTCAAGGGTTTATAGTGTACATTGATGCATCTAAAGAAGGACTTGGGGTAGTTCTTATGCAACATGGCATGGTAGTTTCTTATGCATCACGACAACTCAGGACACATGAGAAGAACTACCTGACCCATGTTCTTGAACTACCTGTCGTAGTCTTCTCTTTAAAGATATGGAGACACTACCTCTATGGTATTATTTTTGAGATCTTCACCGATCATAAAGGCTTGAAATATATGTTTGATTAGATGGATCTCAATATGTGTCAGAGATGATGACTGGAGCTGTTGAAGGATTATGATTGCACCATCTCCTACCACCATGGTAAGGGGAAAATCGTAGAAGATTCCCTTAGCAGAAGAACTTATTCACCTAGGTTGGTGAATGCTATCCACTTCTGGGGTTTACTATAAACATTGAGTGAATTGAAACCATTTGATAGTAATGCTGATACTATAACTATTCCTTGCTGATAGAAATCAGAGATCTGGGATAGAATAAATAAAGGACAGGAGGATGATCCGGTCCTTAAAGACTTGAGACAACAACTTGAGAAGAATGAGATAGAGGGATTCCGGATGCAAGACGAGTTACTATATAACCATCATAGAGTTTGTGTACCAAATACACCCGAAATGAGGAAAAACATCTTACGTAAAGTGCATTGCTCTAGGTTGTCTATTCATCAAGGAATTACGAAGATGTATAAGGATCTTCCTTCACACTTTTGGTGGCCGAGAATGAAGAAGGATGTTGCTGAGTTTGTGAATTCGTGTTTCACCTGCCAAAAAGTAAAAGCTTTACGCCAAAAGCCACCGGAATTGTTGCATTTCCCTATCCCTGAATGCAAATGGGAAAGCATTTCCTTGGACTTCGTTACCGGCTTTCCTAAGATAACCGATGGTAAAGGTAATATATGGGTCATAATAGATCGTCTAACCAGTGTAGCACATGTTATTCCAATAAGCTTATCTGCCACTCCAGTCCAGCTTGCTGAGTTATATATTACACATGTGATCTGTCTCCATGGCATTCCAAAGGAGGCATTTTCCAATCGAGATTCACGATTCACCTTACACTACTGTAAGAATTTCATGAAAGCCTTAGGTAGACATCTATGCTTGAGCACAACATATCATTTGCAAACAGATAGTCAATCAGAATGAAGGCTTCAGATACCAGAGGATATGTTATGAGCATGTGCCTTAGAATGGAAGGGATTTAGGTATTTTTCTCTCGCAGAATTCAGCTACAATAATAGTTACCATGCAAGTATTGGCATGGCACCATTTGCAGTAAGTACTATATGGACGTAGGTGTACTACTCCTCTATGTTGGCAAGAGATTGGGATAAGTAAGCTTTATGATTCAGATAGACTCTAGGAGACATGGGAAGTTGTAGAGCTTGCTCGAAAAGACTAATAACTGCTCAGATTTGCTTGAAAAGCTATAGTGAAGCCAGAAGAGAAGATCTTGAATTCGAGGTAGGAGACTTTGTATTTATCAAAGTATCGCCTATGAAGGGAGTTTAGAGGTTTGGCTTAGGTGAGAAGTTGGCACGCATGTTCGCGGGTACCTTTGAAACTATTCAACGGATTGGAAACGTTGCATATATACTAGCACTTCTGTTGGAAATGCGAGCCCACGGCGAGCCATTATGCAATAAATGTTGTTGCAATTCACTCCTTGATCTGAAATGAAGAATACATAATTTGCATAATAGGTCCCTTAGTGCAATTAGGGTTATGTACCATGGCCATCTTAATGATCATACAGCTGTTGATTCAATTATTGAATCATAGAGGCTGGTGCTTAGATGAATATCTAATGAGTTAGATTGAGGACTCATCAGGCACCGTCAAATGATTATTAAGAGATGATCTCCAGCCTGAGTAGGAGATGGCAATCCTATCTCATTTAGGTTGATATCTGACCGACCTCTTGATGCAGGTCCTCTGCATAGGAATAGAGATTCGGAGGTGTTAGATGAGTTAGGTCAAAGAGTTGACTTAACGAGATCGAGATAACCAAAGTCCTATATCATATGCTGTCATGATATAGGCACACATCCTCTGACCGGAGACAGATGTGTTACTATATGTCTGAGTATGTACATTTGGCAGACCAATAGGTTGATGGCCTAATCAAGGTCTATACACCGGCGCGCTGGTGTGCATATAAGGGCATATGAGTAATACGATCTCTCAAAGGGATCATACAGGTTCACTACTGAACCGGAAGACATGAGCTCACTCATGAGATATTGGGAAGAATCAAATTCCGTGCACGGTCGTCTCGCTTTAGAAGCTTGACTGAATTTGTTGGTTTGATATATACTTTTGGAAAGTATATGATCAAGACCTATGTATGATATATGCTTTTGGAAAGTATATGATCAATACCGACTCCCAATGATCGAATGAGAAACTTACTGATAAAACCCTGAAGTAGACAGTGAAAAGTTGATCTAATACTTCGGGTTTAATCTGAGTCTTCCAGTATGCAGGATGTACAGGTGTTGGGAATACCTGAGGGTGATGTGATCATAAACGATTGTATAACCATGACGCTTCCATTCCTAGGGAGTGATGAAACGGGTCTGGATTTTAGTGACTCCTCTCAGTAGAGAAGTAATCTGATCTTAGTCCAAATGTTGGACATTGATCTGAATATGATTCAGATTCAATGAGAAGATTAGATTTGCGGTCTTGATTTAATCAAGCATCTATGGGAGGCCCGAGATCTGGATTTGAGATGTGATCTCATTATCCATGTCACTATACGTGGAACAATACAATCGCCCTGTCCTTATCTCCAAGTATTCGCGGAGAAAGCGCATTATCCTTGAAAGAGTTCATGGATAATTCTATTGTTGATATATGTATCCGAGCATTAAGAAAATGGATAATTAAATGTGATTTAGTTATCATGAATAATATGAATTTGATTCATATTATAAGGAGAGTTATCTTAGATAATTAAATGTGATTTGATTATCAAAAGATGTGAATAATGTGAATGTGATTCATATTATTTGAACACATGAGATAAAGAGATCCAAGATGATTAAATATGATTTAATTATCAAGGATAAGAATAATGTGGATAGTAATATCCAATTATTCATAATATATTATAAATGTGATTTATAATGTATTAGAGAGAGTTAAATATAATTTATATTAGTAGATTAATTATTAATGTGTATTGGATACACATTGTCTAATTAATTGAAAATGTAAATTACATGTTGTTTTGGGTTGTGAATGTGATTCACAATTTTCCAATGTCAAGATTGCAATATTCCCAAATTAATTGAGAATTATTTTGGTGAATTAAAATACCAACAAATTGTTGTTGGAAATAGGAGTAGGGAGAAAATCAAGGAGATTGCACCCTCCTTTGGAAAGGAGGGGGCGGCACCAATTCCTTGAGGGAATTGGTGGCCGTCCCCCCCTTCCAATAAGGAAGGTGTATCTCCCTCATTTTCTCTCTCTCTATTTGTGTGGTTTAATTTGGTATTATATTTATTTGATTTATCAAATATATTTTATCAAATTAAATCACAAGTTGTTGGCTTTTACCAACAACAATCTTGACCATTGGATTATCATAAATCAATCTCAACCATTGATTTTATGAGACACATGGATTGAGATCCATGGATCCCAAAACCCTATAAATAGAGAGGCATACCCATGCTCTCTCTTCACACCTAATGCTTGAGAAGCATCTCTCTCTCCCTCTCTCTTTCTCTTTGGAGGTCAGCCCTCTCTCCCTCTCATGGCCGTCCACCATGGATGCCATGGAGAGGTTCTCCATCGCCGCGGCATCGTCGTTATGCTGCCCGTTCTTCTGCTCGTGGATCTCCGTCTCCTTCGCTGCGCCTCGCTCGTGAAGAAGACGTCGGATCTCGTGTGTCGAGATCAGGAAATCCGCCGCTTGGATCATCAACATGGATTGCGAGAAGCACGCGGTTCATCCCCGCGCTCGCAAGCGTCTCCTCCGTTGGATCGGACTTGAGACAGGAGGTCTCTTCGTTTAGAGACTCGATCGCAACCACACTTCAAGAGGTAATCCTATTACTTGTTTGTGGTTTAGACGAAACGATCCGAGAAGTGTTCTTGGATCATGTGGTTTCGTCGTATAATTTTTTTTTAAAATTCCGCTGCATCGAGCAACTAGTGCGACTAGTCGCTCCACGTCGTATTCGATGCGACGTTCACGCTTCCGTGATGCGCTTGAGGATCTAACCATATCCTTCAACTTCCCCCATATCTATCGGCAATACATGAAGTTTTTCATGTATCAAATCTGAGAAAGTATATTAAGATGTCATTAACCCTTAATGATCATCATTAAGACTAATTAATCACGATTAAAGATAATAATAGATTGAGGACCACTAATGACCATTATCAAATACTAATCAGAAGCCAACAAAAGTTAAGCATGAGTCACGAAAGTTAAATAATGATTAGTGAAAGTTAACCACGATTATCACTAATTAAGCATCATTAGAGTATCTAGAAGCTTCTGGAAAGTTCTAACTTAAGACTTAATTTTCGGATAAGTTTTGGCAAAACCATGGGCCAAAACCATGGGCCACTAATAAGTGGTTAAGGGTTAAACCATGGTTTACTGACCATGGTTAGCAGTTTTCTCAGGCCTATAAATAACCCCTACCCATTCATTCTCTACGATTTTCCACTATCATCACTACCCTGAGGGCTAGGGTTGAGAGGTCGGGAGGAGGAGAGGGAGGTGGGAAGAAGCACCATCAAAGCACTGCCAGAAGGACGAGGAGGAGTACGATACAATCCTCTCCTAGTTGGTTTTGTAAGCAAGCTCTAACTTGAGCTAGGTTTTCGATTGATCTTCCTTTCCAATTCATTTTCTATTATGGTTTGAGGAGGATTCTGTGCAACACCCTACTTAGGTGCGGGCGATGAACCCTGTGATTCATCACACCTTCACTCACCTAAGACGCGTGGTGTCTACTGATTCCCCATTTCTTGTAGTTCGATTATATTCTTTCATTTTTTGTTGTTTTCCTCTCAGTGATTTTATAGAAGAAACTCTTTCCATTTTTATTTTAAAATATGTTATGATATAAGGGTAAACTCTACCGAAATTTTGCTAGAATTATTACCCCGTATAAGGGGAAGTTCTGCTGAAATTACGAGAGAAAATATGTTCTTCGCATTCTTCGTTTTCTTTATGTGTTCTCCGCATTCTTCATTCATTCTTCGCGTTCTTGGCACATTCTTAGTATTCTTGATATGAAAATGAAATTCATCGTTTTCAGAGCCATAAATCATCCTTTATGAAAATGAATCACGAAAAATCACTACATATGCGAGAGCGATTTTGATTAGGTAACAAAATCCTTCATTTTGCTGTTGGGTTTTCATACGATATCATTGAAATTTATGATTTTATGTTCTTCGCTACGAAGAACCCTAATTTGGCTATTTTTAGAAAATATGAAAAGTTGCTTTGTGATTCCCAGTAAAATAATGTCTAAGCACCGAGTTAATGCAGTGGCTTGAAAAGTTAGGGGTTGGGAGTAAAATAAGTGTAAATATGAGTATACATATACACATATGAATTAATATATATGTAAGTCTATACTGAATATTGATGAATATGTAAATGGAAGAATTACGAAACAATTACATCATGGGAAGTGATGTGTATTGATTTTGATCCTGAAAAGCATCGTATGTTACATTAAGAATGACTAGGAGTAGAACTACAGGTCGGGCATACATCCTGTAGGTTTGTCAGAAGAACATCCGTAATGGCAGGCCAAACCTAGGTGGTACACGGTTGCCCATATATGTAGCACACATGAAATAAATGATTTGCAATGCGTGGGTACTCTGTTGCCATTAGGCAGATTGACTGACTGAAGATGTGGTCATGCCATGTGGAGACACGGGTAGTTGGATAGTGGATGGGTCATGATAACATGTATTTAAAGCCACTAGTATATGTGATTAATGGTTAGCCTATAGTTTTAAGCTACCGAGTCCTCGAGGACGGTGTGCTTCTTTGTTTGTCAGGCTGAGGGTTTAAAACCTTGGATAATAATAGAAAATGAAATTATCAGGGTAGTGGAGGATTGGCTGAGGTGACGTGCGATGACATAAGCTCACCAGATCGACATAATCTCCAATCCCGAAGTGTCCACAGATTCATAGTCCATAAGTGGTGGGGTGTCCCCTGGACTAATACCTGACATGGAATAGAAGGGAATAAGACTTAAACTAGTAAGAAGAAGTGAAACTTTCTAGGAAAGTTTTGGTAAACTACACTACTTTTTACTTTTCTCTTCTTCACTACTTAGTACTCGCTACTCTTCATCCTATGGTTTATGGAAACACTATAGATTTCAGTGAGCCATCGCAAGGACTTTAATAATCCAGCCAGCTAAAAATAGTAGCTATCTAACTAACCACAATAGCTTTACTCTATACGGTAGTTGATAATCTTATTGTGTATTTCCTTTCCATCTGATGTATATGTAATAGTTATAGTGGGAAAATGTACCATGTAAACTTTATTTTGTGAATGGAAAAGTTCTAAATACTACCTTCTTAGTATTTTTAATTGCAGTCTATTTCTGAATGTTAGTTGTGATTGCGGAATAAATTTTTGCTGAGTAACCAGATCCAGATATGGGTGGATCAGATGATTGTGACATAACATGTCCAAAAATATAGGAAAAAAATTTGCAATTATCCCCACCTCACGTGGGACTACACTTAAGGAGACATGGATTGAGATTAAGTACAAATATTAGAAGCTCCTGGGTTCATATGCAATTTTTACACAAATTATTACACATAATAAAATATTTACAGGACTATTTATGGAATACAAAAAGTGGAGGGTGTTTCTTGTACTTCACCCCTACAGGTGCTCCATCCAGCAATGTATGTAGCTTCTCTTATGCATGCAGATGGTTCTGATGCGCCTATGTCATTTTACGAATGAGGGGTGGAGATTAGATCTGGCTGATGAATCAGACAGTGATGGCTACTCGCATCCGATGGTAGCTTTACAACTTGGAGTTAGCTCCTGATCTAACGGCTACGGAACCATCAGTAAGAATGGGAAGAACGCGGCTCAAGAGCTCCATCGATCTTCGCTATTGCACTACTCCAGCCACCTGGAGGGCTTCCAAGGGTCGCAAAATGGAGCGAATGCTCTTCCGCAGCTTCTGGAGTGGTCAAAAGAGTCCGGGCCTCATTGATGGAGGCATGGAGCTGTTGTAACTTGAACTTCTTAGCTGAGATGTTAACCCCCTCAACTGGGATCTTTAGGGGCTGAAACTTGCATAGGAAGATGGTGACACTCGTGAGAAGCTTCCTGGGTTGTTATTGATAGGAAAATATCGAGGATGAGGTGAAATGCATTGTCTTCTACAGATGGTGGAGGAAAGAGACGACGAGCCTTGATCTTAGAGAGATCAAGGATGGACAAGGGTGTTTTGATGTTTTAGAACATAAAGGGGAATTGAACAGTGGTGGTTGATGATCGAATTAGGGATGGTACGAGCGGAACAAATGGTTAGAGCCTAGTGCTCTGACCAATGATTTTGGGGGGGGGGTTGCTAATATAAGTGAAATCAATCTAAATAAAATGTACACTCAAGCTACTGATTATCCTACGAATCGAAAAGGGACAAGATAAAAACTACTTACCTGACCTGGGAGGCCTAGGAGCAGTACCGCCTGGAGATGGCTTCAGGGAGATTGAATGCCTTCGATCCTCCCCTCTCCTCACCTCAAATCAAAGTGAACCTCCTTATGTCAAAAGGGACCAACTCCAGGAAGAGATTCATAGGGCTACTAGAGGCCAAAATCATTTAAACTTGAAAACAAAGGCCAGAGCTCTTATTTATAGGCAGGAGAAGATGATTCAAAATTCAAAGATTTTTAATGGGCTCAATGTTAAGTTGACTTAGGAAAAGCTATGGCATGATGGACCAATGCAATATGCAGAGCTTTTATGAAGGAACAGAGATGAAATGAGTAGCAGATCGAATGGGTAAATGCGAAGAAGATAGGGTGATGGATGTATTTGACAGGAGCCGCCTTGGTAGGGTACAATTGACATGAAGTCAACTATTGAAGGGCTCCCGTTGGTCCAACTTGAATGCTATGGTAGAGGCCTTAAGCGCATCACGGAAGCACGGAGATCACATCCAATGCGATTGGGAGCGACTAGTCATACTAGTCTCTTAGGGTAGCGAATTTAAAATTTTAATGAGATTGAACCACATGATTTGAGAGCACTTCTGGAATCATTTCATCATAACCACAAACAAGATATAAGAATACCTCTTGAAGCATGGTTGCGATCATTGTCTCTAAAGGAAGAGACTGCATGTCTCAAGTCCGACCCAATGGTGCTTCTCACAATCCAAGATGAAGATCCAAGCAACAAATCTCCTGATTTCGCCTCACAAAATCCGAAGTCTTCTCCACGTACAAGGAGAACCGAGAAAGATGGAGATCCACAAGGTCAAGGGGGTGGACGACCACCCTTGAGAGAGAGAGAGAGAGAGATGGGGTACATGATGAGAATGAGAGAGAGTTCTCTTGGAGTTGTGTTGTAAAGGAAGAGCTATGGTTGTCTTTTTTTTATAGTATTTTGGAAGTACATGGATCACAATCCATGTGCAACACAAAATCAATGGTTGAGATTGATTCGTATTTCTATTCAATGGGCATGATTTTGTTACATAAAAATGCAATTATAACTAATTTAGATCAAATTAAATATATTACATTATCAATAATATAACTTAATTTGACTAAATCAATCAACATAGAAGGATTAGGAAGAGGCTAGCCACCTTCCATACATGGAGAGGACAATCACCTTGAAATAGTCAAGGGTGGTTGTCCACCTTCCATTTTAAGAAGGTGGCTCCCCCGTCCAATTATGTGAGATTTAATATCCCACACAATCCTTCATTTATTTGCAATAACTTTTGTAGCAAATTAATTTACAAAAATAATCCAAATTAATTTTGTGATAATTGCAATCATGCCATTAAATAATGTGAATCATATTCACACATCCAAACATAAAATATAAAATGTATTTTCAATTAATTGTCCAATGCAAATCCAATTATCATCAACATTTAATTTATAAATACTATTTAGAATAAGCTCTCTCTAATATATTATAAATCATATTTATAATATATATGATTATAATGGATATTGGTATCCCCATTATTCATATCCTTGATAATTAGATCATATTTAATTATCTTGGATATCCATTATCATGTATCTAAATACTATGAATCATATTCATATTATTCTTGATAACTAAATCATATTTAATTATTAATTTTCCAATGCTCAGATACACTATTCAATAATGGAATTACTCTTGGACTCTTTCAAGAATAATGCGCTTTCTCCGCGGATGCTTGGATATAAGGACATGGCAATTTTGAGTTTCACATATAGTGGCTTGGATACTGAGATCATATCTCAAATACATATCTCATGGACCTTTGATGAATATCCATTTCATCACCTTTATTCTTTCATTTTGGCCTTTAAACCCTAGATAAATGCATGTAAATATCATTATTTTACATTAATTAAAATATACTATTTCTTGTATAAATAATGTATAAAATACATTATTTAAAGCCATAATAAAAGTTTAAAGAAAAGAAAATAAAAAGAATAAAATTCCAAAGGTACATTACGACCCTAAACCCCGAGACCAAGTCAAGAATTGATTTGGTCGACAAGGAATAAAGTAGGGGGGATAAGGGCTAAAGATATAATAAAAAACCCATTTATTTATAAATAATTCATTTTGGGACCCATTTTATTATTTATTATTTATACCTCAAATAAAGAAACTTTGTACATGAAAGTTGCAGATAAAAATTACATATAATAATACAAAATTTACTTCACACAAAAATAATACATTGTGTATATTTTATACTCAGAATAAAAAACCAAAACCCAAACTTTCCAGACCCATATATTCTCAATAAGAACTCAAAATGCATCAAAATAACCTTTAATAAACTTTTACTTAGCTATTTAGTTACGACTGCTTCATCTAATTTGGAGTTAAGATGCAAAAGTTAGGCTTTGGATCCCTATTGTATGGTTTACTTGAATAAAATATTCATTTTATTTATTCTTTATAATTTTTATAATTTTATAATTTTATAATTTTGTAAATAATATTTATAATACATTTGCATATTTAGAATAGAATAAAACCATGAAGAAAACACAAGAATAAAAAGTATGTATAAATATATAGATGAAATACCTATACTTATACCTGTATAAAATATACCTCTATTTATTTAAGTGTACAAAGAATATAAAAATGCAACAAAATATACTTATGTTTTTAAAAAAGTCATAAATACATAAATTATGAGAACAAAATAATAAGATCAAAAATACAAAATAAAAATAAAATATAGATCAATATACCTATAAATACACTTCTAAAAAGTAACTAGTAATAATTAACTCATGAAAATAAATAAAAATCATATTAAAATACTACACAAAATAACAAACATTTTTATTTTATAACCTAAAACTAGTTAATTCATTATCTATTTAATATCGAATTTGCCAATAATTATTCTATAGAATTTTCTGGTTGGTCCACGTGGACCAACCAGAGACAAACCCTAGTTGACCTCGGTCAACTCTTCGACCCAGGCCACCTAACCACCAGACAGAGTAGACACCCCATCTTATCCCTTATTTCCTAGAGGTTTCATCACTGGCATTGGGGGTTTTTCATGAAATCTCTTTGCAGATCATCCGTAATACGCGCCTAATCCTAAAACCCCATATACATATCATCAATTTGTCTGAAAGTGCCGGTCAATAAGGACCCATCTCCATGATTATCAATAAGACCTCCTCTCTTTCTTCTAGATTTGATCCTTGTTCAACCCTTTGAACCCCTAGCCCCGTGTGTTTGCTCCCAGTGACAGAGAGGGCACCCCCCAGAGTCCAAGTGGTGCGAGGAGGCAGTCCACAACGACCCTCCGACCACCTCTGCTCCCTGGCATGGCAACCAGGTATGAGTTGCATCCTTTTATCATTCCTAGGGTAGGTTTAGTGTTTGATTCGTTTTATGCATTTTGCTTAGCATTTTAATTAGTTTTTTGGCTTATATTTAAGTTTAATCCCCTCGCTTGAGCTCTAAAGCTCCGACCACCTCTAATTCAATGTGAACTAACCCGTTCCGACTCCTTCTAGACCTCATAATCTTCCTTATCACACATTCTTTCATTTCACGCATTCGATCACCTCTGGTTCACTGTGAATCAGAGGACCGGAGCTCTCCGCCCTTCACTGTAGCTCCTCTGCTTGCTTCATCCCCCTTTCGAATCCCATTAAGAAAAGACTGGGACCGTCGCCCGAGAACCCTCTGTCTAACCCTGTAGGTCCCCATCCAAGTGAGGCTCATCTGGAGCCAATTCGATCCCAGGAAGACCCCCAGGTGTGCCTGCTTTCTTGAGACCGCAAGAGGTCCAACACCGAGCTTTAGAGCTTCAAGTGCATATCTGGAGGTACGGAACGATGAGACGGAGTTATTCAGCCTATCATTAGCCCTGGAGATTGTCAAAGTCAAGCTCAACATCGAATCTAAGCTCTGAAGGGCAGACCTTCTTACATGTTCTTCCAGGCTACCCTACAACCGTCTAATCAAGAATGAAATGCAAGGTGGAGTGGCCACCGTTGGTGGAGCAATGTAGAACTGTTAGATCATCTAGTGGAATCTAATCCCACCCGTCCAAAGCGAAATGTCATCATCAGATCTCGATCGTCCACGTAGATAAGTGATGTACATCGCACCATTTATCCGCACACCTTTGGGGGTAAATTTCCTCGATACCCTTGTTGTTTTTAATTTTTGCTATTTTAATATTTAAATTTGTGTCTGGAGTACAAATAGTTTTGTAAAATTACATAAGACCCTCGCATCTATGGGAATTTATATTTATGTCTATGCTAGCTCACCTCACCTGCCTCCCCATGTGAGGTGGGTAATTTGCAACAATACCCTTGCATGAACTTGTATTTAGAATTAGTCCTAAAAAGTGCATATTCAGCTTATATTTTGTGGAAAAATTGAAAGGACCAAAACTTTTATGTATTTGCAAAAAGACCCTTTCAGGCTGCGTTTAATTTATTTACTTCACATAAAAATTACTTGTACACCCTTGTATTTTGTTTTAGGGTTCTATAATGCATAAAAACTTCTTAATAATTGCAAATAGGTCTCTGGTAGAACTTTAATTTTTATTTACTTGTTTATTTTTGTTAATAATGCCTTCTATTTGTACTTAATTTTGGAAAAATGCATGTAAATGCCTTGGAAGATATATTGTAGTGCTCTAATTTTTAATTTGTATTTTTAGGCACTTATGTATTTATTATAATTCAAAAGTGAGCATTTTGTCTCTGTTTAGATATAAAAATTCCAAGAAATATTAAAATGACTTTAAAAATTTACAAAAAAACATATGATGTTTATTATGACTTATATTAACTCCAGAACCAAAAATCTCTAAAAATGGAAAAAAGAAAAGACTAAAAATTAAATGCACAAAATCTTGTAAAAAATGAGAAAAATCACCAAAATAGCAAAAAATGCCTATTTTTATCCCTAAATTTTCTATATATTTTTTCTATACATTAAAATTAATTTGAAGAATTTTGGACTTTATTTACTATTTTTAATCTCCAACTCAATTCAATCTATTTATTTAATCCCCTTTTTGAGATATTTTGACTTTAAAAATAAATAAAAATATGTAAAATTCTAGAAAAATCACAAAACTAGTAGAAAATTATATAAAACCCAAAAACATTTTATTTCTTGTATTTTGTATTTTTAGTAGTATTTATAATTATACTACCTTGTATTATATATAGTTCTATATAAGCTATAATATATATATTTAAAAGAAAAAGAAAACTAAAAATTAGAAATATAAGAAAATAAAAAATAAAAAATAAAAAACAAATAAAAAATATAATATAAATATATATAGATTTTGCTGTCACGTTCTCTTTTAGATATCTACCTATATGTTTATATATATATATTAATATTTATTTATCTTATTACTATTATCAAAATTATATATATATATATATAAATATATCCACTACTAATTTTATTAGAACAAATATATATATATATATATATATTTAGTTAGAAAATATATATATATATATATATATATATATTGAAACCCAAAACCCACAATAAAGACTTAAAAGATAATCCTGTACATAATATTCATTGATTAGCAATAATCATAGGCTACCTAACTTTCTATCTATTGTTCGACCTCTACAAGCTTACATGTTATACATTTTGTTTGTAGAGTATAATAAATTGTGCCTCAAATTTTTGGCTATTCATTTCTTATTTATACATTGTGGGTACTTGTTGATCGATTAGGGATTTCTTGTGGGTCGCCTCAATGACTATTTATCTTCGCACTCCGTGAGGATAACTTTTTAGACTCGCATGAAAAACCTCAGTCATCAAAGGGCACCATTGCCGTGGAGCAACGTGTGTAGCCTAATTTGTATGTAATTGTCTTTTATCCATTTATTAATTGGAGTTTTACACTCTTATCCCTGAGTAATACAATCATAACCCTGTATAATCATGAATTACATGAGAACCTCAGATAGTCATTCCATCTCACACTCATAACCCTCCGTTAGTTTTCCCGCTAACCCAACAATTTCATTGAGATAATCTAACCCAAGATCTATTCCGACGACTATTAAAAATCCCATACATAAAATAAATAAAAATCACTAGCACATTCCTCTTTCTTCTCCACGCCAGACGCACTCCCCCTCCTGCCCCTCCACCCTCTACCTTCCTTCTCCAGGCTCCCTGCTTCCCTCTGCCCACCGCCTCCTCTCTGATAACCTCCCCCTCCCCTCACGCCCCTCCGCCTCTGACCTCCTCCTACTGCCCTCTGCCCTCCCCTCAATGTCCTCCATGCCCTCTACCTCCTCCCCTTCCTTCACGCCCCTCTGCCTCTGCCATCCTCCTCTTGATGCCCTCCATCCACCCTTAATCCCTTCCAGCACTCTCGTTCCACAACAACTCCATCAAATCTCATCGACATGGGCCAAAACGTGTCCATCCCGTTGCCGTGTAGGTGCGCGATGTCGTCGACAGGAAAACGGTGGTGCGTTACACGCACAAGGTGAATGATGGGAGCACCTTAGCACAAATGTTCTAGAATTTCTTGGCGGTGGATGAGAGGGGGCTTCGGGCTCGAGTGCAGACAATGACAGTGGGGGTCTTCTACAGACGGGGGCCGAATACAGATGTCTGCTGCATGGGGTAGGGGGCACTTACCCAGTGCAGCTGTCTATTGCATAGGGTAGGGGGGGCTCCAGTGCAGGCATCGACAGTGGCAGGGGTGGGGGCTCGAGTACATCATACAAAGTCAGGGGAGCTCGAACACATGCAACAGGGGGAGGGGGGGGGGCTTCGATGGCTAGGGGTTGAGTGCAGCTATCTGCAGCATGGGGCAGGGGGCTCGATTGTAGGCAGCGGTGGTGGGGGGCTTCGAGTGCATACAACAGGAGGAGGGGGCTTTGAGGGCCGGGAGTCGAGTGCAATAGATAGAGGCATGGGGTGGGGGGGAGGCTCGAATGTTGGCAGCAATATTGGGGGGCTCGAGTGCATGCATCGGGGGTAGGGGGCTTCGATGGCAGGCAACAGGGTGAGGGGGGATCGAGTGCAGTAGATAGCAGCATGGGGTTGGGGGGGGGGGCTCGAGTGCGGGCAGCCGGGGGGGGGGGGGGCTCGAGTAGATGGCCGGGGGTCTAGTGCAGCTGTTTGCGACATGGGGTAGGGGGCTCAAGTGCATGTAGCGACGGTGGGGGCTTCGAGTGTAGGTAGCAGGTGGATGACGAATCTCAGATTCCTCTCTAAATCTCATTAATTAAGCTCCGATCCCTCAAAATCATCATCGATTCTGCATTTATTCTAGCATTCATGCATGTTTTAATAAGAATTGCATTTTAGCACTAATTTTTGCACAAAATAAGAAGCCAAAAATCCAAGCCAAAAATGACATGTAAATAGCCTAACTTCCTGGATTTTTAACTCATTCATTCTAACTCCGAATAAACCAAAACCACCTCCACTATGTACATATCACTCACAAGAATAAATGAAAAATATAAAAAAATAATTAACCCAATGGACCAAAAATCCAAACCCTAGTTTCAGGATTCCCAGATAAAAACCCCATATCTTCCTCACCAGTGTCCATTTTAATCCTACTCACTTTTGAACTAATGTACATTCAATTACCTTCAAAACAAGACCAAGTTCAAGTGAATCGGAGCTCATATGTGAAAGTTGGGTTATGGGCCTCTTTTGTACATTGTGTATTTTAGCGGTTTTGGACCTGATATTTTATGTACATATTTTATTAATTAGTAAAAATCCAAAAAATTAGATTAAGGTGTCTTTATTTATCTTTGATTTTACCATAATTGTTTCTGGATTTTTATCTGGTTTTAAAAATGACAAAAAATAGAAAACCCAAAAATCAAGGTATTCTATGTACTTGGGATACCCCAAAAATTCACTTTGTGCATTTGATCGATTTTGGTTTTGATGTTTTCATGAAAGTTGTATATCTCATCGAGATGAGCAATTTTCGTGAAGAAATTTTTTTGATCCGAGGTCGTTTACTATTTATTTTTGATTTTCCAAAATCTTTATTTTTCAATTTATCTGGTGCTGACACGTGGCAGCCCCTGGGGCCGCCACGTGTCAGCCTTTTTTGGGCTTTATATTTATTCGTTTTTATTAAAAAAAATTAAAAAGGCACCGCACGTGCGTCGCACGTGCCTCCCAGGCACGTGCTCCGCACGTGCCCCACTCCCACTCCCCCTTTTGCGCCACGTGGCGACCTCCTGGCCATCCGGTCATCGCCCGATCGGACGGCCCAGGAGTTGCCGTAAACCTCCTAGCGCCTCCCCAATTTCTCCGCCATTGACCTCACAACCGCCACCCCCAATCTCGCAACAACCAACCTCCTCCGCATCGCTCGCGGCCAACCACCTCCGGATCTCTTACGCCAACTCCCCCTCGAGCCTATTTAAGAGCTTCAACAACCCCCGACTTAGCCATCCGCCTTCTCCTCCAGGAAGTTCCCCCTCCGTTAGTGAAAGATTGAGCCCTTCCTCCCGTTAGCGTGTTCTGGGGTCATCTACCTCGTTGCATCCCAGCCACCAGTGCTGCTGGTCTAGCTCTGACCAATCATCGCTGTCGAGCCCTCCTCCAGGTCTCCTCCTTCCTCCACTCCATCTTTGGTTCTCTTCCCCGACTGACACTCTCGCACTCCGTCCATCTTCTAAAAAAATACGAAGCACCCTCTCCTCCCTTCTCTGATCACCAACCTCCATCGCTCCATCCCTCTGCCATACGTCGCAGTCTCTGACAACCACCATCATCGCCGTCGAACTCCCCATCTCAGCAAGCTCTACATCGACGTAAACAACCCTCTGCCATTCATCATCGGCCACGCTTCGACCGAAGCCATCACCTTCACGAGCTCCAGCGGCCACATCTTTGCCAAGAAGCTTTGACCTTCATCGGCAACACCACCGAAGCCACCAACGTCAACGTCGCCACTCCGCCTCGCCTTCAACGCCCGCCGGCCGTGTGTCGGCCAGAGGACAACCGTATAATCGTCGAGCTTCAGTCCATCCCAACCGTTGGCAAAACACAACTCCCATCCGTTGGATTACATCATATCAAAGCATCACCGACGGTTCAGATCTATGCCCGAGCCTACTTTCGAACTAGGAATCTGAGCCATAGCCTCGGGTCTCCTCCGAAGCACAGAAGCATAACACGTGGAGCTCCAAGACTATCGTCCTACCGAGACTATCAAGCGCACGTGATCACCATGTGCCCCGGAGAGAATGGTAGAAGAAGCCCCAGAGTTCTTCTGAATTGCGGATCAATCCCACCGGCCATAGGACACGTGCTTCGCACGTGACCCTATGGCAATTTTGCAAAAGTGCCCCCCATAGAATTGGTAATTACAAACCACTTCCCCCTTGCATTTTAATTATTTTATTTATTGCAGTTCTACCCCTGTGTTCCCTAGTGATTTTGGACCTCAACATGATATTTATTTATTATTCAAAAAATAACATGATGTTTGTCTTTTAATTCTCTACATTTTGACATATCATGGATATTTTTGTGATTGATGGTTAATTAATAATTAATTATTTTGTGGAAAATTGCAAACTTTGCCCATTTTATGCTCTTAATTTTGCTATTGATTAACCGTTGCTCTAAACATTCCCGAAAAATCGCATATTGTAGAATTAATTGTGCTTTACATTGTGCTCAAAAAAGAATCGCAATTGCATGCATAAATTGCCATGTTAAATTTTTTTGCATATTTTAGTGTTTGATTTTTAATAAGTATTGAAACTAGTATTTTCGAGATTTAGGATTTTTCTGAGGTCCATTACCTAGTGATAGATCTTAGATAATTTTATTCCTTGAAAATAATTAGGTTTAATATTTATTATAATTAAATATTGAAATTCATCTTATTTGCATTTAAAAAATCATAAAAAATTCATATTGCATCCAAAAATTTCAAAAGAAATACAGTGCAATCATTTCATCATATTTTGCATCGTGGCCAAGTTTCATATTTTCGAACATCGTCTGATTGACTTTTACTTTTTAATCCCTAAAATAGGATGAAATTGCATTTCACATCTTTAATTGCATAAAAAATAACCAAAAAAGACCGCCTCGAAAACCATGAACGAATTTTGTTAGACATATTTCTAGGTTGTTCCTTTGCCTCCTTCTATTTGACCTTGGGACTTATCTAAGTAAAATAAATATAAAACCGCATTCATTAAAATCGACAAATATTTTGTGCAGGTACCCGAGCAGGCTCTGCCGTAGCAACAATGGTGGTATACTAGCCAGATTACTTACCTTCTTCAGATCCAGCATTCCCGCCAGCACCCGTGATCCAGGAAGTCAATGGTGTCTAGAGCAATGACGCTGAAAAACCACGAATTCAATCCTTTCAATTCTGTTAAATTAAATGCGTTGTAGTCGGATAAATTTAGAGTTAATAAAAAACCACTTAATTAATTTATCAATTAAAGCAAGTGGTCAATTTCATTTCTTGCATGGATAAGTCTAAGGTCAAACACAGGGAGGCAACTTTCTCCTAATGTTTTTTAAAGTCGATCAAGAAATTAGGTTTTCGAAGAGGTATTTTTTGGGTATTTTTAAATGCTATAAATACGTGATATGCAATTTTGATGAAGTTCAGGGACTAAAATGCAAATTTCGATCAAATTATACCAAAAAATCCTCAAACTTGGCCAGAATATTAAATATGATGAAAAATATGTACAATTGTTTTAGAATTTTTGGATGCAAAATAAATATTCTATGATTAAATGAATGCAAGCAATGAGATTTTCACTAATTAATTATAATAAATATTAAATATATTTTTTCAAGAGATAAAATTATCTAAGATATATCAGTAGGTGATCTATCTTAGAAAAATCTTAGACTCTAAAAATGTTTGATGTAATACCTTTTGAAAATCAATTAGTAAAATACATAGAATGATTTTTATAGAGTAAATCATGCATGAAAATACAATTATTTTTGGAACAATGTTACTAACAATTAATTCTACTATCCCTAAACGTTTGACTCTTTTGGAGCTATGGTTGATTAAATATGAATTTTTAAGCACAAGATGGGCAAATCATTCGATTTTCCGCAAGAATAATAATTATTACTTAACCACAAAGCACACAAATATAAAGCACATGCTGCATTATAGAGAATTAGTTGTAGAACATAGTGTTAATTTTTGAATAATAAAATGATGCAATGATATAGCTCAAATAAAGGATAGAAGTCAAGGGTCTGTCTGCAATATTACAATAAATAGAAAAAGGAATAATTGCAAAGCAGGGGCTTATATGTAATTACCGATATCATGAGGATTTTTGTGCAAATGTTTCCAAGGGTCACGTGCGCCTCACGTGACCCCGGACTGGAGGGGCCTCTCTACGATTTCTTTGGATCTGCAGTGATTCCTTCGCAATTTTACCCAACCTCACGTGCTCTACACGTGCCTTAGCTGGGAAGGGGTGTTGGCGTAGATATTTTAATATTAAGGGACATACTTGCAAAATTTCCAAAAGCGTTATGCTCTGCACGTGAGGGAGTCTCTTCCCTTTTCTTCTCCCCAAGAACGATGACACGTGTTTGTAGGTTGGTGGGCGTGCGAAACTGGTGTTGGAGCATGGCCGCGTGAGGATAGAGGAGCCTCGACCTATCGATGAAATGGGTTGATGCTAGTGCGATGGTTGACGAATCCCCAGTTGACACATGACGTGGGGAGGTCCTCAAACCAGAGGGAAGCGCTGACCAAGGCGGTAAAGGTCTAAGTCGGTGGTATGCTACAGAGTGCGGGCCAAGGCTATGAAGCGGACTGGTCGATTGCGGGTGCGTGGTAGTTGGAGGTGCCGTAGGTGGGTAGTGTTGACCGGCGGGAGGGTGAAGCAACGTGCACAGGATAGAAGGCGGTTGGGGAACAGGGGTGCGCATGGGGGTGTGCCTGAGGTGGAAATAATGAAATGGTGGAATCGTGAAGCTGGGGGTGCTGGAGCGGAGCTGGGGCTCCGCGCAAAGGTGGAAGGTGAATCAGTAGTAGAACGACAGAGAGGATGCATTGTTGAATGGGGGCGACTGGGACACAAAGTAATACAAGAAGAACATGGGAATTAGAATGAGGGTAATCAAGGATTTTGCTTAGGATCGGAGGATGGAGATACTCTCCTGGTTATCGCTTCGATTGGAGCTGGAGAAGGTCTCCGAGAAGCTCAAAGGGATCTTGCCAATAAGATCTTCGCTGGAGAAGAGAGGCCCCTGTCACCGGTCTCTCTCTCTCCAACTCTCTCTGCCTCTCGGATCTGGCAAATAATCGCACCCGTGGGAGTCAATGGTGCTCTTATAGGATGAGGGAGATAGGATAAGAGAATGGGGGAGTTGGGTGCACAGTGGCCAGTTGCGGGCTGCGCACGAGGCGCAGGCGGAAGATGCGGAGGCAGCTGGAGCCGCAGTTTGATCGGGGAAAAAGGAAGGAAAAGGGCCTCACGTGCATGGCACGTGAGGTGAGAGGAAAAAGATTTTTAATTTATTATTAATTTTTTAATTTTTTTTATAAAAATGAAATGGAAATGGGATAAAACTATCTGACACGTGGCGGTTCCAGGAGCTGCCACGTGTCAACTCCAGAAATTCGGAAAACAAAAATACAAGAAAAATTGAGAAGAAATAGCAAAAAGCCTCTGATAGAAAAGTTCTCAACATGAAAATTGCTCGTCTCGATGAGGTCCACAACATTCATGAAGGGATGAAGAGTAAAAGAGGTCATTTGTGTAAAATGATTTTTTGGGGTACTATATGTACATAGAATATCTTGATTTTTGGGGTTTATAATTTTTTTTGTGATTTTTAACGAAGAGAAAAATCGAGAAAAATAATGATAAAATCAAAGATAAATGTTTACACAATAATCTATTTTTTTGGATTTTTAATAAAAAAGAAAATAGGAAAACAAAATAAAGAAGAAAAAGTGAGATATTTATACAGACTCGCAAAGGAAACTCGGACTCGGTCAGTTTCTTTGATTCAATCTTTGAATTTGGATTTTTGTGGATTTTATTAAAACTTTCATCAAAGAATATATATGAAAAAGGAATAAGAGAAAAAGAGTTAATTATGTACATAAAACAATAGGTCGAAATCTGGCAAAACTTAAAACGCACAAAAGAGGCCCAAAACCCAACTTTCACATACGAGCTCCGATTTTTATGAAATTCATCTTGTTTTGAAGGTATTTGAATATATATTACTTTAAATGTGAGTAGACCTAAATCGGACACTATATGAGAAGATATGAGCGTTTTAGTATGCCTAGTCTGAAATTGGAGTTTTGTCACACGTGACAATTATATGAGTCAGTATTTTTTTGTATTTTTCCTTTAATCTTGTTATTAATATACACACAATGAAGGTGGTCTGATGTCAATTGGAGTTAGCATGAATTAGTTAAAAATGCATGAAATTGAGTGCAGATGTGAACATGATTATGAATGCAATTTATGAGTGTTAAAATGTAAATATTAATTTTAAATGCATGAATGATAAAAATGCAAAGGAAATGATGAAATGCAACTAATCACTCAGGAATGAAGCTCTATTTTATCTTTTAGTATGATGAATCGTGGATTCATCAACCCCCTATGTCTAAACCTTGCTCGTCCCCGAGCAACTATAATGAAATGCAAAAGTGAAATGATTTTGGGTTCCATACCAAAGTCTTGAATAAAAGGTGAAAATGGAGCTAGACCCCTCCTTTGAATTAATAGTGTGGCGGAACTTTTGTGAGTCTTAAGATGTTAAAATCAACAACCCTCAAGTTCTACATATCATTGTAACAGTTTTGGCTCAGAAGTCATCTTAGATCAATCCTTTTCCCAAAGCATATCCCATGACCATTGAACAACTGTCTCATGTGTGTGAAAGTTTTTAGCTCTCCCCATCAAGAATGCCAGACTACCATGCAAACCCCCCTCCTAGTAACTCATCCTCGGGGAGTCAGGTATTTCCTTCTAAGGTCTATCGTGCTGTGTTTACAATCGAAAAGGGGGAGAAATTAGAAGAAGGGAAAAGAACTGGAGAGTGACCAGTGTAGTCACCTCTCCTTGTGAAGCCGACCAGTTTAGCCAAGTCCCCACTAAGATCTACGGGTTTTCTTGAAGCTTGGATCTTTTTCGCCAGATATTTATTTGGTAATTTGGCTTCTTTTTGGTATGGATTTTTGGTAACTCTGCTTGGATCTTTTTGCCTTTACGGATATGGAATCTTTTTTTTTGTACATGTTTTAGGGTCTTAGAAAAAATTGTGCCCAGCCATCCATCCCATTTTCAAAGCTTTATTTCAACCCATACTTTGGTCTTTAGATGTCCACGCTACCAGAAAATAGACCCACATAGTCTTCCAACACCCCATATGAGTTAACCTAAGTGCATAGTGCGAGAGAACAGATTAATTCCCTACTCAAAAGCTATACCCAGAATTAGGAGACCATGTTAGACACTAAGAGTCAAAGGCTGCACATTGTCATGCGGAACTCAAAGAATTAAGTCAAATGACCTGAAGATTAAAAAGTCCTATTTCTCGGTGAAGTTCCTATGGAAATTAGGTAGATTATGGCCAAGTCAAGATCACTCTCCACTTATACTAATGACTTGGTTCAGAACCCAATAAATTTCCACTTTGCATATGCAAAATGAAATGTGTATGAGGTGCAATATGATTATTTTTACGAATACAATTTTTTTGGTGTTTTTTATGCAAGGATGATATGAAAGAGAGATTTTTTTCTTTCTTTCTTTTGTTTCTTTTTTTTCTTTTCTTTTTTGACTTTTACCTATTCCTTAATTAATATATACGAAAATACGTGAAAGTATGGGCTATGGGTAAAGTATATATGTAATATATACAAACCCCCTATACTTAGCATGTGCTATGTCCTCAGAGCACAAGAAGCGACAAGAAGACATAGCTCGTGCTAAGCATAGAGAGAATAAAAATAGAAAAACAAGTGAACCACCCCCTATACTTAGGCTTTGCTCAAACTAAGTATAGAAGGAGAAGAATAAGAAGAAGAAATGGAGCAGTTGAGGTCAAGAGGAGAAATGGATGGATATATACAGGGTGGGCATCGGTCCCCCCTATACTTAGGCTCTGGTCAGCCTAAGTATATGACAAGAGTGAGTGTGAGAACTGATGAGATCTGGAGAATATACAGAGCGAATGGGGCGTAGAATGATGAATAAATATAGATGGCATCACCCCCCCATACTTAGGCGTTGGCCTAAGTTTAGGAAGAAGATATACAAGGGAACAGGTGGGGATGGGGAAAAGAGTGGCCGATGATCAAGGCGGTTTACAATCGATCTTTTTCATGAAATGTGGTGGATGGGAATATTGATAGGAAGAAGATGATCAAAAGAACCCAACCACCGTCAGAGCTGTCATCAGAATAATAATCAAAGGTCACGTCACTCCAACTATTCTTATTTTTGAGCCTTTTTCTCAAAGCTCGCTCAGTTTTGGGTCAATCTTTTCTTCCTCAGAATATTTAGATGAACAAGTGTCAGTCTGGTCATAACGAATCGTTCTAGTTTATTGAATGGGACCAGGGGAGTCGACCTTAGACGAATATAGGGAGGGACAGGCAAAGTCTGACGTGGGTCGATGTATGACTTCTTGTTCCGATCAGGTTGCAGATTCTCCGAACTGAGCTCTCTCATACTGCTCTTATCCTCCGAATCTGATGAGTAATGCTCACGAGATAATTTTTTCTGAAATGTTGGAAGTGACATTTTTAGTCGATTCATGAGGTAATCTTTGTAAGGTGCTGACCATGGTTCCCTATCAGACGAGTCTCCATATAAATTGTAATATTCTTGTAAGGTCAGCACATGTCCTGTGTATTTACTCTATGTTGTCTTTGTATGTGTGGAATCAGGGAGATTCGACATAGACTTGTATGGCTATGGTGAATAAGGTGTGTCTCGGTTGATTTCATTCTCCTTCATAGGCTCATCAGATGTTTCATAAGATGTCTCTCCTTCATTTGAGTCTGTGATAAGTGGAGAGGTATGAACATATGAAGATTCTTCTATGTCACGACCGGTGGTTTTTGGTTCAGTTGTCTCATGGTTTGGTGTGTGATGAATCTGCATTTCATCATATTTATTCATTTATTTTAGTTTAAAATCCCTCATAAACACCTGCATATAATACTAACTCCATATTTTTACTAACTTGCATTTGTGTGTAAATATTGTACACTTATTACCATTTTAACCTAAAATAAAAAAATAAAGAAAGAAAGGAAAAATAAAGAAAAGGCAAAAGGAAAAAAGAAGTCTGTATATATGTAATAGATACAAGCTGACCCAAACCCCAAGAGAAGGTCAAGATTTGACTTGATCGACCAGGAATAAAGTAGGGGGAGATAGAGTCCTCAGTCAAAAAAAAACCAAAAAAATGCGTGTGTTGTGTATATTTGTATACTACACTATTTTATTTGTACATAAATTGACTTCAAACAAAATAATTTTCAAAATAAAAGTTGTAAATAAAAATGTTTCCTCATTAATAAAAATAATTGCATAATCAAATCATGTACAGAATAAAAGCAACCACACTTGGAAAAAGCCATCAAGCAATAATTGAAAGACCAATTCCAGCTCCATATGAACTCAGATTGAACCAAAATCACTTCCATTATATTCTAAATGAAATTATCTTTAAAATGATTGTGATTTCATAATTTTTGGATTTACGGTTGAAAAGTTGGTTTTCTGGGGTGGTTTGTGCAATTTCACCATTTATTTCTACATATTGTATTTTGTAAATATTTGTATATACTTTTACTAATTATTTAAAATAAAAATAAAAAATAAATTATTAAAATAAAAACTAACTAATTTCCTTATTTAACTATGTATATAATGTATTATTTGTATATAGTATACGTATATAGTTGTTATTCTTAAATAACCACCACAAAAAAAAAATAAAAAAATTAACATTTTTTATTCAATTTAATTAAGTTACGAAAATACAAAAAAAAGTATTTTTTTGTAAATAATTTTAACACTAATCTCTCTCTTTATCATTATCTCATTTCAAATTCTCTCTCTTATCACTTATCTTCATTCAAAATTAAAAAAAAAATTCAAACTCCATTTTCTTTATCTATTAATATGGCTCCCTCTCCATCATTTCAACTAGATCAATCTTTGGCGAGAGTAGCACGATCTTCAAGAGTCTTCTTGTCGCAGAAGGGTGCCTAGCCTCCGAGCCGTCCGGTGACAGCGAGTCGGCCTTCGTCGAGGTGATCAAGATCTTTTCTGCTTCTAAGGTGAGATCCATCATTTTCTTCTTATTTTTTTTTATCATAGGTTAATCTTAGTTTTATTTTTCGCCTCTTTATTTCATCGTCAAATTTTTTTATTTAAATTTTAGAATCCACCATCATGATTTGATTCGCTCGATCTGATATTTCATCTCACTTTCTCGATCTATTCACGATCTTTTCTATCTCGCACGACCTCTCACCTCTGACCACGTACGGTGGTCGGAGATCCGGTTCCATCCACCATTTTCCTCGGAACCACACTCGTAAACATCTTCCGTTTTGATTTTTAGGATCGAGTCATCATGCTCACATCCTAATTTGTTTATAAAAAAAATACAAAATATACAAAAAATAATTTCTTTCTTTCCTTCTAACATTTATTTTGTAGGAAAAATTAAAAAAAACATAAAAAATAATAAATACATAAAATTAAAAAATCTTCTATTGTAGTTTCTGTTCAATTTTTTTAAAAAGTTTTTTATTTCCGTTATGCTTTACAAAAAAGAATTGAAAAAAAGGAGAGCCGCTTGTAGCGGCTAGCGCCGCTTCCATTACGGCCATCACCGCCGTCCAGCGCTAGCCATCGTCGACTTGGATCGCCTCCTGAGTCACCACCAGCATCCAAAGCGTCACCAGAACCATCTCGTTCACAACCACCTCGCCACAGACCGTCGCCGCTCTGTCTTGAAGCACCTTCCCCACCGAAGCAGCTATCAACCTCACATACCACCGCGCGAACTGCCTGAAAGACCGTAGCTCCTCAACCGTGGAGATCTACCACCGAGCGCCGTCATCGACTCCTTCCTCCGCACCGCAATGCCTTTCAACCTCCATCGAAGACTGCTAGCATCGCCTGCGCGAGAAGCCCCCTTTGCCCTTCTCCACCGACTGCCTCCTGCTCCATCTGGCATGAGTCACCCAGTCCGCAGCACAAGCAACATACGGACCCACCTCCCTCGAAGCGACCTCCGCCCGCTGAAGCTACTTCATACGCAGCCACCCGCACACACCAGCTATCTTTGCCAATCCATCGCAGCCATTAGAAGCTCCACCGTCCGTTGTCTTGGATGAGAAGGCAAGGAGGCGGTGCGCCACCTTCCTTCACTGCTCTTTCTTGAGAGGAGGGGCGGCGACCTCCCTTTTGAGACCTCTTTTGGTGAACAACGAAGGTAGCTCAGTAACCCTAACAGGGGAGTTTTAATTTTTTTGGACAATTTGCATTAAAGCCCCCCGGCTATGTTTGATATTGTACAAAGACCCCTGCCGGTTCCAGATCAAACTTTATTTGGGTATATTACAAAGACACCCCTGAAGATTTCTGAAATTGCAAAATGGCCCCTGTTCTAGTACAAATCACGTATTCTGCACGCAACTTGTGGGTAATTTGCACTTTTTGCCTTCTATTTTAGTTTCTGTTAACTTTTCTTTCTAAAACTTCGAATAATTACAGTTCAGTCCCTGTTTTCAGACTATTTATTGCTTGTTTTTTATAGTGAAATAAATGTGTTTGTGCCTCAAAAATTCTCACAAAAAATTAACTTAGACTCATGTTATGTGCATCTTCATTGTGTAAAAATTTGCATTGCATTTTAATTTTATTTGTTATTATTAAAAAAAGCAAAAACATGTCATTTTTCCCTATTTGAAATAAAAATATTCATAAAAATTTGAATATTGCTGTAATAATTCCAAAAAAATAGATTAGTTTTATTTCATTGTCTTTTAATTTCCGCCCAATTTTAGAGCATTAATTATTTTCAAAACCCCAAAATTTGCAAAATACTAAAAATCTAATAAAAATCATAAACAATTTCCAAAAAAATTCAAAAATCATGATTTCACTTTCTGCTTATAGATATTTGTTTATATCTTAGCATTAAAATAGTTGCCAGGAGTTTTGGGGACTTAAATTTTTTTTAGTTGCAAATTACTCTAGGCTATGCACTGTTTATCATTTTTGCCACGGTTTGATTTTTAGAAAAATACAAAACATCTGAAAATTCTACAAAATTTCCAAAAACATCTCAAAGTCTTTAAAACACAAAAATATTTTCTCAGGATTTTTCTGAGCATTTTTGATATAATTGAAAAATACAAAAAGAGTGGCGTAATTCTTATCTTGTGCATATTGTTCCTTATTTGACATTTTAATAAAAAAATTGCAAAATTAAAAGCACTAAAAATTTGAAAATCGGAAAATAAAAAAATAGAAATAAAAAAATAAAAAAATTAAAAAGAGAGAAATTCCATAAAAACCAAGGATAGTTGCATTTGAGATTCTTGCTTTTTCTCTTAATAGAATTTCTTTCTATTTTTTGAATAACCCTTAGGAATTGTAGCCTCCCTTAGTTCGATCCTGTCCGCTATACAGGTAAATAAGTAGCAAAAACATTTCTCTTGCTCTACCTTATTCATTGTAATTATTTTGTAGCGAGAGAAGAAAAAAATGTTTGTTTGTTGACGCTTGATTGGCTTGCAACGACATTGTTCATAATTAATTTAATTAAAACTACCCTTCGAGAAAACATCGATCAACAAAATGGCGCCATTGCTAGGGAGGCACAACGAGGGTAGTTAGGTTTCTCTTTTGACATGCTATTTTTGGTTGTAAATATATGTTTATATTTTGCCACATTATTTCATTGTTCATATTCACTGTGTTTATTTCATTTTTCTTCTTCATTATCGATAATTGTGTTTCTTACACATTCTCTCTTTTCTTTTTCTTGCGAGGGCCCACAGAGCGAAGGAGGCGATCTTAGGAGAGCCGAACCACCCAAGCGAAGCGGAGGTGGCTTGATTCTTCACCGAGCCGCAAGATAGCGTGAGAGGAGGATAAGAAGAATTGAAGGAGACCCAAAAAAATGAGATTTATTTATTTATTTTATTATGTTAGCATTTGAACTCTTGTAAACGGACATTCATTAATCGCGGGGTATGTTTCGTCTAGTGCCGATGCACTTGGGGGACCTCACCGATTTTGTTTTCATCACCTTATTTTTCTTTGTTTCACGCGAATTTCGTGAGCTACCTATTGATTTCTTTAATTAATTTGCTTGAGTTAGGTAAGTAATTAGGTCCAAACACCCTAAACAAGAATTTCTGTACCCATAGAATAGATCGTAATTGGACTTAGTCAAATTAACCTGTTCTTTCCCATTAATAGAAGCTATTGATTAGGACGGTTCATTTGCATTTGCATATAGCTTAGTTTATTTTTCTGTATTTCAATTATGCACAGATCACTTGCATGTAGAGTGCTGGTGATAAGATATGCATCTCTAACCCCTGCATGCATCATTGTGTTTAATCGGGCATTGGCATTTCCGATCTCCTTCCTTGTTTTCACTCACATAAGTTAAAAAGGAAATTGGACACTCGGTAGGCGATTCATCAAAAATACTCAAACCAAGTGATAACTGCCTAAAACCAGGACTGCTAAAGAAAAGTCGACCCTAAAATAAATGTAAGGAAACATAATTATTTTGGGGGAGAGTAACCCCCTCATTGGTTGGTTTGCTTGAGCGAGAGAGTGACCCGCACACTAGGCTAGAGCCACACCTGAACTTCCGTTAGACTACTGGTCTTGGGGTTAGTCGTTCTCCTGTGAGGATCTCTCCGGTAGCCGATAAAGTGGTCCGCGACGTCCTTAACAGATTGAATTGATCAGGTAGTCGGTAAATGGTCCACAATTCATATTGGCTGGGAAAGATCTAGCTTTGGGATTGGGCCAGTATCTAGGGAGCATCGAGTTCCTAACAGCTCGCTTAAAACGCTCTAATAGATTGTATTCTCACCAAACTCTAAAAATTGACAAGATAATTGACCGAACCTTCACGGTCTTCGCATTGCGTTGAGTTGGTGAACTAGGGGTTTGTATTGCGTTTGATTGCTAGTGATAGAGATCCTTCTGCGCAATTTGCGCCTTCATTCACTTTTACTCTTACATTGACCTTAGTGCTCTCGCATCCTGCCTATTGATTTCGTAGATGTCGGACCAGAGTATTTCTCGTTCGGACTCTGTGAACTCATTCTACACTTTGGGTCATTCACCTTCTATTCGAGGAGACTCACTTCCCAAATATTCCTCTTTCTCCACTTCACCTTTCACAACATCTATCAATCCACTATTTGAGATTGGATTTAATCTCAAATTAATATATGAGACTCCATCAATTCTGAGCACTAATCGAGTGTCATGCACAATTTTAGAGTCAGACACAGGACACTTGATGCCACCAAAGGGAAAGGGAACCATGTAGGAGCAACGTAAGATCAACACCACCCTGTTAGCCTCCATCCAATCAATTCAAGCCCAGATAACAGAGCATGCTAATTTCAGACCGCATTGAGAGACATGATTCTTGAGCTGAGACAAGAAAGAGAAGATAGGAGAAAGGAGTATAGAAACAACCCTGGAGTGGGAATGGGGGAGAAGACCCTAACATAGAACCTAGGGCTAAGCCTACATTAAAGGATGCTTATAATCCAGAGGCAGGGCATTTCAAGCTTATGCCTACTATTTTTCCTCTTCTCCCAATATTCCATGGTAATATTAATGAAGAACCTTATATACACCTCCAGCTGGTCGATCGCATTTGTGGACAGTACACTACCCAAATGTCCCATTAGAGGTAGTACAAATGACCGCCTTCCCATTCAGTCTGATGGACAAAGTCTTGTAATGGTTGAATCACTTGGGGAAGGTTGTCACTACTTGGGAAGAGTTGAGGTCTGCATTTCTGAACAAATATTACCCGCTCAGACGACTCAACCAAATGCGATCCTTGATTGCTAATTTCTCTCGGATGCCCCAGGAGCCTATTCACGAGGTGTGGGAAAGATTCAAAGATCTGACGGAGAAGTGCCCTTATCATGATATTCCAAAGACAAACCTTGTACAAAATTTCTTTGAGGGTTTAATCATCGAGAATCAGAAGCTGGTAGATGCCGCTTATGGGGGAAGCCACTTCAACAAGGAAGAGGATGTCCTTTATCAAATCTTTGAGGAGATGGCAAAGAGTTCATCAGCTCTTTCTTCTTCACATGCTTTTCAGAAGCATCCCGTCACCTCCCCTGCAGTACCTCACAAAGCTGTCAATATGACGGCAGCACAAGAAGTGGATAAGGTGGATAGCACTGACCTGGTCGTCAATGGAAACCACCTATCCAAAGTGGACATTATTGAGAAACGATCTAAGGAGCTTGATAAGCTTCAAGTGATCAAGCATAGGACGAAGAACCTGGATAAACTGGATGAGATAACAAAGCACCTGGAGCTTCTTGTGAGTAAGATCAGTGAAGTTCTTAGTATTAGTGCAACAACCGATACCTATACTAGGGAGCAGACTTCTTCCACCTACCATAGTAGCGGAGCACCATCCACAGTTCAGCATGTCTACTACGTGCAGACACCTGATAAGGTTCAACAACATTCACATCAGATAGTTCTGTACCAACAAAAAGTAGCCTACATTCCTGAGCCGCAGTATCCACCTCCACCTATCATTCAGGAGGTGAACGACATCTGGTTCGACCGTGAGCGAAACCAGCCTCGTCCGTCAGGGCAAGGCCAGTTGGGTTCATAGCAGGGTCAGAGACCCGCCCACCAGTTTCAGGCAGGCAGACAGTAGCAGTACCAGCACCAGCAGTTCCAGCCTCGCTATCAGTCTCCACCACAGCTCCAAAACTAGAGACAAGGCCAGCCACAACAACAGTCTATGTATTTTCCTCATCTTAACCAACAATAGACTGCCTATTATGGACAGTGCCCTCCTCCTCCTCCTCATTATCAGAATCCGTATGGTTACCAACAACTTCCGTACTATCAGCCTCAACGACAACCAGTCAATGAGCAACTTGAGGCCCCTTCAATCAATCCAGTACTAGACCAACTTGCATTGCTTATGAAGAACATAAATGAACTGACTCAACGGTTCGGCGACATGACCACCACCAAGACACTGATTCCATCACAGGTCGAAGCCAACCCCAACAACTTCAGACATAAGGAGCAGGTAGCCAATAGCCCACCAACCCCTGAGATAGGTATGTCCCTTGATTTTACATGTTTATCTGACACCATTCATCTCAGGAGCGGTAGGAGATTTCAGCCGCCTACGCAACAGTTGGGGTTGGGAGATCGATCCGCTGAGAGAGCATCATCTTCTACATCATCTCCTTCACCAGCACTTGAGAGGCCCAGTGTAGCAGCACCCAAGTTTGGAGTTTCACTTCCTTCACCGGGAAGATGTAGATCCCCATTAGCAAGGGAGAATATACCAGTCGCAAATTCTTTCTCTTCTCCAGCAGCAACATCCCGTTCTGTTTTAGATTCTGTTTTTCCTTCACCTAGTTTGGACAACACTGTACAGACTAATTCTGGTTACCCTTTTGTACATGAGGATTCTACTTTGAATAATGGAAATGAATATTTGCATGTTTATTCTAATTCCGTGCCATTTCCTTCTGCTCTCAAATCTAAGAAAATTCAAAAATTGAAAACAACCCTATCTGATCCTAGAGTGGTTGAGATCTTACTGAACATCTTTTTAAAGACGCCACTCCTTAAGGCCATGGAATACATGCCTACAATAAAAAAAGGAATGAAAGAGGCATGTACACAAAAGCGTCAACCAAGGATAAGCGAAAGGAAACAGAGAAATGCATCTTGACCATGGCCACAATTCATGCCATCAGTAACCTCCCGCCTAAAAAGAAAGACAAAGGGAGCACCTCACATCGGTTGCCATATCTTTGATCAAGAATTTGATCGTACTCTTCTCGATAGCGATTCCTCCATTAATCTCATGCCTTCCTCTTTACTAACTGAATTTCAGTTAGGGCCTCTAAAAACAACCACAATGATCCTTTAGTTTGCTGATAGATCAATTAAGAGTCCAAGAGGCATTTTATAGAACGTTATTGTGACGGTGCATGGAATGAAATTCCTTGTTGATTTTGTTGTCATGGATATGGACACATCTGCACCGTTACTCCATACCCCGATCATACTAGGTCGACCGTTCCTCCGAACGATCGAAGCAACAGTTGATTATGGTACTGGAGCCATCATCTTTCACTCTCACAGTGACAAGGTGAAAATTGAGACGATCTTTGATCCTTGACCATCACCGCCACCAGCAGCAGATGATACAGAGAAAGTTATATCAGAGCTAGATGACTGTGATTTTTTTGCTGAATTCAAAGAGACATATCTTTTTTCTGATCTTATATATGCCCATGAGTTCCTTTCCCAAAAGGATTCTATGGAAAGCACATGCGACATGAGTTCCCTTGGTGGTCCAATAAAGATAATTGCTGATGAACAGTTTGAGCTAATTTCTGAGGATAAATCTGAGTTTCTAGAGGCACCTTATGATATTCCATTGACATACTTTTCTGAGATTACTGATGATATGCATCCTTTTGAGAGATCTGAGGTCCAGATATCTGAGCCATTCGTTGAATTTCCTTATTTATGCACATATGAGAGACATCTTTCTGAGATTATTGCTGAGATATCTGAGCCGTTAATTGATAAGAATATTGAACATCCTGATGAGCCCCTCCTTTATGAGTAGAGATCATTCATTGCAGATCTATCATATGTTTTACTTGCTAAGCCGTTAGTAGCCAAGGTGGATAGTCCACAGAGTACAGATCACATACCGTCTACAAGCACAGTATTAGAGGTTATTGTAGAGCCGATTCAGACCCCACCTGAGCTCAAGGTTTTACTATAAATGTTGAAATATGCCTTCCTTGCAGGTCCCCCAAATGTTTTCATTCATCCTCAGCTCGCAGTTGACCGTTGAACAAGAATCTCACGTGCTAGAGGTTCTTGAGAGAAACTGCAAGGCCATAGGATGGAATATTTCGGATCTCTGTGGGATTAATCCAGCATTGTGCTCGCATCATATCTACCTAGAGGATGACTGTAAACCCTCCCGTGAATATCAGCGCCTTCTAAATCCAAATTTTAAGGAGATTGTCATGAAGGAGATCAGAAAATGGTGTGATGCTGGATTTATATATCCCATTTCAGACTCCAAGCGGGTCATCCCTTTACATGTGGTCCCGAAGAAATCTGGGATTACGATCGTAAAGAATGACCATGGTGAGGAGATTCCGACGCAGGTAGCTACTTCATGGCTGTTTGTGTAGATTACCGATGCCTGAACCCAGCTACCAAGAAGGATCACTTTCCGCTGCCTTTATTTATCATATTATTGAGAGGTTGGCAGGGAAAGAGTTCTTTTGCTTCTTGGATGGGTACTCGGGATACAACCAAGTTGCTATCGCTCCCGAGGATCAGGAGAAAACTATTTTCACTTATCTGTTTGGCACATTGTTTAGCCTGAAAATCAGTGATCTTAAGTTCCACACAAGGCAGGAACTCAGTCGCTGAATCGACCACACGAAATCTGGATTAAAACAACAATTAACCCACAACAAGAATCAAATAATGAAAAGCGATGCGGAGTTAAAATTTATAATGTAGAGGTCGAACACATGGAGGCGAATGGTTGTGTGGTGAAATTGAATGCGCATTTATTCAATTCTTGGTTCATGTCCAATTCTTATTGTTTTGTGGGTTTTTACTTTTATATTTTTTATTATTGTTTTGTTTTTAAGATTTTTATTTTGTTTTTATATTTTGTATATTTTCTTATATTTTCTTTTTATATTTTTGATTATATATAATATATATAGATATATATAAAGGGATATTCAGAAAAGAGGAGAGAGAGATACACAATATATAGGTATGTACATATATATATAAGTACTCAAAATATAAGAAATATAATGTTTTCAGGCTTTTCATACTTTTCTAATTTTTATTATTTTTATGGAATTTTACTAATTTTGTATGTTTTTAATTCAAAAATATCCCTAAAATGGGATTAATTAAATAGCTGAAACTAATTTGGGTTTTAAAATTAGTAAATAAATCCCAAAATTACCCAAACTAATTTTAATACATAAATAATACTATATAGATAATTATAAAATAGAAGAAACATATTTTTGGAATTTTTATTGAATTTTTATATTTTTTGTTGAATTTTGGAGTTTTCTAATTTTTAAATTTTCTTTTACTCTTTTTATGGGTTTTTGGTTTATGGACTCAATAAATAGCAAGATATAACATATATAATTTTTTGTAATTTTTCAAAAAAACATTTTCTATTTTTTGGTATTTTATAATTTAAACAGGGCAAAAATGGCTCCTATTTCAATTTTAATAAATGGATAAAATACACAAAATGGCCAAATAAATATACTTCGTCGATCTACAATGCACAAAGCATTTATCCTAATTTTTGTGGATTTTTAGGAGCAAGCGAGGTATTTTTAATAAATGCATGAAGCACATAAAATAAACAACCTGGCAAGGGCATTTTTGCAATTAAAAATAAAGACAGGGGCTCAGTTGCAAATTCACAAATAGAATTAAACATTTATTTAATCTTTAAGAACCATTTTACAATATACAAAAGCACCGGAGGTTACATGCAAAATTTACGCGCCTCACGTGGGACTGCACGTGAGGCACGGAAGGGCCCAAGTGCAAATACCATAAATATAGGTGCCCTATCCAAAAGGTCCATTTTATTTACACTTGATATTTTATTTACAGTATTACAAACTAAATACAAAAAGTCGAGGGGCTCGATGTGAAATTTACCCCTTATGTGCGCGCGGTCCAACGTCTGGGCTTCATCAACTTGACACGCGTCACCCTCTAGTGTGACAATGCCGATTCGTCGATGAATATCACAGATTAGATCAGCCGAGCTGATCTGACGGTCGAGGCGTGGTATCATCCAACGACACTGCTTCCAACTGGGCTTGGACCTCGATCGGACGGCTGAGGCGAAGGCTCGAAGAACAGGGAAGAACATCCCCGTCCTCAAGCTTCGATCCGGTGGCGCGCTCACATCCAACAGTCCCTCTGGTCGCTGTCAATCCAAAAAGATTCCTGGGGCCATGCTACTTCGACTGGAGTGCTCAAGAGAGCCGGGGGTTTACCGGGGCGGTTCAGCGAGATCGGGGAGGTACGCGGCGTCCAGGTACCTGCAGAAGCTTGAAATCGACCACAATGGGGTCCTTTGGCTCCCAAACACCTGCAAAAAGAGTCTCCAGCAAGCATGAGGGTTCCAGGGGCCTTATTAACAGTGGAATGGGCGTAGATGGTGTCGAACGGAGACCTCTGGCGAAGGGCGGAGAAAGGAGGTCCAATCTCCAGATCTGATGAGGATCCGGGTGTGCGAAGGTGCCTGGGGAAAAGGGGAACGACTAAGGAATGAAGTGAAGGTGGAATGGTGGTCGGAAGATGTCGGGAATACCGTGAATGGGTTCGGCGGAGCGGAGCTCCGGTGAACTACGAGTGGCCTTACCTACGCTAAATCTAATACCTAAACGCTAATATAATGACAGATAGGAAATATTGATAGAAAAAAATCTACCTAGAATAATTAAAAAAATGCAGCTCAAACCTGGGTATTGGCCAAGGAGCAGGACCGTCGGCGACGGTGGCCGTGGGTGCAGCTCCCACCTCCTCCGACTGATTCAAGGAGCCAAAAGCCTCCCCTTGTCGTGAGGAAGCCTCCAGGACCGAATACGAGGAAGGGAGAAGAAGAAAGGCTAACCAAATTTGTGAAGGAGGTGGAGGCTTTTTATTGATACACAGGTTGCGCACCCTTATTGACCGGGCAATCGACGGAGATTCCTGATATGTACAAGGGGATAAACAAATGGGCGTGCATCTACAAGGATTAGGGAACGACTTCTGTGAAGGAATTGCGGGGATTCTATCAACGGTTTGGTTTGGGAAAGTCGGAGAAGACGGGCTGAAAAGAAGCTCTGACACAGGGTGGTTGGTGGTAGAGGAGTTGACCAGGCGATCAACGAAGGAAAGAGCCTGATTGGTCCATATCAACACCAAATTGACCTATTAATTAAACACAATAAACGATTTTATTAATGTTTGCTTATAAAATAAAAAATGTTTATTAAATAATGTAGTATTCATTTATGATTTTTATTTATTATTTTGATGTAATTTATTATGAGTTTATTTTAATAGTGTATTTATAGGTATATTTACATGTATTTGTACAATTTATTTTTATTTTGTATATTTTATGTTATTATTTTATTTTATTATTTTATATATTTATAACTTAATTTTAGATGTATATATATATATTTATTTTATTTTTCTGATATTATTTATTTACTTAAATAAATAGGTATATATAACATGTAGGTATGTTTATAGATGTTTTACCTATAACTTATGTATATTTTATTTATATAATGACTTTTATTGGGTTTTATTTTGGATTTACATTCTTAATAGAATATAGATAATATCTATAATTTAAGAGAAATATTAGTGAATAAATAATAAAAGAATGGAATCCCTTTTATTTATATACATATACAACATAGGTATTTTTGTCTATGTATTTTATGGATTTGTTTTATTTGAGGTTTTCTTTTTTTGGTTTTATTCTAATTTCAATATGTACATGTATTATGTACATTATTTACAAGATTCTAAAAATATGAATTTATAGAAATAATGAATAATGAATAAATTGAATATTTTAATCGGGTAAACTGTACAATGAGGGCCAAAAACCTAACTTTCACAGATGAACTCCAAAAATTATGAAACCAATTTTATTAAATAGTTCTTGAAAAGTTATATACAATTAAAGGTGATTTAGGTGGATTTTGAGTTTTTATTTGCATGATATGGGTCTGTGAAATTGAGATTCTGGCTTTTTATTCTGTGTATAGAATGTACATTGTAGATTATTTTTGCACAAACTTAATTTTGTATTTTTATTTACATTATTATCTGCAACTTTCATGTACAATATTTCTTTATTTGATGAATAAATCATTTATAATAAAATAGGTGTCAAAAATGCATAAATCAAGAATGAATAAATGAGGTATTTATTGTATTTTTGGCCCTTATCTCCCCCTACTTTATTCCTTGTCGACCAATTCCATTCTGGACTTGGTCTCAAGGTTAGGGTCATAAATTATTTTCAATATTTTATTCCTTTTTCTTTTTTTCTCATTATTCTATAATTTTGGCATTAAAAACCTTATTTTATGTGCAAGAAATACAATAAATAATGAATGCTATTATGTACAAATTGACACTATTTACATGCATTTGCTGGGGGTTTTAAGGCCAAAATAATATAATAAAGGTCGTGAAATGGAGATTCATGACCCCCCTATACTTGCCTTTGCTAGTCCCTAGCAAATACTTATGCAATAAGTACAAAAAGAACAACGAATAAGAAGAAAAGAAAAAGCTAGAATAAAGAATTTAAAGAATAAATTGAATTGATCATGGTTATTAAACTTATCTGTACAAAATCAAAGTTTGAGGCTCATGTTAGACCTTGGTGTGAAAATGTGTTGGAACCTAGTTGGGAACCAAATTTAAAACACAACAGCCTCCGAGAGTCACAGAACTCGGTTCAAATCTCCTCAATAGCCAGGTCAGATCTAGCCTACATCATACGCAAACCCTTATGACTATGAAGCTGACTTGTACAGTGTAAGTGATAGTGGTTCTCCCCAATTGAAATGACAAAGGAACTGACTTCTCTAGAATGACAACCCAATGATTCCCCAATCCAGCACTCTGTCGTCGAGGAGCGGGGTATTCCCTTCTAAGTTCAAGTGGCATCCAACTCAAGAGGAGGAGGTGAAGAAAAGAATGACGGTAGCCAGTGTAGCTACCTATCCTGGGATGCAAGACCAGTGTAGTCAAGTCATCCAGCTGCAGGCTCACATGGTATAACTTTGATGCTCAAGCTTGCTTATTTTCTATACAACATATATGCATACTCCGGCAGACACTTTATTTTTTTATTTATTTACAAGCCTGTCCACTTTTTTGGAGTTTTTTTCAACATACTATGTACAACAACATTTACTTAAGGACTTTTTCCTCTCGAGCCAGAAGACTATCCCTCTTTTGAAGCTTTATCGCAACCCACACTCTCCTGTCATTCGACTTCATTGAAACTGGACCAGGTTGGGGTGCACTTCCCTCCCTAGATGAGGATGAATGTTTCCATACGTGTGCATCTCAGACCGGCAAATCCAACCCCCTAACCACTCCAACTGAGTTGAGCCAAGTGAAAGGTGCAAGGTGTCCAAGTTAGGTCACGGCCAACAAGAGCCATGCGTATGTCTCGAAAAGTTCTAGTTAGTCCACTGAGGTGACTTGAACCCAGCCCTGAGTCTCAAAGAATTAATTCCAATATGGACCTGAAGCACCTTAAACCTAGTTCTCATAAGGTTCCAGTGAAGTGAGGTGCAGTAAGGTCCTACTAAGGTCCAATCTTCTACTTTACTCGGGCTAGTTCAATTATTCAAACTCAATGTGGAAAAATAACAAATGCTATGCAAATGCTATTAAAAAAATGTTTTTATTATGCAAGTATACACAAAAATTTTTTCAAAAATATTTTGAAAATCAGAAGACTTTTTCAAGTGAATTTTGAAAAGAGTAAAGAATTTTGAAAAGAATTTGGGCATAAATAGATAAATATACACAACTATTTATACATGCATGCCTCTTTTTATTTATAAAGAATTAAGGATTTACAGTTTAGTTTTTATTTATAGGTGAACATGTACAATTATTAAAGAATTTTGTGTTATTTATTATTTTATTTATTATTAATTTGATGTATATATTCCTCAAACTTATTTGAAAATGATTTTCAAACAATTTTGAAAACTATAGTACAAAATAATTTTTGCAAATATTTACAGACATTTGAAAGCCTATTTTGCAGAGATTTTTCAAACAATATATATACATAATTCAAAACATTTCTACAATCATTTTCCAAACATTTGCAAATAGGTTTTCAAACATTTTTATTTCACACAAAGAAAAGAATTTTTACAAACAAAATGTTTTTGCAAAGGTTGAAAACATTTTCCAAAAAGTTTTCCAAACGGGTTAAACCATTTTTCACATCATTTTGCAAAACATTTTAACCTGATTTATTAATCAGCATATATAAAAGAATTGTTGAGGAATATATACATCAAATTAATGAATTGTATATGTATAATAATTTTAGCCATAATTATTAATAATATGAGTTATGGATAACGTATATATAGCGTATATACGACCCCCCTATACTTAGCTTGAGCTATGTCCTCATAGATTGAAAAGAACAGAGAAGACATAACTCGTACTGAGTATAGAAAAATCTATACTACAACGACTGAAGAATAAAGAATGAAGGAATTGAATGAGTGAATGAAAGAATGAATCAATGAGAAGTCGACCGTCCCCCCTATACTTAGGATGAAATAGTCCTAAGTATAGCAGACTGTACACATGCAGGGAGGGTCGAGGGTGGGAATAAACAAATCAATCAGTGGTGTACACCTTTTAGAAGAGAACAGAGAAGACATAACTCGTACTGAGTATAGAAAAATCTATACTACAACGACTGAAGAATAAAGAATGAAGGAATTGAATGAGTGAATGAAAGAATGAATCAATGAGAAGTCGACCGTCCCCCCTATACTTAGGATGAAATAGTCCTAAGTATAGCAGACTGTACACATGCAGGGAGGGTCGAGGGTGGGAATAAACAAATCAATCAGTGGTGTACACCTTTTAGAAGAATAAAGAATAAGATCAGGAAAAGAAGAAAAGAAGGAAATAAGAGAATACACAGATCTTATGAGAAGATCGTGGAGGATGTATGCATCACTCCCCCTATACTTAAGGTGAGATATCCCTAAGTATAAGCAACGACAGGAGTGATGAAATGGAACATAGAACAACATAGTATGTACCCCCTATACTTAAGACAAAGTACGTCCTAAGTATAGTCATAGAGATATGGCGATAGATTTGAGGCACACAAAACATACAGGAGAAAGAATGCATAAAACACACATATATACAAGCAGTGAAGAAACTGGTGAAGTACAAGACGATATCTGACAAGTGAATACCGTACTCACATCATCGTCTCCCTGTGAGAACAGTGACGCAATCAAACAGTGTAAGACACCCGGATATGCAGTCAGGTGGGTGTCGGCTACCGGAAAAAAATAGATCGAAAGGACAGATATCAGGTCCGGTAGCATGAAGTAGTCAATTGGCTCATAGGGTCAACATGTGGGAACAGAGCCGATACAGTCAGACCGAGAGGAAGAAGGAACAGTACAGATTCCTCCGGTCAATCAGAGTCTCAATAAGATATGGAAAGGTAAGGAACAAGAGACATCGTGGCATTCGGTGGTCATGAGGTCAGAAGATCATAGGAGACACACCGAATACTGCAAGTCATAGCTCAACCCTACGAGGGTCGTCAAGGTGAGCAGGCTCAAAGGAGCCGGGAATCATATAATAATCAGAAGACTTGGTCTAGTGATCCACAGATCGGATGCACACCCAAAGAGTTGACCAAGTACACACAACATGAAAATCTGTTCCGTGCTCCAATAGTTTGGAGACACAATCAGAAGGAGACTGAGTACGCAGCTTAGAAGACTCGGCTTCGTGCTCCAACAGACAGGAGACACCAGAAATGAAACTGAGTACCTAGAAAAATGATGTACCCTCCCGCTGGTAACCCTCGGGGAACAATACATGCTAATCGTCGAATAATCAGACAAAAACTCAACCTTGCATGGGTCGTAAAGGTGAGTGGACGTAAAGGTATCAGTGATCCATCAGACGGATCATCAGGTACGGTCTCGGTAGGCGACAAATCATCTACCTAGCAGAAGAGACCGGAGAATCAAGAGAATGTGGCAACGCCCCACAGATAATGCTCGGGGAATGCGCTACCAGCTAGGCATGGAAATAGCAGATATCAGGAGCTCAGCCTTGTGAGGACCGTCAAGGAGAGCAGACTCAAAGGAGTCAAAGATCTGACTAAACACATGGGTCCCATGATCCGCAGATCGGATAGGCAAATCGGGATGGGACCAAAATCATATATATATCAAACGACTCGGTTCCGTGCTCCGAAGATCAGAGACACAGTCAGCTGGGGGAAACCGAGCGTAAAGAGAATGTCGCATTCTCCCGCAGATAGTCCTCGGGGAGCAATGCAACCAAGCAGTGAATATTCAGATTGTGTCTCTGCCTTGCGAGGGTCATCAATGAGAGAGAAGGGCTCGAAGGAGCCTGGCCAAGTCAATCACGTGCCCCAATAGATCAGGCACATAATCAGAAAAGGAGACCGACTGCCCATATCAAACGAATCGGTTTCGTGCTCCAATGAGGTGGCAGCACGGGCGGTGAGTGAAGCCGATCATAAAGAAAGTGTCACATCCTTCTGCAGATACCCCTTGGGAAGTGATGTGAGCGACACAATGAATAATCAGAGTACCTCCCGTCCTTGCGAGGGTCGTCAAGGAGAGAAAGAGGCTCAAAGGAGCCGGATCCATCAGACGGATCCACATGAAATGTGGCCTCGGTAGACGGCAGACCGTCTACCAGCAGAAGAGACCAAGAGAGCTATAATGTGTCATAGCCTCTCACAGATAACCCTCGGAGATCTATGAACTAGGTAGTGAGCAATTGGAATATCAAGGCTCGTCCTTGCGAGGACTGCCAAGGAGAGCAATCAGATAGTTGGCCTCATGTGCCGACAGATCGGGCACCTCAACAGAGAAGGAGGCCAACCAATCATATCACATGACTCAGCTTCGGGTCCCAGGATCCGCAGATTGGGTAAATATCAAAGCAATTGGGACCGAAATCATACCAAACGACTCGGCTCCGTGCTCCCAGTAGTAGCAAACACAGTCTGAAAGGGAAACCGAGCGTAAAGAAAGTGTTGCATTTTCCCGCAGATAGTCCTCGGGGAGCAATGCAAGCTAATCAAGGAATAGTCAGATCTGATCTCATCCTTGCGAGGGTCTTCAAGGAGAGAGAAGACTCAAAGGAGTCAATCAGAAAGGCCTCCATAGACAACAGACTGTCTACCAACAGAAGAGACCAAAAGATCAAGCAAGGTGTCATAGTCTCTCACAGATAACCATCATAAAGCACTATGAACTAGGCAATGAATAATAAAAAAATGAAGCTCATCCTTGCGAGGACCGTCAAGGAGAGCAGACTCAAAGGAGTCTAGTACATTGGCCTCATGTACCGACATACCGGTAACTTAATCAGACAGACATGCCAAATAGTCATATCAGACGATACGGTTTCGTACCCCAACAGAGTGGCAGTACAGGTAGTGAGTGAAACCGATCGTAAAGAGCGTGTCACATGCTCCCACAGATAGTCCTCGGGGAGTCATGTAAGCTAAGTCAATGAAATCTTGGGATTGCTGGCAAGTCATCTCAGGTCCTCAAAAGCATTCAATCATTCAATCATCCAGAGGGTATAAGATCATGTGAGGGAGCAAATAATCAGGTCAATCACAAAACATCCCTCGGGTTAATCAAATCTTGTTGAGATGGCACAAAAGATAATCATGAATCCTCAAAGTTCCATAGGTGGATAATAGAATCGGGAGATCAGGAATGGATCAATCACGAAGATGGGAGATCATGTGGGTTCCAATCATCATCACCCTGCAACATATATCAAGATAGTCTATCCAGCCTAGAAATCAAAGACGGACGAAACCTAGAAATAGATAGATCAGTAGAAACATCATGATATCATCATCAAATCACTGAAGCATACCACATCCTCAATCTGGTGTGCGAGATCTAAATCCTCAATACAAAATTACACATAATGGTCATACATCATCAAAAATCCTCAATAAGCTCCTATGCACGTATCCAAAGTTAAATCCACCAAGAGTAGTATATCAATCTCAGCATCCTCAACATCATGCCCGACTTACTCCAATAATCAATGTAAGTCAAAATCCTTGATGCAAGCGATCTCTGAAAGCACAGCGATCCCGGGTGATAGAAGAGATGATAACAGGGAATATGTGGAGGATGGGCAAGAAGAGGAACACAAAGGTCTGAAGAAGCTGATTGAGCTCACGTGCCAATATCACGACTCAATGCAAAATGAAGAGATATATGTATAAGAGGGGTAGAGAGACTCAAACATGAAAAATGCATGACTCACACGGACGGGACTGATAACTCAAAGGTAACGTGCAAATGGAATCCAAGTCACAATCAATACACAAAGCAAACCCCCAATTCACCTACTTAAGACAGTGAAGACCGAGATGTGGTCTGTTATCTTGTCGATTTTAGAGTTAGATAATCATAGAAAGTTGTACATTGGAATTAGGCTTTGGGATTGGGGCACTAATCCTTGGCGTGTACGTAGAAATAAAATGCTCAGACAATGAGGGGGTTGCTCTCCCCAAGACAAGGGATCCATTACATTTTATTTTTAGGTTCAAGTGGAGTTAGCAGTCCTGATTTTATTTTTGTTATCACTTTTTTTTGGATATTTTCAATGCATGTGCCTATCGAGGTTTTAATTTCCATTAAGCATCCTAGGTTGGCAAAAACATAGGGAGAAGGTCAGAAAAGCCATGCAAGTCGGAAAATGATGATGCATGCCAAGTAAGAAGACTTACAGTGCTTCCGAGCTCTCTCCATGCGGGATGCATAACGGAATTGAAACCTATGCTATATGCAAATGCAATCCGAAGAAATCGCCCTAGATACAGGATACTATTAGCATGAAGAACATTATTTCAAAATTGACTAAGTCCCAAGTCGCATCTATAGGTGCATGCATATATATTAGGAATTGGGACTTAGTCTACGTCAAACAATCCTAATCTAGGGCTCATTCACACAAAATAATAAAAATAAAATAATAATAAAAAGCGTTAAAACTGTCGAGGCCCCCAAGGGAACAATCCCTCGGGTACTGGACCTCGAAAAGTCGGAGCATATGAGAGTCCTGTATTATTACAATTGTAGGGTCACTCTCTCACATAAATATACATAAATAATAAGTAATGCAAAAATTAGACTGCCTTCCAAAATTCTCCTCCATCTGCCTTCGATGCTCTCTCCTATTGGCTGATGTAGAAGAACCAACTCCGCCTCACTCGGGTGCATCGGACTTCCTAGGAATTCCTCCTTCGCTTGGCGGTCCCTCACATCGAAGACAAATAAAGAAGAGGATCAGAACAATCACAATAATATCAATAATACAAATAATCTAATAAATGTGGACAAGAGTGAAGAATCAAATAAATAATAAGTATCCCAAACGACGTTGCTCCCCGGCAACGGTGCCGTTTGTTTTGCCCGGAAATCGGTGATCTTAAGTTCCACACAAGGCGAGAACTCAATCGCTGAATCGACCACACGAAATCCGAATTAAAATAACAATTAACCCACAACAAGAATCAAATAATGAAAAGTGGCGCGGAGTTAAAAATTATTATAACTCTACAACAAAGATGTGTATAGGTGCAAGCATGTGTAGAGGTCGAACATAAGGAGGCGAATGGTTGTGTGGTGAAATTGAATGCACATTTATTCAATTCTTGGTTCATGTCCAATTCTTATAGTTTTTTGTGGGTTTTTACTTTTATATTTTTTATTATTTTTTTGTTTTTATGATTTTTATTTTATTTTTATATTTTATATATTTTCTTATATTTTCTTTTTATATTTTTGATTATATAAAATAGATATATATATATATAGATATATATAAAGGGATATTTATAAAAGAGGGGAGAGAGAGAGATATACAATATACAGGTATGTACATATATGTATAAGTACTCAAAATATAAGAAATATAATGTTTTAGGCTTTTCATATTTTTCTAATTTTTTATTATTTTTCTGGAATTTTACTAATTTTTGTATGTTTTTAATTCCAAAAATATCCCTAAAATGGGATTAATTATATATATGAAACTAATTTGGGTTTTAAAATTAGTAAATAAATCCCAAATTACCCAAACTAATTTTAATACATAAATAATACTATATAGATAATTATAAAAAAGAAAAAACATATTTATGGAATTTTTGCTGAATTTTTATATTTTTTTGTTGAATTTTGGAGTTTTCTAATTTTTTTAATTATCTTTTACTCTTTTTATGGGTTTTTGGTTTCTAGACTTAATAAATAACAAGATATAACATATATAATTTTTTGTAAATTTTCAAAAACATTTTCTATTTTTTGGTATTTTATAATTTAAACAGGGCAAAAATGGCTCCTATTTCAATTTTAATAAATGGATAAAATGCACAAAATGGCCAAATAAATATACAACATGGATCTACAAGGCACAAAGCATTTATCCTATTTTTTATGGATTTTGAGGAGCAAGCGAGGTATTTTTAATAAATGCATGAAGCACATAAAATACAACAACCTAGCAAGGGCATTTTTGCAATTAAAAATAAAGACATGGGCTCAATTGCAAATTTACAAACAGAGATAAACATTTATTTAATCTTTAAGAACCATTTATCAATATACAAAAGCGTCGGGGTTTACATGCAAAATTTACGCGCCTCATGTGGGACTGCACGTGAGGCGCGGAAGGACCCAAGTGCAAGTACCATAAATATAGGGGGCCCTATCCAAAAAGTCCATTTTATTTTACACTTGATATTTTATTTACAACATTACAAACTAAATACAAAAAGTCGGGGGGCTCGATGTGATATTTATCCTTTATGTGCGCGCGGTCCAACGGCTGGGCTTCATCCACTTGACACGCGTCGCCCTCTAGTGTGACGATGCCGATTCACCGCTGAATGGCGCGGATTAGATCAGCCGAGCTGATCTGACACTCGAGGCACGATATCATCCAACAACACTGCTTTCAATTGGGCTTGGACCTCGATCGGACGACTGAGGCGAAGGCTCGAAGAACATGAAAGAACATCCCCATCCTCAAGCCATGATCTGGTGGCGCGCTCACATCCGACGGTCCCTCTGGTCGCTGTCGGTCCAAAAAGATTCCTGGGGCCATTCTCTGTCGACTGGAGTGCTCAAAAGAGCCGGGGGTTCATTGTGGCAGTCCAAAGAGGTCGGGGAGGTACGTGGCAACCAGGTACCTGCAAAAGCTTGAAATCGACCCCAACGGGGGTCCTTTGGCTCCCAAACACCTATAAAAAGAGTCTCCAGCAAGCACGAGGGTTCTAGGGGTCTGATTAACAGTGGAATGGGCGTAGGTGGTGTCGAGCGGAGACCTCCGGCGAAGGGTGGAGAAAGGAGGTCCAATCTCCATATCTGATGAGGATCTGGGTGTGCGAAGGTGCCTGGGGTGAAGGGGAACGGCTAAGGAATGAAGTGAAGGTGGAATGGTAGTCGGAAGATGTCGGGAGTACTGTGAATGGGTTCGCCGGAGCGGAGCTCCGGCGAACTACAGGTGGCCTTATCTACACTAAATCTAATACCTAAATGCTAATATAACGACAGAGATGAAATGCTGATACAAAAAAAAACTACCTAGAATAATTAAAAAAACGCAGCTCAAACCTGGGTATTGGCCAAGGAGCGGGACCGCCGGTGACGGTGGCCGTGGGTGCAGCTCCCACCTCCTCCGACTGATTTAAGGCACCAAAAGCCTCCCCCTATCACGAGGAAGCCTCCAGGACCGAATACGAGGAAGGGAGAAGAAGAAAGGCTGACCAAATTTGTGAAGGAGGCGGAGGCTTTTTATTTATACACAGGTTGCACACCCTTATTGACCGGGCAATCAACGGAGATTCGTGATATGTACAAGGGGATGAACAAATGGGCGTGTATCTACAAGGATTAGGGAATAACTTTTGTGAAGGAATTGAGGGGATTCTATCAATGGTGTGGTTTGGGAAAGTCGGAGAAGACGGGCTGAAAAGACGCTCTGACACAGGGCAGCTAGTGGCAGAGGAGTTGACCGGGCGGTCAACGAAGGAAAGAACCTGATTGGTTTATATTATCGCCAAATTGACCTATTAATTAAACACAATAAACGATTTTATTAATTTTTGCTTATAAAATAAAAAATGTTTATTAAATAATGTAGTATTCATTTATGATTTTTATTTATTATTTTGATGTATTTTATTATGAGTTTATTTTAATAGTATATTTATAGGTATATTTACATGTATTTAGTACAATTTATTTTTATTTTGTATATTTTATTTTATTATTTTATATATTTTTAACTTAATTTTAGATGTATAAATATATTTTTATTTTGTTTTTATGATATTTTTTATTTACTTAAATAAATAGGTATATATAATGTGTAGGTATATTTATAGATGTTTTACCTATAATTTATGTATATTTTATTTATTTAATGACTTTTATTGGGTTTTATTTTGGATTTACATTCTTAATAGAATATAGATAATATCTATAATTTATGAGAAATATAAGTGAATAAATAATAAAAGAATGGTATCTCTTTTATTTATATACATATACAACATAGGTATTTTTGTCTATGTATTTTATGGATTTGTTTTATTTGAGGTTTTCTTTTTTGGTTTTATTCTAATTTCAATATGTACATGTATTATGTACATTATTTAGAAGATTCTAAAAATATGAATTTATAGAAATAATGAATAATGAATAAATTGAATATTTCAATAGGGTAAACTGTACAATGAGGGCCAAAAACCTAACATTCACAAATGAACTCCAAAAATTGTGAAACTAATTTTATTAAATAGTTCTTGAAAAGTTATATACAATTAAAGGTGATTAGGTGGATTTTGAGTTTTTATTTGCAAGATATGGGTTTGTGAAATTGAGATTCTGGCTTTTTATTCTGTGTATAGAATGTACATTGTAGATTATTTTTGCACAAACTTAATTTTGTATTTTTATTTACATTATTATATGCAATTTTCATGTACAACATTTCTTTATTTGATGAATAAGTTATTTATAATAAAATAGGTGTCAAAATGCATAAATCAAGAATGAATAAATGAGGTATTTACTGTATTTTTGGCCCTTATCTCCCCCTACTTTATTCCTTGTCAACCAATTCCATTCTGGACTTGGTCTCAGGGTTAGTGTAATAAAATATTTTCAATATTTTATTCCTTTTTATTTTCTTCTCTTTATTCATAATTTTGACATTAAAAACCTTATTTTATGTGCAAAAAATACAATAAATAATGAATGCTATTATGTACAAATTGATGCTATTTACATGCATTTGCTGGGGTTTTTAAGGCCAAAATAATAGAATAAAGGTAGTGAAATGGAGATTCATCACACCTATGTCTTTAGACGGATGCCCTTTGGGTTGTGTAACACCCCCGCTACATTTCAAAGGTGTATGTTGGCCGTTTTTACCGACATGGTGGGTAATTTTCTTGAAGTCTTCATAGATGATTTCTCGGTCTATGGGGATAGTTTTGACACATGTCTTTCTTATTTAGACCGAGTTCTTCAACGTTGCTGTGAGTTAAACCTAGTGCTCTCTTGGGAGAAGAGTCACTTTATGGTAACTAAGGGAATTGTATTGGGCCATGTCATCTCCAAACATGGTATGGAGGTTGACTCGGCTAAGATTGATGTGATTTCAAAGTTAGAGCCACCACAGAATTTGAAGTAGTTGAGGTCATTTTTGGGACACATAGGATTCTATAGGCGATTCATAAAGGACTTCAGCAAGATCGCCAGACCTTTGACTGAGCTTCTGTGTAAGGAGAGTGATTTTGTTATCGATGAGAAAGTCCTCCTTGCATTCAATCAGATGAAAGAAATGGTTACTAGTGCTTCTGTCTTATAGCCACCGAATTGATCTCTTCCTTTTGAGATTATGACGAACGCATCAAATTTCGTAGTTGGAGCTATTTTAGGATAGAGAAGGGATGTGATACCATTTGCTATACACTATGCTAGAGAGACTCTAGATGAAGCACAACAAAATTATACATTTACAGAGAAGGAGATGTTAGCAGTTGTGTTTGGGCTAGAAAAGTTCAGATCTTACCTTATCGGTTCACACGTTATTGTGTACACAGATCACACTACCATACGACACTTTCATGCAAAGAAGGATGGCAACCACGCCTTATCAGATGGATCCTTCTTCTTCATGAATTTGATTTAGAGATTCGAGATAAACCTAGAGTAAAAAATGTTGTGGCAGATCACCTTTCCCGTATCACAGATGCAGAGACCTCTGAGCAGAACATGATCCCTATTTCCAAAACCTTTCCAGATGAGGCCATTTTGTCCGTGAACTCACTCCCATGGTATGCTGATATTGTGAACTACCTTGTCTCCAAGAAAGTTCCACAAGATTGGCCAAAGTACAAGATAGACAGATTTTTGTCAGAGATTCATTATTACCAGTGGGAGGATCCGTACCTATTTCGTGAGGGTGTGGATTGTATCTAGATAAGGTGCATTCCTCAGAAGGAACACACCATCGTACTTGAGCACTGTCACAAACTAGAATCTGGTGGGCATCATTCGGGGAAATGCATGCCAGCAAAGGTTTTACAGAGTGGCCTATGGTGGCCTACATTATTTAAGGATGCTACAGAGTATGTTTGAGGTTGTACTGACTGTCAGAAAATGGGAGTTACTATTGGTTCCAAAAATACCATGCCCCTAAGATATATACATATTTATGATGTTTTTGATCTTGGGGTGTAGACTTCATGGGCCCATTTCCTGTCAGTCGGGGATTTCAGTACATCCTGCTTACTGTGGATTATGTTAGTCGATGGGTGGAGGCTATAACCCCCGAGCTGTAGATAGTCGTACAATGTGTTCCTTTCTCAAGAACCATATTATTGTGCGGTTCAGGATTCCCAAAATACTAATTTCAGATGGGGGAAGCCATTTCATTAATAGAGAATTAAAGAAGCTTGTGAAGAAGTATTCCATTGAGCACCGAGTCGCGTCTCCTTACCACCCTCAGACTAATAGATTGGCAAAATTTTAAATAGGGAGATCAAGATGATATTGCAAAAACTTGTATGTCCAGATAGGAAGAACTGGTTACAGATGCTTGATTCGGTTCTATGGGTCTATCGGATGGAGTACAAGTCTCCTTTGGGTATGTCTCCCTACAGATTGGTGTATGGAAAGCCTTGCTACCTGCTGGTGGAATTAATTCACAAATCTTTATGGGAACTCCATGTATGCAATCTAGATTATGAGAAGGCAGGAATGAATAGAAGTTGGATTTGAATAAATTACTGGAGTTCCACGACTTTGCATATTATAACTCACTCATGTATAAGGATAAAGTTAAGCGCTGTCATGATAAACACATTCGAAGGAAGACTTTCTCTCATCAAAAAATTTGGTTATTTGATGCTAAGTTGAAGCTGTTTCCAGGAAAATTGGAAAGCAAGTGGTCAGGACCGTTCATCGAGAGAGCTGTGTGTGACAATGGGAGTATTGTCATATCTGGGTTGTCATCTGATGCACAACCATTTGTTTTGAACGGACAGTTGCTGAAACCATATCTAGATCATGATACATTCCTATCCATCGTTGATTTTCTATCTGTGGTATCCGATGATGATCCTTTGATTGCATATTCTGCGTCTCATACATGAGCATCCACTATTTTTGTATATCCTTTCGTTTCACTCTTTCTTCTTCCGTTTTATCATTCACCCCTTTTCCGTGTGTGTATGTATATGCTATACTTAGGATGTGCTTTATCCTAAGTATGGGGGGTGAATGATTTGTGCTGTTCATATTCGTCCTGTTCATCGCTCTTGTTGTTGCCTATACTTAGGGATACTCTACCTTAAGTATGGGGGGGTGATGTTGTTCATATCATCTTTTTTGTTTTTGAGTATGTACATTCTCTGCATCGGTTTTACCCTTTTGTACAATCTTCTATACTTAGGATTACTTGATCCTAAGTATAGGGGGGATCACCGACCTCTACTCTTTTCATTTTTTCTTTGAGTCATTATAGCATAGGAGCCTTTTCACTTTTCTATACTTAGTACAAGTTATGTCTTCCTTTGCCGCTCTCTGATCACTATGAGGACATAGTTCGAGCTTAGTATAAGGGGGGGGGGGTTGTTGTATATATTGTATATATACTTTAGACATAACTCGTACTTTTAATATAATTATTTTTGGGTGATGTATATAAATTCATAAAATCCACTTGTGTGTATATAGACTTTGATCACCTTTCAAAAAAAAACAAAAAACAATAAAAAACAAACACACAAAAACAAAAAAACACAAAAATAAAAAAACAAAAACAAAACAAAAAAACACAACAAAAACAACACAACAAAAAAAACTACAAAACCAAAAATCAATAAAAAGTTGCATAAAAAACTCTTTTTACATGTAAATCATTTTTCCTTTCTTTTCCAAAAACCTATAAAAAGTTCAAAATTAGAAAATTGTTTCAAAAAATAATTGCTTTCTTTTTGCATTGTACATATTTCTTGCATTTGCATGTACATTTTTCATGATAGTATTGACATTTAAACTAAGTCTGGAATAAAGTTGAAGAATGGGGCTTATTTGGACCTTAATCCACTTAATTTCAGAGGAGCCGTATAAGAACTGGAGTGAAGACTTTTCAGGTCCTTGCGACTTAATTCTTTGAGTCCATAAGACTATGTTCACATGTCATCTTATCTTCGACAAGCACTCTATACATAGCTCTTCATGGAGGAGGTAGTGAGGAGGCCGAATCTTTTGGCTTGGAGTAGCATACGAGGGTTTTACATCTAGGCGGAACCTCTCGTCTTCCTCTAGGGAGGGAAGTGCGTCTCAACCTGGTCTAGCGATGTTGAGATCTAAAGACAAGATGATGTGGGGATGCAATAATGCTTCAAAAGAGGGATAGTTTACTAGCTCAAGAGGAAAAACTCCTTATGTACATGCTGCACCTTGTATATATTTTCAAAAAAAAGAAAAAGAAAGAAAAATCAAAATCTTCAAAAGTGGATAGGCCTGATTGAAAAGTAAAATGCATGCCAGAGTGTATATACAAGGATAAAAAAGAAATTAATAAGAGCTTCAAAGTCAAAATTGCAGCTGGATGACTTGGCCACACTGGTCATGCATCCAAGATAGGTAGCTACACTGGTTATCGTTCGTTCTTTTCTCCATCTCCTCTTCTTGAGCTGGTTGTACTTGAACTTAGAAGGGAATATCCCCGCTCCTCGAGGAAAGAGTTGCTAGACCAGGGGACTAGAGTTACCTTGTTGAGGGAGGCTGTTTCTTTGCTACTTTTGAGATAGGGAGCTATCTTTCACTAACACCGTACAAGTAAAGATTCATAGTCATAAGAATTTGTGTATGTAGACTTGTTCCGACCTGACTGTTGAGGAGACCTGAATAAGAGTCTTATGGAACCTAGAGGCTGTTAGGTTTTAAATCCATTTCCCATTAAGGTTCTGCCACACTAATAATCAAAAGGTCTGACAGAGCTCCATACTATAATTTTATGAAGATAAGTTTAATATTCAATATTATCCTAATTTCTTCATTTTCCTTTCCTTTCCTTTCCTTTTCTTTTTCTTTTTATTCACTTATTCTTTGAAATAAGTGTTTGCTAAGGAACTATCAAAGGTAAATCATAGGGGGAATATGAATACGCACTTCATCTATTCATTTATTTTAGCTTAAAATCCCTAACTAAACACCTGTATATAATAGTAACTCCATATTTTTACTAACTTGCATTTGTGTGTAAATATTTTACACTTATTACCATTCTAACCTAAAATAAATAAATAAAGCAGGAAAGGAAAAATAAAGAAAAGTAAAAAAAGGAAAAAAGAAGACTGTATATATGTAATAGATACATGCTGGCCCAAACCCCGAGAGAAGGTCAATATTTGACTTGATCGACCAAGAATAAAGTAGGGGGAGATAGGGTCCTTAATCAAAAAAGTCCAAAAAATGTGTGTGCTGTGTATATTTGTATACTACACTATTTTATTTGTTCATAAATAGACCTCAAAAAAAATAATTTTCAAAAAAAAAGTTCTAAATAAAAATGTTTCCTCATTAATAAAAATAATTGCACAATCAAATCATGTACAGAATAAAAGCAACCACACTTGGAAAAAGCCATTAAGCAATAATTGAAAGACCAATTTCGGCTCCATATGAACTCAAATTGAACCAAACTCACTTCCATTGTATTCTAAATTAAATTATCTTTAAAATGGCTGTGATTTCATAATTTTTGGATTACGATTGGAAAGTTTGTTTTCGGGGGTGGTTTGTGCAATTTCACCATTTATTTGTACATATTGTATTTTGTAAATATTTGTAAATATTTTTACTAATTATTTAAAATAATTTTTTAAAACAAAAAACTAACTAATTTCCTTATTTAACTATGTATATAATGTACCATATGAATATAGTATATGTATATAGTTGCTATTCTTAAATAACCACCACAAAAAATAAAAAATTAACATTTTTATTCAATTTAATTAAGTGACGAAAATACAAAAAACTAATTTTTGTAAATATTTTTAACACTAATCTCTCTCTTTATCTTTATATCATTTCAAATTCTCTCTTATCTCTTATTTTCCTTCAAAATTTCAAAAAAAAAATTCAAACTCCATTTTCTTTATCTATTAATATGGCTCCCTCTCCCTCATTTCAGCTGGATCAATCTGGGGAGAGGAGCCCGGTCTCCGAGAGTCTTTATCACATAAGGGTGCCTAGCCTCCGAGCCGTTCGGTGACAGCGAGTCGGCCTTCGTCGAGATGATCAAGGTCTTTTTTGCTCCTAGTGTGAAATCCATCATTTTCTTCTTATTTCTTTTATCTTAGGTTAATCTTAGTTTTATTTTTTGCCTCTTTATTTCATCGTTAAATTTTTTTATTTAAATCTTAGAATCCACCATCATGATTTGATTCGCCCGATCTGATATTTCATCCCACTTTCTTGATATATTCACGTTCTTTTCTACCTCGCACGACCTCTCACCTCCGACCACGTACGGTGGTCAGAGATCCGATTCCATCTGCCGTTTTCCTTGGAACCGCACTCGTACACGTCTTCCGTTTTGATTTTTAGGATCGAGTCATCATGCTCACATCCTAATTTGTTTATAAATAAAAAAAAACAAATACAAAAAATATTTTCTTTATTTTCTTCTAACATTTGTTTTGCAGGAAAATTTAAAAAAACAAGAAATACATAAATTTAGAAATTCTTCTGTTACAGTTTCTCTTCATTTTTAATTTTTTTTATTATTTATGTTTTGCTTTACAAAAAAATTGAAAAAATAAAAATAAAAATAGGAGAGCCGCTTGTTGCGGCTAGCACCGCTTCCATCACGATGATCGTTGCCGTCCAACGCCAACCATCGTTGACTTGGATCGCTGCTTGAGTCACCACCATCATCCACAACACTTCCAGAACTATCTCGTACGCAACCGCCTTGCCACAGACCGTCGCCGCTCCGCCTTGAAGCACCTTCCCCACCGAAGCAGCTATCAACCTCGCGCACCACCGTGCGAACTGCCTGAAAGACCGCAACTCCTCAACCGTGGAGATCTACCATTGAGCGCCGTCGTCGACTCCTTCCTCCGCACCGCACTGCCTTTCCACCTCCGTTAAAGACTGCCAGCACCGCTTGCACGAGAAGCCCCCTATGCCCTTCTCTACCAGCCACCTCCTGCTCTATTTGGCGTGAGTCGCCCAGTCCGCAACACGAGCACCATACAGACACACCTCCCTCAAAGCAACCTCCGCCTGCTGAAGATACTTCATACGCAGCCACCCGTGCGCACCAACCGTCTTCGTCGATCCATCACAGCCATCAGAAGCTCCACCATCCATTGTCTTGGAGGATAAGGCAAGGAGGTGGTGCACCACCTTCCTTCGCCGCTCTTACTTGAGAGAAGGAGGGGCGGCAACCCCCCTTTTGAGACCTCTTTTGATGAACAATGAAGGAAGCTCAGTATACCTAATGGGGGAGTTTTAAATTTTTTTTGTACAATTTACATTAAAGCCCCTGGCTATCTTTGATATTACATGAAGACCCCTACTAGTTAAAATTACAAAGACACCCCTGAAGATTTCTGAAATTGCAAAAGAGCCCCTATTGCATTACATATCACGTGTTCTGAACGCAACTTGTGGGTAATTTGCACTTTTGCCTTCAATTTTAACTTTTCTTGTTAACTTTTCTTTCTAAAACTTCGAATAATTGTAGTTCAATCCTTGTTTCCAGACTATTTATTGCTTGTCTTTTATAATGAAATAAATATGTTTTGCACCTAAAAAATTCTCAAAAAAATTAACTTAGACACATGCTATGTGCAACTTCATTGTATAAAAATTGCATTGCATTTTAAATTTATTTGTTATTATTAAAAAATCAAAAAGATGTCATTTTTCCGTGTTTAAAATACTAAAATTCATAAAAATTTGAATATTCCTGTAAAAATTCTGAAAATCATAGATTAGTTTTATTTCATTGTTTTTATTTTCTATCCAATTTTAGTGCATTAATTATTTTCAAAACCTAAAAAATTGCAAATTACGAAAAATCTTATAAAAATCATAAAAATTCCATAAAAATCCAAAAATCATGATTTCACTTTCTGCTTGTAGATATTTGTTTATATCTTAGCATAAAAATAGTTGCCAGGAGTTTTGGGCACTTAAAATATTTTTAAGTGCAAATTACTCCAGGCTATGCACTTTTTATCATTTTTGCCACTGTTTGATTTTTAGAAAAAAAATTCAAAAACTTCTATAAATTCTACATAAATTCAAAAAACATTTCAAAATCTTAAACCGCAAAAATATTTTCTCTGGATTTGTCTGAGCATTTTTGATATAATTGAAAAATACGAAAAGATGTGGTGAGCGTAATTCTTATCTTGTGCATATTGTTCCTTATTTGAAATTTTCATAAAAAATTGCAAAATTAAGATCACTAAAAATTTGAAAATCAGAAAATAAAATAAATTAAAAATAAAAAACTAAAAAAAATTAAAAAGAGAAAAATTCCAAAAAAAACCAAGGATAGTTGCATTTGAGATTCTTGCTTTTTCTCTTAATTGAATTTCTTTCGATTATTTGAATAACCCTCGGGAATTGTCGCCTCCCCGAGTTCGATCCTGTCTGATATACAAGTAAATAAGTAGCAAAAACATTTCTCTTGCTCTACCTTTATCTTTGTAATTATTTTGCAGCGAGAGAAGAAAAAAATGTTTGTTTGTTGACGCTTGATTGGGTTGCAATGACATTGTTCATAATTAATTTAATTAAAATCACCCCTCGAGACATCGTCGATCAACAGTGTGTCCTTGAGAATTTGATCAATTTGGTTTGTGTTCGGGAAAATAATTTCTTGAGTCTCACAGTTAATAGTCGCTCTAGTAAAAGCTAGAAACGACTTTCCTAAAATAATGGGAAACTCATATATATCTCTTCAGTGTTCAATGTACAAGACAATGAAGTCCACTCTATGTACGACACCTTGGAAATTAATGGCGATGGAAATTATTCCTCTCGGTCTTTTTGTGGATTGATCGGGAATCGAACGATCACTCAAGTCTTTCTACGATCCGAGTTCGAGTATGTCAAACACATACTTCAGGAGGATATTAAGTATAGGATCGTCGTCAATCAGAACATTATTAAATTCGGTATTTCAATTTCACAGGTCTCCTTGGTCAACCGTTTAGCTTTCCGAACCTTGTTTGTTTGGGTCAGCACTATTGAACTGACCACAGTTATTAAATGATATTCTATTTGAGGTCTTTTCTTTCCCGTCTTCTTAGGTGATAATCGACTCTTCACAAATTTCTAAAGATTGAGAACATACTCTATGGCCTTGATTAATGGAAGCTCTAAGATCAATCTTTTGCAAAACGCTTCCATATTGATGTGGTCCAATTTTTTTGAATTTTTATTTTTTTTGAATTTTCACTAAAGTCAGTAGGAGGGTCAGTGGTTTGTGGTGTTTGTGTGTGGAACTCAGGCACATGATGATTTTCATGGTTCACTCTGTGATTTTCTTGACTCCTCTTTGTTGATTATCATATCTTTGACTATTTGGATGACATTATCAAATTGTTCTTTCAAAACCTCTGTCCTCTTATTTATTCGAGCTATGTCATCCATTATCGCCTCACGAGTTTGATTTGAGTGACTATACTCGATATGCCGCAACATTGGCATTTTTTCCTGAACCTATATATAATCAGTCTCTGTGATTAGGGTTTGGTCATGAGTCCTATTTCCTTGACTTTGGATGTCATCTATGTGGTCAAAGGAAAAGTGCTCATACTCAGGTTGTGGATCATCCCAAATAGAGGATGGTTCAAACAGTTAATTTTCATACGTAATCAAGAATCGTGTTCCTCTATCAAAGTTGGTTACGCCTATATTCATCCTCGAGTCTGTTCGCTCCATTGTGTCTGCATAGAAGATGTTAGGTTCTGTGAGTGGCTCGTATCTCAAATTTTCAACAAAGGGTGGGTGGGTGAAGAGAATGGTGACTGGGGAGAAACTACCTCAAAGAGAGGGTTCCTTTGAAAAGAAGGTGCATACGAAGATTGGGAATTTGTCATGTGAGCACGGCCCATGGAGTCTGGGTATGAATGCCAAAATTCCACCATCTTTGAATGGAATGGAAAGAAGATTTACGAAACCATGATCTATGTGTGCAAGTGCACTGTCACACAATTCAATACACAAATTCAAACTCTGATTTCACCAACTCAACTCAGTGAAGGCCGTGAAGGTTTGACCAAATTATCTTGTCTGTTTTAGTTGGTGATAAATACAAAATTGGAAAGAGTTAATAAGCTATTAGGTGCCCATACTTTCCTAAATACTAGCCCAGTTCTTATGACTAGTTGGACCTACTTTCAGCCAGTATGGGAGTAAGTACAAACCGTATGATTACGATTCAATGTTATTTGAGGACAGAGCCTTACGTAGTGTCCTCTAAACCTCCCGCTCAGCTAAGAAAATCTGGACCGTTTACCGGTTACACGTAGATCCTCACTGAAAAATAGCTAATCACCTAAAAAGAAAGAATTAAGAAAATTTTAGCTTGGCTCTATCCTAGTGTCGTCTCTCTCTCACTTGCAATATAATAATGATGGGGTTGCCCTCTCGAAAATAATGATTTTCAATTTATCCAATTTTAATTAATCAATAATGTTAGCAATCCCCTTGTTTTAGTTTGGTTATCACTTGAATTTGAGTGGGGAACAATGCACGTCTACACAGGGATTCCAATTTCCTTTATTCCTATGTGAATAAAAACCAAGGGAGAGAAGAAAAAGCCATGCAACGGGAAACACGATGATGAATGCTGAGATAGAAATATTTACAGTGCTTCCTTGCAATCTTCGTGCAATATGCTAGACAGAATTGAAATTTCTCTAAAAAATTAAATCTAATGCATGCGCAGGAAATCGCACCTAGAACATGAATTTCTATTAACAAGTGATAGAACAATTTAATTTGGCTAAATAAGAGATGATCTAGTGCGTATAATTATAGTTTAAGTGTGGTCCTAAATTAGGAAGAGCACAAACAAATTTGAAATTATACTACCGTGTGCCTATCCTAATTTCACCACTCAAGTTGGACCTCACCCTCACCGGAGGGTGAAACAGGACGACACACCACAGAAGTGTTCAATCCTTTTTACACATGCGAGAACTCGATCAAGAACCGCTAGAAATGAGCAGTTAATTAGAAATAAAAGAAAACACTCTCTCTCCCAAAAATTAAAAGATGGCATGTATCCAGTCGCTTCGAGTTGCGTAGGTTTCCAAGAAGACCGCTCCAAGTTCACCGGGTACCTCACATGAAAATCAGAAGATCATATTAGAGAGAGGTTCACAGAAAAATATATAAAATTAAAAGAGATAAAAATACTAAAAAGGAAGGAAAAATGGAGAAGTAATTACAAGAAGACCGAGGGTCAGACTACCCGGGGATGGAAAACCTAAAAATTTGATTTTCTTAAAAACAACCTAAGCTGTGCCTCCCCAGCAACAATGCCATTTGAAAAACCACAAATTCACTCCTTTCAATCCTGTCGAATTAAATGGATTATAGTCAGCTAAATTCAGAGTTAATTAAAAACCACTTAGTTAATATGACAATTAAAGCAAGCGGTCAATGTCTTTTTTTACTTGGGTAAGTCCAAAGTCGAACTCAAGGATTTAACTTTCTCCTTAGATTTTTTAAGTTGATCAAGAAATCAGGTTATCGAAGAGGTATTTTTTTTGGTATTTTTAAATGCAATAAATGCGTGATATGTAATTTTGACGAAGTCTAAGGACTAAAATGCAAATTCCAATCAAATTACGCCCAAAAATCCTCAAACTTGGCTAAAATATTAAATATGATGAGAAATATGTACAAAAATGTTTTTAGAATTTTTGGATGTAAAATGAATATTCTACGATTAAATGAATGCAAACAATGAGATTTTTACTAATTAATTATAATAAATATAAAATCTACTTATTTTCAGGAATTAAAATTATCTAAGATATATCACTAGGTGATCTATCTCAGAATAATCTTAGACCCTAAAAATGTTTTATGTAATACCTATTAAAAATCAGTTAGTAAAATGCACAAAATGATTTTTATAGAGAAAATCATGCATGAAAATACATTTTTTTAAATACAATATTAATAACAATTAATTCTACTATCCCTGAATTTTTGGCAATTTCTGAAGCCATGGTTGATTAAATATAAAATTTTAAGCATAAGATGGGAGAAGTAGTCCATTTTAGGCAAGAATAATAATTATTAATTAACCACAAAGCATAAAAATATAAGGCGCATGCCACATTGTAAAGAATTAGTTGTAGAACATAGTGTTAATTTTTAATAATAAAATGATGTAAGGATATAGATTAAATAAAGGATAGAAGTCAAGGGTCTGTCTGTAATATTACAATAAATATAAAAAGGAATAATTGCAAAGCAGGGGCTTATATGTAGTTACCGATATCACGATGATTTTTGTGCAAATGTTTCCAAGGGTCACGTACGGCTCATGTGACCCTGTACTGGATGGGCCTCTCTACGATTTCTCTGGATCTGCGGTGATTCCTTTGCAATTTTATTCAACCTCACGTGCTTTTCACGTGACTTAGGTGGGAAGGGGTGTTGGCGAAGATGCTATATGATTGAGGGACGCGCTTGCAAATTTTCCGAAAGTATTATGCTATGCACGTGAAGGAGTATCATCCCTTTTCTTCTCCCCAGGAATGACGGTGCACACTAGCAGGTCAGAGGGCGTGCGGGGCTGGTATTGGAGCGTGGTCGCGCGAGGGCAGAGGAGCCTCGACCTATCGACGGGATGGGCTGATGCTGTTGTGATGGCTGACGAATCCCTGGTCGACACACGATGCGTGTAGGTCCTCGAAGAGGAGGGAAGCTCTGACCAAGGCGGTTGAGGTCTGAGATGGTAGTATGCTGCAGAGTGCAGGCCAAGGCTTTGAAGCGGATAGGTCGATGGGGGGCACGTGGCAACTGGTGGTGCCATAGGTGGGCAGTGTTGACCAACGGGAGGGTGAAGCAGCATGCGTAGGATAGAAGGCGGTTGGGGAACAGGAGCGCACACGGGGGTGCGGTTGAGGTGGCAGTAATGGAACAGTGGAATCATGAAGCTGGGGGTGGTGGTGCAGAGCTGGGGCTCCACACAAAGGCGATAGGTGGTTCGGTAGCAGAACGATGGCGAAGATGCAATGTTGAATGGAGGCGATTGGGAAACATAGGAATACAAGAAGAATAGGGGAATTAGAATGAGGATAATCAGGGATTTTACCTGGGATCGGAGGATAGAGATACCCTCCTGGTTATCGCTTTGATCGGAGCCAGCAAAGGTCTCCGAGAAGCTCAAAGAGATCTCGCTGATAAGATCTTCGCTAGAGAAGAGAGACCCCTATCACCGGCCTCTCTCTCTCCAACTCTTTCCGCCTCTCGGATTTGAGCGGATAATTTCACTCATGGGAGTCGATGGTGATCTTATAGTATGAGGGAGAGAGGATAAGAGATCAGGGGAGTTGGTTGCACAGTGGCCGGTAGCGGGCTACGCGTGAGGCACAAGCGAAAGATGCGGAGGTGGCTGGAGCTGCACTTTGAATGGGGAAGGAGGAAGGAAAAGGGCCTTACGTGCATGGCACATGAGGTGAGAGGAAAAGTTTTCTTAATTTATTATTATTTATTATTTTTTAAGACGAAACGGAAAAGGGGTTAAAAACTAGCTGACATGTGGCGGCTCCAGGAGCTGCCATGTATTAGCTCCAGAAAATTCAGAAAATAAAAATATAGGAAAAGTCTAGAAGAAATAGACAATAGCCTCGGATCAAAAAGTACCAAACACAAAAATTGCTTGTCTCGATGAGATATACAACATTCATGAAGGGACGAAGAGCAAAAGAGGTCATTTGTGTAAAATGATTTTTTTGGGGTACTCTATGTGCATAGAATACCTTGATTTTTGGGTTTTGTATTTTTTGTGACTTTTAATAAAGAGAAAATCAAGAAAAATAATGACAAAATTAAAGATAAATATTTACACAATAATATTTATTTTGATTTTTAATTAAGAAGAAAATAGGAAAATAAAATAAAGAAGAAAAAGTGGGATATTTATACAGACTCGCAAAGGACACTCGGACTCGATCAGTTTCTTTGATTTCAGTCTTAATTTGAATTTGGAATTTTGTGGATTTTATTAAAGCTTCAATCAAAGAATATATATGATAAATAAATAAGAGAAAAAGATTAATTATGTACACAAAACAATAGGTCAAAATCTAGCAAAACACAAAACGCGCAAAAGAGGTCCAAAACCCACTTTCACATACGAGCTCCGATTTTTATGAAATTGGTCTTGTTTTGAAGATATTTGAATATGTATTACTTTAAAATGAGTAGACCTAAATCGGTCACTATATGAGGAAGATATGAGCATTTTAATCGGCCTAGTCTAAAATTAGTGTTTTATGTCACAGGCCAATTATTTGAGTTTGTGATTTTTTGTATTTTTCCTTTGATTTTGTTATTACTATGTACACATTGGATATGATTTGAGGTCAATTGGAGTTTGCATGAATTAGTTAAAAATGCATGAAGTTGGGTGCAAATGTGAAGATGATTATGAATGCAATTTATGAGTGTTAAAATGCAAATATTAATTTTAAATGCATGAATGATAAAAATACAGAATAAATGATGAAATGTAACTAATTACTCAGGAATGAAGCTCTACTTTCATATTTTAGTAAGATGAATCGTGGATTCATCAGACACACAGTTGGCCCATCCCGCTGGACAAACCCTGGGACAACCACCAGCCAACTGGTCGTACCACCAACCTCAGGATGGTCGTTTTGCACAGTCCTCTCAGTCTTAGCCTCAGTATCATCATCACCAGTCTCCACAGTACCACAATAATTAGAGACAGTCGCAACCGTTGTACCTTCAGCACCAACTGTACCGCCAGTACGCGGCTGCACCTCAGCAACAATACTCACCTCCTCCATACCAACAGTATCAGCGTCCTCCTCTTCATCAACGATATCAACATTACCAACCTCAACGTCCCCACTAGCAGTCGCCGTGTGGTCAACACGTTGAACCTTTCAAGGCGGTTCCTATGAATTCGAGCCTCGATTACTTAGCCCAATTTGTAAAATGTATAGAAGAGATAACAAAGAATCTAGACAACCTGACGACCACCAAAACTCATTCCCGGACCACAGTCGAAGCTAATCCCAATAATTTCAAGAGAAACTCATATACCGATCTCGGTAGAATGTAATGTCCCATTTGTGCTGTATAGTTAGATGATTGTGATTTTGCTTTGTCTAACACTTGTTACTCTTATGAGAAGTAGGACCTTTCCTCCACCAACCACAATGAAATGGAAGAATAAATATTCGTCAGGTGAATCATTGTCTTCTGCATGAGCCGTTCTAGTTACAGGTTCGGGTAAGGAAGAAGAAGAAGGAGGAGCCATCCCAGCTGTCAGTCACCACCATCTCTATCAGTAAAAAGAACAAAAAAATCAAAAAAATATCAAAAAGAAGATCAAGGTCGAAGTGAAGCTACATCATCCATAGAGGAGCCAACACCAGCAACCGATCCAACGCCAGCCGATAGAGTAGAGACTACAGTATTTGCACGTCCACCAGCAACAACACCATCATTTCCAAAATGTCCACCTTTTTGCAGTCCAGATGTACATAAGTGGACATGAATTCTTTTGTAAATAAGAATAATTCTTTTGATTTCACTTCTGTAAATATTCCCTTATTGATGCAATAGATAAATCTAAAGAAAAATGCAAAAAGAAAAAGTGCATTGTCTTATAAATGTGTTGTGGACATTCTAAAAAAACTACCTATTGAGTTACCATTGATGCAAGCCATGGAATACATATCCGATGTGAAGAAGGGCTTGAAGGAAGCAAGTACAAACAAGCGTCAGTCGAATCACAACAATAGTCGCCAGTAAGTTGAGAAGCATGCCCTTACCATGGCTACAATTGCAGCCATCAGCAACCTCCCTAAGAAGAAGATAGACAAAGGAGCACCTTTGATCAGATGCAATATTTTTGATCAAGTCTTCAAGCAAACCATGCTTGATAGCAACTCTTCCATAAACCTCTTGACCTCATCATTGCTACAAGAATTTGGGCTGAGTCCACTCAAGCAGACATGCATGATCCTTCAGTTCGCTGATCGATCCATCAAGCGACCCCGATGTCTGTTGGAAGACCTTGTCGTAAAGGTATAGGACATGAAGCTTCTTGTTGATTTTGTAGTCCTTGATATGGACTCTCCCGCACCATTACTTCTGACCCCAATTATCCTTGGATGACCATTCTTGTGCACTATAGAGGCCCTGGTTGACTATGCGTCTGGGAAGATCACGTTCAGCTTGAGCAACCACAGAGTTACCATAGACATGGTCAGTGAGCCGAAAGTCGTATCTGATGAAAGCCATGCAACACCGTTTGAAGTACATGTGAATTTATTACATAAATCAGAGATACATAAATCTCCTTGAATGATGCGTGGACCCTAGAAATCCTCTCTCCTAATGAGGACTTGGAAAGCATAGTCGACACAAGCTCCGATATCACTTGGGAGACAGATTCCAATTTGCTGATGCTTCTATTTGATTCAAAAGATTCATGCCAGTCCAAACGTAATGTCTTCATTATAGATTTGTTCGACACCTTATCAGTTGAACCACAAGTCACTGAGGTGAGCAATACCTCCAAATTTTCAGCAGATCATCGACCCGCAAGCATAGTTTCAAAAGTGATCGAGAAGCAGGCTAAATCAGAACTCAACCTGAAGCCACTTCCAGCATGCCTGAAGTATGCCTTCCTTTTGGGTACAAAGAATCTGGTCATCATTAGCAGCAGATTGACCCCGGACCAAGAATCTCAACTTCTTGAGGTTCTAGAGAAAAATCGCAAGGCACTTGGTTGGCACGTATCAGACCTCCATGAGATTGCTCTGTGCTCACACCATATTTACTTGGAAGAAGATGCCAAGCTGTCTCGAGAGTTTCAAAGAAGACTGAACCCAAATTTATGGGTTGTAGGCATGAAAGAAATCACGAAATGGCATGACACATGCTTCATTTGTCCCATCTCCGATTCAAAATGGGTGAGCCCTCTACATGTAGTTCCGAAGAAAGCCGGGCTCACTGTGGCTAACAAAAGGGAGGAGATTTCTACTTAGGTACCGACATCCTGGCGGGGATGTGTTGACTACCTCTGCCTCAATGAAGCAACAAAAAGGACCACTTTCCCTTGCCCGTCATCTATCAAGTTCTGGAAAGATTAGCCCACAAAGAGTTCTTCTACTTTCTGGATGGGTACTCCAGGTACAACCAAGTGGCAATCACCCCATAATACCAAGAGAAAGATACCTTCACTTGCTCGATCGACACGTACGCCTTCAGGAGAATGCCCTTTGGTCTGTGAAAAGCACATGCCACATTCCAAAGATGCATGCTCGCAGTTTTTGCCAAGATTGTTGGCAATTTTCTTGAGGTGTTAATGGATGACTTCTCTGTCTATGGTGACAGTTTCGATGCCTGTCTTGAGCACCTGGATTGAGTACTTCAGAAATGTCATAAAGTCAATCTTGTGTTTTCCTAGGAAAAGAGCCGCTTCATGGTCACAGAAGGAACTGTGTTGGGTCATGTCATTTTCATACGTGGCATGGAAGTCGACTTGGTAAAGGTGGATGTTATCAACAATCTTAAGCCACCTCAAAATGTCAGACATGTGAGATCATTCTTAGGTTATGTGGGTTTCTTAAAAATGTTTGTAAAATAAAATCATGTACATAATAAAAGTAATCACACTCGAAAAAAGTCATAAAGCGATAATTGAAAGACCAATTCTGGCTCCATATGAAGTTAAATTGAGTCAAACTCATTTCCAATGTATTCTAAATTAAATTATCTTTAAAATGACTATGGTTCATAATTTTTGGAGTTACGATTTGAAAGACGATTTTCTGGTGTAGTTTTTACGATTTTACCATTTATTTATTATATATATCCATATTTATTTTTATACATATTTTATTTGTAAATAAGTGTAAATATTTCTTAATAATTATTTAAAATAAAAATAAAAAAATAAAAAATTTTTAAAACATAAAGTGACATAATTTCCTTATCTAACTATGTATATAATATGCCATATGTATATAGTATATGTATATAATTGATTTCCTTAAAAAACCCTCACAAAAAATAATTAGTTAACATTTATAATCTAATTTAATAAACTCACGAAATTAATTAATTATGTAGATAATGTAAATAATTTTATCATCCATTAACCTCCTCCCTTCTTTTCATCTCCAATAAAATTTTGAAAAATCAAATTCAAAATTTTTACCTCTATTTATTTGGCTTCTCCTCCCTCATTCCAACTGGATCAATCTTTGATGAGAGGAGCTTAATCTCCAAGAGCTTCTTGTTGTAGATAGGTGCTTAGCCTCCGAGCTTTCTGGTGACAGCAAGTCGGCCTTCCTCAAGGCCATTACGGCATTTCCGCAACCACGGTCAGATCCATTTTTTCTTGTTCTTAACCTAAGTTAATCGTAGTTTAATTTTTGTATTTTTAATTTCATTATCAATTTTCAATCCTAGATCGTAGTTAATCGTTAATCTTTCATCATTTGACCCGACTCCGATTACCAATCACCATCTCATTATCTCAATCTCTCCATTTTACGTTCTACCTCACACAACCTCACACATCCGGCTGCGTATTGTGGTCGGAGACACGGATCTTCCATCACAAACGTTGGATCCGTCATCTACTCACATTTTTTGTATTTGATTTTAGACCGAGCCGTCGTGCTCCAGTCGGATTTATCCTATTTTATTGCTGGTACAAGGATTTCAAAAAATTACAAAAAAGAAAAACACATCTACTATCTTGTAAAAAATAAAACAATTAAAAAGACTGGGACGACAATGCCGTTGTATCCACCCTCCTCCGTCGCAGCCACCTGCGTCCCGCCATCACCGACATCTGCCATCGATCTCCGCCACACGCTGCTCCTAGAATTGAATCACCACCGCCTTGCTTCTCCATTGCCATAGCCGCAACCACCTGTGACTCGCCATCCTTTTGTCCACTGCAGACGCCACCTCCTGAGCACTGCTAATCCTCGCACCGTCGATGAAGTTCTGCTTCGCCGTCGCTCTTCGCCCAACACAGCAGTGCCACCTACGTTGACCTCCGCCATCGGCGATCCTCGACAAGTCCCGCACGACCCAACACCACCACCACCACCTCCAAGGAACCTTCACCGAGTCCTCATCCACCATCCTTCTTGTCCTACGCTTGAGACCCTCCACCGAGCACCGATCTCCGTCACTGCCCCCGTTGCTTTGGGGAAAAGAAATTAGGGTTGGTGCACCCCCTTGGCTTGAAGAGCAAGAATGAAATGAAGAAGCCAACGTGAACCCTAGGAAATTTAAAAAAATTGGGTAAATTACATTCAAGCCCCTGAACATTTCCATATATACAAAGAATCCCCTACTATCTCCAGTCACGTACAGCGCACGCCCCTGCCTAAGTAAATTGCGGTGTTTCCCTCTATTTTATTTCTTGTTATTTTCTTATGCAAAAACAATAAATATTTACATTTTAGTCCCTATTTATCCAGACTTTGATTTGCATGTTCTTTTCATTGAAATAAATATGTGCTCAATAATTTTTGCAAAAAATAGTGTTATCTCCTGCTTAAGTGTTCTGTTTGCAGTAATTTTTTCATTGTATTTCAGCATCATTTGTTATAATTAAAAATTCAAAAATATCACATTTTCATTGTTTAACATTTGAAAAATCATAAAATTTCAAATACTGCGTAAAAAATTACTGAAAAATTAGATTAGTTTTCTTTCTATGCATTTTTTTCTTTCCAATTGTCATGTATTAATTATTTTTAGAACCCAAAAAATTACAAAATACTCAAAATCTTTAACTAAATCATATAAAATTTTAGAAAATCCAAAAAATGTGATTTTACTATTTGTAGATAATTTCTTCTGGTTTTTAAGAAAAATAATTGCAGAAAATTTTTACTTTGTTTGATATTTTTAAATAGAAAAATTCCTATTTGCTCACTATTTTGATTATTCTATGTTTTTATTCATTTTGAAAATCCTAAAAATACAAATAGTAAGAAATTCATTATTTTATTCATGAATTTTCTTTTTGATTATTTTTGATATATTTGAAAAATCCAAAAAAACCATCATCTATGTTTAATTATAGTTGTTTGAAAATATTTTTCTTGAAAATTTTAAAAATAACAAAATTAAAACCACTAAAATTTGAAAAATTAGAAAAAAAATCATAAAAAAGATAAAAATTTCACAAAAACCAAGATAATTTGTTTTGAGATTTCCTTTTTTCTTTTAATTGATTTTATTCAATTATTTCTATAACCCTCAAGAATTGTAACCTCCCTGAGTTCGATCTTGTACACTATACGTGTAAATTAAATAGCAAATTCTCTTGTTACACACCTTTTTGTATTATTTTGGCTTGAGAGCAAGGCAAATAAATTTTTTGTTGAGGGATTCTTTGGGTCAATGACATATTTTCATCAAAATTAAAAAACCTGATGATCTCTGTCATCAAAATGGCACCATTGTCGGGGAGGCACGACGAGGGTAGTTATGTTTCTCTTTTGACCTGCTATTCTTGGTTGCACATTTTTGTTTATATTTTTCGACATTATTTCATTGTTCATATTCACTGTATTTATTTCACTCATTTCAGCCCATATTTTTATAATTGTGTTTCTTACACTTTTTTCATTTCCTCTTTCTTGCAAGGGCCCGACGAGCGAGTGTGGCTTTCTTAGGAGAGCTAGCGATGCAAAGCGAAGCGAAGGCGGCTTGATTCTTCACTGAGCTGCAGGATAGCATAAGAAGAGGAGAAGAAGATTTGAAGGAGACCAAGCATTTGAATTTTTTTAGACTTTCTTTTATTTATTTTTGGCTTTTGAACTCTTGTAAAAGGACATTTATTTGTTGCGGGGTCTGTTTCGCCAAGTGCTGGTGCACTTGGGGGACCTCACCGATTTTGTTTTTAGCACTTTATTTTTATTTGTTTCACGTGGATTTTGTGAGCTACCTATTGATTGCTTTAGTTAATTTGCTTGAGCCAGGTAATTAATTAGGTCTAAAAACCCTAAACAAGAATTTCTGTACATATAGAGTAGAGCATATTCAACTTAGTCAAATTAACCTACTCTTGCCCGCTAATAGAAGATATTGCTAGGATGATTCACTCACATCATATAGGTTAGTTTATTTTTCTGTATTTAAACTCTGCACAGAGCATTTTGCATGTAGAGTGCTAGCTATAAGGTACACATGTCCAACCCCTGCATGCATCATTGTATTTAATCACACATTGGCTTTTTCGTTTCCCCCCTCTGTTTTGTGGATATAAGAATAAAAGAAAATAAAAAAAATCATTAGTATGTTTATTCAAAAATATCAAAAAAAGTGAAAATTGAAAAATTAAAAATTGGAACTGCTAATATCACTTGGACTTTTAAAATTAAACATAATTGTTTCACATCATTATTTTAGGAGAGCAACCCCTCGTTGTATTCACATTTACTTGTTCACGTACACACTAAGGTTAGTGTCCCAATCCCATAACCCAACCTAAGTGTTTGTACAACTTATGTTTGATCACCTAACTCTAAAATTGACATGATAATTGACCGAACATTCATGATCTTCACATTGCATTGAGTTAGTGAATTGGGGGTTTGCATTGTGTTTGTTTGCGCTTGGTGTTGAGTTAGTTACGATTTTTCTCTCCTGATCATCAACAATCTTAAAAAAAATCGTCACTCATGTTTTCCCTCCCTCCCACCCTTCATTCTGAGGGTCAAATGCTGTGCAATATTTCCCAAGATCAGATCCCTTCACTCTAGCAGAACAACGATCTCTTTAATCTTGAGAAAGATTTCTTTGAGTATGATATTTCTGATCCATTTGACGAATTTTCTTTTACTTCGAGAGAGAACCCGTTATTTGAATATAATCATTCGTTTTCTCCCTCAAATTATCCCAAGTTCTCACATCTCTCCGAGGGTTATCTGCGGGGTGTGTACTCTGTACTTGGTTTCACTCCCTGATAGTGCATCCGATCTGTCGAATCACGAGACCAAGTCTTCTAATTATTTTGAGTTTTCTGATTCTTCCGATACTTCCGATCTTTCTATGTTTGATCTTCTTTCTCTCCTTGATGACCCTCGTAAGGATGAGACAACCCTTGAGTTATTCGATCCTATACCTGATCTCTCTTCATTACATGCTTCAGATATCTACTTTCTTATTGAGTCTCCTGATCTTGACCTTCCATACATTTTCGTGACGGTGATTGACGTGGAGGATTCCATGATAGATTCTTCCTTCTCCACATTTCATTTTTTCGGCTCCAACCATTCATACCACTCTGACCTTGACACAAAGATTTCTTTTATGCTATCGATGTTTGATATTATCTACACTTCTATTTTCCCAGTAGTAGATGCCTACCTGATTGCCAATCTCGGTGTCGTCGTTCACATTTTTGACCACTTTGTTGTTCTCACATCGAGACAACAGTGACAGTACGATATTCACATTATAGATGCCGTCCTAAACCTTGATACTCTTCATTGTCCTAGCATTTGCGCCTAGCTAGGGGTGAAAACTCTAGCGCTTGTTGAGAGGCACCTCAACAATGTCTACCTTGTATATATGTTTCGTCTTGATTTGCTCTTTCTGTCTTCCGTGTTATCATTCACCTCTTATCTATATATGTGTGCTATATTTGACTTACACCTTGTATATATGTTGCGGCTACTTTTGAGACGAGGAGCTATATTTGACTTACACCTTACAAGTAAAGATTCATAGTCATAAGAATTTGTGTATGTAGACTTGTTCTGACATGACTGTTGAGGAGACTTGAATAGGAGTCTTATAGAACTTGAAGGCTATTAGGTTCTAAATCCATTTCCCATTAAGGTTCCGCCACACCAATAATCCAAAGGTCTGACAAAGCTCCATACTAGAATTTTATGATGATAAGTTTAATACTCAAAATTGTCCTAAGTTCTTTATTTTCCTTTCTTTTTTCTTTTATTCACTTATTCTTTCAAATAAGTTTTTGCTAAGGGACTAGCAAAGGTAAAGCATAGGGGGATGATGAATATGCATTTCATCAAAATAAATAAATAAAGAAAGAAAGGAAAAATAAAAAAATAAAAAGACTATATATATGCAGTAGATACAAGCTAACCCGAACCTCGAGAGAAGGTCAAGACTTGACCTGATCGATCAGGAATAAAGTAGGGGGAGATAGTGTCCTTAATCAGAAAATCCAAAAAATATATGTTTTGTAAATACTTTTCATTTATTATGTGTACAGTTGTATAAAACCTACACTATTTTATTTGTATATAAATTGAACTCAAATTTAATATTTTTCTAAACAAAAATAGCAAATAAAAATGTTTCCTAATAAAAATATTTGTAAAATAAAATCATGTACAGAATAAAAGTAATGTCCATCGGGAAAAACCGTAAAGCGATAACTGAAAGACCAATTCCGGCTCCATATGAATTTAAATTGAATCAAACCCACTTCCATTGTATTCTAAATTAAATTATCTTTAAAATGTCTATGGTTTCATAATTGTTGGAGTTACGATTTGAAAGACAATTTTCTAGGGTGGTTTTTGCAATTTTACCATTTATTTATTATATATATTCATATTTATATATATATATTGAACTTGTAAATAATTGTAAATATTTCATAATAATTATTTAAAATAAAAATAAAAAATAAAATTTTTAAGGCATAAGTGACATAATTTCCTTATTTAACTATGTATATAATGTGCCATATGTATATAGTATATGTATATAATTGATTTCCATAAATAACCCTCACTAAAAAAATAATTAACATTTATTATCTAATTTAATAAAGTGATGAAATTAATTAATTATGTAGATAATGTAAATAATTGTATCCACCATTAACCTCCTCCCTTCTTTTCCTCTCCATTCAAATTTTGAAAAATCAATTTAAGTATTTTTTACTCTATCTGGCTCCTCCTCCCTCATTTCACGTGGTTCAATCTTTGGTGAGAGGAGCCTAACTTGCAAGAGATTCTTGTTGTAGAAATGTGCCTAGCCTCCGAGCCTTCTGGTGACAGCCAGTCGGCCTTCGTCAAGGTCATTACAACATTTTCCCCTCCCAAGGTGAGATCCATTTTTTATTGTTCTTAACCTAGGTTAATCACAGTTTAATTTTTGAATTTTTAATTTCATTGTCAATTTTCAATCTTAGATCGTAGTTAATCGTTAATCTTTCATCATTTGATCCGACTTCGATTACCGACAACCATCTCATATTCTCAATATCTCCATTTCACATTGTACCTCACACGATCTCGACCTCCGACTGCGTACTGTGGTTGGAGACACGTATCTTCCATCAGAGCTGTCAGATCTGTCATCCATTCTAATTTCCATATTTGATTTTGGACAGAGCTGTCATGCTCGAGTCGGATTTATCTTATTTAATTGCTGGTACAATGATTTCAAAAAAAATACAAAAAATGAAAAAGAAAAATACATCTACTGTCCTGTCAAAAAAGAAAGAATGGAACGGTAGCACCACATCAGCCACCCTCCTCCGCACCAGCCATCTGTGGCCAGCACCAACCTCTGCCATAGGTCTCCGCCACTTGTTGTTCCTGGAACCGCACCACTGCTGCCTTGCTTCTCCGCCTCCATCGTCGCAGCCACCTGCGGCTTATCATCCTCCTGTCCACCGCAGACGCCACTTGTGGCTCGCCAGCCTCTTGTCCAATGTAGACGCCACCTCCTGAGCACCTCTAACCCCCGCACCGTCATCGAAGCTCTAATCCACTGTCGCTTTTCGCCCAACGCAACAAAGCCACCAACTTTGACCTCTGCCATCGTCGATCCCCAGCAAGTCCCGCACGACCCAACGCCACCACCATCTCCAAGGAACCTTCGCCGAGACCTCAGCCACCATCCTTCTTGTCCTCCGACGCTTGAGACCCTCCACTGAGCGCCAAACTTCATCGCTGCCCCATTGCTTAGGCGAGAAGAAAGTAGGGGCGACGTGCTCCCTTAGATTGAAGAGCAAGAACAAAATGAAGAAGCCAGCGTGAACCCTTGGGAATAAAAAAAATTAGGAATTACGTTCAAGCCCATGGACATTTCCACAATCACAAAGAAGCACCTGCCATCTCCAGTCACGTGCAACGCACGCCCCCACTTGAGTAAATTGCAATGGTTCCCTCTATTTTATTTCTTATTATTTTCATATGTAAAAATAATAAATATTTACATTTCAGTCCCTATTTATACAGACTTTGATTTGCATGTTCTTTTCATTGAAGTAAATATGTGCTCAATAAATTCTGCAAAAAATTGTGCTATCTCCTGCTTAGTTGTTCTGTCTGCAGTAATTTTTTCATTGCATTTTATCATTATTTGTTATTATTAAATATTCAAAAACATCACATTTTCATTGTTTAACATTTGAAAAATCATAACAAATCAAATATTTCGTAAAAAATACAAAAAATAGATTACTTTTCTTTCTGTGCATTTTATTTTCTTTCCAATTTCCATTCATTAATTATTTTTAGAACCTAAAAAAGTGCAAAATATTCAAAATCTTAAAAAAATCATATAAAATTGTTGAAAAAATCAAAAAATGTAAATGCACTTTCTTTTGTAGATAATTTCTTCTGATTTTTAGGAAAAATAATTGTAGAAACTTTTGATTTTGTTTGATATTTTTAAATTGAAAAATAGTCCTGTGTAATCATTGTTTTCTCTATTCTCTATTTTTTTTCATTTTGAAAATCCTAAAAAAATCTAAAAATCTCTGAAAAAATTATAAAATAGTAAAAATTCATTAAAATACAAAAATATTTTATTTAGGCATTTTTTATTAGTTTTGATATATTTGAAAAATAAAAAAACCATTCTTTTTTCGATTATAGCTTGTTTGAAAATAATTTTCTTGAAAATTAAAAATTGCAAAATTACACCATTAAAAAATGAAAATCAGAAAATAAAAAATAAAAAAACCATAAAAAATAAAAAGATAAAAATTTCACAAAAACCAAGATAGTTTGCATTGAGGTTTCCTTCATTCTTTTAATTGATTTTTTCAATTATTTGAATAACCTCCGAGAATTGTGGCCTCCCTTAGTTCGATCCTATTTGCTATACATGTAAATTAAATAGCAATTCTTTTGCAGCACACTTTCTTGTTTTATTTTGTCTTAAGAATAAAACAAATAAATTTTTTGTCGAGTGTTTCTTTGGGTTGCAATGACATTGCACATGGTACATTTATTTCAATAATTTAAAACTCAAAATATCCCAATCAACAATATGTTGATATTGTGAACTACCTCGTTTCTGGTGTAGTCCCACAAGATTGGGCGGAAATCAAGAAGGACAAATTCTTGTCCACTATCCATTTCTACCAATGGGAAGATTTGCTATTATTCAGGGAAAGAGTAGACTACATTTGGCGACAGTGTATCCCTCAGGAGGAGCATCATAGTGTCCTCGAGCATTGTCACTCGCTCGGATCTGATGGATGCCACTCTGGAGATAGAACGACAACAAAGCACTGCAATGTGGCCTTTGGTGGCCGACACTATTTAACGATGATGTAGCTTATGTGAAGCTCTGTACTGACTATCAGAGATTGGGAGACACCCTCACAACAAAGGATTTAATGTCCCTGAAATTTATTCAGATTTCAAATGTGTTCGATGCATGGGGCAATAATTTCATGGGACCCTTTCCCAATAGTCAGGGATTTGAGCACATCCTTCTTGCCCTTGACTACGTGAATCACTGGGTTGAAGCTATTCCCACCTGATCCACTGATAGCCGCACTATGTGCTAATTTCTAAAAGAGAACATCATCTCACAGTTCGGGATTCTTAATATTATGATATCGGATGGGGATAGTCACTTCATTAACAGAGAGGTCAGAAAGTTAATGAAGGAGTATGACATCGAGCACCGAGTCACGTCTCCTTATCATCCCCAGACTAATGGCATGGTATAATTATCAAACAAAGAAATCAAGGCGATATTGCAGAAGCTTGTGAAGCTGGACATAAAGAATTGGTCCCAACTCTTGGACTTCATCCTTTGGACATACATAACCGCTTATAAGTTTCCCATGGGCATGTCGCCCTATCGTCTTGTGTATGGAAAGCCATGCCATCTGCCCATGGAACTGATCCAAAAATCATTATGGGCAATCAATATCTGCTGACTCATGAAAAGGTGGTCGGAAAAGAAAAGAGGATCTGAACAAGCTCCTGGAATTCCGAGACTATGCGCATGACAATACCTTGATGTACAAGGAGAAGGTTAAATGTTGGCATGACCGATACATCAGACGAAAGACCTTCAAGAATTGATACAAAGTGTGGCTATTTGATGCAAAGCTGAAGATATTCCAAGGCAAATTAAAGAGTAAATGGATAGGGCCATTCGAAATGCAAGATGTGCATGACAATAGAAGCATCGTGATACGAGATTTGTCGCATGATGCACAACCATTCATCATCAACGGTCAGTTACTGATGCCTTGCCTTAAGCATGACACTTTCTTGGCCGTTGTCGATTCAGTCCAAGTGATATGGAATGAAGAAGCATCCATAACCTCAACAACATCGAAAGATTCAGACAATGTTCCCTAAAAACTCTTTTTCTAGTTTATTCTTTTCTTCTTTTCTATTTTTTCAATTGTATGTTATATTTTGTGATTTGTTTTCATCACTCATTGCTTCTATACTTAGGATATGCTTCATCATAAGTAAGGGGGTATGAGTGACTTCATATGTTCATTCTTTGTCCCATCACATGTCTCCTCTTTTATTGATACTCTTGTCTATACTTATGGATATTTACCCTAAGTATCAGAGGAGACACGACGAATCACTGACATTCATCCCCACCCTCTATCCTCCTTGCATGTAGATACAGTCTGCTATACTTAGGATTATTTGATCCTAAGTATATGGGGGATGGTCGATTTCGCATTCTTTCGTTCATTACTCTTTAGTCGTTGTAGTATAGGCTTCTCTATACTCAATATGAGTTATGTCTTCTCTTTTCTTTATGATCTATGAGGACATAGCTCAGATCTATGAGGACATAGCTCAAGCTAAGCTTAGAGGGGTCGTATATATGTTGTATATACTTTAGCCATAACTCCTACTTTTAGATTTTCAATATGTATGGCTAAAATACAATTAAACAAGTGTAAAGAACATACTTGTATAAAATGCATTAAAATTCTTTGTATATAATGATCAATACATCATGTAAAAATATTTTACAAAATGTTTGACAAGTGGTTTGGAAAATTCTTTTAAAAATTATTTGAAAACTATTTGGAAAATATTTTGTAAAATGTTTTCAACCTTTGTAAAAAGATTTTATTTGTAAAAGTTTCTTTTCTTTGTTTGATATAAAATGTTTTGAAAATCTATTTGCAAATGGTTTGGAAAATGGTTGCAAAAATAGTTTGAAAAATGTATACATACTGTTTGAAAAATCTTTGTAAAATGGTTTTCAAATTGTGTAAAATGTTTGCAAAAATTATATGTCAAGTTAATTTGCAAAATAAATTTTTCAAAATGTTTAGAAAAATCTTTTCAAATTATTTTGAGAAGTATGTACACAATTCGAACAAATAAAGATTCTTTAAGAACCTTGTATATACTATCCTGTAAATTCCTATAAACCAACCCTTGTAAATAAAAGGATGCACGCCTGTGCAAATAGCTGCACATACTATATCTTTGTTCCAAAAAACTATTGTTTTTGAAAAGTCCTAAAAATTTCTCAAAATTAAAAATCCCAAAAATATTTCCAAAATATTTTTCAAAATTGTATAAAAAATTGCAAAACTTTTTCAAAAATCCATAAAAGTTCAAAACTAGAAAATGGCATCACGAAAATATTTTTTTTGCATAGTACATAGCATTCACATTTTTCGGAATAATATAGATGATTGAACAAGTCCAAATAAAGTCTGAAGATTGGAGCTTGGAATAGACCTTAACACACTTAATTTCAGAGGAACCCATTGAGGACTAGAAGTGGAGATATTTTAGGTTGCCTTGACTTAATTCTTTAGGTTCCATAAGACTATGTTCATGAGTCAATTCAACGTGCTTAAATAGAACCCTTCATACTATCCGTACGACTCTTGAGACAGTGACTTGACTGGAAACCTCACACCTAGCACTTAGCTCAACTCAGATGGACTGTTGAAAAATCTTAGAGTCTTAGTCGGGACGATGGAAGGCTGCTTCGTCAAGGGTGGCTCAGGAGCCATTTTTGGGGATCACTGACACTGATACTCTAACCCACTTCTTTTGGTAACAATGAAATCTAAAGACTTGAGATGGATTGAGACAATGCTTCAGATGAGGAATGGTTTACTGGTGCAACTTTTTCCAAGACCCCAAAAAAGGGTGGAACAATAGATGCTATATCCACCGGGGCACAAGCAAGAATGCAGAAGCTATGCAAAGTCAAAGAAAATATCCAAAGAAGTCTATACCAAAAATTCCGCAAAAAACTGAGCTTCAAAAAAGCCTGCTTCTTGGTGAAGAATCAGTTACACTAACCGACTTTACAAGGGAATGAAGACAACACTTATCCATTCCCACTTCTTTTCCCATTCTTCTAACTTCTCCTCCATTCGGTTGTAAAGACTGGGAGTACCTGACCTTAGAAGGGAATATTTGTCTCCACAAGGATGAGTTACCAAAAGAACATACACGTTGATGGTTCAATGGTTGGGGAGAGAGGAATAATTTCACACACATGGTTCTATCACTTCAAGGTAGCAAGAGTATGCGACTGAGAGGATAGTTCTAACCTGGCTGTGAATTGGACTGGATAATAGGAGTATGGAATCTAAGGGCTGTTATGTCACACTTCCTGACTTCCATGTGGTTCCGAGCACACCATTAATCCAAGGCCTTCTCTGTGCTCCAAACTTTGACTTTATTAAGACAATTTTAAAAGTCGACAATTATTCCAAGTTATTTAATTTTCTTTTCTTTATTTTTGTTTTTTGCACCCGTTGCATAAGTGTTTGCTAGGGACTAGAAAGGGCATGTATAGGGGGTGATGAATTTCCATTTCATCACCTTTATTCTTTCATTTGACCTTTAAACCCTAGCTAAATGCATGTAAATATCATTATTATGCATTAAATAACCTCCACTATTTCTTGTATAAATACTGTATAAAATACATTGTTTAAAACAAAAAATAAAGGAAATAAATGAAAAAGAATAAAATACCAAAGGTATTTTATGACCCTAAACCCCGATTCCAAGTAAAGAATTGATTTGGTTGACAAGGAATACAGTATGGGGAGATAAGGGCCAAAGATACAATAAAAACCCCATTTATTTATTCATCAATAATTCATTTTTGGGACCTATTTTATTCTTTATTATTTATACCTCAAATAAAGAAACTTTGTACATGAAAGTTGTAGATAAAAATACATAGAAAAATAAAAAATTTACTTCACAAAAAATAATACACTGTATATTATACTCAGAATAAAAAAACCAAAACCCTAACTTTCCAAACCCATATCTTCTTAATAAAAACTCAAAATGCCTCAAAATCATCTTTAATTGTATGTAAATTTTAATTAGCTATTTAATGACGTCGTTTAATCCATTTGGAGTTAAGATGTAAAAGTTAGGTTTTGGACCTTTATTGTATAGTTTACTTGAATAAAATATTATTTATTCTTCATAAATAATTTAAATATTTTTATAAATTTATAAAAATTATTTATAATACATCTACATATTTAGAATAGAATAAAACCATGAAGAAAACATAAGAATAAAATAGTCTATATAAATATATAGATGAAATACCTATACTTATACCTATATAAAATATACCTTTATTTATTTAAGTATACAAAGAATATCAGAAAATATAACAAAATTATATTTATGTTTATAAAATAAGTTATAATTATGTAAATTATGAGAATAAATTAATAAAATCAAAAATACAAAATAAAAATAAAAAAATTCAAAATATAGGTTAATGTACCTATAAATACACTTGTAAAAAGTAACTTGTTATAAATTAACTCACAAAAATGAATAAAAATCTCATTCAAATACTACACAAAATAATAAACATTTTTTATTATATAAAATAAAATTAATTAATTCATTATCTATTTAATATCAATTTTACCAATAATTTTCTTATAGAATTTTCTGTTTGCTTCACGTGGACCAACTAGAGACAAACCCGAGTTGACCTGGGTCAACTATTCTACTCAGGCCACCTAACCACCCGACAGATTAGACATCCCATCTTCTCCCATATTTCGTGGACCTTTCATCACTCACATTGACTAGATTTTTCATGAAATCTCTTCGCAAATCATCCCTAATGCATGCCTAATCCTAAAACCCCATGTACATGTCATCGATTTGTCTGAAATTGTCAGTAAATAAGGACCCATCTCCATGCTTATAAGTAAGACCTCCTCTCTTCCTTCCCCATTTAATCCTTCTTCAACCCCTTGATCCCCTGGCTCCATGTGCGTGCACACTCCTGGTGATAGAGAGGGTACCCCCTGGAGTCCAGGTGGTGTGAGGAGGCGATCCACATCGGCTTTCTGGCCACCTCTGCTCCATGGCATGACAACCAGGTATGAGATACATGCTTTTATCATTCATAGGTCAGTATAGCATAGATTCATTTATGCTTTTTATTTAATGGTTTAATTAGCTGTTTAGCTTAGATTTAAGTTTAATCCCCTCGTTCGAGCTCTAGAGCTCTGGCCACCTCTATTTCACTGCGAACTAACCTGTCCGACTCCTCATAGCCCTCATCATCTTCCCTATCACTCGTTCTTTAATTCACACATTCGATCACCTCTGATTCACTATGATCAGAGGACCGGAGCTGCTCCTCCACCCTTTGCCGGAGCTCCTCGGCCCGCTTCATAGCCCCTTTGAATCCCATCAATAAAAGACCAGGGACTGTCACCCGAGTCCCCTCTGTCTAACCCTGTAGGTCCCCGTCCAAGTGAGGCTAACCTGGAGCCAATTCAATCCCAGGAAGACCCCTAGATATGCATGCTTTCTTGAGACCCCCAAATCTCCAACACCGACCTATGGAGCTTCAAGTGCATATCTGGAAGTGCCAAACGCCGAGATGGAGCTATTCTACCTATCGTTGGCCCTGGAGATGGTCGGAGTCGAGCTCAACATAGAATTAAAGGTTGGAATGCTAGGCATTGTTTCATGTTCTTCCAAGATACCCCACAATCGTCCGGTCAAGAATGAAACACTAGGTAGAGCAGCCATCGTTGGATGGAGCGATGCATAACCGTTAGATCATCTAGTGGGATCTAATCCCACCTCCAACACAAAACGTCATTGTCATATCTCAACCGTTGACATGGATAAGTGACATACATCACACCATTCCTAAGCGCACCTCTGGGGGTAAATTTCATCGATACCCTTGGTTGTTTTTAATTTTGTTATTTTAGTATTTAAATTCGTGTCTAGAGTGTAAATAGTTTTGTAAAAATTGCATAAGACCCATCACATCTGTGGGTATTTACATTTATGCCCGTGCTAACTCACCTAACGTGCCTCCCCATGTGAGGTGGGTAATTTACAATAAGTGGGTAATTTACAATAATACCCTTTCAGGAACTTGTATTTAGAATTAGTCCTAAAAAGTGCATATTTAGTATATGATTTTTAGAGGATCAGAACTGTTATATATTTGCAAAAAGGCCTTATAGGGCGTGTTCAGTTTCTTTATTTCACGGAAAAATTACATGTACATCCCTGTAATTTGTTTTAGGGTTCTAGAATGCATGAAAACTTCTTGATAATTGCAAATCGATGCATGATAACACTTTAATTTTTATTTACTTGTTTATTTTTATTAAAAATGCCTCCTGTTTGTATTTAATTTTGGTAAAATGCTCGTAAATGTCTTGGATGATAAATTGTAATGTTTTGATTTTTAATTTGTATTTTAGGCAATTATTTATTTATTAAAATTCAAATAGTGAGCATTTTATCCCTGTTTAGATATAACAATTCCAAAAAATATTATAATGCCTTTAAACATTACAAAAAACTATATGATGTTTGTTATGACTATTAACTCTAGATCAAAAATCCCTAAAAATAGAAAAAGATAAAAAATTAAAAAGCTCTAAAATCTATTAAAAATGGAAAAATCACCTAAAATAGGAAAAATAATTATTTTTGTCCTTAAATTTTCTAAATATTATTATCTGTAATTAAAATTGATTTGAAGAATTTTGGACTTTATTTGCTATTTTTAAACTCCAAATCAATTCTGCTTATTTATTTAATCCCTATTTTGGGATATTGTTGTCTCTAAGATACTTAAAAATAAGAAAAAGTTCTAGGAAAATCATAAAATAGTAGAAAATTATATAAACCACAAAAACATTTTATTTCCCGTATTTTGAATATTTTTTAATAGTATTTATAATTATACTTTCTTGTATTGTATATATAGTTGTATATAAGACTATAATATATATATATATTTAAAAGATTTTTTTTAAAATTCGAAAATATAAAAAAATAAAAACATCAACAATAAAATAAAAACTATATATAGATTTTGTTATCTCTTTCTCTTTTAGATCTCTACATACACATGTATATATCTATATATATTAATATATATATATTTAACTTATTCTTATTATTATTATTAATTTATCTATGTAAATATATCCACTATTAAATGAGTTAGAACAATCTCTCTCTCTCTCTCTCTCTCTATATATATATATATATATATATATTGAAACCCAAAAACCCACAAAAAAGACCAAGATAAGTTCATTGATTATCAATAATCATAGGCTACCTAACTTGTTGTTCGTGGTTAGACCTCTACATGCTTACATGCTATATATTTTGTTTGTAGAGTATAATAAATTGTGCCTCACATTTTTGGCTATTCATTTCTTATTTATTCATTGTGGGTACTTGTTGATCGATTAGGGATTTGTCATGCGTCGCCTCAACGATAATTTATCGTCACACTCTTTAAGGATAAAATTTTCGACCTGCATGAAAAACCTCAATCACCAACCTCTCAAAGATGTTTGATTAAATCAACACCATAAATCTAATCATCTCATTGCATCTGAATCATATTCAGATCAATGTCCACCATTTCTTTGCTGAGAGAAGTCACTAAAATCCAAGCCTGTTTCATCACTTCCTTGGAATGGAAGCGTCATGCTTATACAATCGTTTATGATCACATCACCCTCGAGTATTCCTAATACCCATACATCCTGCATATTAGAAGACCTCGAATAAATTTGAATTTTTAGATTGCTATTAGACTGTTGTCTTCAGGGTTTTATCCTTAAGATTCTCATTCGGTCATTGGGAGTTGGTATCTATCATATGCTTTCCAAAAGCATATACCATACCTACAAATTCTTGTCACACTTCCAAAGCAAGATGACCATGAATTGAAATTGATCGGTCCCAATGCCTCATGAGTGAGATCGTGTCTTCCAGTTCAATAGTGAACCTGTATGATCCCTTTGAGAGATCGTATTACTCATATGCCCTCATATGCACGCTAGCTTGCCGGTGTATAGACCTTGATTAGATCATCAACCTATCGGTTTGCCAAATGTACATATATAGACATATAGAAAAACATCTGTCTCCGGTTAGAGTATGAATGTCTATATCATGATAGCATACTACATAGGTCTTGGTTATCTCGATGTCATTAAGTCAACTCTTTGACCTAACTTATCTTACACCTCCGAATCTCTATTCCTCACCAAATTAAAGAGAGGATATAATCTTTTAGAAGAATTATAAGCCATAACCATTTCTTCATATTTTTTGTTAGTACAAAGTCCTTTTCCTTGATACAACTTATAAAAATCGTTGCTTTGGACGATGTATATGTAGAAAGACTATTTTTTCTAGTATTTACTAGTATATTTGATCTTTTTTCATTTTTTCTATAATGGAGATAGTCACACGTAATGACAAATCATGACCATATTACTAAAAGCTTGTGGTAAGAATGAGCTTCGTTCTAGTGCCCGGAAATAATATTCCAAAGCCCTACATCAAGAGGTGAGTCAGATATCAGCCTTTGGAGAAGGATTGCCATCTCCGTTTCAGGCTAGAGATCATCTCTTAATATCATTTGATGGTGCATGATGAGTCCTCAATCGAACTCTTTAGATATTATCCAAGCACCAACCTCTATGATTCAACAGCTGAATCAAGAGATGTATGATCATTAAGATGATTATGGTACATAACCGTAATTGCACTAAGGGGCCTCATAATGCATTCATGCATTTAATCTCAGATAGGAAGTTAAAACAAATCAATAACCTTTAATGATATAACAATGATTACAATAACATTTATTGTAGGAATGGTTCGCCTTGGGCTCACATGGCTAATACAGCTCAACTACTAGATGATAAAGAATAAATAAAAAGGAAAAATAATTCAAAAAAATAACAAATGATTTTATTTGAAAATAGTAAGAACATGGAAAATGTTTATTATTTAATACATTTTATGGCTATATTTATTTATTTTTACAACATTATTTATTTGGTGTTAATTTTTACTAGTATATACATGGGTATTTACCAATATTATAGGTATTTTATTTTTATTTTGTATTTTTAATCTTTGTTACACTATACACAAATTTTATATATTTATAATATAATTAAATACATATTTTCATATTTTTATTTTATTTTTATGATGCTTTTTATATACATAAAAAAATATATGTATATACATTATAGGTATAATATATCAATATATTTTATTATATTATTATTTTAATGCATTTTTAATGGTTTTATTTTATGTTTATATTTTAAATGCACTTTAAATTATAATTACATTTATTTAAAAATATAAAAAGAGTAAAAATATAAAGAATATAATATATGAATAAAATGTATAGGTACAACATACACTAGGACTCCGGAAAGCCGTCTTTTATATCTTTGCTCCATTTTTAATGAAACCACCTTCATTAAATAAACAATTTGATTTTAATTACAATGCAGGTGAGTTTGGTGAATTTTGAGTTAATATAGAGAAGATGTTGATATGTGAAGTTATGTATATAATTTTTTAATATGTGTATCTGAAGAATCTACATTTCATCATCTTTATTCATTTATTTTTGCTTAAAATCCCTCATAAAATATCTGTAGATATCAATAAATCCATTCTTTTACTAACCCTAATTCTTGTGTAAATATTGGATATTTATCACTATTTTAACCTAAAATAAATAAATAAATAAAGAAATAAAGTAAAAATAAAGAAAATAAAGATTGTATATATGTAATAGATACATGCTGACTTTGACCCTGAGAGAAGGTCAAGATTTGACTTGATAGGCAAGGAATAAAGTAGGGGGAGAAAAGGCCCAAAATATCAAAAATTTCAGAAAATCATTTGTCACTTGTATATATTCATCATCTGTACAATATTGTCTATAATATACATTCTGTTCATTAATTTATTTAACACCACATTATTTTTAAATAAAAATGATTTCTTCTTGAAAATTGTGAATAAAAAACCTTTTTAATTAATTAATATAATAGCAAAGAATCATTGTATATTGTATGAATAACAACACTCTCAAAAAGCCATAAGCTCAACTTACAAGATCAATATATTCTCCACCAAAACTCCAAATTCATCAAACTCACTTTCATTGAACTCCAAATTAATAATCTTTACAATGGAGGTGGTTTCATAAAAATCAGATTTAATGTGTGAAATGTGGCCAATTGGGGTACTATTGCATATAATACCTATGTATACTATGTACATTATTTAATTTTTTAGTTTCTTGTATATATTTGTAAATATTATATTTTTAATTATATGTAAATATCATATTTGACTTATACAAAATACATACAAAAATAACAAAATCATAGAATCAACAAAAATAAATCATGTTTATATTGTATAGGTATCACTATGCATATATTGTACATATACGTATTTATTTAACCTAATAAATTAATTCCTAAAAATTAAACCAAAATTTCATTAAAACATTTGTAAAATATTACATATTAATAAATTATTAAATTATGTATATATTTGTATAAAAAATTATTAAATCAAAACCTTGCATATAATGGTATATATAGCTATGAATAATACATTTTATTTATTTTAACCCTTGTATATACCTTATTTATTTAATTAAAAATATGCTAAATTAACTTTATTTTATCCTTAACATTTTTTATTTATATTATTTAATTATTTAATTTCATTTTAGATTTTTAATTCATTTATTTAACTTTTTATTGCATTTTTGTCATCTAGCCTATTTTGACTTCTTTCTGTGCATTCCCTGATTGGTCGACCCGGGTTTGTTTACCCAGGTCAATTGCTCAGGTCACCCACAATTCTCGCTTCTTCGTGCGCTATTCTGTTTTATGCCATTTTCTCCCATGCGCTCTAATCACCCAATCACTCCACTTTCTTCTCCAATCTGCTAGCCTAATTATCCCTCTCCATCACCAACCCTTTAGAACCTAAGATCACACCTCGATCCTTATGCAATTTGAATTTAAAAACTCACAAGAGACACTACCTATATATATATACCCAAAACACCTCCGCCACATTTTTGATCCGTTCTCTTGCGATTTAAAGCTCAAAGTTGGCCCCTAGATGATGGCTAGGTAGCAACGACCCGCCTCCACAACTGGGAGAGCTTGAAAGAGCTCGAGATTCGTGATCCAGTACATGCTGGAGTCCTCCACCACACGTTCCGATTATCTACCTTATGCAATAGATTGAGGCTGATTCACTTTCACCTTCCATCGTAGAGTAATCTAGTGTAGGGTAAGTTTAATTTTTGTCTTTGTTTTAATAATTTTAGCTTCGATTTTAATATAATAGTTCATCACCTTCAACCTTTGATATGCATGATCGGAGGTGTTTTGGTCACCTCCATGAACACTCAACTCCACCTTCACATACGCCCGACACTTCTCCACTTCCTTTCGTACCCAACCACCCTCAGATCCCTCCAGATTTGAGGATCAACTTCCTTCCCGACCACCCTCACTAGAAAGTCCTCACTCCCTTCACCATTTCCTACAATCTCCTCCGAGCGTGTATTTCATTGCAGGTAGTAGAGGCGCATTTGGGAGTGGAAATCAACATCTGGGGGTACACCTAGAGTAGAACACTTTTTGACTTCCAGATCTTTCTTGGGTCATCACCGACCGATGTGGCATCCTTGGATTGATAGAGGAGAAGTGCAGGATTGAGGTACACCATTCATGAGTTGTCGTAGATGGAGATCGGTTGAGAATTGTCTGATTGAAGTTCAACACAGACGACCTTCTTCCCGGTTCTTCCTGGAATCTTCTCGTCCACACGATCAAGAACGAGCGTCTAGATCAGATCGAGGTCGTCGAAAAAGCACTAAAAGCCAACGTGAATCGAAGCTTTCCTATCAAATCTCATCCATCCTTGCATGTGTCAACCTCACCCGTCTGATCTGTAGATCAACACCATCCATCCGTACAAGACACCTTGTATATTTAAGGGTATATTTGCACCTAAACCCCTACTTATTTCCATTTTGCAAATAAGTTCACATTGGACACGTGTCTATTTGTCTTTTATTGAACTTTTGCACTATTATCCCTGCTTTTTATTTTATTCACATTCAGCTCCTGTTTGAACTTCAGAGCGTGCCTTGAACGTGTTTCTTAGGTTATTTACAATAAAGAGCCTACAGTTGTTTTGTTATTTATTAGCTTCTGAAAATAAAATATTTATAATTAGGTCATGTCTAGTGAGGCTCACTTACACTTGCACGTGTATTTTGGACATTTTGCATATTTGCCCTGGACATTTTAATTGTGTTATCATTAGTCCAAGAACTATAAATATCTACATATCTACTACTGTGAACCTGCATGATATTTCACATGTTAAAAATCAAATAAAAATCAACAAAACATCTTTAAAAAATACGAAAAAACATGGTAGCCTTCTGTTAAGTACATCTTTCATCCATAGTTTTTATTTCACTTTATCATCATTTTTATTATCTTTAATAAGTCAAAAGCTCCATAAAAATTCATTCCATGCTATTAAAAATCAATAAAAAATATAAAAAACATTTTCAAAAATTCTAAAAAATTCATGTCTATTTATTTTCATCACTTTTAATTTCTCTACAATTTTTGCATTTTTATTCCTCATAAAAACAAAAAAATCATAAAACATACAAAAAACATAAAAATCATTGAAAATTACAAAAATTTATAAAATACCTTTATAGAAACTACAAAAATTTCTTTCTTTTGTATATCTTTCACCTATTTTTTCTTATTTGATGTTTTAAAAATAGAAAAACATTCACTTTATGTAATATTTTATTTATTTCTATTTTTGATTTATTTAAAAGCATTAAAAATTCCAAAATTTTTGAAAAAATCATAAAAACATTAAAATATTGTGTGAAATTCAACAATAGTTTTATTTGAATTTTCTATGTATTTTTATCACTTTGTAAAAATCCAAAAGTTGCCTTTTTCTTTATTGTATGTTGATTTCTTTTTTTCATTTCTTTTTTTTTATTTTAAAAAAAATAAAAATCTTTTGCAAAATTAGAAATCATAAATATTAAAATCATAAAGCTAAATAAAAAATAAAAAAAATTAAAATTCCATAAAAATTTCAAAAATTCAAAAACCAAGCGTAGTTTTCATAGAGGTACCTCTTTAATTCATTGATTCATTAATTGTTTTAATTACCCTCAGGATTTTTATAGCCTCTCTGAGTTTGATACTGTACGTTATACATGTAAATAAACGACGCTCACAATTTTTATGCTTACATTCGTTTTTTATCGTTTGTTGGCTTGAGCTATTTACAAAATATAAAAATTTTTGTTGAGGGATTTTTAGGGTTACAACAATACTGTAGATAAATTTGTTGATTTAAAACCTCCCTGCTCAATAGTGTCTTAGTTGCACATAAAATTATTTTTCTTATCCATTATTTTTGTAATTTTATATTTAATTTTACATACATGTTTCATGTAGATCATTTTCTTATTTGAGGTATATAAAGTAATGATAAAATAGTGTAATAACTAGCTATTTACACTTAATTGAATTAGGGTTTTGAGTGTATTTATGTACAGTTATTCGCCCTATCTCCCCCTACTTTGTTCCTTTCGACCATGTCAATATTGATTTGGTCTCGGAGTCTAAGGTCATTCAATATTTTCAATACTTCATTTCTTTTTTCTTTTCTTTTCCTTTATTCTTTAATTTTAGGTTTAAATACAAGTATTTATATAGTATTTATAGGTTAATAAATGAATGCCATTTTGGTCAAATTAATGATTTTTACATGCATTTTACTAGGGATTTAAAGACAAAATGAATGAATAAAGGTGATGAAATGGAGACTCATCACCCCCCATACTTGCCTTTGCTAGTCCTTACCAAACACTTATGATAATGAGTGCATAAAAAAATAAAGAAAAGAAAAAGAAATAAGTTGGAATGACATTGATTCTTGAACGTATCTTCATAAAATCAAAGTTTGGAGCTTAATAGGATCTTTGAATTGTTAATTTATTTAGAACCTTATCGGGAATCGGATTTAAAACTCAACAACCCTCAAGAACCACAAAACTCTATCCAAGTCTCCTCAAAAGAGATGCCATAATAAGTCAGCATTGTACGTAAATCCTTATGACTATGAGTCTTACTTGTACAATGTAAGTGAGATGTATCTCCCCAAAGCTGAAGTGCCAAGGAGACAGTCTTCTCCAACAGGGTGACCCTAATTCCCCAATCTAACTACTCTTTCCTCGAGGAGCGACGTATTCCCTTATAAGTCCAAGTAAAACCAGCTCACGAAGAGGAGGTAGAGAAGAGAATGGACAACAACCAATGTAGTTATCCATCCTTGGAGCTTGACTAGTGTATCAAGTCATCCGGTAGTAGGCACCATGATATTTTTGACTTGAAGCAAAAACCTTGTTTATTGATACATAACTCCGACGGGAATTGACATTTTCATTGATTTTTTCCAATCTATTTTTTTGGAGTCTTTATTTCACACTTTTTTTGAAATATATATACATATACATCAACATTGACATAAGGAAATTTTCTTCTTGAGCCAGTAGACTATCCCTCTTTTGAAGCATTATTGTAGCCCACATCATCATGTCTTTAGATGTCAATGCCACTAGATCGGGTTGGGGGCGCACTAGCCACCGAATAGGGTGAAGAATGTTTCCACTCGTGTGTGTCTCATGCCAACAAATCCAGCCCCTCCACCACCTCATCTCAGTTGAGTTAAGTGAAAGGTGCACGTGTCCAAGTTAGGTCACTATCGACAAGAGTCATGCTTGCGTCTCAAAGTATTCTACTTAGGTAGTGAAGATGACATGTGAACCCAGTCTTGTTGTCTCAAAGAATAAATTCAAGTCGGCATAAAGACCTTCAATGTCAGTTTCCATAAGATTCCTGAAAAGTTAAGTAGATTAAGGTCATAACCAAGCTTCAATATTCAGATTTTATTCCAGACTAGTTCAATTGTCAATATATTTCGAAAAAATACGAATGCCAATATTTTTGTAAAGTATATTTCCCAATTATAAACTTTTTTTAATCATATTTCAAAAAGTTTTGCAAGATTTTGCGGGGTTTTGAAAATTTTTAAAATTTTAGGGATTTTTCGAATAAAGGTTATATACGTACAAATATTCACAAGTATTTACAAGGCTTGTATGCGGATATATAATGGATTTTTAACACATTTACCGGAATTTATTTATAAGTTTTATACACAAGTATTGCACACATGTTTAAAGGGAGTTTATTTGAAGTATTATGTGCTTGGTTCTCAAAAACATTTGAAAACATTTTTATAAACAATTTACAAACATTTTGAAAATTTTATTTTGCAAATATTTTACAGCCAATTTTACCAACATTTACAAATGTTGAAAATCATTTTGCAAAAAATGTTCAAAGGTACGAAAATATTTTTCAAAGTATTTTTGCGACCATTTTCGAAATCATTTGCAAAGTAAATTTTAAAATAATTTATTCATACAATTTTTTACAAATATTTACGGAAAGATTTTTTCAATGGTTAGAAAATATTTTACAATATATTTCAAAACAGTTTCAAAAGTTTTTTCAAGATATTTTACAACCATTTTTCAAACCATTTTGCAAACATTTTATAAATCGATTTATAAACATATTTGTAAATAACTTTTGTGTATTTTAATTATATACCCGTAGCTATTCTTTTAAAAGCCAAATTATTAAATATATGAAAGTACGAGTTATGGCTAAAGTATATACATCATATATATGACCCCCTATACTTAGCACAAACTATGTCCTCATAGTGATCAAAGAGTAGAAAGGAAGACATAACTCATGCTGAGTATAAAAGAATCTATATTATAATGACTGAATGAAAGAATAAGAAGTAGATTGTCCCCATATACTTAGAATCAACTAATCTTAAGTAAAGAAAACTATACACTAAGCAGAGATGATCGAGGGGTAGAATGAACAAATCAACATCTCAGCTTGTCTCCCCCTATACTTAGGGTAAATAATCCCTAAGTATGGAACTGAATATCAACAAGGTCAGAGACAAGAGAGGGGATAAATGAAATAGAAAATACTGAAAATGAACAACATTATTCCCCATATAGTTAGGGTAAGAGACCCCTAAGTATAGGCAACTATAGGATTAATGAAATAGAACAAACAAGAACAACACGATGGCCACACCCCTTATACATAAGATAAAGTACATCCTAAGCGTAGATACAAATATATAACGAGAGATATGGGGTGTAGGACAACATGCACTAGAAAGAAGGAATGAAGAGATGAAACACGTATATACAAGAGGTAGACAATGTTGAGGTGCCTCTCAACGAGCACTAGGTTTTACGCCCCTAACCAGGTGCAAAGGTTAGGATAACATTGTGTCATGGTTCAAGACAACATATATCAGGTGAATGACATACTCTCATCATCGTCTCAGCATGAGAACAATGACCAAATCAACAAAGAAGAGAAGAAAAACAACATCAGAATATACAATCAAGTGGGTGTGTACTAGGTCAGAACAAGTTGATGTTATTAATTTTTATTTGATTTTTAATAATAAATAAATACATAAAATATTACACCATAGTAGAGTTATAATAATATATAATAATTAATGTCAATTATACATAACACACTATTTATTAATTGATGTTAATTGTTCACTAATCTTGTTGATTAACTTAAGCAAGAGAGATAATAAAGGTGATTAATGAAGATGGATTTGGGATTTATCAGTCATACACATTCCCTTATGACTATGAGTCTATGTACAATGTTAGTGACGTGTAGCTCCTCTTAGCTGAAGCGGTAACATACATCCTATCCAACATGGTGACCGTAATTCTCCAATCCAACAACTCTTTCCTTGAAAAGCGGGGAATTCCCTTCTAAGTTCAAAGTGCAACTGACCCATGAAGAGGAGGTGGAGAAGAGAATGGATGGTAGCCAGTGTAGCTACAAATCATAGGATGCTTGAACAGTGTAGCCAAGTCATTCAACTGTAGACTCACAAATATCTGACTATGAAGCTCTGCTTGCTTATTGACTATATACATACTCCGACAGGGACTGATTTTTCCTTGATTGTTGCCCATCTATTTTTTGGATTTTTTATTTTTTTTGTATGTACTATATATAACAATAATTACATAAGGATTTTCCCTCTTGTACCCGTAGACTATCCCTCTTTTAAAGCATTATTGCAACCCACAAACTTCCCTCTTTAGACCTTTTCGCTACTGGACCAGGTTGGGGTGTAATTGCCATAGATTTGTGACTTCTGATGTTTCCATAGGCTTATGTCTCATGCTAGAAAATCCAACCCTCTACCACTTCAATTGAGTTGAGCAAGGTGTAGGGTGCAATTGTGCAAGCTAGGTCACTGTCGATAAGAGTTATGCATGTGTTCCGAAATGTTCTACTTAGGCAATCAAGACGACACTGGACCAAGTCTTGTGGTCTCAAAAAATTAAGTCTAGTAGACCTGAAGTATCTCAAATCCATTTCCTTAAAGGTTCCAGTGATTAAGTGGATTAAGGTCCAACCAAGCTCCAATCTTCAGATTTTACTTAGACTAGTTCAATTATAAACATCAATCCGAAAAATGTAAATTCTATGTACAATGCAAGGAAAATATTTTTAAGATACAATTATCTGGTTTTGAATTTTTATAGATTTTTGGAAAAGGTTTTGCAAATTTTTATGCATGTTTTTGAAAAGATTTTACAAAGGTTTTTGGAATTTTCAATTTCATAAATTTTAATGATTTTTGAATTAAGGTTAGACAAGAATTATATGCATTTATTTACATGGGAATGCATTTGTATTTATAAGGGATTTTACAAGTAGATTGTTAGTGAGTATTTATAAAATTTATATATAGGTTTTTTACATTGTTGGAAGGATTTTCTTTGAGTTGTTAATTACACATGATTTTTAAAATATTTTTGAAAATATTTTGACAATCATTTTGAAAAATTATCTTTGCAAATAAGTTTGACAAACATTTACAACCTTGAAAATCATTTTGCAAATATTTTCTAAACAGTACATATAGATTTTTCAAAATATTTTTGCAACTATTTTTCAAATCATTTGCAGATAGATTTTCAAAAGAATTTGTTTTTACAAATAAAAGGAATTTTTGAAAGCAAAAGATTATTACAAAGGTTTGAAAACATTTTACAAAAGTTTTCTAAACAATTGTCAAAAGATTTTTCAAATGATGTTTCAGCCATTTTTAAAATCATTTTGCAAAACATTTTAACCAATTTATTACAAGTGTTTTATAAGAGTTATTGTGCTTTATTAATTAGCCATATTATTGAAAATAAAAAGTACGAGTTATGGCTAAAATATATAAAACGTATATACGACCCCCTATACTTATATTGAGCTATGTCCTAATAGATCAGAGAGAAAAAAGGAAGACATAAGTCGTATTAAGTATAGAACAGTCTATACTGCAATGCTTAAAGAATCAACAAACGAGAAGTTGATTGTCGCCTTTCATCTTAAGTATAGCTGATTGTACACAACACAAGGAGAGTCAAGGGTGGGAATGTACGACATCATCGGCTCAACCTACCCCCCTACTTAGGGTAACATATTCCCAAGTTTAGACATAATATCAATAGTTGAGGGGACAGGTGAGGGATCTCCAGAATGAATAACTCAGGATGCTCACCCCCTATAATTAGTACAAAGTACATATAACAATGATGAAAGGGGTATACACCGTTTTGGAATAATAAGAAAAATGAAAAGGAAAAGAAGAAAAAAAAGAAAAAAAGAACAGAAGAAAACAAAATCTTTTTGTAATTTTTTAGCTTTATGTGTTTGATCCTTCGGCATCTGAGAATTCATCTTGAAACACATCTTTGATAGAAATCGTCAACGGACGTGAATGTATCATGCTCTAAATACTGACTTTAGCAACTGTCCGTTGAGTACAAATGGTTGCGCATCAGGTGAAAATTTTGTTTGATATGAGAAGACTTCCATTGCCACACACAATTTTCACAACGAATGGCCCAGTCCATTCGCTCTTCAGTTTGCCTTCGAAAATCTCCATGTTTGCATCAAATAACTACAACTTCTGTCCAGGTTCGAAAGTCTTCCTGCGGATATGTTGTCATGCCATTTCTTGACTTCCTCTTTGTAAATAAGGATGTTATTATGCATAGTCTCGAAACTCTAGCAAATGGTTCAGATCAACTTTACCGTTCTTTCCAGCTCTCTCGGAATCAAGGTTGCACATGTTTAATGCCCAAAAGAATTTGTGAATTAGTTCCACATGCAGGTGGCAAGGCTTGCCATACACAAGGCAGTAGGGAGACATGCGGAGAGGAGACTTGTACACTATACGGCATGTCCAAAGAACCGAGTCAAGAAGTTGTGACCAATTCTTATAATCCGGACGTACAAGCTTCATCAACATGGTTTTGATCTCCCTGTTCGAGCATTCTGCCAAGCCATTTGACTAAGGGTGGTACGGTGATGCTACACGATGTTCGCTGTTGTATTCTTTGGTCAACTTCTTGACCTCTTTGTTGATAAAATGACTTCTCCCACCGGAAATGAGAATCTTTAGTATACCAAACCGTGAAATGATATTATCCTTGAGAAAGCGATAGACTATACGGTTGTCTGCGGGTCAGGCGGGGACTGCCTTGATGAATCCATGATTCATTAACTTTTCTATAGTATTTTGTCTTAAGACCCTGAACAAATGCGTGTAAATATCCATTAATTCTCACATATTATAAAAACATCATTCATGAATAAAAATGCAATTTTATGCATTAAAACATGTAAATAAATAAATGAATAAAGAGAAAGAAAGTAAAAAAGAAGGCAAACTGTAAATATGTATACATGTACAGTATGACTAAAGAAATATAAATATAGCTGAAGTATATATTTATATAACCTAATTCCCAATACCAAGTCAACATGGATTGATCGACATACAAGAAAGTAGGGGGAGATAAGGAAGAAAACCATATAAACAATTATTCATGCACATAGAAACATTATTCATTATTTATCCAATATTTATCAAAACTTAATTTTTTTAATTAATTCATTTGAACATATTTTTTAGCAATCTCTTCTATTTATTTATAAAAATGTAGATAAAAATATAAAAATCCTAGAAAAACCAACTTGTATATATGCCAAGAAATCAAACTTTCAAATGGTCATTTTCTCAGCTTCTAAACCTCATAAGTACTTCATAGAAATCTAATTTCACCCTACTAACCTTTAAAGTTCATAAAATAATATTATCTAATTAATGAAGGTGATTTCATTAAAATCGGAGTCCGTTTGCAAGAAGTTGATTTTGGGACCTAATGATAACTGAGTTTCTAGGCTATTTATTTTATTTAGAACATGTTATTTATAGTTTTATTGATTTTATAAAATTTAATCCTTTTCTTAATCTTGTAGATTGTGTATAAATTATTTCAAAATTTTTTAACATTTTTATTATTGTTAATAAATCAAAAACCCTAATTTATGGATGAAATTGAACTATGTCATATATACCTGTATTTATTTACATATTTAAATTAAATTATTAAAATTCAGAAAATATTATACAATCATTATTTATTATTCTATTTAAAATACCAAAATTTTGTGTTATATATTAAATTAATAAAATAAAATTCAAAACCCTATTTATCAAGTATACTGTATAATTATTGATTAATATTATATTCATAATTCATAAACTATATGTTATTTACTAAAATTAATTATACCATAATTTAGTTAATTCGATTATTTACATTTTTTATTTTTATACCTATTTTAAATGAGGCAGTTTATCATTTACTAGCTAATTTATATTGAATATATTTATTCGGGCCTATTAGATGCTGGTACTTGTCAGCACCTGTGGCCTTCTCCTTCATCAAGAAGTTGTTAGCAATCTGTTCCAGCTGACCGACTTCCACTATTTTTCCAAACATCCCCTTTCATCTTAAATCCCATCTAACCCTCTATTTGATTCTATTAACAACCTAGTTTGAAGCTAGTCCTTGGATCTAAACCAAAACCCCATCAATTATTCTATGTATTGATCCAAATATCGTCACTTCAAAATAACTTCTCCTAGCTCCGGAAGTACCTGGACAAGACACCACCTTCTCCACCTTGTTGCGACTACCACCAGTGGTGACAGTGCCTGGTGACCACTCTGTGTGGAAGGATGACCTCCGATGGAGAGTTCTAAGGCCAGACCTCCGCCTTAAATCGTCACCTCGTGCGTCATGAAGCTCTGAGAACATCGCCCCGTTGAGCGAATACTAGCATGTTCATACAATCAGCAAGCATAGGTACATCATTCATCTGAACAATTCCCTCGATATTCACACCCGAGTTAGGACATTAACCACATCATTAGTATACCTTCATCATTCATCTTCGATCCCCATCATGAATCAGAATTTAGTTTTGCCTCGATTTTTTTAATTTCACAACCAAACATATCTTTTCCTGGAAAACTATTTGAACTTGCAATTGCATCATATAATCACAGCCGATTCCTTAAGAATCAAGCAACAAATCATCCTCTTATAGGTCTGCGTCATGTCTGGAGTACATCTTGATTCCCAGGTGCAACTTCCTTCTCCATCGATTACACCAAATCATATCAGAACCTCGTTCAGGTCTTGAAACGCTAGCCATCGTCTAAGCATCCGCCTCCGCTTTCTTCGACAATTGCCCGATTGCAAGAGAGCTCGGAAGTGGTAGGAGACCTCCTCCTAGCACTGCCAGAGTAGGCACAGCTACTACATCCTCGTCGCACCACAAAAGAAGGAGATGGAACGGTCACCGTCCAAGGATTGGGGAAGACCATCGGGAAGAACGTGCAGCATAGGTGGCCGACACGTGGCTTCATCGAATGACCCAGATCGCATGTTCACCTTATAATCTTTATCGCAAGATCTCCAACCTATCGAAAATTTGCTAGAATGCCCCTGAAGTTCTCCAAAATTGATTCCCACTTCCAGAAGAAGAACTTATTACATTTAGGTCTCTGACAGGAACCAAAGTATAAGGGTTCAGTAGTTTTCTTACAATTAGGTTCCTAACCAAGGACCTAATTGAACGAAAGCCTTATATTTTTTTGTTGTATTTTTTTATACATTTGTACATTGACTTTGGACACATTGTGGACTCTGGACACTATTATATCATTGCAGTATTTTTAACATTTTATTTTGCTTTGATTTTCAAATATTTTGATCATATTTCATTGGATTTCAATCTTCGATTTTTGAGTCGTCTTGAGTTCTTTTTGACTTCTTTCTCGAACCCCCTGCTCGAGCCATCTCTCTACTATATAGTATCATTATTCCCCTATTATTTTCACATACTATATTGTAGATACATTGCTTGGAAAATATCCCTTTTGAAAATTAAATAAAAATTGAAAAATAAAAATCAAATAAAAATAATAACAAAATTAAAATCCAAAAAGTGTTTTCTCACCGAAGAAGAGAAGAAAAGATAGATAAAAAATCATAAAATATTTTCTTACACTCAAAAAATACAAAGTATGACTTTCTACCTCCTTGTGTTCGACCCAGGAGCACATGCCTGGATAAATAAAGAAAGTGAACAACACTAATTGTAGGAGAAATACTAATTGATCTTCATTTTTTTATCTCTACTATTTTTATCTCTCTCTCCCTCTCTCAGTTGGTGTTGGATTTTTGCTTGATTAATTGATTTTTTCTTTGAGTAGTTTTCTACAACATGCAACTTTTTAACTGCAGGGATTGCCTCCACCCATCAACTGACATAATCGACGCCAAACAGGATGTATTTAAAGTCCTGACTGTTAGAGAATGGACCTATGAAGTCAATGCCCCAGGCATCGAAGACGTCAGATATCTCAATGTATTTCATAGGAATTGTATCCTCTCATACTGATGTTTCCAGTCATTCACTGACAGTCATCACATTTCTTTATGTAGTCTGCTTCATCCTTGAATAAATTAGGCCACCAAAGGCTACATTGAAGCACTTTTGTTGTCATCATCTTTCTAGAATGGTGTCCACTAGCTTCAAGATTGTGACAATGATCTAGGACAACGATTGTCTCCTCTTGAGGTATGCACCTCCTCCAGGTGCAATCTGTAGCCTCTCTAAGTATATTGAAGGATATGGTGAGATCCTTAAGTGCATAACGAAAGTATGAGGATCGCATCGTATGCGATCGGGAGCGACTAGTCGCACTAGATGCTCGATGTAGCGGAAATTCAAGATTTTCATGCGATGAAACCACATGATCCAAGAACACTTCTCAGATCATTTCATCTAAACCACAAACAAGTAATAGGATTACCTCTTGAAGCGTGGTTGTGATTGAATCTCTAAATGAAGAGACCTCGTGTCTCAAGTCCGATCCGACGGAGGAGATGCTTGCGAGCGCGTGGATGAGACGTGTGATTCTTGCAATCCATGTTGATGATCCAAGCGGAAAATCTCCTGATCTCGACACACGATATCCGACATCTTCTTCACGAATGAGGCACACCGAAGGAGACGGAGATCCACAAACAAATGATCGGGCAACATAACGACGACGTTGTGGTGATGGAGAATCTCTCTAGGGCATCCGTGGTGGATGAACACATGAGAGAAGGAGAGAGGGAATGTAGAGAGAAAGAGAGAGAGAGAGAAAGAGAGCCTTATGTTCTCATTAGCATTTGAAGAGAAAGGGGTGCCCTTCTATTTATAATATTTTGGGATCCATGGATCTCAATCCATGGGTAACACAAATCAAATGGCTCACATTGATTTGTGTTTCTTTTAATGGCCATGATCTTGTTGTTAAAAACACAATAACAATTAATTTAATAAAATCAAATATATATTGCATATTATTTGATTTATATCAAATCAATCTCCATTGGAGAAACAGGAAGGAGGAAAGCCTCCTTCCATAAGGAGGGTGGACGACCACCACATTCCTTATAGGAATTGTGACCGTCCACTCTTCCTTTATGGAAGGTGGCTCTCCTTTCCTTATTACATGAGATTATATTATCTCATGACTGTAAGCATAGAAGACGAATAAAAATGGAGACAATTGTGATCTACGAAGAATATAGAGGTGTGTACTCCAGAAAATCGAGTGGCTTCACAGGTCTCTGTAAAGGATGAGATGAAGTGGAAGAGTAGTCATACATCCTATACCAAGTAGATCACTTCGACTCGGGCTAGATGATTAGTAGTCTCTACAAAGTGCTTCAGCATCTGCCCATTTACTGTAAACAATTCTGCACCAGGTGACACATCGTATATAGCACACTAACATTGTCGTGCACCGTTCTGACGATATACAACCCTTCCCACTAGCTCTTCAATTTGCTAGGAAAAATTCTCAATCGTGCATTGAACCAGACTTTCTGCCCAGGAACAAAGATCTTGTGTCTGATATGTCTATCATGCCATCGCTTCACTTTATCCTTGTAAATGAGAGTAGTCTCGTATGCCTTAACATTTACCAGCTCATTCAGATCTAATTTTCTCTTGGCTCTTGCTTTATGTAGCTCTAGTGAAATCTCTCTGATTTCCCATTCGGATTTGTGCATGATTTCTACGGGCAAATGACATGTCTTCCCGTAAACTAATCTAAACGGTGAAGTGCCTAAGGGAGTCTTATGAGTAGCACGATATAACCAAAGAACTTGGTCTTGAAGCTATGACCAGTTCTTCCTATACGGTCGTACTAGTTTCTGGAGAATGGATTTCACCTCCCTATTTGGAACTTTAGCCATGTCGTTCGTTTGTGGGTGGTAAGGAGAAGCTACTTTGTGATCGATAGCATAACTCTTTACTAGCTTTTTCTCCTCCTTATTGATGAAATGGCTACCCCATCTGAATTGATAATAGGTGGAATACCGAACCATGAAATAATGTGTTCCCTCAGGAACTCGCACACTGTCTTGCTGTCAGCGGTTCATGTGGGTATAGCCTCCAGCCATCTGCTAACATAATCTACAGCCAGAAGGATATACTCAAAGCTATTGCTGGAGGGAAACAATCCCATGAAATATATGCCCCATACATCAAAGATCTCATAAATGATAACAACAACTATGATTAGAAAAACTGTACAAGTATATACAAAAATGCTTTTATGCAAGTTTTGAAACTGTGCAAAATTTTTGAAAGATGTTTGAATGCATGGATGCAGAAGTTTTGCAAAATATTTACACACATTTAAAAATGGGTTTTTGCAAACTTTTTGTTTTTCAAACATTTTACAAAAATTTCATACTATATATATAATTTTGATATCAAAATATTTACAAACTCTTTATACAAAACATTTTTACAAAAATTTGTACAAAAATTCTTTTGTAAATAGCTCTGTATATGCAGTAAAGAATTTTATGTACAAGGAAAATTTTAAAATTTTTATGGATTTTTAAGGGTTTTAGCCATTTTATTTATTAACACACACACAAAGTACGAGTTATGGCTAAAGTATATATGAAATATATACGACACCCCCCTATACTTAGCTCGGACGATGTCCTCATAGTGAATCAAGAGCGATGAAGAAGATATAATGCATTCTTAGTATAGGGAAGTGAAAAGGAAAGCTATACTATAACGACGAATGGAAGAATAGAATGGAAAGGATCTCGGTGTTTTCCCTTTATACTTAGGATCAAGTGATCCTAAGTATAGCAGACTGTACACAAAGGGAAATCCGAGTGGGAGAATGTACATGGTCTACCTCCCCTATACATAGTATAAAAACTATACATAGGTAGAAAGAATCAAAAGGAAATCAAAAGTCTGACACCCCCCTATACTTAGAGTAAAGTACACCCTAAGTATAGCATAATCAGAGATGCAAATAGGGTGTTGGACTGAAGAATGGTATGATATGGACATCTGGATCTATACACAGCAGAAGACAGTGATAGTTAGGTGTGAGATGCAATACATGTGAGTCAAAGACTACATCTCACAAAAGAATAGGGGCGATGTCAACGACCAGTGGCTCATGATCTAGATATGAATGAGAAGGGGGTCTCTGACGAAAGCGATGGACGAGACCTAGGGCCTAATCTTGGCTATCCATGCCAAGATTAGGTTGATCAGCTGGAGATGGAAGATGGAGGGTGAACGGATTTAGAGATCGAAATGGATGGATGACGGCAAAGGGGCTCCAATCGGTGGGTCAAAGCTGGTGGAGCGGCGGAGGTGCGCGAATGAAAGATTCGAAAGATGAAGGAACCACGATCGAAATAAGAGCTACCTGAGCGTCCTAACGTGATCCTGAACTCCAGGTGGTGCGGTCGGCGGGGATCATTGCCTCAACTTCCTGTGGTTGGCGGAGGAGGCTCGTCGCGGCGGTGTTCCGACCATGAGCGACGACCTATGGCTGCACGGCTCTTCTCCGACGACAAAAGGGTCCCTCTTGTTGCTGTCACCAAGGCAAAGCTGTCTAGGATATCAAAGAAGGGTGTGGCGCTTGCTGAGCTGCTGGGGAGTCGAATGAAGACTATATAGCATGTCCCAGGTAGCTTGGAAGAATCAGAGCATGCACCGAACCGAGGTCGACCCGCACCTCGCTAGGGATCCGTGAGGATCACCGATCCACTAGGGAGATACGGGCAGAAAATCGGGGCAGGAGGGTGCAAGATCCGCTCAGGAAAATTGGGAGAAAATGGATGCATGAGCCGGAACCGTGCGTGAGAAGGTCCGAGAGGGGTAGTTGACCGGGGTCAACATCCCTCCTAGACCAATCAGAAATTAGGGATCAAAAAATAATTAGAAAATCAATTAAAATAGAAATAATTTTCAATTAAAAAATGTTAAAAATGTAAAACATTTATTATTTTTCAAACTGTTTTTCTGTGATTTTTATTTATTTTTATGAAAAATAATTTATGGCATATACTTTATATTATATTATATATAAGTATAAAATACCTATGTATTTTGTATAATTATTTTTATTTTCTTATTTTTGCACAAATACCACGATTTTATATTTTATTTATTTACAACATAGTATTTGGAGAATAAAATAAATTTTATTTTTTTTGGTTATTTACAAGTATAAAATAAATAGGTAGTGATACATATATACATGTATTATATACCAGGTGAGAGAGAATTTTATTTTATTTTTATTTTATTTTTCTAATTTTTGTTTTAATTTTACAAATATATATAAGGGGATAAAACACCTTTCTATTTTTATTTTTGTGAAAATAAATTATACACACATAGGTGATAAATATCCTCAAGGTAGAGTGGCCCTATCTCTCTCTACTTCTTTTATTTGGCGATCAGGCCCATACTGGACCCTCTCTTGGGTTTAGGTAACTAAATATTTACTCTAAATATTTCCTTCTTTTTCTTTAATTCTTTATTCTTTTTTTTGTACAAATACATGCTAATTATTAAATATTAACAAACACATGCTTAATGCTATTTTATTGTATTGAAAACTATATGCATGATGCTTTGCTAAGATATTTAGCTAAAATAAAAGAATAAAGAGTGATGAATGAGGATTCATCACGCACCAGTTAGGAGATACGAGTATTGGGATGCTGAGCCGGCTAAGAGAGGGCGAGGGAAGCCCAAGAAGTGTTGGAAAGATACTACACGAAGGGATCTTAGTTTTTTGGATAAAAGCTTGAGATTGACCCAATATAGATCTGAATAGAGGCGAAAAATCCATGTTGCCGACCCTACTTAATTGTGGGAATAAGCATTATTGTTGTTGTTGTATGATATCAAAGAAACTCAATGAGCTTATTGGCACATTAATTCCACAAGAATACCATCCTTAATTCATTTATCAAGTTTAAAATCCCAACTAACTCTCTAGATTTAAATTCATTTTCATCTAGTCAGTCAAAAAATATAAGATATTACTTGTAAGGAAATGAAACGAGATTTCAAACAAGGTAAATTTTGTTTAATTTGAAATTAAGATGCTCAAGCTATTAACTAACTAAGACATGGACACATATGTCATAAAAAAATAACAAAATATAAAAAAAGCTCCAAAAATGGACTGAAATGTAATAAAAAAGCATCTGGGTATACAATGCAAATAACCCGTGTAGGGGTATAAATGCCGTTACAAGGAGTCGGTGGGGCTTATTTGCAATTTTCCCAAGATTAATGCATTGGACCTAACTGCAATTATGGGAATTTTGGTTCCAGGTGCTGCAATTTGTCCAATCACATGACGTAACTTATGTGGGGGCTAGGCTCGGGCTAAAGCGTTGCTTCGGGATACGTGGCTTAAGCTGGTACTATGGAGTAGGCTGGGGTCTCGAAGTAGAGTTCTGAAATGTCATAATGGTACGGAGAGGTGATGAATACCCATTCATCACTCTTTATTCTTTTATTTTAGCTACAAAACCTTTGCAAAACACATGTATATTTCTGTAAATATCAATAATTACCATTTGACATGCACTGTGTAAAAATGCATAATTAGCATGTTTTTGTGCATAAATAAAAGAATAAAGAAATAAAAGAAAAAGAGGGAGATATTTAGAATAAATATTGAGCGACCTAATCCCAAGGGAGGGCTCAACATGGGCCTGACCGCATAAAAACCCAAGTAGAGAGAGATAAGGAAGCTCATGTGTGTAAATATTCCTGTATATAAAATAAAAATATTTTCCTCTAAAAACAAAAATAAAAGTGGGTTTGTATTTATTTGTAAATATTTGTAAATATTAAATTAAAAATCAAAATGAGAAAATTAAAAAGAAAATAAAAATCCCTTTACCCTTGTATATTCATCATGTACATAAAATCCCTTCATCTATTTATTTATACCTATAAATAAATAAATAAATAAATAAATAATTCCATAAAAATTGTACATATTCTATATCTCATATTGTAAATAAATAAAATAAAAATCATAAAAACAAAAATAAAATAAAAAAGAAATAAAAATAAAACCAACTTCCAACATTGTATATATACCATATATGCTTATAAATAAAAGTAATTATTTCACCCTTGTACATAAACAATATAAATAAAATAAAAACACCAAAATATTCCAAATTTTATCCTATAAATAAATAAAATATAAAATTGGAATAAAAATGTACAAAAATAAAGAATTAAAAAATCAAAATTAAAAATACAATATTGTATATACCTATGTATATAATACTATATTGTAAATACCTAATATTTATTTCAAAAAAATAAATAAAAATCACAAAAAAATAGTTTAAAATAAAAGAAACATATTTCATGTTTTGAGTTTTGTGAAATTCGATCATTTTGTATTTATTATTTAATTTACAAAATTGGAATAATTGGCGGGCTCTGATTGGTCCACGGGGTATGTTGACCCCCGGTCAACTCTCCCCCCAGGACCACCCGAGACGGATTCTGCTCCCGACCTGCATGTTCTCACATTTATTGCGTCATGATCCGATCACCAAAACCCAAAACCCAGGGTCCTAATCCATCATCGTTCATCCCTGATCCACGCCCGGGGTGGGTTATGGCGATCCATGCTCCGACAATCTTGCCCGAACCTCTCTTAGACGGACCCCTAGCCATATTTAATCCGAGCTCCACCGCACATTTCACTCATCTTTGGCTCCGCATTCTTCTTCCCAGGACCTCCACCACCTTCGCCTGAGTGACAGCAAGCGACCGGTGGCGTCGAAGTGAGGAGAGAGTGCCCGGTCATTGATCCGGCGACCTAGCGCTGCCATGCACCGCCCCTTGCGTGGTGCTCGAGCCTCGGGCATCGACGGCCCTCGAGGCAAAGTCCAGGAGCTTCAGCAGCTCACCCAGAGTCGACCTCGACCATCAGGTAACCTTAGCTCCCTTTAGTTTAAGCTAATTTCGAGTTACGCCCAAATCACCCTTTCGCTTTCGACCATCGATTCCGATCGACCCATCCACCCATTTCGCTCTTCGACCCGACCAACATCTCCGCCCTTCTCTCCCGCACGTTCTCCGCCCCTCCATCCAACCCAGTTCGATACGGAACTGGGATTCGAGCTCCTTTGTCGTCGCATCGCCGGAGCTCCTCCGTCCCGACACATCGTTCATCCCCCTCACCTCTAACCGGGTCGAGGCATTTTGCCCTCGACCCAGGAGTGTTTCTGTGCAGCTTTGCAGGTGAGAGGAGGACCATCTGAGGTCCTCCACGTTCAGCACAGGAGCTTAAGCTCCGCCTTCGTCGTTGGAGCTCTTCGGAGCATCCCAGCGTCATCGGAGGAGCCTGACCGACGCGGGAGGCCTTGGCGATCACGTTCCACCTATCTGTAGCACGCGAGAAGGTCTAGCACGTTCACAGTCCTCCGGCGAAGCTCGCCGGCGAGGAGTTCCTCCAGGACCCTCTACCGACGTTCGTTCGACCCCGGAGGCCCAGATTTGATCTGGACCGTTCTTTTATCCGAAGAGGCGCCCTGCACCAGCACCGTTCGATTAGCACGTGGCGTCATCTGGAGCGTCCGTTGACGAGGAGAGGCGCCACTACTCCCAGCCGTTTGATCAGCCACGTGGCGCCACCTCATTCCATCCGCGAATAAAGGGTAATTTACCCTTAAGCCCTTAGCCTTTTAGTCTTTAATATTCAGTCCTGTAAATATTTTATCAAGTTTATTTTAGTTTGGAAAATTGCGTAGAGGACCTTGTCATTTATTTGAATTGCATTTCTACCCCTGTATGTTGTAGACACGTGCATTGACACGTGACCTTTTTGGTGAAATTGCATATTGTGGCCTAAAGTTTCTGTTTATTCATGGAATGAAATATATTTTTGTATAATTTTATTTATACCCCTGTGAGTGATTTAATTCTACATGTGTCGAATTTCTTGGGTAATTTGCACTTAAGCCGCTGGACTTTTAGCACTTGTTGCTAATAGGTCCAATAACTTAAGTTATTTACATTTAGGTCCCTGAGTGCCCATTACACGTGCTTCACGCGTGCATACGTGGACTTTTTGCACCTGGACCCCCTACATTTCTGTGCTTGTTACTTTTAGGCCCCCAGAGCATATTTTTATGACAAATAGGTCCATGTGACTGTGGGCTCTTGTTTGTTGTAAATAAAATATCAAATTGCATCCAAAGTAAGTGAAAATTTGACACGTGGTTCCTGCCACTGTGTAGAATTTTCACTAATTTTTGAGAAATTTTTGGAGCCCTTTTATTATTTTTAAAAATTCAAAAACACCCCTTTTTCTGTCAGTCCAGATATAAAAATCACAAAAAAATATTAAAACATTTTCAAAAATTCTAAAAAATTCATATTTTGGTTGTTTTGGTGTGTTTGATTTTCTGACCAAGTTTGGTGATTTTTGGATTTATAAAAATTATAAAAATTAATAAACTTTGAAAATCTTATAAAAATTCTAATAATTAATATAAAATTCCAAAAATAATAAACTCAGTCTCTGATTTTTCCTTTATCTATATTTTGCATGAAAAATACGTCCAGGCTCTGTTGAGACCATTTTATATTTTATTTTGGTCTTAAGAGCTTGACTAGACAGTGTTCTTGCATTTCAGCCTTCTTTTATTTTTATAAAATCCTATAAAAATCAGAAAATTATCAAAAATTCATTAAAAACAACAAAAAATATAAAAAATGTAAAATATTTTTGTTTGATTTTTTGAGCATTTTATAGTAATTAAATAATTGTTGAAAGTTGCTTGTTTTATTTGTTTTCTTATTTTCTTTATAATTAAAAATTCCAAAAAAATATAAAAATATTAAAAATCCACCAAAAATTCTTTGTTTATATTTTGTTTCCAGACTACTTCGTAGGCCGCAAGGCCATCACGTGCTCCCTGAGTCCGACCCTGGGAGCTATACCAGGTTGATCCAATAGCGAGACCGCTAGTTTGATTTTCATTGATTTTTATCGTTATTTGGTGGTCTGAATTTTTCTTGATTGAGCTCTGAGTCCCGAGTGACTGAGGTCGCAACGACCGCAGATATACCTGATTTACCTTGGTTGTTCGGGCGGCTCATCAGAATGGCGCCGTTGCCAGGGAGCACGGCTTAGTAGTCAGTTTCTTTTTCTTATTTTGTTTTCTTTTTCGCGGCTTTCTACGACTCTTTCTGAATCCGCGACTTTCCACGGATTTTTCTATTTCTTTTATTTTTGTTTTTATTTTATTTTATTTTATTTTTTTTTTGTTTTTGTTTGTTTGCTTGTTTATTTTATTTGCATTTTTTGAATATATATACCTTGTTTCATTTCACTTGTTTTACCTGCTTTACTTGCTTTATTCTGGTCTGTGACACTTTGCTATTTTCTTGCGAGGTCCCGAGGATGGAGTCGGCGACTTTCGAGGAGCCGGTGCAACCGCGGTGATCGGAGGCGGCTCCCTTCTGCACGGAGCCGCAGGAGAGCGCGGGGAAGCAGCGAAGTGCTGGAGTAGTTTAGGAGTAGTTAGATTTATTTTCTGCAACATTTGGATAATTGTAATAATACAGGGACAAGACACTCATTTGGACTTTTGAGACTCTCGGGGTCTGTTTTGCCGAGCACCGGTGTGCTCGGGGGACCCCTCGGATTTCTTCGCGGTTTTTCTCGCGGCTTTCGTTTCTTTATTGTCTTTTCCGGTTTCTCACGAATTTTCGAGCCCCTAGCCTTAGGATTTTCTGCTTGATTGTGACGTAATAATTAGGATCCAAGCACCCTAATATATCTGCATGTGCCTATAGTTCGGTAATTGGACCTATAATAAAAAAATCAATAAAATAGTTGATTCACTTCCTTCGAGCCTATGTGCCGCAGCCCACCCTGCCAAGCGTTGCTCCTAAACCCGATTTGTCAGGAGGAGGAGGGGTGGACCGAGACTGGACTCTTGGATTGGAGGCTGGTGGTCGACTAGCCGTTCTTTCGAGTAGAATCGCTGTTTAGGGACTCGGTTTTCTGCCTGCACCATTTAGGTAGTTTATTTTCAATCTTTCAATTCTACGCGGATCATTTTGCATGTAGACTGCTGGAGTCAAGTACGCATCTCTTACTCTGCATGCATCATTGATTTTCTCGCGCATCGACTTTTTCGACTTCTCCCCCCTGATTTTTGGACTTAATAACCATGAGAATCGAAAAATTCATTACGCGTTTGTTTTTATTTAAAAAATACCTAAAAAAAAGAAAATAATAAAATTGGGACTGCTAATCACACTTGACTTAAAAGACACTGAATGAAAAATCTGTCTTGGGAAGAGTAACCCCCTCCTTGTTTGGTTTGGATGAGCGAGAGAGTGACACGTACCTTAGGATAGAGCCACATCCGATATTTTCTCGATTGATTACCGGCTTTCTGTACGGGACAGTCGGTTGAGAAATATTTGGATTCCTATACAGCTCACGTAATCGCTCTGATAGACTGAATGATCACCTAAAATAAAATCGACAAGATAATCGACTGATCCCTTCGGCCTTCAGCTCTGTGTGCGTAGGTGAATTGGGGGTTTGCTTGTTCATATTGTGTGATTTCTAGATCCCTTCTTCCTCAGTCCCCCCATCTTCTTCATCTGTCTCCCTCCCTCCCTACCTTCAGTCTTCTTCTTCTCCTTCACCCTTGGATGATGGATCCCCTCTCACTTCGAGCCGACTCTTGCGGCTTTTTCTTCACTATCTGACCATCAGTCCAGTCCACCTTCTAGGGAGGTCGGATCTCTGACCAACCTCCCGCTCCCTCCCTCCCATCCCGTCACTACTCTTGGCATGCTGTGCGAGACGTCCGAGGATATCAGATAGAGAAGATGCGAGACCCGGACGATGTCATTGTTGAGTTGAGAGTGGACCCCGATAATGATCAGAGAGAGCAGTGGAGATCAGCAGATAGATCCTATCCCAGACTGATGGTGGAGTAGATATCACAGGGAGCTCAGTCAGCTTCTACACTACGTCCATTCGTCTTGGATTTGGATTACATTCAGAGACTGCCGACATTTGCAGGAGAGCCGCACGAGGAGCCTTATCTTCACATGTCCGCATTCGAGGAGTTTTGCAGAGCACAGAGATATTCAGACATCACTGCAGAGAAGCTGATGAGGAGGACCTTCCCATTCACATTTCACGAGAGAGCCATGAGATGGCACTGACGATTGGGGAGACATTCGATACGTGGGGAGAGCTACGCTGAGAGTTTCTACAGAGATACTTCCCTCGCGTAGAGCAAATTTGATGTGGTCTTTGATCACCGACTTTTCAGTAGACCCCCAGGAGCCATTGCATGAGGCATGGCCAGGTTTCTTGACCTCTTGAGGAGATTTCCGGACCACAGATTTCCACTGACAAACTTGATAGAGATCTCCATGCGGGGGATGACCGCAGAGCAGCTAGCACTGGTGATTACTACATGTGGCGGTTCACACCGCAGTTCCTACATTCACTTACTGGATACCATCTCGCGGCTACTTTCCACAGAGATCTTCTTCACGAGATACCTTCGTCGGGACAACACATGCGGATGTTGCAGTACCAGTGCGGTGTGTCACATTACAGGAGGATACATTTTCTACACACCAGCCCGAGGACTTGGATGATGCAGCACCACAGAATTCAGAGGAATGACTGAGAGATGACTGCGATAGAAGAGGTTCGGACCTAGAGTCTTCTCGAGTTCTCGTTGGTTTCCAGCTAGAGTTCGAGACAGTCCCAGAGTTTCCAGTCGATGAGTCTTGGATATCAGACCTTCTGATACTCCAGGAACTGGAGGAGCCCCCGCTACTACAGCCATCGATTCAGCCACTTCAGTTTCTTGTCCCAGAGGAGTCAGCCACCTTCCTGCAGAGATACTTCTCAGATTCCGACAGTTACCATGACTCAGCCCAGCAGCTACAGGTCGATACGGGACACCACTCTCAGATGTCAGACACAAAGAGTCCCATATTCGAGCCTTTTGTCCTCCACTTTGACGAGTCAGACAGACTTGCTGAGGACCAGTTGGCAGCCAGCATTGTCGTAGAGCGAGGATCAGCCGCAGATACTTTGCTAGCTTCCGCGATGTTGACCAGTACCTTCTCCTGCTTCCAGATTGTCGAGAGTGATACTTCCGATGATGATGCAGCCTGGTGCACAGAGTGGATACTTGACAGCACAGTAGATGCCCATCTAGAATCCCTGATCCTCTCTTACTCACTTCTGATCTTGCATTCCTCCCGAGGGTTATCTGCGGGAGAATGCCACACTCGATGAGTACTCGGTTTCACCTTCTGAGTTTGTTTCCGATCTGGCAGAGCACAAAACCGAGTCTTTAAATCTTTCTGATTCTGAGTCTTCTCAGCTCGACGACCCTCGCGAGGATGAGCCCATCCTGGAGATATTCGATGATCTGTCTGATCTACTTCTATTTTCATGCATCGGATATCAGTCTTCTTAGAGAGTCTCCTGATCTTGACTGCCTACACTTCTTCGAGACACTGATTGACGTGGAGGATTCTATTGCTGATCCATCCTTCTCCACGTTTGATTTCTTCGGCTCCACACTTTCACTCTAGTCTGACCCCAGAGCTGACGATTTCCCTTTGTGCTACCGAATCCTGATCACTTATTTCCATATACTTGGCCGGTAGTAGACACCCGCCTGAATGCATACCTGGGTGTCTTACTTTACACTTTTGAGTTCGTCGTTGTTCTTACACTGAGACTTCGACGACAGTACGGCATTCGACTTACCGATGTCGTCCTGAACCTGGATACTGCTTTATCCTAGCCTTTGCGCCCAGCTAGGGGCGTAAAATCTAGCGCTGTTGAGAGGCACCTCAATATTGTACTCTTTTGTATATACGTGTTTTGTCTTAGTTTGATATTTCTTTCTTCGTTCTTGTTTTCACCCCAGGTCTCGCTTAGGATTATCTTTGCTATACTTAGGATATACCTCATCCTAAGTATAGGGGGGTGGAAACACCGGGTTGTTCGTTCGTTCTGTTCCATCACTTCTGTTGTTGCCTATACTTAAGGTTCTTCACCTTAAGTTTAGGGGGAGTGATGCCTCTCCACCTTGTATATATTTGTTTGATGTTCTTCGTGTCTTGCTACCCTTGTTTTGCTGCCTATACTTAGGGATATTTCACCCTAAGTATAGGGGGGGTAGACCTTGTAGATAAGCCACTCAGTTTTCCTTTGTGTACAGCCTGTTATACTTAGGATTATTTGATCTTAAATATAGGGGGAAAAGTCGAGACCCACTTGATTTCTATTCATTCATTTGTCTTTCTATATAGCCTTCCTTTTCACTTCCCTATACTAAGCACGAGTTATGTCTTCTTCATCGCTCTTGACTTTGAGGACATCATTCGAGCTAAGTATAGGGGTGTGTACATATTTCATATATACTTTAGCCATAACTCGTACTTTGTGTGAGTGTGTTAATAAAGAAAATGGCTAAAAACCAAAAATCCATAAAAATTAAAAATTTTCCCTGTAAATAAACATTCTTTTATTTGCACATACATAGCTAGTGTACAAATTATATTTGTAAAATGTTTTCAAAACTTTTTGTGTAAAGTTTGTGAAAATATGTGTATATCAAAACTATGTATATTGTACAAAATTTTTCCAAAATGTTTTGAAAATAAAAAATTTGCAAAAACCTTGTGTAAATTTGTGTAAATATTTGCAAACTTGCATTCATGCATACATTCATGATTTCAAAACATTTTTCAAAAATTTTGCATTTGTGTAAATATTGTGTAAATAGCATCCTTGTATATATGTATATAGTTTTTCATGGATTATAGTTGACACTAAACTAGCCTGGAACTAAATTGGGACATGGAGCTTGATTAAGATCTTAATCCACCTAATTCTAAGAGGAACCTTATAGGGCTTAGGATTAAGGCTTTTCAGGTCCATGGTCACTTAATTCTTTGAGTCCACTAGGCTATGATCACATGTCATCTCAATGAGCCTAAGTAGAGCACTTAACAACACATACATGACTCATATAGACAATGGCTTTACTTGGGACCCGCACTTAGCACCGAGCTCTCTACGGATGAGGTGGTGAGGAGGCAGTCTTCTTGACTTGGGGTAGCATATGAGGGTAGTACTTCTAGGCGGAACCTCTCTTCTTCTTTTAGTGAAGGAAGTGCGTCTCAACTTGGTATGGTTGCCATGAGGTCTAAAGATAGGAGTTGTGGGTTGCAATAATGCTTCAAAAGAGGGATAGTCTACTGGCTCAAGAGGAAAAACTCCTCATGTATATATGCTGCACATGTATATGTTGTATAGATGCACTTGAAAAAAAATGAAAAAAAGAAAATAACTCCAAAAAAGTGGTGGGTCTGATAGAAAATGATAATCCCACCGGAGTATGTATATAGTGTAAATAAGGAAAGCCTGAGATTCATGTCCCACCTTATGTAGCTTAAAGCAGGGAGACTTAGCTACACTAGTTGAGCTCCAAGGATACATGGCTACACTGGCCATGGTCCATTCTCTTCTTCCCCCTCTTCTTGAGCTGGTTGAACTTGAACTTAGAAGGGAATACCCCGCTCCTCGAGGAAAGAGTGGCCAGACTAGGTCATAGAGTTACCTTGTTGGGGAGGGTGTCAAGTTACTACTTCTGAGTTGGAGAGCTTATCTATCACTTATAAAGTACAAGAAAAGACTCATAGTCTTCAGGGTTTGTGTATGATGACTTGTTCTGATCTGGATTATTGAGGAGTCTTGATGATAGATTAGTGGATCTTAGAGGCTGTTTAGTTTTAAACCTAAGTCCAAATAAGGTTCCGACACATAATAATCCAAAGATCTGATCGAGCTCCATAATTCAATTTAATGAAGGCAAGTTTAATAATCTACCTTGATCCATGCATATTCTCCTCTTTTTCTATTTCTTTCTCTTTTTCAACTTCTTTTTCAAATAAGTGTTTGCTAAGGGACTAGCAAAGTTAAGTATAGGAGGGTGATGAATACCCATTCATCACTCTTTATTCTTTTATTTTAGCTACAAAACCTTTGCAAAACATATGTATATTTCTGTAAATATCAATAATACCATTTGACATGCATTGTGTAAAATGCATAATTAACATGTTTTTTGTGCATAAATAAAAGAATAAAGAAATAAAAGAAAAAGAGGGATATATTTAGAATAAATATTGAGCGACCTAATCCCAAGGGAGGGCTCAGCATGGGCCTGACCGCATAAAAACCCAAGTAGAGAGAGATAAGGAAGCTCATGTGTGTAAATATACCTGTATATAAAATAAAAATATTTTCCTCTAAAAACAAAATAAATGTGGGTTTGTATTTATTTGTAAATATTTGTAAATATTAAATAAAAATCAAAATGAGAAAATTAAAAAGAAAATAAAAATCCCTTTACCCTTGTATATTCATCATGTACATAGAATCCCTTCATCTATTTATTTATCCCAATAAATAAATAAATAATTCCATAAAAGTGTAAATATTCTATATCTCATATTGTAAATAAATAAATAAAAATCATAAAAACAAAAATAAAATAAAAAAGAAATAAAAATAAACCAACTTCTAACATTGTATATATACCATATATGCCTATAAATAAAAGTAATTATTTCACCCTTGTACATAAACAATAAAAATAAAATAAAAATACCAAAATATTCCAAATTTTATCCTATAAATAAATAAAATATAAAATTGGAATAAAAATGTACAAAAATAAGAATTAAAAAATCAAGATTAAAATACAATATTGTATATACCTATGTAATAATACTATATTGTATATACCTAATATTTATTTCAAAAAAATAAATAAAATCACAAAAACATAGTTTGAAATAAAAGAAACATTTTTCATGTTTTGAGTTTTGTGAATTCGACCATTTTCTATTTATTATTTAATTTAGAAAATTGGAATAATTGGGGGCTCTGATTGGTCCACGGGGATGTTGACCCCGGTCAACTGCCCCCCAGGACCACCAGAGCCGGATTCTGCGCCCGACCCGCATGTTCTCCATTTATTGCGTCGTGATCCGATCGCCAAAACCCAAAACCCCATGTCCTAATCCATCATCGTTCATCCATGATCCACGCCCGGGGTGGGTTATGGGGATCCGTGCTCCGACAATCTTGCCCGAACCTCTCTTAGCCGGACCCCTAGCCATATTTAATCCGAGCTCCTCCGCGCATTTCACTCATCTTTGGCTCTGCATTCTTCTTCCCAGGACCTCCACCACCTTCGCCTGAGTGACAACAAGCGACCGGTGGTGTCGCAGTGAGGAGAGAGTGCCCGGTCATTGATCCGGCGACCTAGCGCCGTCGTGCGCTGCCCCTTGCAGGGTGCTCGAGCCTCGGGCATCGACGACCCTCGAGGCAAAGACCAGGAGCTTCAGCAGCTCACCCACAGTCGACCTAGACCATCAGGTAACCTTAGCTCCCTTTAGTTTTAGCTAATTTTGAGGTAAGCCCAAATCGCCCTTTCGCTTTCGACCATCGATTTCGATCGACCCATCCACCCATTTTGCTCATCGACCCGACCAACATCTCCGCCCTTCTCCCCCGCACATTCTCCGCCCCTCCATCCAACCCAGTTCGCCACAGAACAGGGATTCGAGCTCCTTCACCGTCGCATCGCCGGAGCTCCTCCGTCCGGACGCATCGTTCATCCCCCTCGCCTCTAACCGGGTCGAGGCATTTTGCCCTCGACCCATGAGTGTTTCTGTGCAGCTTTGCAGGTGAGAGGAGGACCATCTGAGGTCCTCCACGTTCAGCATAGGAGCTTGAGATCCACCTTCGTCGTTGGAGCTCTTCGGAGCATCCCAGCGTAATCGGAGGAGCCTGACCGACGCGGGAGGCCATGGCGATCACGTTCCACCTATCTGCAGCCCGCGAGAAGGTCCAAGCGTTCACAGTCCTCCGGTGAAGCTCGCCGGCGAGGAGTTCCTCCAGGACCCTCCTCCGCCGTTCGTTCGACCCCGGAGGCCCAGATTTGATCTGGACCGTTCTTTTATCCAAAGAGACGCCCTGCACCAGCACCGTTTGATTAGCACGTGGCGTCATCTGGAGCGTCCGTTGACGAGGAGAGGCGCCACTACTCCCAGCCGTTTGATCAGCCACGTGGCGCCACCTCAGTCCATCCTCGAATAAAGTGTAATTTACCCTTAGGCCCTTAGCCTTTTAGTCTTTAATATTCAGTCCTGTAAATATTTTATCAAGTTTATTTTAGTTTGGAAAATTGCATAGAGGACCTTGTCATTTATTTGAATTGCATTTCTACCTTGTATGTTGTAGACGTTTGCATCGACACGTGACCTTTTTGGTGAAATTGCATATTGTGGCAGAAGTTTCTGTTTGTTTATGGAATGAAATATATTTTTGTATAATTGTATTTATACCCATGTGAGTGATTTAATTCTACATGTGCCGAATTTCTTGGGTAATTTGCACTTAAGCCCTAGACTTTTAGCAAATATTGCTAATAGGTCCAGGAACATAAGTTATTTACATTTAGGTCCCTGAGTGCCTAGTACATGTGCTTCGCGCGTGCATACGTGGACTTTTTGCACCTGGACCCCCTACATTTCTGTGCTTGTTACTTTTAGGCCCCCAGAGCATATTTTTATGACAAATAGGTCCCTGTGATTGTGGGCTCTTGTTTGTTGTAAATAAAATATCAAATTGCATCCAAATTAAGTGAAAATTTGACACGTGGCTCCTGCCACTGTGTAGAATTTTCACTAATTTTTGAGAAATTTTTGGAGCCCTTTTATTATTTTTAAAAATTCAAAAACACCCCTTTTTTTGTCATTCCAGATATAAAAATCACAAAAAATATTAAAACATTTTCTAAAATTCAAAAAAATTCACATTTTAGTTGTTTTGGTGTGTTTGATTTTCTGACCAAGTTTGGTAATTTTTGGATTTATAAAAATCATAAAAATTGAAAAACTTTGAAAATCTTATAAAAATTCTAATAATTAATAGAAAATTCCAAAAATAATAAACTCAATCTCTGATTTTTCCTTTTTATCTATATTTTATATGAAATATACCTTCAGGCTCTGTTGAGACCATTTTATATTTTATTTTGGTCTTAAGAGCTTGACTAGACAGTGTTCTTACATTTCAACCTTCTTTTATTTTTATAAAATCCTATAAAAATCAGAAAATAATAAAAATTCACTAAAAATAGTAAGAAATATAAAAATATAAAAATATTTTTGTTTGATTTTTTTGAGCATTTTAGAGTAATTAAATAATTGTTAAAAGTTGTTTGTTTTATTTGTTTTTTTATTTATAATTACAAATTCCAAAAAAATATAAAAATATTAAAAATCCACCGAAAATTTTTTGTTTATATTTTGTTTCTAGACTACTTCGTAGAACGCAATGCCATCACGTGCTCCCTGAGTCCGACCCTGGGAGCTATACCAGGTTGATCCAATACCGAGACCGCTAGTTTGAGTTTCATTGATTTTTATCGTTATTTGGTGGTCTGAATTTTTCTTGATTGAGCTATGAGTACCGAGTGACTGAGATCGCAACGATCGCGGATATACCTGATTTAACTTGGTTGTTCGGGCGGCTCATCAGTCCACCGTTGGATCAGACCATGGGGTCCTGATCTAATGGTGCATGCATCCTTTATCGTCTTCCTTTTCTGTGCACTACTTCACAAGAACAGAACTCGATGAGAAGCCAATGAATCCTTCTTGCTATGAGAGAAAATCGAAAGGTCGAAAGAGCTTTCTCGATAATGCACCAGGAAGATGGAAGGTCGATGAAGAGTGGAGGAGGTCTGGAGGTCTCTATCGAAGTTGATTCGTTGGAGTAGGCAAGCTCGTTCGAATCTCTTTTGATTTTCCCTTCATTCAAGTCGCATTAACCTCCTTCAAAGTTAATCTAAATGCCCAAACGTAGGGGAAACTTCTAGGATCTTAAGGGAGTAGAAATGGGGGCTCCACGAAGGCGTGGGAGCTAAGCCCAATTTGAGTTTTCAAACCTTTACAAAGGATGATAAAGAATGAGATAGGGGAGAAGTTAAGAAGGAAATAGAGTGCGCTATTGAACAGGATTTTTCACGGGTCTAAAGTACTTCTCACACAAGGCGGAGACGCAGTCGTTGTGGTGACCAGCAAGAAATCCCGATTCAAACAATAATTAACCCACAACAGAGATCAAACAATGAAAAGCGGTGCGGAGTTAAAATTTATTATAACTCTACAATGGATGAGTATAGTGTGCAAGCATGTAGAGGTCGAACACAAGGAGCAAACAGGTAGATCAGGGCAAATGAAGCTCAAATGAGAATGTGATGTATTTGCCTATAAGTGCTATTTTTTGTGGGTTTTAATTTTTTATTTTTTATTTTATTTTTATATTTTGATTTTTAATTTTCTGATTTTATATTTTCTTTTTATATTTTATATTTTTTATATTTTCTTTTTCTTTAAAATAAGATATATATTCACACAATAAGGGAAAGAGAGATATAATATATTTACAAAAATAGGTAAAAAAAAAAGCAAAATAATGGAATCAAAATATTTTTATGCTTTTTACATTTTTCTAATGTTTTTGTGATTTGTCAATATTTTTTCTATTTTTTGTATTTTCAATGTCAAAAATACTAAAAACAATGAATAAAATATAGATTCCAAAATAAAATGGAGATGAAAAATATTAAATAGTAACAAAAATTCTCCAAATTAATTTTAAAATAAAGATAATAAAATAAAGGAAATTCAGAAATAAAAATTAATTTTTTTGGATTTTTTAGGAATTTTTACTATTTTTATGAAGGTTTTAGAGGTTTTATAATTTTTATGGGTTTTCTTTTATATTTTTTTAGTGATTTTTGTTCTGAAGATAAAGCATGTAAAAACATACAAAATATATTTTTTTTGGAATTTTTCAAAAAAGTTTTATAATTTTTATGTATTTTATTATACAAACAGGGATGAAAATGCAAGTTTTTGAATTTTTATAAATATTAAAATGCAAAAAATGCAAAATAAAAATATGGCATGATAGGTCAATGCAACAGGAAGCTAAGGTAATCTACTAGGATTTTATAGATGCATGAAATAAATAAAGGAAACAAAAAGAAATTACACTACTAGCAGGAGTGTTTCTGTAAATATGCAAATGTATCAGGGACAAAGTGCAATTTTTCCACAAATATATACTGCAATAAAAACTTTGTGGACCAAATCATAAATCCAGGACCTACAAGGTCATTTGTGCAAAATTTCTAACGTCACGTGCAAGCAGCACGTGACCTGGCAAGCACCTCTTCGTAAATAAAAAAAACTAGAGGGCTATTTCGCAATTTTACAAAAAATATTACACTAAATTTAAGTGTTTTTAGACTAAATATAAATTCTAAAAAGGTTGAGGGCCCTTCTGCAAAATGTCCACTGACCTCACGTACGCGAGTCCCGTGAGGTGACGTGGCCAAGGACGTTTTTGCAATAATACAAACTATAGGGGCCTAAATGCAAATTATCTGAAATAAAATACACGGCAGATGAATGTTTCGGTCTTAATATTGAAATACAAAAATGCTAAGGGTTGATCTGGAAAAATACCCAAAGCATTGGCGGGAACGGACGGTTCTGATTATCTCACTAATGTATTGTGTCCGTACAAGGTCCCACGATACCCGTTCGCTACCGATGACCACGATTGGATCCCAACAGATGATCCTACGACACTGGTGCAGTGAGATCTAATGGTTGCTGAGCAATATGGGGAGCCTTCTCGATCCAACAGCGAAGAAGGCCCGACGAAGAACATGGAAGAACTCTACCGAGGCGAAGTTCCTCTAGCCTTCTCGCACCTCTCCGGCAGTCTTCAATGCTTCAAAATGGCTCCCGGAGCTTCCTGGAGTGATCCTTAATCGGTCGGCAGCCACAAAATGGCTTGGGAGAGGTAGAGTACTGCTGAGACATGAAGAGGAGAGGGATGCTCCAGGTTGCTCGGTGTCCTTCAAAAACCGACCCCTAGTGGGGTCTTAAGCCTCCAGGTCCTGCAAATTAAACTCAGACAACACATTGGGGTCCTGGGGGATCATGCAAATTGTGATGGATAAAGGGGCGTCGGGTGGAAGTTTCACCGGAGCAGGGCTCCGACGAACTCAAGTGAGCTAAAGTGAAGTGAAAACATGTGCTAAAATCGACAAGGAAATACAAGCAACCTATGTATAAATTAAAACTAATAGGAAAATGGAGCAAAAACACCTCAAGTTCGCCGTCAAGCCAACGCGATAAACCTCAACGTCGAAGGCCGGCGAAGGTGGTGGAAGCTCCTCCCCGGCAACCTAACCTTGCCTCTCGATGGTCGGAGAGATCCCAGTCACATCTCTCAATCCAGAGCCAGCAGGAGCGATGCTAAACGGTCAAAGAGGGTTCAATTTTCAAAAGGGGTAAAGGGTGGTTTTTGTACAGATGGCGAGAGTGCTCCAAAGATCGAGACGTGGAGGTAAGATTCATGATCCACAACCCAAGGAGAGCCGCCGACGTGAACCCTCGATCCAAGGGGATTAAAAGTCCTGAAGAAAGTATCATAAAAAGTTGAAGGAGCCGACCTTGATAAATCCGCAAAGACGAACAAAAACCAAGGTTCTCATAGGTCGCATATAGTGGGTCAGAGAGTTGACCCACGGGTCAACTCTCCAACCCTCTTGGTTGGTCCACGTGGACCAACCGGGAAAAATCCTGGAAAAATGTTTTGTTAATTCATTTTAAAATAGCAAATGAATTTATTGATTTTTTGTTATTAAATATAAATGTTTATCATTTTATAAATTATTTTATTACTTTATTTATTTATTTATTTAGATTTATAAAATTACAAGTTACCTTTTCTGGCCTATATAGGTATATTTTTCTATATACTTTAATATTTTATTTTTATTTTGTATATTTTATTTTATTTTTTTGTTTATAAATAATTTTTATAAACTTAAATATATTTTATTTTAATTTTCTGATGTATTTTATGCACTTAAATAAATAGAAGTATTATTGTATAAGTATACTTATAGGTATTATACCAATGTATTTTATATAGGTATTTTATTTTTGTATTTTCTTTATGTTTTTATTCCTGTTAAAATATACACATATATTATAAATAATATTTACAAAATTATAAAAATAATGAATAATAAATAAATGAATATTTTAATCTGTATAAGTATACAATAGAGGTCCAAAACCTAATTTTCAAACCATAACTCAGAAAAATATGAAACCACTTCATTAAATAGATTATTAAAAATTATATACAATTAAAGGTGATTTTGATACATTTCGAGTTTTTATTTGAGAGATAGAGGTCTAGGAAGTTGGGATTTTAGAAATTTATCCAGATCATAACTTTTTATCTATATATTATTTTTGTGTGAAATCAATTTTGTATTTTTCTATATTTAATTATCTACAACTTTCATGTACGAAGTTTCTTTAGTTGAAGTATAAAAAGTAGAACTAAAAATATGTTCCAAAATGAATAAAGAATGAATTAAATAAAAGGGATTTTTATCGGTTTCTGGCCCTTATCTCCCCCTACTTTATTCCTTGTCGACCTAGTCATCAAGATGCCTAGGTCTCGGGGTTTTGGGTCATAAAACATTTGCAATATTTTATTATTTTTCTTTTCTTTTCTTTTTCTACAATTTTGGCTTTAAAAACGGTATTTTATACAATATTTGCACAATAATACATGGATTATAAAATGCATTAATTAACGTTATTTACACGCATTTACTATGGTTTTTAAGGCCAAAATGATAGAATAAAGATGGCTCAACGGAGATTCATCATCTCCCTATACTTTCCTTTGCTAGTCCCTAGCAAACACTTATGTAATAAGTGGAGAAAAGAAAAACAAAGAAAAGAAAAAGAAGAAACTTGGATTAAGTGTAATTATCAAACTTGTCTTCACAATATCAAAGTTTGGAGCTTAAGTCGGACCTTTGGAGTTTTAGTGCGAGCGGAACCTTAATGGGAATCGGATTTGAAATACAATAGACTTAGAGAATCCCAAAACTCTACTCAAGTCTCCTTAATAGCTAGGTCAGAAATATTTCAACTCATACGCAAACCCTTACGACTATGAAGCTGACTCGTACAGTGTAAGTGATAGTGTCTCTCCCCAACTAGAATGACAAAAAGACTGACTTCTCCAGTATGAGAACCCAATGATTCCACAATCCAATAACTCCTTCCTCAAGGAGCGGGGTATTCCTTCGAAGTTCAAGTGACAACCAGCTCAAGAGGAAGGGGCGAAAAGAAGAATGGATCGTTGCTAGTGTACCTACCTATCCTAGGATGCAAGACCAGTGTAGTCAAGTCATCCAGCTACAAGCTCACATAATTTGACTTTGGAACTCAAGCTTGCTTATTTTATATACAACATATGTACACTCCGACAGGCATTTTATTTTCATACAAGCCTGTCCATTTTTTTGCTTTCTTTTTTTTGAAATACTATTTACAACAGCATATACATAGGGAGTTTTTCCTCGTGAGCCAGTAGACTATCCCTCTTTTGAAGCTTTATCGCAACACACACTCTCCTGTCTCTAGAATTCCTCATCACTGGATGGGTTGGGGTGCCCTTCCCTCCCTAGAGGAGGACAAGTGTTTCCACTTGTATGCGTCTCATACCGGTAAATCCAATCCCTCACCACTCCGACTGAGTTGGGCCAAGTGAAAGGTGCATGTGTCCAAGTTAGGTCATTATCAATAAGAGTTGTGTGTGCGCTCCGAAATACTCTACTTTGGCAGTCAAGAATCCATTAAACCAAATCCAGTGATCCTCAAAGAATTAAGTCAACTAGACCTAAAGTACCTCAATTCTAGCTCCTATAAGGTTCCTGTTATTAGGAAGATTTTAAGGTCTAATCCAGCTCAAATCTCCAGATTTTACTTGGACTTGTTCAACTATCAAACTCAATCTAAAAAAGCGAATGCTATGCAAATTCTATGCAGAAAATGCAGAAAATATTTTTGTGATGCAATTTTCAAAGATTTTGAATTTTTTATGGATTTTTGAAAAGATGATGCATATGCATTTTTTGTATTTTCAAAAGGATTTTTCAAATGTTTTTGGTACTTTAATTTTGCAAATGTTTTCGAGATTTTTGAAAAGAAAATATTTTGGCTAAAGACTAGGTACAAATATTAACACGGGGAAGCATCTTATATTTACAAGACGTGGATTTTAAGAATTTTACAAAGGGTAAGTGGTCAATTTTATAGGTATATATAATGGATTTTGGTGTGATGTGTATATTCCTCAAACTTATTTGAAAAAGTTTTTTCAAACAATATTGAAAACTATAGTCCAAAATAATTTTTACAAACATTTTTACAAACATGTACACACATTTGAAAATAATTTTGCAAAGGTTTTCCAAACAGTATATATAGTTTTTTCAACTATTTTTGCAACCATTTTCAACCATTTGCAAATAGTTTTTCAAATATTTTATTTCACACAAAGAAAAAAATTCAAAACAAAACATTTTTACAAAGGTTGAAAATCATGAACAAAATGTTTTCCAAATAGTTTTCAAAATATTTTTCAAACGGATTTTCAAAATATTTTTCAAACATTTTCCCCTAACTTATTAATCAATAAATACAAAAAGAATTTGAGGAATAATAACATCTTTTTATTAAATGTATTTTTCATGAATTTTAAAGAATTATTAGCCATAATTATTAATAAAAATATGAAAGTATGAGTTATGGCTAAAGTATATACGTAGTATATAAGACCCCCCTATACTTAGCTTGAGCTATGTCTTCATAGATCATAGAGAAAAGAGGAGACATAACTCGTACTGAGTATAGAAAAGTCTAAAGAATAAAGAACGAATGAAGGAATGAATGAATGAATGAGAAGTTGACCGTCCCCCTATACTTAGATAAAATATTCCTATGTATAGCAGTCTGTATACAATGTAGAGAGGGTCAAGGGTGGGAATGAATATATCATACACAGATTGTCTCCCCCTATACTTAGGGTAAGATATCCCTATGTATAGACAAGAAGAGGAGACAATGGAGAGGATCGAAGAATGAAAGAAAAACCAAGGGTGTACACCCCCTATACTTAAGACAAAGTATGTCCAAAGTATAGAGGACTGACAACAAGGGGTGACACCTTTTTGGTAGAAAAAGAAAATAGGAAAGGAAAAGAAGAAAAGAGATCAGAAGATGGAAAAGAGATTAGAGAGAATGTATGCACCACTCCCCCTATACTTAGGGTAAAAGAAGCCCTAAGTATAGGAAACAACATGAGTGATGAAATGGAACTACGAATGAACACTTGGCTCATCCACCCCCTATACTTAGGACAAAGTACGTCCTACGCAAGGCAAACACGAGAATGGGTGGATGAGTAATACGGGAGATGGACAGAGATGAACAGAAGCGAATGTACAATAGAGATGGATGTATACGTGATCAAGAAGTAGAGAGCAAACCTTCTTGTGGGACCGTTGAGGAATGGATCTGGTATGGTTCAGGTCGATATCGCAGTCCACAGTGGACGGAAGACGATCAGGGTCGACACGGTGAAGGACCTCATTGGTCCTAGGGAGTGAAGGCATAGACGGGGTGGTGGAAGTAGTGCTGCTAGGTCTGGACTTGGGAGTCTCGCTGATATCAAAGTGGAACGGGACAAACTCATCATCATCGGAAGAAGTAAGGTCAGTGTTGTCCTGCGAGGTATCGTCCAGGTGAAAACAAAAAGGAACGAACTCATCAGTGGAAGTAGTTGAGCTCTGTTCGTCCTCTATAATCTCAACCGAATCATCTTTCTCATCAAAAGGTCTGAATTCCTAAATGAAAGCAACAAGATCAAATTCGGCCTTAGTCTCATCAGTATCTGCCCTCCGCTCAATGGTATCGATCGTGTAAATCCCATGGATGTCATCAACACATCGCCAATCATAGGAAGCAGAAACACAAACGTCTATGCTTTTCGAATCTTCCTCCATGGATAGGAATTCTCGGGTCTCATCATCGATCATAAAGAAAGTCTCTTTGATATCCGCATAAAGGTCATAGGCCTCAGGATCAGCCAGAATATGTGTAGTCACATCAGGTGCAGGTCTCTGGTTGGTAGTAGGTGCGGTGATCAACACATCACTCTCATCAACAGGACAGAAGCAAATCTCTCCTGATCCATAATCAATAATGACCCTCGCAAAGGCAAGGAATGGTCCTCCCAGGATGATTGGAGAATGCTACCCTGTGGAGATCTCCATGGGCAAAACGACAAAGTCAACATGGTAGCTCATGCCCTGAATCGAAATGACGATGTTTTCAAGGATACCCTTCGTCTCTTTATAGATCCATCAGCGAACTGAACAATCATCCTGGTTTTCTTGAGAGGCCTTAAGTGAAGAGACTGTACCAGTGAGAAGGGTATAATGCTAATCGAAGCACCACCATCTAGGAGAGTGTAGTCACATGTGGGGTCAGAGATGGTGCAGCTAATGAATGGTGTGGTAGTGTTCTTCTTCCTAGGAATGGGACGGTGTGTGATGGCGTGGGCAGTGGCCATGGTCAAAATATGATGCTCAGATCTGCTCCACCGCTTTCTCTTCTTGGGAAGAGGAGCAAATAAATCGATCATGTCCTGCTGATGTGGGGCACATATGATCTCATGAATGGTGACCGCCACTTCGAGTTCAGTCAACAATTTTTTTTAATTTTTGGACCTCCTACATACAAGGGAGGAAGTTGGAATCATCATTTACACGAGGCATGCCGAGAGCAATCTGTACAACGACATCCTCGGGGTCAAAGGTGGGACAGAGTGTGAGTGCAAGTGTTGTTAAATGATCTGGCACGTGGTAGCTCTCCTCACAATTCGATTCAACCAAAGGTCTCCCAAACTCTTTTTGGATTTTGTTTTTTTTCTCTTTTTTTGAATTTTGGGCGATTGCAAGCTCCCATGATAATCCTCAAATGATTCCAAAGCATCAATGTGGCTCTTATTCATGTAGGTAAGGTTGTTAATCCTCAAATTCATTTACTCCATGAACTGGGTCAGGGTCTCAAGTGTGGACATCATAAGAGGTGACTCCAACAGGTTAGTCTTGGGTGGATGTGATGGTGGAAAATACGGAGGTGGAGATGGGTGTCGGTAGAAGTCTGAGTCCTGATACTGTGGCTGAGGCGGGTATGTACAAAAATCATAAAAAATTGGAGGAGGATCCTCCTGATAAAAGGGAGGAGGACCGACTGGAGTGAACGAGGGATCCTCAAAGTCCGGATAAAAATAGCTCCAGGGGTCCATCTCAAAAACAAAAGGAAATGATCGAGATAGAACGTAGGACAAATCAAGAGAGTGAGAATAAAGGCACAAGTGCGCAGAAGCGATCTAGAGTGCACACAAACAAGCACAAACAAACTCACATAAGACAAACCCTCAATTCACCTACTCAACTCGATAGAGACCGTAAAATGCAGTCTTTTTATCTTGTCTGTTTTTAGAGTTAGGTGAAAAGTCAAGAAGTTGCGCAAACACTTAGGGGCTAAATTGGGATTTTGGTGCTAGTCCTTAGTGTGTTGTGCAAGCAATGTAAAATGAAGACAATGAGGGGATTACTCGCCCCAAGACAATATTTTTCCTTTTTGATCAATTTTAGGGTCGAGTAATGTTAGCAGTCCCAATTTTATTTGTTATCACTTTTTTTGGATTTTTAATAGAAAATGCACGATCCTATCGAAGAGTTGATTCCTTTAAGCACCTAGGTGATCAAAATCAGAGGTAGAGGAGCAGAAGAGCAATGCAAGCGGCCAATCGATGATGTATGCTAAAGCGTAAATGCTCACCTTGCCTCCAGCACTCAACTTGCAAGGATGCTTAACAGAATTGAAACCTGATCTATATGCAGATGCAAGCCGATGAAATCACCCTAGGGTGAGAAGATGATATTATCATGAAGAACAGTTTCAAAATTTGACTAGATCCAATCATCACTATAGGCACATGGAAATATAATAAGTGTTTGTACCTAGTGCTACGTAAAGCAGATCCGACAGCTAAGGGCTCAATCACATAAATAAAGAAAATAAAATCGGAAAACAAAATAAAAAGAAGCGATGAAAACCGTGAAAACCACAGTGAGCCCCCAAGTGTACAAATACTTAGAAATTGGGCCTGAGAGTCTCAAGTCTTGAGTCTCTGTATTATTACAATAATAGAGTTTCTTTCACTTAAATTACAAAAATAAATGCAATAAAATAAGCAGAGGCTCTATCTTCAAAAATCCCTCTACATCTCCTTGGTGCTAGGCTGGCAGGCTAGAGCCGACTTCACATGGGTGCGCTGGCGCCTAGGGTAGAGTTCCTCCCTCGATCTGTGGTGCCTCGCACAAAATCAACAAATAGATGGGTTAGACAACTCAACAAGATATATCAAAAATAATGAAAATAAATCAATACAAATATAGATAAATATTACAATCAAGCAAAAAGACGACCTAAGCGTTGTTGCTCCCCAGCAACGGCACCATTTGTTGAACATGATTTTTCACGGGTCTAAAGTATGTCTCACACAAGGCGGAGATGCAGTTGCCGTGCCGACCTGCAAGAAATCCCGATTAAAACAACAATTAACCCACAACAGAGATCAAACAATGAAAAGCGGTGCGGAGTTAAAACTTATTATAACTCTACAACGGATGTGTATAGTGTACAAGCATGTAGAGGTCGAACACAGGGAGAAAATAGGTAGATCAGAGCAAATGAAGCTCAAATGTGAATGTAATGCATTTGCATATAAGTGCTATTTTTTGTGGGTTTTAATTTTATATATTTTATTTTATTTTTAATTTGATATTTTTGTATTTTGATTTTTATTTTTTAATTTTTTTATTTTGTATTTACTTTTTATGTTTTATATTTTTTATATTTACTTTTTATTTAAAATAATATATATATGTATATATACAATAAGGGAAAGAGAGATATAATATATTTACAAAAAAGGTAAAAAATAAGCAAAATAGAGGAAATAAAATATTGTTGTGCTTTTTATATTTTTCAAATGTTTTTGTGATTTTTCTATATTTTTACTAATTTTTTTTTATATTTTTAATGTCAAAAATACTGAAAACAGTGAATAAAATAACGATCCGAAAATAAAATGGAGATAAAAATATTAAATAGTAACAAAAATTCTACAAATTAATTTTAAAATAAAGATAATAAAATAAAGGAAATTCAGAAATAGAAATTAGATTTTTAGGATTTTTTAGGAATTTTTACTACTTTCATAAAGGTTTTAGAGGTTTTGCAATTTTTATGGGGTTTCTTTTACATTTTAGTGATTTTTGGTCTGAAGATATAGGATGCAAAAACACATAAAATATAACTTTTTGGAATTTTTCAAAAACATTTTATAATTTTTATATATTTGTTAATGCAAACATGGATGAAAATGCAAGTTTTTGAATTTTTATAAATATTAAAATGCAAAATAAAAATATAACATGATAGGTCAATGCAACAGGAAGCTGAGGTAATTTTTTGGGATTTTTAGGATTTTATAGATTCATAAAATAAATAAAGGAAATAAAAAGAAATTACACTACTAATAGAATATTTCTTTAAATATGCAAAACTATCAAGGCCAAAGTGCAATTTTTCCACAAAATATATACTGCAATAAAACTTTGTGGACTAAATCATAAATCCAAGACCTACGGGGTTATTTGTGAAAAATTTCCAACGTCACGTGCAAACATCACGTGACCTGGCAAGGACCTCTTTGCAAATAACAAAAACTTGAGGGCTATTATGCAATTTTACCAAAAATATTACACTAAATTAAATTGTTTATGAACTAAATATAAATTCGAAAAAGGCCGAGGGCCCTTTTGCAAAATGGCCACACACCTCACGTGCGCGAGTCACGTGAGGTGACGTCGCCAAGGACCTTTTTGCAATAATACAAACTATGGGGTCCTAAATGCAAATTATCTGAAATAAAATACATGGTAGATGAATGTTTCGGTCTTAATATTTAAATACAAAAATGTTTAGGGTTGATCGGGCAAAATACCCAAAGCACTAGTGGGAACGGACGATTCTGAATATCCCACTAATGCCACGTGCTTGCACGAGGTCCCACGATACCCGTTTGCTACCGAAGGCCACAATTAGATCCCGCACAGATGATCCAACGATGCTGGTGCAGTGAGATCTAACAGCTGCTGAGCAATTTGGGGAGCCCCCTTATTCTAAAGGTGAAGAAGGCCCGACGAAGAATCGGGTAGAACTCTACCGAGGCGAAGTTCCTCCAGCCTTCTCGCACCTCTCCGGCGGTCTTCAACGCTTCAAAATGGCTCCTGGAGCTTCCTAGAGTGATCCCTAATCGGTCGGTGACCGCAAAATGGCTTGGGAGAAGCCGGAGGTCCACCGCGATGTGAAGGGGTGAGGGGTGCTCCAGGTTGCTCGGTCTCCTTCAAAATTCGAACCCCTACTGGGGTCTTAAGCCTCTAGGTCCTGCAAATTAAACTCAGACGACACAATGGGGGTTCTGGGGGCTCATCCGAATGGTGATGGATAAAAGGGGCATCGGGTGGAAGGTTCACTGGAGCGGGGCTCCGACGAACTCAAATGAGCGAAAGTGAAGCGAAAATCCACGCTAAAATCGATAAGGAAATACAAGCAACCTGTGTAGAAATTAAAACTAATAGGAAAATGGAGAAAAAACACCTCATGTTGACCAGCAAGCCAACAGGATAAACCTCAACGCCGGAGGCTGGCGAAGGTGGTGGAAGCTCCTCCCCGGCAGCCTAACCTCGCCTCCCAATGGTCGGAGAGATCCATGTCACCTCTTTCAATCCAGGGCCAGTAGGAGCGAAGCTAAAACGGTCAAAGAGGGTTCAATTTGCAAAAGGGGCAGAAGGGTGGTATTTGTACAGAAGGCGAGAGCACTCCAAAGATCGAGACGTAGAGGTCAGATTCATGATCCACAGCCCAAGGAGAGCCCCCGACGTGAATCCTCGATCCAAGGGGATTAAAAGTCAAGAAGAAAGTGTCATGAAAAGATGAAGGAGCCGACCTCGATAAATCCGCAAAGACGGATAGAAACCAAGGTTCTGACAGGTCGCAAGCAATGGGTCAGAGAGTTGACCCGCGGGTCAACTCTCCCACCCTCCTGGTTGGTCCATGTGGACCAACCAGGAAAAAGCCTAGAAAAAATGTTTTGTTAATTCATTTTAAAATAACAAATGAATTTATTGATTTTTGGTTATTAAATAAAAAATGTTTATTATTTTATAAATTATTTTTATGATATTTATTTATTTTTTTAGATGTATAAAATTACAAGTTACCTATTCTGACCTATATAGGTATATTTATCTATATACTTTAATATTTTATTTTTATTTTGTATATTTTATTTTATTTATTTTGTTTATACTTATTTTTATAAACTTAAATATATTTTTATTTAATTTTTCTGATGTATTTTATACACTTAAATAAATAGAAGTATTTATTGTATAGGTTTGCTTATAGGTATTATACCTATGTATTTTATACATGTATTTTATTTTTGTATTTTCTTAATGTTTTTATTCCTATTTTAATATACACATATATTACAAATAATATTTACACTATTATAGAAATATAAAATTATAAAAATAATGAATAATAAATAAAATGAACATTTTAATCTCTATAAGTATACAATCGGGGTCCAAAACCTAACATTCAAACCATAACTCAGAAAAATATGAAACCACCTTCATTAAATAGCTTATTAGAAATTATATAGATTTTGATACATTTTGAGTTTTTATTTGAGAGATACAAGTATGGGAAGTTGAGATTTTGGAAACTTATTCAAATCATAACTTTTTATCTGTATATTATTTTTGTGTGAAATTAATTTTGTATTTTTCAATATTTAATTATCTACAACTTTGGTGTACAAAGTTTCTTTATTTGAAGTATAAAAAGTGGAACTAAATATAGGTTCCAAAATGAATAAAGAATGAATTAAATAAAAGGGATTTTTATGGTTTCTGGCCCTTATCTTCCCCTACTTTATTCCTTACCGACCTACTCATCAAGATGCCTAGGTCTCAGGGTTTTGGGTCATAGAATATTTGCAATATTTTATTCTTTTTCTTTTCTTTTCTTTATTCTATAATTTTGGCTTTAAAAACAATATTTTATACAATATTTATACAATAATGCATGGATCAAAAAATACATGAATTAATGCTATTTACACGCATTTACTAGGGTTTTTGAGGCCAAAGTGATAGAATAAAGATGATGAAATGGAGATTCATCATGCGTGAAGATCGTAACAAAGCTAACGAAGTGGTCAAGGTATGGTGAAGGTGCGTGGAATGATAGTAAAAAATGAAGAAATAAAGATAAAACTAAGATAGTGATCACTTGGAGAAGGATATGACACTAGGAGAGACTCAAGGTTATGGAGACAGGCATGAGAGCAGAGCTTGAAGCTCTTGGAGTGTTGCTCGAAGCCTTGGTGAAGGGCTGAGCTTGAGTAGCTCAAAGGTGGAGCTACAACTTGGTTTGACGACCAAGGATCATGTCAACGATGAATTGTCATTCGTGTCTCTCTATCACTCACTCTTTCTATCACAAAGACAGGGAACGAAGCTTAGAGCTCATGCACTCAAGGGTGGATGGCTGAAATTGCACTGGAGACGAGATATAAAAAGAGGACTAAGGGTAGTTTCATGCGGTCGTCATGGGGGTTTGACTGCCCCTCCACTAACCGACAATTTGATGAGGGAAAGGGACAAATGGCATGCAAAGGAGAGGGAAGTTGGGTCTTCGACCAGAAGGTGGAATGGTGGAAAATGGTTGACTATAGGAGCTTGAATAAATTAGAGAAGAAGGGATTGCTAGTGTACATCTTGAGGGGAGTGGTTGACTGTAGGTTGAAGACACGTGATGATCATTGGATCAGATGATCTAACAGTCAAGGAGTCGGTGGAAATGTATGGTCTTGATGAGATCAAGCTATCTCATCAAACAGTGTAAGGCATGGCACAGATGGGCGGTCCAGATTGAAGCACTCAAGCACCAATGGATGGTTGAGGAGTGAGGAAGGTGGTGAGAGGAGAGGCGGGCCACGTGGGAGGCCCAGGGGGCGCCATGTGATCCATTGAAATAAAACAAAAATAAGAAAGATAAATATAAATAAGAAAGAAATGTCTACAAGCTTCAAAATAAAATGTGTTCAACATAAAAGTTTTAGTTATTTTTGAGACCTACAACTTTCATGTAGAACTCAAAATGAAAACAAATAATATATACATGATACGATTTTTATAAGTATTTTTAAGTGAATAAAAATACTCTTCTTAAATACTTTTTGTATTTTTTTGTATTTTAATAAATAATTACCAAACAAATATATACAACATTAAACTAAATTTTATGGCATTTTTATATCGAGGAAACACATCAAATAAAGTAATACAAATAAGGTTATTTATGTACGCACAATTAGGGAAAATTAATTTTAAAAAATGTTAGTATTATAGTAATAAAAAAGTATTTTATAGACCCGTGAATTCACATGATCAGTGACCAAGGCCTACTCGAGGAGCACCTGATCATTCAATGCTACCTCTCCGCACCCCGTAGAAGGTCCCTCATGTGCCTCACCAGTGGAGCAGTTGATGTGCTTTCCCTGAAATTCATGTTCTAGATATAATAAGGTATAATAATCAAATAATAATATGATAAATCATAGATTTTTATCCCCTATACTTAAACCTTGCTCGTCCTTGTGCAAATAAAGAATGAACAAGTTGGATTAATCCCTGTCTATGAATATGAAATGCAAGATGATCTGTTAAGAACTCTCGATTTTAGTGGTCCTCAAATTCTAAGCTAAGTTAATCTTTAGTCAAAAGATATCCAACTTCCCTAATCATGAGATTCTCTTTGTACACATATATAATAAGGATATGACATTAAGTGTGGACGATAGTCAAGAGCAAAGCCAAAGCGTCATCCAAAGTTCCAATCCAAGAGACTCTCCGAAGAACCCAATCCTCAACACAAGGGAATAAATCATTTCTTGCATCCAATTCACCATCTCTTTAGTTGTCAGTCTTAAAGTGCATATAGAATGCAAGTTGATGGAGGGCATATGTCTGTGTATTTTCATCTCTCCATCTAATTGGAATAAGGATCCTCCCGAGCGTCTTATTACCCACACTTGTATCCTTAGTTGGAGATCAGTGTGTACGTTAAGAGAATCTTGAGTCGTCTGCACTTGTTTTCCTGAGAATGCATCGTGGTGTGACTTTTTTGAATATCTGTTATACCTTCGACCCCAATAGTTGTATAACTATAATGATGAAGAGCCCTTTCTGGGTGCTATCCTGACTCATAAAAGCCTAAGATAGTGGTCCAAGTGGACACTTGAAAGGTTGGGAGCACTCACCTTCGGTGGAAGATCTTTTAATTGTAACTTTCTAGTATAAGAACTTTTCTTTCATCATAATTTTTTATCTATTTTTGGCTAGCTCCACCACTTTTACCAAGTTGGCGCACACTGATCGACATTTTTATTTAATTTCATCAAATCATAGCACTTTGAACAATATCATATGATAGTACAAGAATCTTGTTCTCATACGGGCTAAAGTTTTTGACTATTAGGTTTCATGAAGCCCTCATAGATTATATCCCATTCTCAAGTATCATAAAATAAAACTCAAACTTAATTCTCTCATCCCAGTTCATCAAGTGAAACAACAACTCATCTCATCATAACTGCAGTCGTGCTTGTGAGGTGCTGATCATATTCTTAAGGTAGAGACTAAGTATGCAATATTGCATGCATATCTTTGAAACTAAAGAAATGTGAATAATTAAGTCATAGTCCCTAATGACTATTGCTGGTTAACTCTAAATTATAGGACCACAGAAACCAAGTATTCTAAAATTCACAAGTCATGTGTGAATGCGTAAGTATCATAGACTAAGCCAACTTATTAGTTAGTTTTTGTATTTTTCTTCTTTTTTGATTTTTTTTAATTTTTTGTAAGTATAACAAAACAAGGTGTCAAAACAATGTGTACCATTTTCAAAATGATTTGTAAAACATTTGTACAACCCATGTTAAATATATAAAAATTTTCCAAACATTTTACGACTCATTTTTTAAAATTAGTTTCAAAATACACATACCCATAGCCCATAATAATATGCACAAAATGTAAAAGTACAAGCTATGTATTAAGTACATATGCAAATGTGTACGTACACACCCTGTACTTAGCTTGTTCCCTGTCCTCATGGCACAAAGTCGAATGAAAGACATAGCTTGTACTAAGCATACAAAGGAGTAAAAATACAAGGAGAGAAACTGGTACGAACCTCATATACTTAGGCTTTAGATAGCCTAAGCATAGGACATGTGTGAAGGTTATGGGAAAACCTTAAATGCATCATGGAAGCGTGAAAATCACATCATATGAGATCGGGAGCGACTAGTCACAATAGTAGCTCATGGTATCAGCTTTTTTTAAATTAAAGAGATGAAAATAAAAGGTTTGCGCTACCCTTCTGTTTATACTATTTATAATTTCCATGGATCACAATCCATGTGCACACAAATCAATGATTGACATTAATTTGTGTTTTCAATCAATGACCATGATCTTGTTGTGTTTTAATTATCGAAAACAAATTTGTTGACTTCTAATTAAATTAAATATATTAAAATCAATCAATATATATCTATTTAAATCACACCTACAAAGATGGAATAAATTGGAAGGAGAGACCTTCCTTACATAGAGTGGATGGCCACAACTTGACAAATCAAGTGTGGCCATCCACTATCCATGCGAGGAAGGTGCAGTCCACATTCCAATTTCATGTGATCTCGTATCTCACATTATATTCCACATTTGCAACAACTTTTATTGCATAATTATTAACCAAAATAATTCCAAATTATTTTGTCATAATTTCAATCATGTTATTAACAAATTATGAATCATACACACATCCAAAATAAAATGTATATTACATTTGCAATTAATTGTTAAATGTGAGTCCAATTCACATAAACTATTAATCCGTAAATGCAAATCACAATCATTTCTACCTACCATATTATAAATCACATTATAATATCCATGAATAATATGGATAATGCTATCCACATTATTCGCATCCTTAATAATTTAATCACATTCAATAATCTTGGATGTTCATTCTCATGAGCTTAAATAATATGAATCAAATTTATATTATTCATAATAATTAAATCACATATAGTTATTCATTTTGCTCAATACTCGGATATAAAATCAATAATGGAATCATTCTTGAACTACTTCAAGAGTAATGCTCTTTCTCTGCAGTTACTTGGAGATAAGGACATGGAGATTGTATATTCTACGTTTAGAGACTTGGATATTGAGATCACATTTAAAAATCAAATAAAGGGCACCTCTGATAGATGCTTGATTAAATCAAATCTATAAATCTAATCTTTTCATTGCATCTAGATCACATTCAGATAATTGTTCAACATTTGGATCAAGATTAGATCACTTCTCTACTAAGAGGAATCACTAAAATCGAGACCTATTTCATCGCCCCCTCGGAATGGAAGCATCATGGTTATACAATATTTATGATCACATCACACTCAGGTATTCCTAATTCCTGTACATCCTTCTTACTGGAAGATTTAGAATAAACCCAAAGTTTTAGATCAATTTAGACTGCCTTCTTCAGGGTTTTATCATTAAGGTTCTCATTTGATTATTGGGAGTTGGTATCGGTCATATACTTTCCAAAAGAATATATCATACCAAGGTATTGGACATATACTTTCCAAAAGCATATATCAAACCTATAAATTCTGTCAAGCTTCCAAAGTAAGATGACCGTGCACGGAATTTGCTTCCCAATATCTCAAGAGTCAGCTTATGTCTTCCGATTTAATATTGAACTTGTATGATGCCTTTGAGAGATCGTATTACTCATATGCCCACATATGCACACCGGCTCTCCTATGTATAGACCTTTATTAGGCCATCAATCTATCGGTCTCTCAAATGTTTATACTTAGACATATATCAATACATTTGTATCTGGTTAGAGAATGCATGCCTATATCGTGACAACATACGACATAGGACTTGGTTATCTCGATCTCTTTAAGTCGACTCTTTGACCTAACTTATCTAACACCTCCAAATCTCTATTCCTATGCAGATGGCCTACATAAAGAGGTAGGTCAAATATCAGTCAAAAGAGAAAGGACATCCATCTCCTACCCAGGTTGGAGATTAATTCTTAATAATCATTTGGTGGTGCTTGATGACTCCTTAATCTAACTCTTTAAATATTATTCCAAGCTCTAGACTTTATGATTCAACTTTTGGATCAACAGATGTATGATCATTAAGATGGCCATGGTACAAAGCCCTAATTGTACGAACGAACCTATTATGCAAATTAGTTATTTTTCATTTCAGATCAGGGAATGAATTTGCAATAACATCTATTGCATAATGGCTCGTTGTGGGCTCACATGTCCAACAATGTCCCACTAATGGGCTAATATTTAAACCCACACTCATGTGCTAATCACAATCTATTTAGAAAATATCTAGGTAAGCTGACTAGTCACTTTGTTCCTAAGAGACTATGACAAGTCCTTTTATGGTACTTGCATATCTCCTAGTAAACAGTGCTCACATCCATTGTGAATGTTGCATCTTATGCAACCAATACTCAATCTTGAAGTTGTTATAGTGTCCTTGATACTATAACTCAATAATTATTATAACCAGTATGTAATTTATATTATCCTTATTAGAATGCCCTTATCACTGGAGATCTTTATCTCCTAAGACTAATACCTAGTCTTATGCCTTATAAAGCATATGTAGTTAAGACCTTTTATATCACTATCTATAAAGTCTTAAGTTCTTGAAGATAACAATTTGAGATCACTATCTCAAAAATCTTGTCATCTATGAAGGTGTTCTTATTATTGTAATCAAGTGTTTAGCTCCATAGTAGGATTAACAATAGTTTACTACTTCCACTGCATGGCAGACATCTGGCTTTTGTATACATCTAGCATACACCAGGCTTCTCATAACCTATGCGCATGGGCAAGCAGTTTTAGCATTTACTTCATCAACTCTTTGAGATGATATCCCTTTAGACAGGTCAGTACCATATCTTAAGGGAAAAAAGCCTTACTTGGAATTTTCCAAAAATGGAACATGTCCAAAGTGTACCTCTAATGTTATGGTCCCAATACCCTCCTCACTTTTCACCTGAACATCTTCATAACTAATATCTAAGAGGTATCCTTAAGATCATATCTCAAGGTATGGAATATCCAGATCATAAAACACTTACTATCATCCTTATATCATTCCAAATGATTATGATTTTATCTACATCTTAGCATGATGAACACGATGGCACTCATACTAAGCTTTATATGGCTCGTCAGGATTTTGTATGAAATCATAACCTTTATAATTCATTAAATCTTATGTTTCTACGACTAAAAGCTTATTTGAGTATGATGGAGTTCCTTTAGCTTACACATCTTTCCTTCCTCAACTGTGAAGCCCTAGGGCTATTTCATATGAATATCCTCAAAGTGGTATGCATAGAGGAATGCCATCTTGACCTCCACCATTTAGATTTCATAGTCATGTTGTGTAGCTATAGTTAGCAATATTCTGATTGATTTAAGCATGGTCACTGAAGAGCAAGTCTCATCACAAGCAATGTCATCTCTTTATGTGTATCTCGTGGATACGAGCTGTGCTTTGAAGGTCTCTACCTTCTCATCAGTTTCCCTCTTTCTCTTGAAGGTCCATTTCCACCTACCAGGTTTTACCACTTATAGGTGGATCCTCGAGGGTCCATATATAACATTTTTATATAAAGCATACTTTAGACTTTATTGCTAACATCCAACTCACCATGTAATGATCCTTAGAAGCTTCATCATATGAAGTCAGATCATTGTCAGACTTAGCTGACACATGGAGTCCATCCTCAAACTCATTTTAAGAGGTATGAGTGTTTCATATTTAAGTATCCCTTTAGTTTCTGATTTTAGGAGCCTCACTATCTTCTCAAAATTCAATGAGTTCCTTTACTTCACTTTCCTCTTGATTCAAAAGAAATTCATCCTCTAAGAATCATATTCTTGAGATAAAATCTTTTAAGATCATCGAAGACATAAAGTATGTATCCAATACCATTATTTATTTTCCTAATGAAGTAGCACTCTCATGTGCTAGATTCCAACTTACGTGCATCCATGACAATGTTATGGACCAAGCAACCCTAAATCCTCAAGTGTCCAACACTAGGTTAGTTCCAAATTATAGCTTATGAGGGTTTTTAAATTTAGATTTGCATGTAATCTTATTAAGATATATATAGTAGTCTCTACTATACATATGCCTAGAGACTAATAGGTAATTATGCTAAGATTCAGTGTTGATTAAATCATGTCACACATGATCCAATTGCATCTCCCTACAATGCTATTGAGTTTATGTATATTAGGAGGAGTGAGATAGGAATGATATTTATATCTTCATATGGTATTCCTTGAATTCATCTAATAGGTACTTGCTACCTTGGTTATATCAAATTCATTTTATCTTCCTTCAAATTTTGGTTGTAAACTAAAATTATGAACACTGAACATTCCAAAGGTTTCCAAGATGAAGGTAAAGAAATCATATCACAAATATTCATCAATAGATAACACATATCATTAATGTTTATTATGATATAGATGATCTGCATAGATCAATATGTATGAAATCTTGAATGCCTTGGCATCAACACCATTCCCTTATAAGGATGTATTGGACATTTTTTTACTCTGAATACAATATTCACAAGTATATAAGATTTGAAATTTTAGATAATCTAAAGTTTCATCTCTTACTAGTCTATTGATTTCATCAATAGAATATGTTCAATGCTTGATGCTAGATCATTGTCAAATGATCTTTATCCTCCTATTGATATTTTAAGGTTTAATTTAAAGTATCAGAAATGATAATGAACCATTCATTAATTTTCTAATCTAGTAGAGTCCTCTAGATGTTAGATTATGATCTGAACTATATCCATCATAATTCTTTATGATAGGTCTATTCCAGAATTCATGTTTATTTCCAACAAGTAGAAATAAACGATGAGTGTATTCTAATATGTTGGTCACTGAGACATTCTCTAAGACTAAGAGCTCTCCCACTGGAAATATGAAGTCTATCTATCTAATAGATATTGTTGCAATAATTGTATCAACATCCATTTGGATGACTATTAAACCTTAAGATCAATATTTCTAGTCTTCTTAAACATATGCAACCAATTGCAAGTGTTACTAGAAGAATGAGATGCAATTATTAGACTTTGATCTTATCTAATAAGCAAGTCAATATCAATAATTATATGCAGATGTATAATATGTCGATGCACTATCCAAGTCCTTCTCTATGGATTCAGAGTCTAAATAGTCATACTATCATTACATGAGCTTGTTACAGTATTGACATTCATCCAACTCTTTGGATGTCATATGTATGGAAGTTGTAGAAGTACAATCAACTCTTTGAGTTTCCTTCTTACGTGGGTCAGACCCATGCTTCCACAGTGCTTCCTTCATTTATAAACAACCAATTCTTAAGACAAAGGAACTCTTATGTTTAATTCAATTTTTTTCAATATAAGAGTATTTCAACATTTAAATATGCTTCATTTAATTCATACAATATGAATCTTATGAATCTTTGTGAATGACTTGAGTATAGATAGTAGAATGATGACATTCATCATATCTTCATCCATCTTAACTCTTAAATACTTTGGTTCAGTTAGGCACTCAAATATTTTGAGTACATCATCTCTTATCGATCTACCATTTAACATATTGCAATGAATCATGTCATTGATGATTAAACATTGAGAGCACATATGTATGCCAAAACATCTTCTTGGGTTTTATAAGTATTTCCGATAATATGATCATCATCGATATGATAATTCCAAAGCACATTCGATGAGAGATCAAGACTAGATAGACATACAAACTCAAGGTTATTGTCCTATTATTCTATTTAATCTTTATTCCTTATCATTATGAGGAAACTTGCATATTGCAGCCACATAAATTATGTGTCCAATTACAAGTGAAATATCTTGATCATGAATCCAATCCATGATATTTGATCGGTTATCATTGGGTATAGTATTGATTGGGTTTAATGTAGGTTATCTGAAATAAGATAATTTACTTTAATAGATATTTTACTTTGATTTAGGATTTTTATATCAAAGATGTCTTGCTTTGTCAACTCTGAAAGTTCATTCCCTTATTCACTTTGAAAGTAAGAGATATACTTACCAATATATCTCAAGCAAGATCTGGGATCGCCTTTCTTACCTTTGTCACATCACAATAATACGAGAAACTATAACTAGGATAAAAAGAAGTGTGAACTCATTCCGCCTTCGAAGTCCAACTTGCATTTCCCAATTTGATCTTAAACACTCAGGCCCACCGCCCCCCCAAGATGATGTTGACCTGTCGTTAATTGAACCAACCGTCAACATGAATAGAACTTGCTACGTGCAATCCAATATCACACCAATAATAATAGGATAACATTAGGGTCACTATGCATGCGACCTTCCTCTTTCAAGAAGCAAAGATCCCGATCCACGTGCGCTTGTATGTAGAGCTGTCACTTTAGACAAGCATCTCCTATATACAATCCATGGTGACGGAACCCTTTGCCTTTACGGGAGACCATGGATGCCACTTATGTGATCCTTGGTATCATGTTCAAATTCTAATTAATCATTATGAATGATATTCACATAATTAATCATTCCAAGGTAATAATTCATAATAGAGTGTTTATTTAACTGGATCTAATTGATTTAATCATATTATATCAATTATCAATCTCATTAATCAACCATCAAACAATCTTGATTATTACTTGAAGGATAGTATAATCTCAAAATATGTATTATTCAAATTTTAATAATCAGAAAAATACCTCATGATTATTTCAAGCATTATACTTTCCTTACCTTCTGTCATGGCCATAACGCACAGTGGGACAGACTGCTCACGGAACAACTTGCTACCCCAACGATCCTTGACTAGACACCATATCTGCCTCATGTTAGGATAATGTGATTTGATCATATTGTATTTTAGATGATATTCAGTCTTTCAACTGAAGTTATACCATATAATATTTATCAAAACCATTTTTATTAATATTATAAGGAGATTTGTTAGACAAATCTTCAATCCTATTCAAGTATCAATGTTTGTTGGAAAGATTATTATAACCAAGTCGATCAAGATCAATAATCTTATCACGTTGGTTATGGTCATTCAAAAAATAATCACCTTTATAAAATATTTTACAAACATTTAATAACTAATTATTCCAGGTGATTAACCATTAATTTCCATGAATTTATTGAATAACAATAACAAGATTCTTGTTCAAATTTGTTAAGTTTCTAATAGTGACACATGTTTACAAAAACTAACGAATCTTGAGCATATAAACTTCGAACCGTTCAAACTAAATTTTCTTTGTATGACAAGTGATATAAATGCAAGTGATATACAAGTGATATACATGCATTTGAAATAGAATCCAAGTGATATACATGCATTTTTAGGTGTTTTAAAACCATGGTTATCTCTTGATTACATTCTAAAATACCATTCCCGTAACAGTGGACACATGTCTACTAAAACAATCATAACTTGAGCAAACAGATTCCAAATGACACAAACTGAAATCCTACTATTTGCTATAAAAATGGAAAACATAATCCAAACAAGAACCACATGTTTTAATGCATTAAACAGTATGGAAAAATCACACAAACATGGTTGCGGGAACAAAATGTGATGAAAATTCGCACAACCAAAATTGACCATGTCATCTTAGGTTTATGGATCATAACTGAAACATCCAACCTATTGATCTGATACCACTTGAATATTATGAAAAAAACCATAAGGACATCACGGAAGCATGAATATCGCATCATATGCGATCATGAACTACTAGTTGCACTACTTGCTCGTGACATCGGAATTAAAAAATATTAAAGCAATGAAATTACATGATCCAAGAACACTTCTCGAATTGTTTCATCAAAACCTCAAAAAAGATATAGGCCTCTTAAAAGCATAATTGTGATCATGTCTCTAAAGTAAGAGACCTCCCATCGCAAGTTCGATCCAATGGAGGAGACACTTGTGAGCGCGTTGATGAAATGTGTGATCCTCGCAATCCATTTTGATGATCAAAGAGTCGAATCTCCTGATGTGGTATCACAAGATCCAACGTCTTCCTCATGAGCAAGGTGGATCGAAGGAGACGGAGATCCACGAGCAGTCGAAGCGGCAACACGATGACGTAGCGGTGACGATTATGACTCTCTCTAGGGCACCAAGGTGAACGATCACAATGAGAGAGTAGACATGTAGAGAGAGAGAGAATTATGTACCATGTTTTATGTCAAAATAAAAGTCCAGGGCTACACTTCTATTTTTACTATTTTGTATGTCCATGGATTACAATCCATGTCCACACAAATTAAATGGTTGAGATTGATTTGTGTTTTCACTCAATGGCCATGATCTTGTTGCATATTTATTACCGATAGAAAATTTGTTGTATTTTCATTAAATTAAATACATTGAAATCAATCAATATATATTAATTTAAATCACACCAACACCGATGGAATAAATTGGAAGGAGAGAGAGTGCCTCCTTCCTGACATAGAGTTGACGACCACAACTAGACAAATCAAGTGTATCCATCCACCATCCATGTTAGAAAGGTGCACTCCACATTCAATTTCATGTGATCTCATATCTCACATTATATTCCTCATATGAAACAACTTATATTGCATTATTATTCACCAAAATATTTACAAATTTTTTTGTGTTAACTTCATTCAAGCTATTAGCAAATTGTGAATCATATTCACACATCCAAAATAAAATGTAAATTACATTTTCAATTAATTGCTCAATGTGAATCCAATTCACATCAACTATTAATTCGTAAATACAAATTACAATTATCTCTCTACCATATTGTAAATCACATTTATAATATCCATGAACAATATAGATAGTTCTATCTTCATTATTCACATCCTTGATAATTAAATCACATTTAATTATCTTGGATGTCCAGTCTCATGAGACCAAATAATTTGAATCAAATTCATATTATTCATAATAACTAAATCACATTTAATTATTTATTTTGCTCAATGTTCAGATACAATATCAACTTTGGAATCATTCTTGAACTTTTTCAAGGATAATGCATTTTCTCCCCCAACTACATAGAGATAAGAACATAGAGATTTTACGTTCTATGTATAGTGACTTGGATATTGAGATCACGTCTCAAATCCAAATCAAGGGGATCTCCCATAGATGTTTGATTAAATCAAAACCATAAATCTAATATCATTGCATCTGAATCACATTCAGATCACTGTCCAACGTCTGGACCAAGATTATATTACTTCTCTACTGAGAGGAGTCTCTAAAATCCAAACATGTTTTATCACTCCCTCAGAAAGTAAGTTTCATGGTTATACAATCGTTTATGATCACATCATCCTCAGGTATTCCTAATACATGTACATCCTACATACTTGAAGACCTAGAATAAACCTGAAGTTTTAGATCAATTTATATTATATTCTTCAAGGTTTTATCATTAAGGTTCTCATATGATTATTGAGAGTTGGTATCGATCATATCCCTGTAAAAGCATATATCATACCTAGGTATTGATCATATACTTTCTAGAAGCATATATCAAACTGACAAATTCTGTCAACCTTCCAAGGTGAGACGACTGTGCACGAAATTTGATTCCCAATATCTCATGATTGAGCTATGTATTTTGGATCATTATTCAAACTGTGTGATCCCTTTGAGAGATCGTATCACTCATATGACCTTGTATGCACACTAGCTCACCGATGTATAGACCTTTATTAGGCAATCAACCTATTGGTCTACCAAACGTACATACTTAGATATATAGAAATACATATGTCTCTGGTTAGAGAATGCATGCATATATCATGATAGAATACGACATAGGACTTGGTTATCTTGATCTCGTTAAGTCAACTCTTTGACCTTATTTATCTAACACATCTGAATCTCTATTCATATGTAAAGGACCTACATCAAGAGGTCGATCAAATATCAGCCAAAAGAGAAAGGATTGCCATCTCCTACTTAGACTGGAGATCATCTCTTAATAATCATTTGAAAGTGCTTGATGAGTCATCAATTAAACTCTTTAGATATTCATCCAAGCACTACCCTCTATGATTCAACATTTGAATCAACAATTGTATGATCATTAAGATCGCCATGGTACATAATCCTAATTGTACTAAGAGACATATTATGCAAATTAGTTATTCTACATTTCATATCATGGAATGAATTTGCAACTACATTTATTGCATAATGGCTCGTCGTGGACTCGCTTGTCCAACAATGAGCACTAAGGGTAAGGATACGAAAGAATAAAATAGAATGGCATGTATGATAAGGGCTTGGCAGTGTACAAATAAGAGAAAGGGTTCCCCCTATTCTTAGGCTTTAAATAGCCTATGTAAGGAGTGAGTATCTACAAAAGAGGAAATCGAAGCTCTAAAAGAATGAATAAATCAATCGTATGTGCGTAAGAAAGAATTAGTGAATCATCTCAACTGTTGAATTCGGATTTGGCATCTTTATGAGGAATGGTCTAAAGTATCTACCCTATACTCACTCTGCATGAAGTAGATAACCTCAACTTAGATTAATCAATGAAGTTCTTCATCAGTTGTCCATTAACTAGAAAGGAACGTGTACCATATGTGAGATCGACTATCTCTACATTTCCATTGTTGTCTATTTCCTTAGCAATGTAGGGATTCGTCCATCTAGATCTGAGCTTCCCCATGGAACATCTTTAACTTGGTATTGAATAACAATACCTTTTGTCCATTGACAAAGTTCTTGCCTAATGTATAGGTCTTGCCACTTCATAACCTTTTCCTTATAGTTTAGACTGTGGTCATACACCCGCTTTTGGATTACCAAGCTCGTTCAGGTTCAAGTCATGACAAAGCTTCCCTAGGTGACAATTCCAATTCACTTGCTTGATTACCCATTCTGATTTGTCAATTAACTCTACGGGCAAATGGCATGGCTTGCCATAGATCACTTGGGAAGGTGAAGTACCGAGTGGAATCTTGTAGGCCATCCTATAAGCCCACAAAACATGGTCCAATAGCTAGGACCACTTCTTCCTATCATGATGAACTAACTTTTGACAAATGCTCTTCACCTCTTTATATGAAATCTCTACCATGACATTGGTCTGTGTGCGGTAAGGACTAGTAACTCTATGCTCAAATCTATAGTCCTTAGCCAATGATCGAATGTCTCAGTTGACAAATTGGCTTCCCCCATCAGAAATCAAAGCCTTTGGGAACCCAAACCAAATGATGATATGGTCCTTTACAAACTTAAAGACACTATTACTGTCTAAAGATCGGGTTGGGATAGCCTCCACCGACCTAGAGAAGTAGTCAACCACCAACTAGATGTACTCATGTCCTTGGCTATTGGGAAAGGAACCCATAAAATCTAGGACCCATGCGTCAAAATCATCATCGAAAATCACCAGAAGCATAGGCATCTCATCTCTATATCCAACATCCCCTCCCATCCTCTGATAGATCGAGCACAATCGTACATAATCAATGGCATCCCTAAACATGGTGAGTAGTAAAATCCACATTCGAGTACCTTGTGCATGGCTCTCTTTCTTGAATGGTGTCCTTCGGCCTCAAGTGAATGACAATATGCGATGATACTATGGTATTCCTCCTAAGGAATACACCTTCTCCAAACACAATCTGGCCCTTCAAATAAAAGGAATGAATCCTCCCAATGGTATCTCCTCAAGTCTGACATCAGTCGGTCAATGCTAATCTAAGTAAAAGAATGAAGAACCTACTTGAAGACAAGATAGTTCACCATGTTACTGCATGAGTGAGTTAGTAACACAAATCGACTCATTTGGGACGATCTATCTAATCTACTCAGTATCAAGAGAATCTTTCTGCTCAATACATGAATGGTGATCAACCACAACATTCTTCATTCTAGTTTTATCCTTAATCTCCAAATCAAACTCCTAGAGTAGAAAAATTCCACCTAAGAAGATGTGCCTTCACATCCTTCTTTTCCACTAAGTATCGAATGGCATGTGATCAATAAAGATTGTCACCTTAGATCCCAAAACATACGACCTGAACATCTCAAAAGGCCATACAAATGTGATCATTTCAGTTTCAGCCACGTTGTAATTTTCTGTGTAGGGTCCAAAACTTTTCTTGCATAGTGGATCTCATATGAAATGCCTTCTCACCTCTGTCCTAACACAACTCCCATGTCAAAATCCGAAGCATCATTTATGATCTCAAAGGGAAGAGAACAACTAGGAGCTTATAGGACATACGAGTCATAAATTTTCTTTTTCAAGAGCTCAAAGGCCTTCAGACACTTGTGATCTACGATGTACTTTGTGCATTTTTTTAAGAGCGTAGTTAGCGGACAAGCAATCTTTGAGAAATCTTGAATGAATCTCCTATAAAATCCAACATGCCCTAAGAAAGACATCACTGACTTTACGTTGGTTGGTGGATCAAGTTTCTTGATCACATCTACCTTTATGCTAGGGTTTGGGCCTTAATGCATGATAAAGGTGTGAAGATCGCATCAAATGTGACCTAGAGCGACTAGTCATACTAGTGGCTCGAGGCAACATAAATTAAAATATTTTAAAGAGTTGAAACCATGTGATTCAAGAATATTTCTCAAATCATTTCATCAAGATCACAACCAAGTTTTAGGAATACTTCTTGAAGTGTGGTTGCAATCATTTTCTCCAAAGTAAGAGACCTCCTATCTCAAGTCTGATCCGACAAAGGAGACGCTTGCGAGTGCGTGGATGAGATGCATGCTTCTCGTGATCCTAGTCAAAGATCCGAGCAATGAATCTCCTAATCTCATCTCATGAAATCCGACATATTCTTCTTCATGAGCAAGGGGAACCAAAGAAGATGGAGATCCATGAGCAGTCGATCCGACAACACAACGACGTGACGACGATGGTGACGTTCACTAGGTCAAGTGGTGGACGAACACTCTTGAGAGAGAGAGTGTGTGGTCCTGTGATGAGAAAGAAGGAGAGAGTTTGAACTTGCAATTATGTTGTGAAATGAAGAGGTAGGGTTTCCCTTTCTTTTTATAACAAACTGGATGTCCATGGATCATAATCCATGTGCTCACAAAATCAATGGTTTAGATTGTTTTGTGCTTTCAATCAATGGACATGATTTTGTTCCATAAATTTGCAACAATATTTATTAATTTAAAATAAATCAAATATGTTGCAAATAATTTAAAACACATTAGATTTAATCTCAAATAAATCTCATGTGGATTTAAAGGAAAGAGGAGGAGACTCCTTCCCTTAATAGACGGGACGGCCATACAAGGAGTAGGGCTCCTTGGTTGTCCCCCCTTTTTAAGGGGAAGGTGCTCCTTTTTTTTCCTTAATTGAAAGATCTCATATCTCTCCAAAATCCTACATGTGCAACATCAATTGTTACATGATTATTCATAAAAATAAATCCAAATTATTTTGTGATAATTCTAATCATGTTATTGATAATTACGAATCATATTGACACATCGAATATTAAATGTAAATTGTATTTTCAGTTAACTGTTCAATGTGTTCACATCAATATTTAATTTGTAAATATTATTAATAATTAGCTCTCTAATATATTATAAATCACATTTATAATATATATAATTAGTATGTATAATGATATCTACATGATTCATATCCTTAATAATTAAATAATATTTAATTTTCTTGGATCTCCATTCTCATGTGTCTAATAAATATAAATCATATTCCTATCATTCATGATAATTAAATCACATTTAATTATCAACTTCCCAATGCTTACATATATTATTCAATACTGAAATTATTTTTGAACTCTTTTAAGAATAATGTGCTTTCTCCGTAGAAACTAGGAGATAAGGACAAGGCGATTGTATATTTCATGTATAGTGACTTGGATATTGAGATCATATTTCAAATACAGGTCTTGGGGACCTCTCAAAGATGTTTGATTAAATCAAAGTCGTAAATCTAATCTTCTCATTCCATCCGAATCATATTCAGATTAATGTCCAACATTTGGACTATTACTTCTCTATTAAGAGGAGTCACTGAAATCCAAACCCATTTCATCACTCCATCAGAATGGAAACCTCGTGGTTATATAATTGTTTGTGATCACATCACCCTTGAGTATTCCGAATACCCGTGCATCCTACATACTAGAACATCTAGAATAAACCTTAGGTTTTATATCACTTTTAGATTGTCTTCTTCATTATTTTATCATTAAGTTTCTCATTTGATCATAGGAAGTTAGTATCGATCATTTATTATCTAAAAGCATATATCATACCTAGGTATTACCATATACTTTCAAAAAGCATATATCATGCCTACAAATTCAGTCAAGCTTCCAGTGCAAGATAACCGTTCACATAATATGATCCCAATATCTCATGAGCAAGCTCATGTCTTCCGATTCAGTAATGAAGTTGTATGATCCCTTTCAGAGATCGTATTACTCATATGACCTTGTATGCGCACCAAATCACCAGTGTATAGACCTAGAATAGGTCATCAAACTATCAGTCTGCCAAAATGTACATACTCTGACATATAGTAACACGTCTATCTCTGATCAGAGGATACAAGCCTATATCATCACTGTATACGACATAGGTATTGGTTATCTTGATCTCCTTAAGTCAAATCTTTAACCTAACTTATCTAACTCCTCTGAATCTCTATTCCCATGCAGAGGACCTGCATCAAGAGGTCAGTCAGATATCAACATTTAAAGAGGAATTGCCATCATCTTCTCAAGCTGGAGATCCTAACAATCATTTGATGGTGCTTGATGAGTCCTCAGTCTAACCCTTTAGATATCATCCAAGCACCAACCTCTATGATTCAACATTTGAGACAACAATTGTATTATCAATAAGATGGCCTTGGAATATAATCCTAATTGTACTAGGGGACCTATTATGTAAATTAGTTATTCTTCATTTCAGATTTAGGAGTGAATTGCAATAGCATTTAATGCATAATTGCTCACCATGGGATCACACATCCAACAATCTCCCAATTAGCCCAAAGGGCCATTTAATGGGATAATATTTAAATCCACACTCATATTCTAATCATAAGCTTTTTAGAAAAAGAGTCTATATATCCCAATTTAATAGTGCCCGCACCTAATGTGAACGTTGCATCTTATGCAACCAATACTCAATCTTGTTAAAATAGTTATTGTGCCTTTGTCACAATGACATGATAATTATTATAACAAGTAAGTTATACCTTAATTCCCGAGAACTCTATCTCCTAAGATTAAGACATGGTCTTAAGTCTATTCAGGTATCTATAGGTAAGACATTTTAGATCACTATATAAAAAGACTTTGAGATCCCTATCTCAAAAATCTTATGCCTTTGAATTTGTTGATTAATGTTGCAGTTTAATATTTATCTCCATAATAGTATTGAAAGCATTTTACTACTACCACTGCATGTCAGACGTCTGGCCTTTTGTACACATTTAGCATACACTGAACTTCCATAGTAGATGCACTAGGGCATGTAGCTTTGGCATTCACATCCTCAACTCTATGACATGCTATCCCTTTGGATAGGCCAGTACCATATCTTAAGGGAAATAATCTTTCCTTGGAGTTTTCCAAAAAATGGAATATGTCCAAGATGTGCCACTAATGTGATGGTCCCAATGCCCTCTTCTCTTTGCTTCATAACAACTTCATAACTAAGATATAAGAGAATACTTGATATCTTTTATCTCAAGGTATGGAACAACTAGATCATAAAACATTTATTATAATCTTTATATCATCCCAAATGATTAGGGTTTTATCTACATTTAGCATCACGGACACAATGGTACTCCCACTAAGCTTCACATGGTTCATCGAGATTCTATCGGAAATCATAACCTTTATAATTTTATCAAATCTGATGTTCCAACTACAAGAAGCTTATTTGAGTCCATAGATGGAGTTCCTTAGGTTGCACACCTTGCATTCTTCAACAATGAAGCCATGGGGCTACTTCATATGAACATCCTTGTTGATGAATTCATTGAGGAATGCAATCTTGAGTGCCATCTTCCAGATGTCATAGTCAAGTTGTGCAACTATAGTTAGCAATATTCTGATGGGTTTAAGCATGGTCACTAGAAGGCAAGTCTCATCGCAAATGTTATCTTCTTTCCGTGTGTAGCTAATGCCTATGAGTCGTGCTTCGAAGATCTCTACCTCATCAAGTTCTCTCTTTATCTTGAAGATCCACTTACACTTAATGGGTTTGACCCCTATAGGCGGATCGTCGAGGGTCCATACACAACACTAGTGTATGTAGTCTACTTTAGACTTTATGGCTATCATCCATCTTTCCATGTTCCATCATTGTCAGATTTCTCTAATACATCGAATCCATAACCTTTAAATGGTCTCACCACCCTCAAACTGATTTGAAGAGTTATGCGTGTTTCATCTTTTGTTGTTCTTTTAGTTTCTGATTGTAGGAGACTCTTTATCCTCTCAATTTTCAATGAGTCCCTTTACTTCAATCTTATTTCGATTATCAAGAAAGTTATCCTCTTAGAATCATATTCCTAGAGATGAAATATTTTAAAATCTCAAGGTCATAAAGTAGGTATCAAATACAATCTGTTATATTCCCTGTGAAATAACACTCTCAAGTTCAAGATTCCAGTTTTCTTGCACCCATGTTATAGCACAAACCAAGCAACCCTTAAATCCTACAGTGTTTGACACTAAGCTTGGTTCCAGAACCATAGCTCATGAGGAGTTCTGGATTCATATTTGCATGAACTCTTATTAAGGATATATATTTCAATCTCTACTACATATATACATGGAAACTAAGAGTAATTAAGCTAGGTTTCAACATTGATCATATCAAGTAAAAAATGATCCAATTGCATCTCTTTACAAGTCCATTGAGTTGTATTAGGAGTAAGGTAGGAACGATATTCCTTTCCCTATAATGCATTCCTTGGATTCATCTATAGGAAGTGGATACCTTGGTTAGATCAATTTCTTTTCATCTTCATTCTAACTTTGGTTCTCAACCAAAATAATGAAATCTTTGAACATTTCAATGGTTTCTAATGGGTAAATGAAAAAATCTCATACGATGAATAATCATTAACGTATATCACATATAATTAATGTTCATTATGGTATAGAGGGTCTGCATACATCAATTTGTATGAGGCCTTGAATACCTCAGCATCTTACACCATACCCAAAAAAGGTGCATTTGACATTTTAAATTTAATACAATATTCACAAGCATGTAAATTTTGAACATTCAACAATCTAAAGTTCCATCTCTTACTAATCTATTGATCTTATCAATAAACATATATCTAAGGCTTGATGTCAGATCATTGTCAAATGATTTTAATCCCCCTATTAGTTTTTTAAGGTTTAAATTTCTAGTATTTAGAAATTTTAATGAACTATTCACTAATATTCTAATTTCGCAAAATCTCTAGTTGTTAGATTACTATTTCAAATATGCCCATCATAACTCTTTATTATAGGTCAATTACAGAATGTATGTCCATTTCTAACAAGTTTAGAAATAAACAATGAATGTATATCTAGGCCATAGAGACATTCTCTAAGTCCGAGGGCTCTCCCACTAAAAATTATAGACTTTCTATCCAATGGAGATTGTTGCAACAATTGCATCAACTACCATGCGAATGATTATTAGACATTAAGATCAAATTTTCTAGTCTTCTGAAACATATGCAACCAATTGCAAGTGTTATTAGAAGGAAATACAATTATTGGACTTGATATACAATAAGTAAGTCAATTTCAGTGATGATATGTAGATGTTGAATATTCCAATGCACTTTCTGAATCCTTTTATAAAGGTCTTAGATAGTCATAGATAGTCATAATATTAGTACATCAACTTATTGCAGTATTGGCATTTATCTAACTTTGTGGATGTCATATGTATGGAAGTCATAGAAGTACAGTCAACTCTTTGACATTTCTCCTTACATGGGTCAGACCCATGCTTCCATTATGCTTCTTTAGCACTTAAATAATCAATACACAAGATAAAGGATCTCTTAAATTGAACATGCCTTCAAAGGACTTCAATATAAGAGTATTTCAACATTTATTCTAACTTTCACATTCATACAATATGAATATTATATTGCTTCATGAAAGAAAAGAGTAGAGATATCATAATGATGGCAATCATCACAACCACACTCATCTTAACTCAAAAAGACCTTGGTTCAGGTAGGTACTCAAACATTTTTGAGTACATCATCTCTTGTCAAGCCACCATTTTGCATAATGTTGTGAACCGTGCCATTCATGATTAAATATTGAGAGCATATATGTTTGCCAAAACATCTTCTTCGATTGTTAAGAATGATATTGACAATTGTGATGATCGCCGACATGTTACTTCCAAAGCACATTTAATGAGAGATCAAGACTCTAGAGACACACAAACCATAGGTTGTTGTCCTATTGCCTATTTTATTGCCAGTCCTCATAATCATGAAGAAACATTCACATTGCAACCACATACAATGTGTCCAACTACAAGTACTACATCTTGATCATGGATCCAATCCATGATATTTTACTGGTTATGATTGAGTATAGATTTGAGTAGATTTAATGAAGGTTATCTAAAATAAGATGATTTCCAAAATTTTATTTTACTTTGATTAAGGATATTAATGTTTTAAACTAACATTTTCTTGCTTTTTAAACTATGGAAGTCCATTCCCTCATTAAACTTTGAAAGCAATAGGCATTTATCTTTGTTACATCCCAATAATATGAGAAACTGCTACACGGATAAAAGAAATGGGAACTCATTCCTCCTTGCAAGTCCAACTTGCATTTCCCAATTCGGTCTTTAACACACGGGTCTACCACCCCTAATGTGAGGTTCACCCGTTGCTAATTGAACAAACTGTCAACAGGAATATATCTCGCTATGTGTAATCTAATATTACATGAAGAAAAAAGCCCAATACATGTGTGCTTGTATGTAGGAGCTATAACTTCGGATAGATGTCTCCAACATACAATCCATGGCAACGATACCCTTCGCCTTGAAAAGAGACCATGGTTGTCATTTATATGATCCTCCATATCCCATTCAAATTTTAATTAATCATTATGAATCATATTCATTACGATTAATTCTTCCAAGGAAGTTACATATCCATCCATAATGGAGTGTTTATTTTAATTGGATCTAATTAATTTATTTATATTAAAGTAATAAACAATCCAATTCAATCAATTAATAAAGAATTAGGGTTCGCTTGATATTACCATATGGTATAAGCTCTCACAAGTACGTACTATTTTGTATTTTAATAATTGGAGTACAACTTGACTTACTTATTATCCTTTCCTAAAAAATGGATCCGACCAATTGATGAACGCGAAAATCAGACTCGTGGTTAATTGATATAGAGAGTTGTCGATGTAGAAATGACTACGAAATCAGACTCGGTTTATCAAATAAAAATCAATGAAATAGGGGAGAGAGAGAAAGATGAAGACAAGCGGCTTCTCTCTTCTATTTCATCTATACTATATTATTTATCTAGGTAAGTGTGCTTGGGTCGAACTCGACGGGGCAGAATATCGATACATCAGTTTTTTATACAAGAAAGGAATCCCAAAAAATTCACTATATTCTTGGTTTTACAACAAACTTCTGAAAAAATCAAAATGAATACAAACATACAAAAATCAAATCGAAGAAACTATGCGATGAAAAGCCACAAAAAATACCTACAAATGTAGGTGGGGAAGTTGCATAACTATCAAAAAATTCAGGGAGAAAATACAAAAAAATAAGGTCTGAAGTACCCTAACAAGCCAGGGGTAGAAGTGCAAGAAAAACTATTAAGATCTGTTACAATTGGGTCCCTAATCATGGATTGATTTGCAAAGAAAAGTACTTTTATTACATTTAGGTCCTTACACAGGGACCTAAATACAATTTTGGAAAGTATCTAGAGTGGGGTAATGTTTCTTGAAATCCACTAGGTTTATTGCATATATCCCACCGGTTCAGTTTGGACGGGTATGATTAGAATGATACAGGCGATCTGGACCATCGAGATGAGCCACGTGTCGGCAGCCTGTACTCCCTGGTTGTTCTTGATGTTCTTCATCTTCCCCGGACGACTGGAGATGAGGGGTTCTTCTCCGATTTATTTCCGATGGTCGACGATGTTCTTGGGCCTCCAGTAGGGCCAGGAGGGAGACGCCTTCTCCCACCGAGCTCACCTGCGGATGAAAAGCATTGAAGGTTGTCGAATCACTGTGGTTATGCTTCAAGAAAGGGTGCAGTCCGACTGACCTGGAAGCTAATGATGATGGCTACTTGGCTTTGCTTGTTCCTTGGATTTTAAAGCTCCAGATGGGGATTCTTGTGCTCCAAATGAGAAGAGTGACATGCAAATGAACGATTTCTTGCTCGATTCGCAAGGAATCAGCCAACAACTTAAAGAATTCATAGTTCCAAAATTTGTTTTCAGGGAATAGTCAAACAAAGAAAATGCGAAAATTGGGAAATGAATCAAGATGATTTGAGTTTGGATTTGAAGGATTGTAATGGTGTGTGTCTAATTATGGTGATTAAGGAACCTAACTACGTAATAAACTATGTTAATGAAGGCACGCAGATCGAGAAATTAAAATTGCAAAAGTGGATGTGTTACTTGTGAACTGGAGATATATAACCTCCTGGTTATGGCCCGATGGTGCAACAAACTAGAGCTGAACAAGGTGCAACGACAGTGATCCAAGGAGGACGATCGCCTTGGAACTCTCCTCTGGCATCCCCTCATCAACGCTAAGCTTTCCTCGAGCCCCGTCACGATCATAGTGAGGTGGAGCACGACGATGAAGGTGAGGTATTCGACAAGGTGGTCTGAAAGCTGGATCTTAGGATTTGTTAGCTGGAAATGGAGATTTGGAGAGGCTTTTATAGTCGATCGGAAGGGGTTAGTTAAAGGATCGATGGCAGGCGTGGTTCTAGGTTGTTGGATGAAGAAAATCATTGGAGTAGATCAGAGTTAGGAGCGTCAAGGTGGCAGTAAAAAAATAGTGAAGGTCAAATATTGATAACAGAAGCAATTGCTTCTTATTGGAGAAGAAGCTCCCAGGTATTAACACGTGTCAGCACCTGGTTGGCCACGTTAAATTAAATACCTTATTAAATAGAGTTAAATAGTAATTAATATTATTTTAAATAGGTATGATGAAAAATGTAGATAATTAAATTATTTAAATTATAGTATAATTAGTTTTAATAAATAATAATTATTTTACGAAATATAAATATTATATTAATAAATAATTGTAAATAACACTTAATAAATAAGTTTTGTTTTTTTAACATAATAAATTACTTAATAATATATTAGTATTGTATTTTATTACTTATTAGTTAAATAAATAGAGTATGTACGATTTTTATGGATTTTAAAAAATAATTTAGGGATTTTAATATACACAAGTATAAGTTATACAGTGCATTTATACCTATAATTAGGGTTTTTGATTTATTTAAATTAATAAATAATCTCCAAAAAGTATGAAATAAATTAGGTTTAAATACAAGATCAAGAAAATAATTAGAAATTATAAAATCATTAAAATAATAAATATTGTGTCTTAAATAAAATAGATAGCCCAGAAACCCAGATGTGGCTAAGTCCCAAAACTGACTTTTTGCAAACAAACTTCGACGTTAGTGGAATCACTTCTTTAGTTAGAGATTATTATTTTATGAACTTTAAAAGTGAATAGAGTGAAATTATAGTTCGTATGAAGAAGTTATGATGTTCGGATGTTTGGATTTTGAAAATTTATAAGTTGGATTTCTTGACATATATACAAGGTAATATTTTTAACTTATTTTTATATTTTTCTATACATTTTTAGAAATAATTATGAGTAGAGTTTGGTGAAAAATATGTTAGCATGAATTAATTAGAAATCTTTGAAATTTTACTATTTATTGGATAATTAATGGAGAGTGAATGAAGTGTGGAAATTAATTATTTTTATTTGTTTTCTTCCTTATTTCCCCCTACTTATTTATTTGTCGACCAATCTGTGCTGACTTGGTCTCGGGGATTAGGTTATAAATATATCTTTCAGCTATATTTATTTTTACAAGTCATGTTGTACATATATACATATATACAATTTTCCTTTTTTTTATTTTCTTTATTTTTATTCTTTTATTTATTTACATGATTTTAATGCATAAAAAGTGCATTTTTATTCATGACTATGGTTTTGTTAAAAAGTTGAATTTAATGGATATTTACATGTATTTGTCAAGGGTTTTAATTCAAAATACTGACAGAATGTTAATGAATCGTGGATTCATCAACAATACACTCGAGTTATGCTGGGAGGGAGCATTTTGTTGACATGCAAGGCATTGATTAAGGAACCAAGCCACCATACCCAAACTAGATACCTTCACCATTTTGATTGAGAATAACACAAAATAATATGAATGTACTTGTGATTTTATCCATCAACTTTGATGATCAGCAATATGCTAAATAGTAATAACTCAGAAATCATAGGCATCTTAAAACAATTTTGAGATCCTAAATTTCTAGTCATATCAAGTAACCGTGTTTTGCATGTAAAAATTGACCTACAACTATTGTAGGTTAAACTAGGGTTTTGTCATGACACATACATTCAATAGACATTTATGTTTAATCTATTATTTTCATTAATAATAAGTATCAATTTAATCAAGGTAAATTCATAATTTCCATTAATTTCAATGAATGATAAACATATTAAGTAAGAAGACTTGATGATCCAGTTATCATTCAACTCGTTGCCACTAAATATGGAATATCTAGAGAAAATGGAGTCAAAATCACGCGATATAAATTCGAGCAGTTTGTTGGTTTAATTCTCTACTTAATTAAGATATTTATTTCACCTTTAATGGAAGCAGTAAATAGAAATAATTTTTTTACAGATCCATGACTACATGCAAAACTTTCATCTGCGAGAATTTTTTGAATTTTAATTCATGCACTTTTGGGGCCAATAATTGGATACTATTTTGGGGACATATTTAGACATTCTAGATGCATTTTATTATAAAAAAATGTCCAAATAGTGCATAAATAGGGGTTTTTCTACTTAGCTAAAAATAATTCAAAACTTACATCTTACGCACCAACAACAAGTCCCCATGCATCTGATATACAAAATCTCGTTCACCAATGGTTTGGATCACATACAAGGCTTTTAACCTCGCTCTGATACCACTTGAAGGCCATTGTTTGGGCCTTAGTGCATCACAGAGGCATTAATACTGCATCGAATGCGATCTAGAGCGACTGGTCACACTAGTTGATTGAGGCCACTGAAATTAATTTTTTTTAAAGAGATGAAACCATACAATTCAATAACACTTCTCAAATCATTTCATCAAGATGACAAACAAGTTATTAGAATACCTCTTAAAGCGTGGTTGCAACCATTGTCTCTAAAGTAAGAGACCCCTATCTTAAGTCTAATCCAATGGAGGAGACATCAGCGAGCACGTTGATGAGACACGTTCTTCTCGCAATCCTATTCGAAGATACGAGCTATGATTATCCTAATTTCATCTCACAAAATCTGATGCCTTCTTCATAAGCAAGGGGCACTGAAGAAGACAGAGATCCACGAGAAGTCGATCTGGCAGCACAATGACGTGGATGATCACTCTTGAGAGAGAGAGAGGGGGGGTGTGTGATGAGAATGAAGGAGGGAGTTTGCACTTGCAATTATGTTGTAAAAAGAAGAGATAGGATTGCCCTTTCTTTTATATCAAATTGGATGTCCATGGATGCTAATCCATGTGCTCACAAAATCAACTGTTTAGAATGTTTTGTGCTTTTAATCAATTGTCATAATTTTGTTGCATAAATTTGCAACAAAAAATATTAATTTAAAATAAATTAAATATAAAAATAATTTGCAAAACATTAGATTTAATTTCAAATCATCCCCATATGGATTTAAAGAAAAGAGGAGGAGCTTCCTTCCCTTAATATAGGGGATGACCATACAAGGAGTAGGACTCCTTTGTTGTCCCCGCTCTTTATGGGGAAGTTGCTCCTCTGTTCTCTTTAATTGAGAGATCTCGTATCTCTCCAAAATCTCACATGTGCAAAAACAATTATTGCATAATTTTCACGTAAATAATTCCAAATTATTTTGTTATAATTTCAATCATGCCATTTATAATTGTGAATCATATTCACACATCCAATATAAAATGTAAAATGTATTCTCAATTAATTATTCAATGTGAATCTAATTCACACCAATATTTAATTCATAAATACTATTTACAATGAGCTCTCTCTAATATATTATAAATCAATTTATAATATATAATCAGTTTGGATAGTCATATATATTATTCATATCCTTAAGAATTATATTATATTTTAGGGATTTTATCACTTGTGCCCCTCCGAGATGTTGCAATATCAGTTATGCCCCTATCTTTTTCGTAATATCAGTTGTGCCCCTTAAAAGTTTCTCCGTTATCAGTTGTGCCCTTCCGTCAGGTTGACCGTCAATGAATTGACTTAACCATGGTTTTTTCAAACTTTGGTGCATTTAAGAGGGGTATTATTGTCCAGGGACCTCTTCTTCCTCCTCCAACCTCCTCCTCCTCCCTCTCCGGCTTGAGCTCCGCCCCGAGCTCCCCTCCCCTCCCCGACGCCGCCCCGAGCTCCCCTCCCCTCCCCGGCGACACCCCGCAGCCCCTACCCTCCCCGGCGCCGCACCTCCTCCCCCCGGATCAGACAGCGGACGCCCACGCTACAGAGACAAGATTATAAAATATTTTCTTGAAATTTCCCTACTGGAGTTCTTGGATAACAATGACGGAGACCTTGACTTGGAAACTTCTTAATTAATCTCATCTCATCTCTGTGTAAGGAAGGGTAGTTGCAGTTGAGGTGGAGGAGTTAAAGATGGGTTCCGGTCGCGTGGTGCTGTTCCCAAGCCCATTCAGAGGGCACCTGAACCCCATGCTCCACCTCGCCTCCATCCTTCACGCCACGGGGCGCTTCTCCCTCGTCACCGTCATCCACACCGTCTTCAACTCCCCCGACGCAGCGTCGCATCCCGACTTGGAGTTCGTTCCGATGGAGGTCGAGGGGCTCGACGACGGCGCAGGTGAGGATTACATGTCGTTCCTCATCACCCTCAACGCCAACTGCCGCGAGCCGTTCGCGAGACAGATGGAGAGGATGATGCTGTGCCGAGCAGGAGGGGAGGCGGTGGTGTGCCTCATCGAGGATGCTCACATGTACTTCACGAGGGAGGTTGCGGAGAAGCTCAAGGTGCCGAGGTTCGTCTTCCGGACAACGAGTGCCAGCAGTTTCCGGACAACTGCAACTGCAACCACGCCCACGCTACAGGGGAGGGGGCGGCGCCGGGGAGGGGAGGGGGCACAGGGGGCGGTGTCGGGGAGGGGAGGGGGCGGCGCCGGGGAGGGGAGGGGGCGGCGGGCTGGAAGGAGGTGCAGAGGGGAGGAGGTGCGGCGCCGGGGAGGGTAGGGGCTGCGGGGAGCTCGGGGCGGAGAGGGAGGAGGAGGAGGTCGGAGGAGGAGGAAGAAGATGGGAAGAGGAGGAAGAAGAAGAGGTTGGGGAAGAGGAGGAAGAAATGACCATATAACCTTTTAAAAAAAAATAATTCCGCTTATGTCCTCAAAGTTAACGTCCGTTTGCACTGTAGATGGACGGTCACTAACCCGAGGGGCACAAGTGATAAAATAGCAAGTTTTGAGGGGCACAACTGATATTACGAAAAAGATAGGGGCATAACTGATATTGCAACATCTCGGAGGGGCACAAGTGATAAAATCCCTATATTTTATTATCTTGGATCTCCATTCTCATGTGTATAAATCATATCAATCATGTTCATATCATTTATGATAATTAAATCATATTTAATTATCAATTTACCTATGCTCAGATATATTATTCAACAATGGAATTATTCTTAAACTCTTTCAAGAATAATGTGCTTTCTCTATGGATACTTTGAGATACTTGAAGGATATGGTTAGATCCTCAAGCGCATCACGGAAGCGTGAACGTCGCATCGAATACGACGTGGAGCGACTAGTCGCACTAGTTGCTCGATGCAGCGGAATTTAAAAAATTTTATACGACGAAACCACATGATCCAAGAACACTTCTCGGATCGTTTCGTCTAAACCACAAACAAGTAATAGGATTACCTCTTGAAGCGTGGTTGCGATCGAGTCTCTAAACGAAGAGACCTCCTGTCTCAAGTCCGATCCGACGGAGGAGACGCTTGCGAGCGCGGGGATGAACCGCGTGCTTCTCGCAATCCATGTTGATGATCCAAGCGGCGGATCTCCTGATCTCGACACACGAGATCCGACGTCTTCTTCACGAGCGAGGCGCACCGAAGGGGACGGAGATCCACGAGCAGAAGAACGGGCAGCATAACGACGATGCCGCGGCGATGGAGATCCTCTTCATGGCATCCATGGTGGACGGCCATGAGAGGGAGAGAGAGGGCTGACCTCTAGAGAGAAAGAGAGAGAGAGAGAGATGCTTCTCAAGCATTATGTGTAAAGAGAGAGCATGGGTATGCCTCTCTATTTATAGGGTTTTGGGATCCATGGATCTCAATCCATGTGTCTCATAAAATCAATGGTTGAGATTGATTTATGATAATCCAATGGTCAAGATTGTTGTTGGTAAAAGCCAACAACTTGTGATTTAATTTTGATTAAATATATTTGATAAATCAAATATACATTAATACCAAATCAAACCAATCAAATAAGGAGTGAGATAACAATTAGGAGCCTCCTTCCCATTAGGGAGAGGGGGACGGCCACCAAGTCCTAAAGGGAATTGGTGCCGCCCCCCCTCTTCCTTATGGGGAGGGCAATCCCATGGATTACATGGGATTGCATATCTCCTAATTTATCTCTCTACTTATTTTCCCAACAATTTTTTTTATTCACCAAAAATAATTCTCAATTAATTTTGGGAATATTGCAATCTTGACATTGGAATATTGTGAATCACATTCACAACCCAAAACAACATATAATTTACATTGTCAATTAATTACACAATGTGTATCTAATACACATAATAATTAATCAACACATATAAATTATAATTAGCTCTCTCTAATACATTATAAATCACATTTATAATATATTATGAATAATTGGATATTACTATCCACATTATTCTTATCCATAATAATTAAATCATATTTAATTATATTGGATAACTTATTCTCATGTTCTCAAATAATATGAATCACATTCACATTATTTACATCTTTTGATAATTAAATCACATTTAATTATCTAAGATAATTCTCCTTATAATATGAATCAAATTCATATTACTCATGATAATTAAATCACATTTAATTATCCATTTTCTCAATGCTCGGATACATATATCAACAATAGAATTATCCATGAACTCTTTCATAGATAATGTGCTTTCTCCGCGAATACTTGGAGATAAGGACAGGGCGATTGTATTGTTCCACGTATAGTGACATGGATAATGAGATCACATCTCAAATCCAGATCTCGGGCCTCCCATAGATGCTTGATTAAATCAAGACCGCAAATCTAATCTTCTCATTGAATCAGAATCACATTCAGATCAATGTCCAACATTTGGACTAAGATCAGATTACTTCTCTACTGAGAGGAGTCACTAAAATCCAGACCCGTTTCATCACTCCCTAGGAATGGAAGCGTCATGGTTATACAATCGTTTATGATCACATCACCCTCAGGTATTCCCAACACCTGTACATCCTGCATACTGGAAGACTCAGATTAAACCCGAAGTATTAGATCAACTTTACACTGCCTACTTCAGGGTTCTATCAGTAAGTTTCTCATTCGATCATTTGGAAGTCGGTATCGATCATATACTTTCCAAAAGCATATATCATACCTAGGTCTTGATCATATACTTTCCAAAAGTATATATCAAACCTACAAATTCAGTCAAGCTTCTAAAGCGAGACGACCATGCGCATGGAATTTGATTCTTCCAAATATCTCATGAGTGAGCTCATGTCTTCCGGTTCAGTAACTGAACCTGTATGATCCCTTTGAGAGATCGTATTACTCATATGCCCTTATATGCACACCAGCGCGCCGGTGTATAGACCTTGATTAGGTCATCAACCTATTGGTCTGCCAAATGTACATACTCAAACATATAGTAACACATCTGTCTCCGGTCAGAGGATGTGTGCCTGTATCGTGACAGCATACGATATAGGACTTTGGTTATCTCGATCTCGTTAAGTCAACTCTTTGACCTAACTAATCTGACACCTCTGAATCTCTATTCCTATGCAGAGGACCTGCATCAAGAGGTCGGTCAGATATCAACCTAACTGAGATAGGATTGCCATCTCCTACTCAGGCTGGAGATCATCTCTTAATAATCATTTGACGGTGCTTGACGAGTCCTCAATCTAACTCATTAGATATTCATCTAAGCACCAGCCTCTATGATTCAATAATTGAATCAACAGCTGTATGATCATTAAGATGGCCATGGTACATAACCCTAATTGTACTAAGGGACCTATTATGCAAATTCTATACTCTTTATTTCAGATCAAGGAGTGAATTGCAATAACATTTATTGCATAATGGCTCGCCGTGGGCTCGCATGTCCAACAATCTCCCACTAGCCCAAAGAGCCATTAATGGGCTAATCATTTAAACCCACACTCATGTGACAATCATAGGCTATTTAGAAAATAGCTTGGTAAGCTGATCAGTCACTCTGTTCCTAAGAGACTATGCCAAGTCCTTTTACGGCACTTGCATATCTCCTAGTAACAGCGCTTGCATCCAATGCGAATGTTGCATCTCATGCAACCGATACTCAATTTTGTCGGTTATAGTGTCCTTGACACTACATCTTATGAATTGTTATAACCAGTATTTCCATAATCCTTATCAGAATACCTTTATCTCTGGAGATCATTATCTCCAAAGGTATCCAAAGTTAAGACCTTTTAGATCACTATCTATAAAGTCTTAAGTATTTGAAGATAAGACTTTGAGATCACTATCTCTAAGTTTCATCATCTTTAAAGATATTGATATTACTGCAATCAAGTGTTTTATCTCCACAGTAGAATTAGTAACAGTTTACTACTCCCACTGCATGGCAGACATCTGGTTCTTGTACACATCTAGCATACATTCAGCTTCTCATAACTGATGCACAAGTGCAAGCAGTTCTAGCATTCACTTCCTCAACTCTTTGAGGTGCTATCCCTTTAGACAGGTCACTACCACATCTTAAGGGAAGGAAGCCTTTCTTGGAATTTTTCCAGAAAATGGAATAAGTCCAAGGTGTACTATTAATGTGACGGTTCCAATACCCTCTTTTCTTTGCTTCTGATCGACTTCAGAATTAAGATTTAAGAGGTATCCTTGAAATCGTATCTCAAGGTATGAAACAACCAAATTATAAAACACTTAATATTATTCTTATATCATTCTAAATGATTAGAATAATATCTACATTTAGCACGATGAACACAATGGCACTCCCACTAAGCTTCACATGGTTCATCAAGATTCTATCTGAAATCATAACATTTATAATTTCATCAAATCTTATGTTCCAACTACAAGAAACTTATTGGAGTCCAAAGATGGAGTTCTTCAGCTAGCACACCTTGCTTTCCTCAACCATGAAGCCTTGGGGCCAGTTCATATGAATATCCTCAAAGAGGTATTCATAGAGGAATGCAATATTGACTCACATCATGAAGATGCCATAGTCAAGTTGTGCAGCTATAGTTAGCAACATTCTGATGGGTTAAAGCAAGGCCACTGGAGAGCAAGTCTCATCGGAAGCGATGTCTTCTCTTCGGTGTGTAGCTCATGGCTACGAACCGTGCTTTGAAGGTCTCTACCTTCTCATCAGGTTCCCTCTTTCTATTGAAGATCCATTTAGACCTTAATGGGTCTGACCCATATAGGTGGATCGTCGAGGGTCCATATACGACACTTGTATATGAAGTCTACATTAGACTTTTATTACTAACATCCATCTTTCCATGTCATGATCCTCAGGAGCTTCATCACATGAAATCCGATCATTGTCAGATTTAACTGACACATGGAATCCATCCTCAAACTTATTTGAAGAGGTATTAATGTTTCATCTTTAATTATCTATTTTAGTTTCCGATTTCAGGAGCCTCATTATCTTTTCAAGATTAAATGAGTTCCTTTACTTTCATTTTTATCTTGATTCTTAAGAGAGTCATCCTCTAAGAATCACATTCTCAGAGAAGGGATCCTTTAAGAATCTCAAGGTCATAAAGTAGGTATCCAATACCATCCTTTATTTTCCTAATGAAGTAGCACTCTCTAGTGCCAGATTCCAGCTTAATCACATGGAACCTTATTAAGTATATAATGCAGTCTCTACTACATATATATCTTGGAAACTTAAGAGATAATTATGCTAGGATTAATCATTGATTAAATCATGTCACACATGATCAATTGTATCTCCCTACAACTCCTTTGAGTTAAGGTTCATTAGGAGGATTGAGATAGGAATGATATTCATATCTCCATAAGGTATTTCTTGAATTCATCTAATAGGTACAGGCTACCTTGGTTAGATCAAATTCATTTCATCTTCCCTCAAACTTTGGTTCTAAACCAAAATTACAAAATCTTTGAACATTTCAAAGGTTTCTTAGGTGAAGAGAAGAAATCTCATATCATACATAATCATTAACAGATATCACATATCCATAATGTTTACTATGATATAGATGATCTGCATACATCAATATGTATGAGATCCTTGATACCTTGACACCTTACACCTTTCCCAAGAAGGGTGTATTGGACATTTTTACTTTGAATACAATATTCACAAGTATGTGAGATTTGAATCTTTAGACAATCTAAAGTTTCATGTCTTACCAGTCCATTGATTTCATCAACAGACATATGTCCAAAATTTGATGCCAGATCATTGTCAAATGATCTTTATCTTCCTATTGATCTTTTAAAGGTTTAATTTTCAGTATTAGAAATCTTAATGAACCATTCAATAATTTTCTAATTTAATAGAGTCCTCTAGATTTTAGATTACTATCTGAAATATTTCCATCATAACTCTTTATGATAGATTTATTACAGAATTCATGTTTATATCCAACTATTAGAAATAAACAATGAGTGTATTCTAATATCTAGGTCATAGAGACATTCTCTAAGACTAAGGGCTCCTACTGAAAATATGAAGTTCATTGATCCAATGGAAATTGTTGCAACAATTGCATCACTCCCAACATGATGATCATTAAACCTTAAGATCAAATTGATCTAATACAGATGCAACCAATTGCAAGTGTCATTAGAAAATTGAGATACAATTATTAGACTTTATCTTATCAAATAAGTAAGTCAATTTCAATGATTATATGTAGATTATACTGATGCTCCATCCGAGTCCTTTTCCGAGGATTCTAGACAGACTTGATAGTCATACTATCAACACATCAACTTATTGCAGCATTGGCATTCATCCAACTCTTTGGATGTCATATGGAAGTTACAGAAATACAGTCAACCTTTTGACTATATTTCTTACTTGGGTCCAACCCATGCTTCCACTGCGCTCCCTTTATCTATAAACAACCATTGCTTAAGAATAAGGATCTCTTATGTTAAAATCAAAAATTTCAATATAAGAGTATTTCAACATTTATACAAGCTTCACCCAATTCATATAATATGAATATTATGAAGCTTCATGAATGACTAGAGTATAGATAGTAGAATGATGACACTCATCATCTACATCTCTTAAAACATAGGTTCAGGTAGGTATTCAAACAATTTGAATACAATATCTCTAATAGAGCTACCATTCTATATGATGTAGAGAACCATGTCATTCATGATTAAATGTCAAGAGCACATATGTATGCCAGAATATCTTTATTGATTTTATAAGGATTAATTTTGATAATTACGATCATCATCGACATGTCACTTCAAAAGTACATTCGATAAGATCAAGACTTATAGAGACATACAAACCTTAGGGTTTTAGTCCTATTGTCTATTTAATTATCACTTCTCATTGTTATGAGGAAACTTGCACATTGCAACCACATACATTGTGTGTCCAATTGCAAGTACAATATCTGGATTATAGGGTCCAATCCATGATATTCTACTGGTTATTAATGAGTATAACATTGAGTGGGTTTAATGAAGGATTATCTGAAATAAGTAATTTGCATAAGGGTATATATTTATATATATACATGTTTTACTTTGATTTAGGAATTTTTGTATCAAAGTTGTCTTGCCATGTCAACAATGAAAGTTCATTCCCTTAATCACTTTCAATGTAAGAGATATACTTACCATTATATCTCAAGCAAGATCTGGGATCTCCTTCCTTATCTTTGTTGCATCCCAATAATATGAGAACCTACAACTCGGATAAAAAGAAGCGGGAACACATTCCGCCTTGCAAGTCCAACTTGCATCTCCCAATTTGGTCTTTAATACCCGGGCCCACCACCCCTAAGGTGATGTTGACCCGTCATTAATTGAACCAACCGTCAACAGGAATACAACTCGCTATGCGCAATCCAATATCGCCCCAATAATATGAGGACCCGATATTGGGGTCACTACGCATACGTCCTTACTCTTTCGAGAAGCGACGAGCCCGATCCAAATGGATCATATGCAGGAGCTGTCACTTCGGACAGGCGTCTCCTACATATAATATCTGGCGACGAAACCCTTCGCCTTGACGGGAGACCATGGATGTCACTTATGTGATCCTCCATCTCTTATTCAAATTTAATTAATTACTATGAATCGCATTCATATAATTAATTCTTCCAAGGGAATTCTTAACTCCAATCATATTAGAGTATTTTAATTGGACATAATTAACTTAATCATATTAAATTAATTATCAATCCAATTCAATCATTCAAACTTATTCTATGCTTGAATATACATATGGTATTAATCTCAAAATACGTATTAATTCGGATTTTAATAATTAGAAAAATACATCATAATCCTTCGGACATTATCCCGGCCCTACCCGCTGTCATAGCCAGTACCGACGGGAGTGGGGCGGACCACATACGTTGCAACCCGCTGACCCAGCGATCCCCGACTAGACACCATATCCACATCGGGAAAGGATAATGCCAAATTGATTATTTTGTACTTGAGATGATCATCGGTTCTTCAACCGAAATTATACCATATAGTAATCAAAACAATTTTGATTTTAAGGAAATTTGCTAGACAAATTCCCAAGTCCTATTCAAGCAAGAAGTTTGATGATTGTAATTCCAATTATGGTTTAGATCAAATCTAATCAACTAGTTGGTTGGGGCCAAGTCAATTAGGCAAATAATCATGTTTCAATATTTCACAAATATTTTTCAAGATTATTTCACGAAATTAACAATTAATTTCACTAATTGACAATCACTTGGTTCTAGATTAGGAAAGCAATTTCAGCAGTGACCCCTACTTACTAAAATTGGCATATCTCAATCATATTAAATCCAAATTAAGCAAAGTCAATTTCTAAAGTTTGATAATTTGATTTAGGAAAGAACCTAAGTGATGTTTCACGCATTTCGAGGCAAGTCTAAACAGTAATTAACATTTTAATCACGTTCAGATTCACAGTTCTCGCAACAGTGCATATATGTCCATTAAAACAACCATATCTCGAGCATACGAAATCCGATTTACGCAAACTCAGATCCTATGGTTTACTTATTTAATGGGGAACATAATCCAATTAAAAAATTCGTGTTTAAACAATTTAAACAGTGCCGAATTTCTTTATCAAACAGATCTGCAAAATCAAATGCGATGAAAACTTTCGCGACCTAAACGAACCCAAGTCGTCCTCGGTTAGCGAATCACTATTCGAAACCGTCGACCTAAGGCTCTGATACCACTTGAAGGATATGGTTAGATCCTCAAGCGCATCACGGAAGCGTGAACGTCGCATCGAATACGACGTGGAGCGACTAGTCGCACTAGTTGCTCGATGCAGCGGAATTTAAAAAATTTTATACGACGAAACCACATGATCCAAGAACACTTCTCGGATCGTTTCGTCTAAACCACAAACAAGTAATAGGATTACCTCTTGAAGCGTGGTTGCGATCGAGTCTCTAAACGAAGAGACCTCCTGTCTCAAGTCCGATCCGACGGAGGAGACGCTTGCGAGCGCGGGATGAACCGCGTGCTTCTCGCAATCCATGTTGATGATCCAAGCGGCGGATCTCCTGATCTCGACACACGAGATCCAACGTCTTCTTCACGAGCGAGGCGCACCGAAGGGGACGGAGATCCACGAGCAGAAGAACGGGCAGCATAACGACGATGCCGCGGCGATGGAGATCCTCTTCATGGCATCCATGGTGGACGGCCATGAGAGGGAGAGAGAGGGCTGACCTCTAGAGAGAAAGAGAGAGAGAGAGAGATGCTTCTCAAGCATTATGTGTAAAGAGAGAGCATGGGTATGCCTCTCTATTTATAGGGTTTTGGGATCCATGGATCTCAATCCATGTGTCTCATAAAATCAATGGTTGAGATTGATTTATGATAATCCAATGGTCAAGATTGTTGTTGGTAAAAGCCAACAACTTGTGATTTAATTTTGATTAAATATATTTGATAAATCAAATATACATTAATACCAAATCAAACCAATCAAATAAGGAGTGAGATAACAATTAGGAGCCTCCTTCCCATTAGGGAGAGGGGGACGGCCACCAAGTCCTAAAGGGAATTGGTGCCGCCCCCCCTCTTCCTTATGGGGAGGGCAATCCCATGGATTACATGGGATTGCATATCTCCTAATTTATCTCTCTACTTATTTTCCCAACAATTTTTTTTATTCGCCAAAAATAATTCTCAATTAATTTTGGGAATATTGCAATCTTGACATTGGAATATTGTGAATCACATTCACAACCCAAAACAACATATAATTTACATTGTCAATTAATTACACAATGTGTATCTAATACACATAATAATTAATCAACACATATAAATTATAATTAGCTCTCTCTAATACATTATAAATCACATTTATAATATATTATGAATAATTGGATATTACTATCCACATTATTCTTATCCATAATAATTAAATCATATTTAATTATATTGGATAACTTATTCTCATGTTCTCAAATAATATGAATCACATTCACATTATTTACATCTTTTGATAATTAAATCACATTTAATTATCTAAGATAATTCTCCTTATAATATGAATCAAATTCATATTACTCATGATAATTAAATCACATTTAATTATCCATTTTCTCAATGCTCGGATACATATATCAACAATAGAATTATCCATGAACTCTTTCATAGATAATGCGCTTTCTCCGCGAATACTTGGAGATAAGGACAGGGCGATTGTATTGTTCCACGTATAGTGACATGGATAATGAGATCACATCTCAAATCCAGATCTCGGGCCTCCCATAGATGCTTGATTAAATCAAGACCGCAAATCTAATCTTCTCATTGAATCTGAATCACATTCAGATCAATGTCCAACATTTGGACTAAGATCAGATTACTTCTCTACTGAGAGGAGTCACTAAAATCCAGACCCGTTTCATCACTCCCTAGGAATGGAAGCGTCATGGTTATACAATCGTTTATGATCACATCACCCTCAGGTATTCCCAACACCTGTACATCCTGCATACTGGAAGACTCAGATTAAACCCGAAGTATTAGATCAACTTTACACTGCCTACTTCAGGGTTCTATCAGTAAGTTTCTCATTCGATCATTTGGAAGTCGGTATCGATCATATACTTTCCAAAAGCATATATCATACCTAGGTCTTGATCATATACTTTCCAAAAGTATATATCAAACCTACAAATTCAGTCAAGCTTCTAAAGCGAGACGACCATGCGCATGGAATTTGATTCTTCCAAATATCTCATGAGTGAGCTCATGTCTTCCGGTTCAGTAACTGAACCTGTATGATCCCTTTGAGTGATCGTATTACTCATATGCCCTTATATGCACACCAGCGCGCCGGTGTATAGACCTTGATTAGGTCATCAACCTATTGGTCTGCCAAATGTACATACTCAAACATATAGTAACACATCTGTCTCCGGTCAGAGGATGTGTGCCTGTATCGTGACAGCATACGATATAGGACTTTGGTTATCTCGATCTCGTTAAGTCAACTCTTTGACCTAACTAATCTGACACCTCTGAATCTCTATTCCTATGCAGAGGACCTGCATCAAGAGGTCGGTCAGATATCAGCCTAACTGAGATAGGATTGCCATCTCCTACTCAGGCTGGAGATCATCTCTTAATAATCATTTGACGGTGCTTGACGAGTCCTCAATCTAACTCATTAGATATTCATCTAAGCACCAGCCTCTATGATTCAATAATTGAATCAACAGCTGTATGATCATTAAGATGGCCATGGTACATAACCCTAATTGTACTAAGGGACCTATTATGCAAATTCTATACTCTTTATTTCAGATCAAGGAGTGAATTGCAATAACATTTATTGCATAATGGCTCGCCGTGGGCTCGCATGTCCAACAATACAGACATATCGATTGTATATTCCATGTATAGTGACTTAGATATTGAGATGATGTCTTAAATCCAGATCATGGGGACCTCTCAAAGAAGTTTAATTAAATCAAAATAGTAAATAGAATCTTTTCATTGCATCTTAATTGTATTCTGATCAATGTTCAACATTTGGACTAAGATCAAATTACTTCTATATTGAGAGGAGTCACTAAAATCCTAACATATTGTAGGAATGGAAGCATCATGGTTATGCAATCGTTTATGATCACATCACCTTCGAGTATCCCTAATACCCGTACATCATACATACTGTATGACCTAGAATAAAATAGAAGTTCTGGATCACTTTTAGATCATCTTCATCAGGATTTTATGATTAAGTTTCTCATTTAATCAATGGGAGTTGGTATCGATCATATACTTTCTAAAAGAATATATGATACCTAGGTATTGGTCTTATACTATCCAAAAGCATATATTATACCTACAAATTCAGTTAAACTTCCAAAGCAAGACGACCGTGTAAAGAATTTGATCCCAATATCTCATGAGTGAGCTCATGTATTCAAGTTCAGTAATGAACCTATGTGATCACGTTGAGAGATCGTATTATTCATATGACCTTGTATGCACACCGGCTTGCGGTGTGTAGACCTTGAATAGGTCATCGACCTATCAGTCTACCAAATGTACATAATCAGACATATAGTAACACATCAATCTCAAGTCAGAGGATGTGTGCCTATATCATGATAGTATATGACTTAGGTCTTGATTATCTCAATCTTGTTAAGTCAATTATTTGACCTAACCTATTTAACACCTCCGAATCTCTATTCCCGTGCAGAGGACCTACATGAAGAGGTTGGTTAGATATCAACCTTTAGAGAAGAATTACCATCTTCTTCTCAAGCTGGAGATCATTTCATAATAATCATTTGGCGATGCATGACGAGTCCTCAATCTAACCATTTAGATATCATCAAAGCACTAGCCTCTATGATTCAACATTTGAATCTACAGTTGCATGATCATTAAGATGGCCATGGTACATAAACCTAATTATACTAAGGGGCCTATTATGCAAATTAGCTATTCCTCATTTTGGATTAAGGAGTGAATTGTAATAAGATTTTATTTCATAATGGCTTTCCATATGAATCACATGTCCAATACCACCTTGGCAGAGTCAACCTCCGTACCCTTTTTGGCAATGGTGTGCCCCAACATGACACCCTTCATTACCATAAAATGGCTCTTTTCCCAGGAGAGTAACTAATTCACATATCTACACCTCTTGAGGACTCAGTCCAAGTATGGTAAACATATATCAAATGAATCACCATGGAACAAGAAGTCAGCGATGAAAACATCCAGGAAATCTCCCAGCATCTCAGAAAATATGACGATCTTGCACAACTAGAAAGATCCCAGGGCATTACAGAGCTCGAATGGCATGTGCCTAAATGCGTAAGTGTCTAATGGATGGGTGAATGTGGTCTTTTCCTAGTCCTCATAGGCGATGGCAAATTGATTGTAACCTAAGTACTCGTCAAGAAAATAGAATAACACTTTTCCTACAAGTCTCTCCAAAATCTGATCAATGATTGGGAAGGGATAATGTTCTTTCTTGGTCATGACATTCAGCCGTCTGTAGTAAACATAGGCGTGCCACGACATGGGTATTTATTTCATGATCTCCACCCCCTTATCCTCGATGATCCTATGAATTATCGACTTCTTTAGGCAATATGAAGAGGGGCTACCTACTTGGAGTCAAAAATAGTGTATATAAACCTTGCTTTGAACAATTTCTCAATTTCATTCTTTACTATTTTTCGTAGATTAGGGTTCAGTATCCTCTGTAACTAACGTGATGGTCTCACATTATCCTCAACAAAAATTTGATGTGAGCAGAGAGCGAGGTTATCCTCCCACGAGATCCGACACCATCCAGCCTATAGCTTTGCACATCCTCTAAGACATCTAAGAGACTAGACTCTTATTTTAAGGTCAGATAAGAACTAATGACGATAAGAAATCTCTCTTTTGGTCCCGTAAGAAAGGCGTACTTTAGTGTAGGAGGGAGCTGCTTCAGCTACAGTAGTATCGTATTATCTATCAAATTTGGCTTAATCACATCTGAATATGGTTGCGTACTACATGAAGGTGGGTCCAACTGTGTAGTACTCACCACCAACTCTGCTTCTTAGTGAGCCGAATCACGAAAGAGTTGCGGTAGTTCGATCAAAGCCGCATCCGACTTGTCATCTATCCCCTTGACCGTTTCAAATGAGGTGGGATCGATATATCCAAAGGGATATCTGATTCGTCAATGGAGTAGAGGGATGAGTCTCTTCAAATACTAGGAAACACCTGACAAAATTCATCGTGCACTTTATCATGAGAGGGTCTCTCTATGCCCCATTGGGGTCTATCTTCAAATCTCAAATGTGTTGATCATCTTGCAGTCTACCTTCGAAGATGAGTACTCTGTGCTAGTTTTTGAGTTAGGTCACTGCCATTTTGTTTGCTTCATCTCAAGTTGCACTTCTCCACCTGGAGAACGTAACTTCATCATTCCCGTCTAATGATCAAATGAAGCACAAATAGTATGAAGGAATGGCCGCCCAAGAATGATTGAGACTCTCTCCAATGATTGGAGATTTCCATGTCAAGGATTGTAAAGTACACTTTGTAGTCTTGTCCCTCAATCGATATAACCATATTCTTCACTTTTCCCTTAGGTCTCTTCATGGATTTGTCTGCAAATTGGAGTAAGGCTCATGAATTCCAAAGTGGTCCTAACTCTAACTTCTCATGAACTGATAATGGAAGAAGGTTGATTGAAGAACCATTATCTAGGAGAGTGCGTGCAAATGCAAGTCATAGATATGACTTTCCAGCAAGTGAGCACCCATGTCTCTCTTCTTCCTTGGTAGATGTTGATTCTAGCGACAATAGGTAGTGACTACTGTTAATACATGAGTCCACATATTAGTCTGATTTCTTCTTGCTAACCCTAGTAGTGTGCATTGCACCATAAGGTACTTCTGAAATGCAGGATTGTTAGCCACATATTATTCAAATGTGACCTTAACCATGATGTTTTCCTTACAAAACTATGCCATTTAAAGGTCATCCTTGTGAATATTTTTTTTATGATGCACTTTCCTACCGTAAGATCATGGGTGAAAGGATTGAAGCTAAGGAAATAGATGTCGAATCAGAATTGAAAACATAATTCTTTACGTTAATGGAAATAAAGTTCTTCATATATTAATCTTTATGATAGAACTTGGAATCAAAATCTAAGTTGTCTGCTACATGTTGGGAGATAGCTTCTAAATGTATATCCTCCACAACCCGTGGTACAAGGTCCTCCATAGACTCCAAGATGTCTCCATGTTGTCATTGCGCTTGTGTTTACCTACTCCTCTTTGTCCCCTGAGTGGACATCCTCATACTTTGTTGAAGGGGTTGTGAAATGTGATGCCTCTCTGTTGAAATGGAGATCATGGTTTAAATTAATGGAATTAAATTGCAGTGTCGTTGCAACCTAAAAATCCCTCAACAAAAGTTTATTCTATTCTCAAGCCAAAATAAATGAACTTAGGGAAGCTACAAAAGTCTCGAGGGTTATTTAATTACATGAAATTCAATGAAAAGAAACAAGGGAAAAATACGAACACTATCCTGGGTTTTGTGTTTTTGAATTTTGTATTTTTTAAGGAGTTTTAATTTATATTTTTTATTTGGTTTTCTGATTTTGTATTTTATTATGATTTTTAATTTTGCAAAAGTTTCAATTTTATAAAACAAAAGAAAAAAAAATAAATAATCCAATGAGCGAGAAAGAGAAAGACAACTTCTTGTATTTTTACAAATTGATAAAAGACACAAAAATTCAAACAAAAGTATTTTTGAGTTTCTAACTTTTTTTAATGTTTTTATGATTTTTATAGAATTTTATAAATTAATTAAAGTTGTAAATAAATCAAAAATAGAAAATAAAATAAAAAACATGAAATGAATGTTTTTTTATTTTTAATATATCAATAAAGTTAAAAATAGATGAAATATTCACAAGATGAAAGAGAATTTTTTGAAATTTCCATAAAGGTATTTTATTTTTTTTGAAATTTCTATGAGTTTCTATAAATTTCTATGGAATTTTTATGTTTTCGATTGTTTTATGATTTTTGGGTATTTATGAGGAATAAAAATGCAACAATTGCAAACAAAATAAAATAAATCAAAAGAAGAAAAATAGAATTTTTTAGATTTTTTGGAAAGAGTTTAGTTTTTTTATTAATTTTCAAATGCAAGCAAGGACTTTTTTATCTATTTTTATTTTTATAAATAATAAAAACAATGAAAATGCAAATAAAAATTATGGATGCAAGATATGGTTAACAGAAACCTAACATAATTTTTGTGGAATTTTTAAAGGTGTTATGTTATTTTTTATTTCATTTTTACATGCAAAAAATGCAAGTGTACAAGGGTATAAATGAAAGGAAATAAGGTTTACGGACTAAACATTAACAAATAATTAAATGCGAGGGTAAAATGTGAAAAAATTCCAAAATAGGCTTGTGCAGGCACGTGCACCCTTCTAGACAGGACCTATATGTAAATAAATAAATTCGAGCGGTCCAATTAATAACTCAAAACATGCAAACTTTTTATTGCAATTAACCTAGGAAGTCACGTACTAGGCACGCTTGTAGTTCAAATACGACATAAATGCAATTAAAATAAAAGTGAGTGTAAGAAATGCAAATGTTCAATACATGACATGAAGACACCTGTCCCAACAGACTTGTTTGAAAATAAAATTAATGCAAAGGTTTAGGTGCAATTGTACCCTTTAAATATGTGGTGTGATCTATGACCATGATTCATCTGGTGTTTGATCCAATGGTTGAAAGTGAATGGTGCTCGAGCAGTTTGATCTGATCTAGAAGTAGAATCCACGGCTAAATTTTGGGGCAAAACAGACATCCAAGTTTGAAATCGGGGCAGTTGTTCTTGATCGTGCAGTGCTGAAGGCTGTTAGATGAACTAAGAAGAAGGTGATCTTAGAAAAACTTCGATCGAGAAGACCTCGATCATCCTCCGCCTAAGTATGCTCTGGGATGATGCTTTAGCTTCATGCAATCCTCCTCTTTCGATCCTAGGCTTCAAAGGTGGTCGACAGTGAGCTGGAGGTCAAGGGATGAACGACTCCAAGTGGACCTCTAATTCATATTTCCTCGCTCCAAGTGCACTCGAAGGACCTGCAATGTGTTCCTTGCTTAAGGCGAAGCTCCGAAGGAGTTATTAAGGAATAAAATAGAGAGAATAATGGAGGGAACGGAGGCTCCAGTGAAGGTTGTCAGAGGTAGAGCCGATCTCCAGATCTGGGCAGATCCGAAGGTGATCAAACATGATGGGAGATGGAGAAGGTCAGGATGAAGGTGTTGGTCGAGTCGAGATTGGTTGAAGGTGAATGGAACCCCTCCGATCTGCGGGTTATGTTGTAGATGAAGATCTAATCTTAGCGATTTAAGGAAATCAAAGCGAAAATGAAATTCAAAATAGAAGATAAATGTCCTTAGGTCTAGTTCTCCTTCGTCCTCGCCACGCTGCCTCCATCTCAAAGGGTCTCATTATAGGGGGCATCATGGATGAACTCCACCATATCAGATGCCTCTGTTCTAACGGATTGTGCCCCTTCTCTACTTTTGCCACTACAGATTGTTCACTTCTTGTTGTATGTAGTAGTGGTTCTCTGATTTTGACTCCCATCATTTTTTGTTCCAGATGTTACCTACGTGAACAACAGAGGTGAAATTCATCCTCGATTTGCTTCGGGAGGCAGAGAGCTGGAATGCGGCAGAGAACTCTGACCACGTGATTAGATCACAAATCTTTAAGGGTTTCCCATGCTCCTGACTGTGGAAATCAAAAGCCCTGTCTCTACTCGATCGTCCGAGCTCAGTCTTGGGCGAGAAATCCTCTCCAAAATAGTTCCAAACCCGCGACGGAGGTAGAGGGAGTGTATAAATAGGGGTTGCTCCGATGAATGTTTGAATTTGAATAGGGAGCAATTCAAGGCTTAGATGGTGGATATACGGTGCTGGTGGTGTAAGGAATAAAGGGGCAGAATAATTGGAGAAGGATGTGTGAGCAGTTAGTGAACGCAGCGTGTGGGATAATTAGGTGAAGAACATGTGGAACAAGAGGTTAGCGAGGATCAAGGGGTGACTGAACAGTTGACTCGGCTTAACAAACTCCAGCCAACCAATCAGAAGGTGCGCGAGATGTGGACAAAATAGGGACAACGATAAAAGATAAGAAAAAGTCAAATAAATGATTTAAAAATGGAAAACAAATTAAAAAAAATTAAATAATGTATATAAAAAATGTTGAGAATAAATTAAAGTTAATTTTAGTGATTTTCAATCAACTAAATAATGTATTTACGAGGGTTAAGATAAATATAAGGTGTTATTTATAGGTATGTATACAATATACAATAATTTAATTTTTAACTAATTATTTACACAAATATATGCATAATTTAATATTTTATTTTTACAATTTTTACAAGGGTTTTAATGAAACTTTTATTTGATTTTAAGGGATTAATTTATCATGTTAAATAAATAGGTATATGTACAATATAAACATAGTGATACCTATACAATATATATATGATTTTATTCTTGTTGACTTTTGATTTTTTAATTATTATTAGTATTTTATATGACTCAAATATAATATTCACAATTAATTCAAAAAAAAATATTCGCAAATATGTATAAGAAAAAAATATATAAATAATATACTTAGGTATAATATAAAATAGTAACCCAATTTGCCTCTTTTCACACCTTAACTCTGATTTGCATGAAATCACCTCCATTTTATATGTTATTTAATTTTGAGTACAATGAAAGTGAGTTTGATGAATTAGGAGTTTTGGTAGAAGATACTGATCTTGCAAATTGAGCTTTGTGACTTTTTAAGAGTGTTGTTATTTACATAATATACACCAATTTTATTACAATCACTTTCATTATTTACAAAATAATTTTATTAACAATTTTCAAGAAGAAATCATTTTTAAAAATAAATTGTTGATGAATAAATTAAATATAAGAATGTTTATTATAGATAATATTTTACAGATGTTGAATATGCAACTGACAAATGAATCCTGGAATTTCTTGTATTTTTCGAACTTATGTCCACCTACTTTATTCCTTGTCGATCAGGTCGAGTCTTTGCCTTCTCTCGGGGTCTTAGTCAGCCTGTATCTATTACATATATACATTCTTTATTTTCATTATTTTCCCTGTATTTCATTCATTATTTATTTTAGGTTAAAATAGTGATAAATATATAATATCTAAACAAGAATTAAGGTTAGTAAAAGAATGGATTTATTGATATTTACATGTGTTTTATAAGAGATTTTAAGCTAAAATAAATGAATTAAGATGATGAAAATCATATTCATAATCCCTCTATTCTTTACCTTTGTTAGTCCCTTAGCAAACACTTATTTAAAGAATAAATGACTAAAAGGAAAAGAATAAAGGAAAAATAAATAACTTAGAATAATATTTATTATTAAACTTATCTTTATAAATTCAAAGTGTGGAGCTCTGTCAAACCTCTAGATTATTACTTTCGGTGGAAGTTTAGTGAGAAATGGACTTGATACTCAACAACCTCTAGAAACCACACGACTCTGCTCAAGTCTCCCAATAGCCAGGTCAGAATAGATCAACTCATACGCAAACCCTTATGACTATGAACCTGTCTTGGTACAGTGTAAGTGATATATAGCTCTACTCGGCTGAAGCGGTAAAAGTTAGTCTTCTCCAACATGGTGACTCTAATTCCCCAATCGAATATCTATTTCCTCTAGAAGTTGGGTATTCCCTTCTAAGCTCAAGTACAACCAACTCAATAAGAGGAGGGGGAGAGAAGAATGGATGTAGCTAGTGTAGGTATCTATCGTTGGATGCGTGACCAATGTAGCCAAGTCATCCAGTTGTCGGCTCATAAATACTGACTTGAAAACTCAATCTTTCTTATTTGACAATACAAATGTACATACTCCAGCAGGCATTTTATTTTCAATCAGGCTTGTCCACTTTTTCGGATTTTTTTATTTTTGCACATCTATTTTGAATATATACAAGGTGCAGCATGTACATAAGGAGTTTTTCCTCTTCAGTTAGTAGACTATCCCTCTTTTGAAGCTTTATTGCAACCCACATCATTTTATCTTTAGACCGCACTGCTACTGGATTGGGTTGCGGTACAATGGCTATAAATGTGTGACTACCGATGTTTCCATTGGCTTGTGTCTCATGTTAGCAAATCCAACCATCTACCATTTAAGCTGAGGTGATCAAGATGTAAGTGCAAGTGTGCAAGATAGGTCATTATTGATAAGAATCGTGTGTGTGCTCCAAATTACTCTACTTAGGCAGTCAAGATGACACTGAACTATGTCTTTTGGTTCCCAAAGAATTAAGTCTATAAACCTGAAGAATCCCAATTCCATTTCCTATAATGTTCTTCTGAAATTAAGTGGATTAAGGTGCAGCTAATCTCCATTCTTTCCCTTTATTCCCGACTAGTTTAATTGTTCATGTCATTCTAGAAAAACGCACATGCAAATGTAAGAAATATATACAATTTTTTTTAAAGGAAATAAAAGAACAATCTTTTTGAAAAAGTTTTCCAAATGATTTTGCAAATTTTTATGGATTTTAAACAAATGTTTTAGAAAGAAAAAGGGTTAGTAAACTAAATATGTATAAGTATACACACAAGGATTATACACATTTTATACAAGATTTTACAAGAAGAGTTTATGTACAAGTTTTATAAAAGAATTCAATATGAAACAAAGAATTTTATTTACAAATCATTTTACAAATAGGTTTGTGCAAACATTTTGCTTTCAAAAATTTTACAAAAATTTTGTATAGTATACTTAGTTTTAATACAAAAATATTTTTACAAACATTTCAAATAAAACAATACAAACAATTTTTGGTAAGAGTTGTACAAAAATAGTTTCAAATTTTTTACAATTTTTTTACATACAGTTTTAAAAACAATTTTACAAAAGGTTTTTGCAAATATTTTACAAACAATTTTTGTAACATTTTTCAAAAGATTTTTACCAATCATTTTACAAATAATTTTGGGATTTTTACGCACAAAACCCTGAGTAATTTCACAATAACATTCATGACCCTGCATAATCTTGAATTACATGACAAACCCTGGATAGTCACTTCGTCTCACATTAATAACCCTCTGTTAGTTTGATATCTTAGCTCAACCATTTTTCGAGTTAATTTAACTCATCCTCAATCAAACAGATAGGAAACATTTAAATAAAACCCGCTCCCTTCTCTTCGTATTGCTTTAGGTCTGACAAACAGTGGACTACAGAGAGCGCACGGGAGGGAGGTGGAGGGTGTGGGGGGGCTTTCAGCCTTGGCTGTGGGTGTGCGAGAAGGGGGCTTTGAGCTCAGCAACGGGGAGGGGGGCAAAGCTCCGTCGTGAGGTGGGGGTGGGTTTGGGGGGGGAGGGGGCTTTCAGCCTTGGCTATGGGAGGTTCAACACCGACTCGGCTTGGCTGCGGATGGTTGAGCGGGAGATTTGAGCTCCGTCGCGGGAGGGAGGGGGGGCTCGGATGCGGGTGGGCGAGCAGGGGAGCACCAAGGGGGCGAGCAGGTGAGGAGCACGCGGGGGCGAGCAAGGGAGGACCGCGCGGGGCTGGGGGAGAGCATGGGAGGAGCACCACCCCTGCGGGTGGGCAAGCAGGGGAGGAGTGCATGGTGTTGGGGAGAGCAGGGGAGGAGAACCACCTCCTGCGGGTGGGTGAGCAGGGGAGGAGCGCGTGGGGTTAGGGGAGAGTAGGGGAGGAGCACTACCTCCTGCATGTGGGCGAGCAGGGCAGCACCACCTCGGGGGGGGGGGGGGGGGTGTTGTAGGGTGAGGGGCTCAGACTTTTAGCTCGATCGAGGACGACGGTCGACTTGACAACACAGACTCGGCTGCACAAAGGGGGGAGCAGATCGGTGTAGGGGGTTGACATGTGGCCTTGGATGAGGGAACCAGGCAGCACGAACTCAGCTTCGATGAGGGGGGAGCATAATAGCGTAGGGGTTCTTTGAGGTGACCTCGTTGTCGATGGGCGGGGGGGGGGGGTGCAAAGGTGGTCGACCGAATTGGGGAGAAGGGGAGGAAGTGAAGGGGGAACTGATGATGTCATGCTATGCAAATAGAAATGAACATCAAGGGTATTTTTATCTTTTTAAAAGGAAACCATTAAATATAATGGGTATTCCAAACAAAACATAACATAGGGTCATGCCATGTAAGAGTTTGGAATTACTCTGGGTTCCTCTTGTAATTCGCGATTATGCAAGGTTATGAATGTTATTGCAAAATTACTCAGGGTTATGAGTGTAAAATTCCCAATAATTTTTCAAAACATTTTTATAAGAATAATAATAGCCATATTATTAATATAAATGAGATTTATGGCTAAAGTATATATACAATATATACGACACCCCTATACTTAGCTCGAACTGTGTCCTCATAGTGACCAAAGCGCTACAATGATAGACATCACTCGTGCTAAGTATAGAAAAGTGAAATGAATCCTATACAACAACAACTCAAAGAATAGACGAAAAGAATAGAAGTCGGTGACCACCCTATACGTATGATCTAATAGTCCTAAGTATAGAAGATTGTACATACAAGAAAACCGAGGAAGAGTATGAACAAACTAAACGACTTGACTCATCCTCCCCTATACTTAGGCTAAAGATCCCTACGTATAGAGAAAGAATATCAACAAGTTGAAGGATAAGCGAGAGATCGGAAGAAAGAAAAGAGAATAAAAATACGAAAGAGATGGAATGAACACAATCACTCCCCCTATACTTAGGGTAAAGGATCCATAGGTATAAGCAACAACAAGAGTGATGAAACATAATGAAAATGGAACAACTCAAATATTTCACCCCCACTATACTTAGGATAGAGTACATCCTAAGTATAGCATATACACACGAAAGAGAGGTGAACGATTAAAGAAGAAGAAGAAGAATAAAATGAAATGATATATACAAGAGAAAATCAACTCATGTATCAGATGTAGAAGATATCAAAAAGTCATTGTCTGATACCACAGATACGAAAGCAACCACGGATAAGAATGTATCATGATCTAGATATGACTTCAGCAACTGTCTGTTTACAACAAATGTTTGTGTATTAGATGACAATACTACCGTTGTCATACACAACTCTTACAATGAATGCTCCTGATCATTTGCTTTTCAATTTTCTTGGAAACAACTTCAATTTAGCATCAAACAACCAAACTTTCAGATCAATGGAGAAAGTCGTCCTTCTAATGTGTTTATCATGCCAACGCTTGACTTTCTCCTTATACATGAGTGTGGCTTTGTATGCAAAATCTCGAAATTCCAACAATTTGTTCAAATTCAACTTTCTACTCTGTCCTACCCTCTCATAATCCAAAATGCATACAGGGAGTTCCCATAATGATTTATGAATTAATTCAACTAGCAGGTGGCAAGGCTTTCCATACACCAATCTGTAAGGAGACATACCCAATGGAGACTTGTATGCTATTCAATAAGCCCATAGAACTGAGTCAAACATTCTGGACCAGTTCTTCTTATCTGGACATACAAGTTTTTGCAATATCGTCTTTATCTCCCTATCTGAAATCTCAGCCAAGCCATTAGTCTGTGGGTGGTAAGGGAACACGACCCTATGCTCAGTGGTGTACTATTTTACAAGCTTCTTGACTTGTTGATTAATGAAATGGCTTCTCTCATCTGAAATAAGTATCTTGGGAATCCCAAACCACACATGGTCCTTGAGAAAGGAACACCTCATCTGACTATCAGCGGTTCGGGTGGGGATAGCCCCACCCAATGGCTAACATAATCCATAGCAAACAGGATGTACTGAAACCACCGACTGATAGGAAATGTGCCTATGAAATCTATGCCCCAAGCGTCAAAAATATCTGAAATCTGTATATATCTCAGGAGCATGGTATCTTTGGAACCAACAGTTCCTCCCATCTTCTAACAGTCAGTACCACCTTGAATATTCTCTAGCATCCTTAAATAAAGTTGGCCACTTTAAGCTGCTCTATATAATCTTTGATGTTGTATGTTTCCACGATGATGCCCACCCAGACTCAAGTTTGTGACAGTGTGAGGAATGCACCTGCTCCATATACAATCCGCACACTCACTAAATAGGTACGGATCGTCCCACTGGTAAAAATGTCTCTCTGACATTACTATGTCTACCTTGTGCCTCATCCAGTCTTGTGGAACTTTCTTCGAGACATGATATTTCACGATATCAACATACCATGGGAGTGAGTCCACAGAAAAAATGGTCTCATATGGGAAGGTCTCTAAAATAGGAAGTATGCTCTACTCAGAAGTCTCTGCATTTGTATTGCATGGAATGTGATCTGCCACAATATTCTTTACTCCAGTTTTATCTCGAATCTCCAAATCAATCTCCAGGAGAAGAAGGATCATATGATAAGTTGTGTTCTGGAATCCTTCTTTGCTTGTAGGTATCGTATGGCAGTGTGATCCATGTATATGATTAATTGTGAACCAAGGAGGTATGATATGTAATTCTCTAATGCAAACACCACTTCTAAAATCTCCTTCTCTGTGACTGTGTAAATACGACATGCCTCATCCAGGTTCTTGCTAGCACAATGTATAAAAAACAATATCCCTTCCCATATCTATAACATATATACAATCTTTATTTTCTTTAATACTCCTTTATTTATTTATTTATTTTTGGTTAAAATATTGATATATATATATACAATACTTACATAAGAATTAGGGTTAGTAAAAGAATGGATTTATTGATATTTATAGATGTTTTATAAGGGATTTTAAGCTAAAATAAATGAATAAAGATGATGAAAAGCAGATTCAGCACTCTCCTCATCAACTTTCGAAGTCTCCTCAGGTCGAACTCCGGAGGCAACTCTCTCCATGTCTTGTGCCCGGTCAGGTATGACGACGGTCCTTCCACTCTTGAGTGACATATCCTTAGCATTGTCACACCAAAGAATCTCATGGTCTTATGAAAAAGTGTCAGAGTAGTATATCTGATAATTTAGTACTGTAATTAGGACCTTTGTAGGCTACTAGGGTTAGCCTGAACCTTGGCGATAATGGAGGTAGACGGTGCAGACTGCTCATCGTGCCATCAGGATAGGAAGTTGATGTCCCCCTGCATGTCATGAATCTTGTTCTGGTATAAACGAAGCTCCTCAAGAATATGACACTTAAAGTCTACGGGGACTGATGAAGAGCAATGTTGCTGTGAAAAATACCACGAGGTTTGGCCTTGTTGGCCTTGATACTGGTGGCACTACTACTGCTTCTGTTGGGGATGATGTTGGTAGTTCGGGCCCAGATGGCCTGCCCAATTGGCTCAGACGGCTATACTATTGGTGCCACTGCAACGGTGAACGCATTGTTGTAGAAGGTCAGGGGATACTGATAAGGTTGTCTATCCTCCATACTTCCTTGCTGGGTAGGATCCTATGAATACCTATCACCATTCACCACCCACATTTGGGGAGGATCCTCCTAGTTGTCTAGGTTGATGGTGACTGTTGCTAGCATGATTATGTGTAGTACTGGTCATCTATCCAAGGATGGGCTGGACCTAACATCGTTTTCTCTTATACATAATGCACACAGAAAATGGGAGCAACAGTATAGTCGTGGCATGTATCTTAATCTTGTATACCTTCTCAGACAACTCATACATATGCTTTGGAAGCTTGGAAAGACAACTATCTAGCTCATTCATCCTCTTTTCAATCCTCAAGACTATTGTAAGCTTGTCTGCAATGATTCCCATGACGGGAAACAAGTCCTCAGAGGGATCAACTACATCTTTCTTTTCCCCTTTAGATAAGAGTGAAATGGGGGACTCTGCGTATGCTTTGTCGTCGGTTGTTGAACCACGAGTTTCAGGTTTTTAATTATTTGAAATAATCTATGAGATATGGATAATGTAGAAGTGTCGTTGCAACCCAAAAGCAATTCAAACAAAAAGTAAATTTTATTCTAAACAAATAATAAAATTTTATTTATTTACTTGATATAGCTTCCAAGATCGAACTTAGGGAGGATACAAAGAAATGACAGAGTTAATTATTGTTAAGTAGTAAAGATTTTTATTTTTCTACTTTTTATATATTTTTAATGATTTTATACTTTTATGGATTTTTAAATGTTTGTATTTTTTTATATCATCTAATTTTTTAATATAAAAATATTTTTAATTTTGCAAATTTTTATATATTATTATTTTTTGAAAGCAATTTCTGAGTTATATATACAAAAGAGAAAGAGGTCTTTATATATTTTTCAAATATATCAAAAATATCCAAAAATATAAAAAATAAAATGTTTTTGTGTTAACCAAATTTTTACTGTATTTAGTGATTTTGGTGGTATTTATATAGTTTTATGTATTTTTTGCTAACTCAAAATAGAAATAATGTATAAAGTAAATCTAGCTATTGTTTTTTTTATTTTTAAAATACAAAATAATAGAAAATAATCTGGAAATTTTTTTAAAGAACAATCTTTATTCATCTTTAAAACAAGATAGAATACGTATATTTTATTTTTCTGTGATTTTATAATAATTTTATAAAATTTTCTTTATAAGTGAAATTTTATGGTTTTCTAATTGGTTTTTTAGTTGATTTTTGTATTGCGATAAAATTTAATAAAGCAAAGATACTTTATTTTTTTATCAATTTTCAAAATAGTTTGATCTTTTTTGAATTTTATTTGTGAATATAGAAAATAAATGTTGTTTTTGTATTTTAAAAATAGTAAATAAAATAAATTTTGAAAAAATGTATTAGTTAAAATAAATAAACAGGAAACTTAGCAGATTTTTTATGGATCTTATAGAGTTATTAAAAATTTATAAGAGAAATTAATAAAGAAATTAAAAATGCTTTAGAAAATGGACCCAACTGCAATTAAAAAAAACGACAGCTAATTTATCAACAAAGAAATAAGGAACATGATGTTATATGCAGGCTTTCCTACAATTCACATGTGGATTCATGTGATCACCATAATCATGGTCTGAATTGTAATTTTAGAAAACTAGCAGAGTTTTTATTAACAATCCAAACTATTCATTTGTTGCAATATTGCCAACGTACACATGACATCACATGTAGGTTTAGAAATGAATAACTAAAAAGCAATTGTAAAACAAGTAGCATCACAAGTTCAATTATTTAAACAATTATGACATGACACATAACAAAGTTGGATTTATTTACAAATAAAGAGAATACAGGGGGTGGAAAGCAATTGCACCACTAAATCATGTGATTCATGTGAGAATCATGCGACTCAGATCTAAATCTCTAGATCAGATCCTACGACTCACATTTGGGTGCCAATGAACGATTCAGATTGAATCTGGTGCTCCTTGTTCTTGATCGAAGGGATATAAATGCATAGGGATTAACTGACTTGAAGGTTGATCCAAATGATCTTCAATCTCCCAGATCTCAGTCAAGATGGGATGGATCTAAGTCCGATCAACTCGGTTGATTCCTATGATCAATCCACGTTGCGTGTAGATGAATTGAAATTCAAGGTATTGTTGATTGGAGACCTGGAGACAAAGCTCTTGTGCATGCAGTAGATATCTCAGATTGCCTCTAGGTGAACACTCATAGCACTGCCAAATATTCTATGAATCGAATACTATGTCCTTGACCATCATTAATATGTGAAATCAAAAGAAAATGAGGTGGATGAATTGTTTCCTCTGACGATGGTAGAAGAAGGAGGAAATGACTTAAATCTGTGGATCTATGGTAGTTAGGACGCTGAAAAGGATCTGGAGAAGCAGTACGTTGGGAGGAGATGATCAAATAAGGGTTCAAAATATTTGATAACCTCCAATCAAGTAGATCAGAGGTAGATCTGAAATCTACTAATCTGAATCGAAATTGAACACAACCCAAAAAAATAAATGTTGATTGAAAGAAAATTAAACTACAATTACCTACGAATGAAATGCGATGGAAATAAGGTGATTATGGCGTCTACAAGGGTCCATACCTGCAAGCGTTGCCTCATCGGAGCTAAGACCGCCGGCTTTGGATCTCATCTCGCCGTCGATTCTCGCTCTCCTGGTTGTGGGAAAAATCCCCTGTCACAGGTCTACTACTATAGAAACCAATCTCGGGATGAAATGTAAATCAAAACAGATAAAAAATTTAACAAAGGGTCGGAGCTCTTATTTATACAGTGAAAAATGATGAAATTTCAGAGTGAAAATGCATGTTAACTGAGGATGGATCAAGCAGAAAGAAATCAGGCGTAGATGTGGATCGTGAGGTGAATCAATTGGGCATGAGATATGGTATGAATGGTTGAGAGATAGGGTGCAGGAAATTTGGGAAGAAAGTGGGTTACGTGCTTATTCAGGTTGGAAGGGGGAATGGGATGGTTTACCTAGGTCAACAAACCCGGGTCTGACCATTGGGATGCGAGTCTGAATAAGGACACGCAGAAAAAGACAAAAAATGGAGAAAATAAAGAGAAATTAATAGAAATTAAATAAAAATAATTTTAAATTTAAAAATGTTCGAAATAAAATATATTTGTAAATTAATAAACTAGTTTTTTGTGATTTCCAATTAAATAAATTTAATTATTTGGTTAAAATAAATAAATACATGTATTTATATGTATAAAATACATATACATAATTTTAATTACTTATTTTTAGAAATGTACATATTTTTATATATTTTATTTATTTATAAAATAATTAGATGATTTTAAACATATTTTTAAATTATTTTTTATTTTTATTTGATGGATTAATCAACTATACTAATATACATTATAGGTATATTATACCTATGTAATAAATGCAATTATTTTATTTTTATTATTTTTAATTTTTGTTATTTTGATTTATATTTTAGTCATATAAAATATGCATAAAATAATAAAAGAACAATATTCATATATATATATATAACTAAATTAATTAATAAATCAGTCCAATATATACATGCAGGTCAATAACACTCCAAAAAGCCGACTTCTACATGTTAACTCCAAATTTTATGAAACTAATTTCATTTTAAATCTTATTTTATTTTGAACACGGTGAAATGAGTTTGATTCATTTCGAGTTCATATGGAGTGGATATTGATCTATCAATTTTGGCTTTACGACCTTGTCAAAGTCTTGTCCCTTTTTTTATAGATGGTTTATTTTTGTAATTATTTTTATTATTTAAAAAACATTTTTGTACAAGTTTCAAGAAACATTTTTATTTAAGATTGAATTAATGGTAAATAAAATAGTACAAGATATATACATAAAGAATAATTATGAATATGTATGTGTAAAATTTTTTCTGGAATATTTATACATTAATGAACCTATCTCCCCCTACTTTATTCTTTGTCGATTTGGTTAAGACTTGATATACTCTTGGGGTGAGGATCAGTCTGTATTATAACATCCATATGCAGACTCCTTTTCTTTCTTTTTCCTTTATTTATTTATTTATTTTGGGTTAAAATAATGATAATAATACACTATTAACAGATGTTGTTGTATTATTAAGATGTAAAAACTAAAGCTATTTAGATGTATTTTGTAAGTGATTTTAATCCAATATATATAATAATAAAGATGATGAATTGGTGATTCATCATCGCCCTGTACTTTACCTTTGCTTGACCCTTTCCAAACATTTATTAGAAGAATAGGCGACTAAAGAGAAAAACAAAAAGGAAAACAAGAACTTAGAATAATTTTTATTTTGAAACTAATCTTAACAAAATCTAAGTATGGAGCTCGGTCAGACCTTTGGATTATTAGTTTGTCGTAACCTTATTGATAATAGGATTTAAGACTCGACAACCATTAAGTTTCACAAGTCTCTATTCAGATCACCTCGACGGTTAGGTTTGAACAAGTCTTAATATGCAAACTCTGATGACTATGAATCTTATTTGTACTGTGAATGTGAAATATAGCTCCCAACATCTGAAATGACAAAGAACCTATCTCTACTAAGGTGACCTTAATTCCTCAGTCTAGCTACTCTTTCCTTGAGGAACGGTGTATTCCCTTCTAAGTTCAAGTTCAACATATCTAAGAAGAGGAGGTAGAAAAGAGAATGGATTAAGGACAATGTAGCCACATATCCTTTGGAGTTTGGTTAGTGTAGCCAAGTCTCCAGTTGTAGGCTTCCTTGAAATCATTGGCTTTGAAACATTTGCCTTGCTTATTGATATTTTCCTCCGATAGGAATGACTTTTTTATTTGAAATTTGGCCATCTAACTTTTTTGGAGACTTTACTTTTTTCATACATATACATTGCATCATTTACATAAGGAGTTTTTCATCTTGGACCAGTAGAATATCCCTCTTTTGAAGCTTTATTGCAACCCAGAGCATCCCGTCATTAGACGTCCGCACCACTAGACTAGGTTGGGGTGCACTGGCCTCCAATTGTGGCTACATATGTTTCTATTCATCTGCATCTCAAGGTAGTGATTTTTGCCCCTCACGACCTCATCTGTGTTGAGCTACATGCAAAGTGCTTATCTAATTTAGGTCACTGTCTAAAAGAATCATGTATGCGTCTAGAAATATTCTACCTAGACCAATTAAGATGACATGTGAACATAGTATCATAAACTCAAAGAATTAAGTCCCTTGACCTAAAAAGTCTCAACTCTAGTTCCTATAAGGTTCCTCGAAAATTAAGTGGATTAAGGTCTTAACCAAGCTCCATTCTTCAGACTTTATTCTAGACTAGTTTAATTATCAACATCATTCTGAAAAATTTTAATGCAAATGCAACAATTTTTTTAATTAAATTATCTAATTTAATCCTTTTATGTGGATTTTAAAGAATTCAAATTTTATGAGTTTGAACTTTTCAATTTTTTGTATTTTTGATAGAGTTGGTGAATTGAATGTATTTACAAGTATTATCATTGATTATGTACACATTCACAAAGCATTTTACACTACGCTATATAAAGAATTATACCAGTTTTATATAATATTTATTTACAAAAGGAATGTTATATACACGTTTTATGAACAAATTTTACAAAAGAATTTTATTTACCGAAGAACTTTATAAACAACATTTATGAAAGAATTTTATATACGTTAGAACTTTATACACAAATTTTATTTACGTGATTTTTACAACAAGTTTATAAACACAACTTCATTTATATAAATGGTTGGAAAATATTTTTGCTAAACTAGTTTATGAAAAAAATTCACAAACAATTTTACAAAATCTTTAAAAAAATTATATAAAATGTACAAAATTTTTACAATTTTTTTACAAAGATTTTTTTAGGAAAAATCCACAAATAAAGCATGATCGAGGTTAGTGAAGGCGCGTTAGATGCGTAAGAAGTAGAGGGGGAGGATTTTTGTTGATTAGGGTAGCAGATGGCAGATGTCTACACACAAGAGGGTTCGTTGGAGTGGGGCTCCGACGAACTACAAAATGATAATTTTATACTAATGCAACTAATAAAGACATAATCTAAGAACGGAAATTAAAACCTATGACTAAATTCTACTGAAAAACCAAGAAAGAGGAATCTCTTATACCTGCGGTGGTCAGCAGGGAGCAGGGCGTGCCGGCGTGCCATCGGGGTACACTCCCATCCTCCTGGAGCTATATGGACTACCAAGATGCTCCTCCTACCATGAGGAAGCTACCTCGTCCAAGAAATCGAGCTCCCAGACTCAGAACAATAGACACACAATAAGAGGGAGGCAGAGGTGTTTATTTTTAAACATAAAAAGCACCCTTATTAGCCGAGAATTATGGAAAGATCTATCATATGTACAAGAGAATTAGAGGCTTGGGGTGGATTAGGAAATAATAATGATGATATTTTGTGAAGGGATCAAAGATATGGATGGATAGATTGAGCGAGGAAAAAGGTTGAAATCGCGGGACTCGACACGCACGTCAAGTCAAGTGTCCTTAAGGGGGAGTTGACCAGGGGTCAACAGTCGGAGTGTCGTGATTTGTCCAAGTAAGAGCATTACATGACAAAAGAGTAAATGATTTTATTAATTTAAGTATAAAATAAAATGTTTTTATTATTTTATGTAGTATTTTATATGATTTTTATTTAATTTTAAAAGTTATTTATGAGTGGTTAATTTTTATGAGTGTATTCATAGGTATATTCATATTTGTTTTGACTATTTTATTTTTTATTTTGTATAATTTATTATGTTATTTTATTTTGATATGTTATTCTCTTATTTTATACATTTGTAACTTATTTTTAGGTATACAAGTATATTTTTATTACATTTTTATGGTGTCATTTGTATACCTAAATAAATAGATATGTAAATTATATAGGTACAGTTATAGTTGTCTTATCTATGTATTATATATACATATTTTTTAATGTTTTTTATGGTTTTATTTTAGTTTCTATTTGTACATCTATTAAATAATATTTACGAAATTATAAAAATATAAAAATATAGAAATAGTAAAAAATTAAATAAAATGAATATTTTAATCAGATTTATTGTATAATTTGGATCTGAAACCTAACTTTCACACCTTAATTCCAAAAATAAGATATCACATTCATTAAATCGCTTATTAAAAGTTATATACAATTAGAGTGATTTTGGTACCTTCTGAGTTTTTGTTTGGAAGATACAGGTTTGTGAAGTTGGCATTTTAACTTTTTATCTTGTGTCTAAAATGAAGATTATATATTCTTTTTGTACAAATTAAATTTTGTAGTTTTGTTTACATTATTATCTACAATTTTCATGTTCAAATTTTCTTCATTTGATGTATAAATAATAAAGAATAAAATGGGTGTCAAAAATGAATTATTGGAAATAAAGGAATTGGGTTTTTATTGTATTTTTAGCCCTAATCTCCCCCTAATTTATTCCTTATCGACCAATTCAATTCTTGACTTGGTCTTGAGGTATAAGGTCATAAAATATCTTCAATAGTTTATTCTTTTTCTTTTCTTCTCTTTATTCTATAATTTTGGCATTAGAAACAATATTATTCACACAATAAATACAATAAATGGTGAATGTTATTTTGTACAAATTAATGCTATTTACATGCATTAGCTAGGGTTTTAAGGCCAAAATGATAGAATAAGGTGATGAACGATAGATTCATCACCCACCTATACTTGCCTTTGCTAGTCCCTAACAAACACTTATGCAATAAGTGCAGAAAATGAAGAACAAAGAAATGAATAGGAAAGAAAGATGTATTAAATTTAATTTTCAAATTTGTCTTTAAAAAAAATCAAAGTTTTTAGCTCCAGTCAAACCTTTGGAATTTTTAGTGCATGGGAAACCTTATTAGGGGATGGATTTGAAATCAAATAGCCTTCGAGAATCCCAAAACCTTGCTCAAGTCCCCTTAATAGCCAGGTCAGAGCATTTCAACTCATACACAAACCCTTATGACCATGAATTTGACTTGTACAGTGTATGTGATAGAGGCTCCCCCAACTGAAATAACAAAGAGATTGACTTCTCTAGAATGACAACCCAATGATTCCCCATTCCAGCAACTCTTTCATCGAGGAGCGGGGCATTCCTTACTAAGTTGAAGTGGTATATGACTCAAGTGGTGGGGGTGGAGAGAAGAAGGGACGGTAGCTAGTGTAGCTACCTATCATGGGGTGCATGACCAGTGTAGTCAAGTCCTCTGACTGCATGCTTATATGGTATAACTTTGAGGCTCAAGCTTGCTTATTGACTATTCAACATATATACATACTCCAGCAGGCATTTTATTTTCAATCAGGCATGTCCACTTTTTTGTAGTTTTTTTTTGTAATACTATATACAACAACATTTACACAAGGAGTTTTTCTTTTGAATCAAAAGACAATCCCTCTTTTGAATCATTGTTGCAACCCACACTCTCATGTCTTTAGACATCACTGCCACTGGAGGGGTTGGGGTGCACTTCCCTCCATAGATGAGGACAAATACTTCCACTTGTGTGTGTTTCATATCGGAGAACCCAATCCCCTCACCACTCCCACTTAGTTGAGCCAAGTGAGAGGTATAGGCGTCCAAGTTAGGTCATTATCGATAAGAGCTTGCGTGTGCTCGGAAATACTTTACTTAGCAATCAAGATTCCATTGAACCAAGTCTCGTGATTCTCAAAGAACTAAGTCTACTAGACCTGATGTACCTCAATTCTAGATCCTATAAGGTTCATGTGATTAGGTAGATTTAAGGTTCAACCAAGCTCCAATCTTCAGATTTTACCTAGACTTGTTCAATTATCAAACTCAATTCAAAAAATGTGAATGTTATGCAAATGCTATAAAAAAGGCAGAAAATATTTTTTTGTTGTAATTTTCAAGGATTTTGAACTTTTTATGAATTTTTGAAAAGAAGATGCATATGAAATTTTTTGGTATTTTTCAAAAAGTATCTGCAATTTTTTTGGTATTTTTGGTTCTGTAAATGTTTTCATGATTTTTTGAAAACAAAAGATTTTGGATAAAACTAGGTACAAATATTTATACGGGGATGCATCTTATATTTACAAGAATTAGGGTTTTTAAGATTTCACAAGGGGTAAGTGATTAATTTTATCAAAGAATTTTAGTGTGATGTATATATTCCTCAGCTTTATTTGAAAATCATTTTACAAACAATTTTGAAAACTACAATTCAAAACACTTTTTACAAACAATTTTTACAAACATTTACACACATTTGAAAATCATTTTGCAAAGGCTTTTCAAACATTATATATTGTTTTTTCAAATTATTTTTGCACCCATTGTGAAAATATTTGTAAACCATTTCTCAAACATTTTTATTTCTAATAATGAAAAGAAATTTTACAAACAAAACAGTTTTTACAAAGGTTGAACACATTTTACAAAATATTTTCCAAACAGTTTTCAAAAGATTTTTCAAAAAGATTTTCGAACTATTTTTCAAACATTTTGCAAATGTATTTTCGCCTGATTTATTAATCAGTATGTACAAAAGGAGTTGATGAGATAGAAGCATCTTTTTATTTATTAATTTAATGGTGCAATATTTCATGAAATATTTTTAGCCATTCTTATTTAAAATACAAAAGTACGAGTTATGTCTATAGTGTATACACATTATGCACGACCACCCTATACTTAGCATGAGCAATGTCCTCATAGATCAGAGAGAAAAAGAGAAGACATAACTCGTACTAAGTATAGAAAAAGCCTAAAGACGAAACGAATAAGGAAGAAATAAATAAATGAGAAGTCTACCATCCCCCCCATACTTAGGATTAAATAATCCTAAGTATAACAGAATATACATAAGGCAGGGAGGGTCAAGGGTGGGAATGAACAAATCTCAGCTCGGACTATCTCCCCATATACTTAGGGTTAGATATCCTTAAGTGTAGACAACAAGAGGAGACATGGGAGAGGATCAAAGACTGAAATAAATTAGAGTGCACACCCCCTATACATAGGAAAAAGTGTGTCCTAAGTATAGAAGACTAACAAGAAGGGGTGATACACATACAACTTTTTTTATGGATAACAAAAGGTGAAAACAAAAAGAAGAAAAGAAGAAAAGAAGACTTGGATAGAGTTGACAACGACCAAGAAAGTGTCATGCTCAAGGTAGGGCTTCAGTAGTTGACCGTTGATGATAAATGGTTGTGCGTTAGGAGACAATTCTGATATCACAATACTGCCATTGTCACAAATTTCTCAAACTTGAACGGCCGTGTCCATTTGCTTTTTAATTTGCCCAGGAAGATTTTCAACTTGCATCGAAGAACCACACTTTCTGTGTTGCTTCGAAGCGTCTGATGTTCCTGTCAAGCAAGTGTTTAACCTTCTCTTTGTACGTCAATGTGTTTTCATATGCATAGTATTGAAATTCGATGAGTCTTTTCAAGTTATTTTTCCTTTTCTGACCACTTTGTTGTGAGTCCAAATTACATATATTAACTGCCCACAATGATCTATGAATTAATTCTACTAGCAGGTGACATGGCTTTCCATACACAAGGCGATAGGGTGACATGCCCAACAGAGACTTGTAAGAGGTTCGATATGCCCAAAGGACTTAGTCCAAAAGCTGGGACCAATTTTTTCTGTCTGTCTTAACAAGCTTCGGAAGTATCATCTTGATTTCCTTGTTAGATAATTCTGCCATACTGTTGGTTTTGAGGATGGTAAGGAGATGCAACACAATGCTCGATGTTGTACACCTTCATTAGTTTCTTGACCTCTCTGTTAATGAAGTGACTACCCCCATCTAATATCTGTACCTTAGGAATCTCGAACTGTGAGATAATATTTTCTTTCCAAAATTGGTACACTATACATCTGTCTACAGCTCGAGCGGGGATAGCTTCAACCCAGCGACTCACATAATCAACAACAAGAAGGATGTGCTTGTATCTCTGACTGTTTGGGAAATGTCCCATGAAATCAATCCCCCAAGCATTGAATACATCAACAATCTAAATGATCTTCAGGGGTATGGATTCTTGGTTGTATGGGTGCCTTTCAATCGCTGACATGTAGTGCATCGTTTGACAAATGTAGATGCATTATTCAAAAATGTAGGCCACTGACGTGTCCATGATTGTGTTGTTTAAAATACGAATAGTGAATTATTATGCATTAAAAATATATATGTCATTTCGTTGTAGGTGGCAACTGGAATTAGTCAAGAAAATAACCACAATTATTTAGTTAATTTTTAATCGTGTGGTTTTATGTTTATTTTACTTGGGAAAGTCCCAAGGTCGAACACAAGGAGGCAAAGGAACAACCTAGAATTATGACTATCAAAGTTCGTGCGCAGTTTTCGAGGTGGTCTTTTTTTATTTTTTTTATTATAATAAAGGATGCAAAATGCAATTTTGGCCTATTTTAGGGAGTAAAATGTAAAAGTTGATTGATCAAATAATGTCTGAAAAATATGAAACTTGGGCAAATCTGATGAAATGAATGCACAGTAATTTTTTTGGAATTTTTGGATACATCAAGAATTTTTTATGACTTTATAAATGCACACAAAGTGAATTTAAATTTTTATTTATAATAAATATTAAACCTAATTATTTTCATGGGATAAAATTACCTAAGATCTATCACTAGGTGATTGATCTCAAAAAAATCCTAAATCTTGAAAATACAAGATTCAATACCTATTAAAAATCAAATATTGAAATATGCAAAATGATATTTATAAGGCAAACCATGCATGCAAATCAATTCTTTTTTGGCACAATGTCAAGCACAACTAATTCTACAATATTTGATTTTTTGGAAATTTTTTGAGCAACAGTTAATCAATTATGAATTTCAGAGCACGAAATGGGCAAAATATGCAAATTTCCATGAAACAATTAAATATTAATTAACCAATGATCACAAAAATGTCTACAATATGTCAAAATGTAGAGAATTAAATGTGGAACAAAATGCTAATTTTTGAATGATAAAGTAGTGCAATGTATAGGTCTAGAACAATGGGGAAAGACAGGGGTATAACTGCAATTACCATAAATAATATAAATATAAAAATTGTAGAGGGAGGGCCTATCTATAATTGCCAATAAGTACGGGGGCTTCTTGCAAAATTTCTAGAGGGTCATGTGCAAAGCACGTGCCCTCTGGTCGGCGGGGGCCTCCACGTGAATAAGCAAAACGATAGGGGGCTCGTCTACAATTATTCCCCAGGTCACGTGCGTGGCACGTGACCTATGGACTGAAGTATATCATTGGCAGAACTAGAGGGTCTCCTGGATATTTCTCCACGTAGTCACATGGTGCATACATGCCGCGACCGGTTCGGAGGGATGGTCGGCTCGGTGCTCCACGTGTCAATGTCGCATGCCTCGGCCTTGCTCCGAGACTCAGGTCCAGATCCGAGGCTGAGGATCAATCTGAGCCGTTGATGTCGGTTGATCTGATGTCTGAGCTTTGGCGTAGTTGGATGATCGGATGCTTTATGTGATTGATCGGACGGCTGCGGATGGCTGACACACAGCCGACGACCGTCGATGGAGAGGTAGAGCGGCGGAGTGGCTGGTTGACTGCGACAGAGCGCCGGTGAGTAGCTGAGGAAGTTGTGTTTAGCTGCTTATGACTGGACGCTCCTAGCGGTCGCCGTGAAGCGTAAGAGTCGGCAGGAGGCTTGCGACGGTAGAAGAAGCATATGGAGGATAGGGGCTTTAGCGATGACGAAGTTGGTTGTCGGAGGCGATGGGCGTTGATGAGGAATATTGGTGGTGTCTATTGATCAAAATTGATCGGAGAAGAAGTCGAAGGGGAGTCGTTGGAGATGGTGGTCGATGGCGTAATCAGAGGCTAAGCGTCGTTGATGGCGGAGTCAAAGATGGAGGTCATTGTCTCGATGTCAAGGCGGAGCTGGAGCGGTACGCTAGGGCAGTTTTGCGACGACCACAGGGGGGGTGGTCAGATCTCGTCGGAGACAGAGAGGCAGTGCTGTCACCACCGCCCTTCTGTGGTGCTAACGACGGATATGGATTTCGGCGGAGGCAGCGTGTTTGTATAGAAGGAGAGGGTCGTCGGCTATGGAAGGGGGAGATTGGGAAGGTTGCGAGTAACGTGATTTGATGGGGATTTGTCAGGGAAGGAAGGCCATCCAAGGTTGGAAGGTCGGCGGTGATTGGTGATTTGAAGAAATTGGATCGAGAGGTGACTGTCGGTGAAATCTTTACGAGGTATGGGGGATTCGATTTCGGTGGCGGCTGCGATGAATGCGGCGGAGGAATCAGGGCGGTAACAACCGATTGGGAAAGATGGCATCTGGGAACGAAGGCCAGCGGCCGTCCGATCGGCCGAGATTGGACGACCACTATTGCGACACATGGAAATACAAAAAAAGGGGAGAGGGCGATGCATGTGCATGGGCGGGCACGTGCCTCGCACGTGCGGTCTTTTTTATATTTTATTTATAAAAAAGAATAATTAAAAACTAGAAAAATGGCTGATATGTGGCGGCTCCAGGAGCTGCCACGCGTCAGCACCACAAAAAGCAAAAAAAAACTGTAAAAATTAGCAAACAGCCTCGGATCAAAAAAGTTTCTTCATGAAAATTGCAAGTCTCGATGAGATCTACAACTTTCACGAAGACATAAAAACCAAAATCGATCAATTGCATAAAGTGATATTTTTGGGGTATCCCATGTACATAGAATACCTTGATTTTTAAATTTTATAATTTTTGTCATTTTAAATCAGATCAAAATCCAAAAAAATATGGTAAAATCAAAGATAAATATTCACTCATTAATATATTTTTTGGATTTTTATTAATTAAGAAAAAGAAGAAATAAAATAAAACACGAAAAAGACTAATTTTGTACAGACAGTTAGTGAAGACTCAGACTTAATTTGTTTCTTTGATTTCAAGCTCAATTTAAATTTGGATTTTTATGTATTTTAATAAAAAAAATTATCAAAGAAGACAAATGAAAAATAAATAAAATAAAATAGGTTAAATATGCACATAAAATCCTAGGTCAAAATCAGCTAAAAACGAAATGTACAAAAGAGGCCCAAAACTCAACTTTCACATACGAGCTCCGATTCACTTGAACTTGGTCTTGTTTTAAAGGTAATTGAATGTAAATTAGTTCAAAAAGGAGTAGGATCAAAATAGACACTAGATGGGGAAGATATGAGGGTTTTAGTCCGTAAATCCTGAAACTAGGGTTTGGGTTTTTGGTCCACTTATTTGGGTTAGTGATTTTTTTTGTATTTTTTTGTTTATTCTTGTAAGTAATATGTACATAATGGAGGTGGTTTTGGGTCATTCGGAGTTAGCATGAATTAGTTAAAAAACTGGGGAAATTAGGCTATTTACAGGTCATTTTTGGCCGGGATTTTGCAATTCTTATCAAAACATGCATGAATGCTAATTATGCTAAATAAATGAAGATATGCTGATGATTTTGAGGGATATGAGCTTAATTAATGAGATTTAGAGTGATGAATCTGAGATTCATAATCCCCCTATATTTAAACCATGCTCGTCCCCGAGCATAAAAAAGAAATGCCATGAGGTGAAATGAGATTGGGTTCCATACCAAGATCATGAGCTGAAGGTGAAAATTATACTAGACTCGACCTTTGGATTATTAGTGTGGCGGAACTTTTATGAGACTTAGAATTTACAATCAACAACCTTAAAGTTCTACACATCATTGTCACAGTTTCGGCTCAAAAGTCATCTTAGATCAATCCTCTTCCCAACCTATGAACATCGAACAATCGACTCATGTGTGTGAAAGGTTTTAGCGCTTCCCATCCAGAATGCCGGACTACCATGCAAACCTCCTCTCCAGTAACTCGTCCTCAGGGAGTCAGGTATTTCCTTCTAAGGTCTGTCGCGTTGTGTTCACAATCAAATTGGGGGGAGAAGTTAGAAGAAGGAGAAAAGAACTGGAGTGTGGCTAGTGTAGTCACCTCTCCCTATGAAGTTGGCCAGTGTAGTCGAGTCTCCACCAAGATATGTAGATTTTCTTGAAACTTGGACCTTTTTGGTCAGATATTTATTTGGTAGTGGCTTCTTTGTATTTCGATTTTTGGTGGTTCTGCTTGGATCTTGTTGTGCCCCTACAGATATAGAATCATTTTGTACATTTTTTGGGGTCTTATAAAAAATTGTGCCCAGCCGTCCATCCCTTTTCCGAAGCTTTATTTCAACCCGTACTCTGGTCTTTAGATTTCCACACTACCAGAAAAGAAACTCACACAGTCTTCCAATATCATGTCTCAGTTGAGCTATGTGCATAGTGCGAGGGTACAAATTAATTTCCTATTCCAGAGTTGTACCCAGAATGAAGAGACCAGGTTAAACACTAAGAGTTAAACGCTGCACATTGTCATGTGGAACTCAAAGAATTAAGTCAAAGACCTGAAGCTTCTAAAATCCTATTTCTCGAAGAAGTTCCTCTGAAAATTAGGTGGATTATGGTCAAGTCTAGACTACTCTCGATTTCTGCTCATAACTCGGTTCAGAACCCAAGGAATTTTCACTGATGCAAATGAATGAAATGCTGGATGAAGTGCAGGTGTGTGAAATGCAGACACATTTTTTTCTTTTTGTGATTTTTTTGAATTTTTAATTTTTTTCTGCAAGGGATTTTTTTGATGCAAAAATGAATAAGAAGCCATTTTTTTCAAAAAAAAATTGGTATGGACACATTTAGTGTTAGTAGTTTTTCTTTTTATTATTTTGTTGTTGTTGTTTTCAAAATAATTACGCACCCCGTAAATACATATAGACTTACGCGAAAGTATGAGATATGGGTAAAATATATACAAAGTATATATACAGACCCCCTATACTTAGCGAGTGTTGTGTCCTTAGAGCACAAGAAGCGTAAAGAAGACATAGCTCAGGCTAAGCATAAGAGAGTGAAAAAAGAAAAAGAAAAAAAATGAAAAGGAGAAAGAAAGAGATACATCGGTCCGCCCCCCTATACTTAGGCTGTGAACAGACTAAGTATGAAAGAAGAGCAGAAAAAATATGAAGCGGTCAGGATCTGTGAATGAGGAGAGTATATACAGATGGGCATCGGTTGTCCCTACACTTAGGCTTTGGTCAGCCTAAGTACAGAAGAAGGGTGGAAATGGAGCGATTGCGAGAAGGAGTGTGATGAAGGAAATGGTATATACAGATGGCATCGGTCCCCCCCTATACTTAGGCCTTGGCCTAAGTAGATGAAGACGTTGTACAGGGAGACCGATGTGGTCGGGAGGGAGGGTGGGTAGCCGATGATTAAGGAGGTTTCCGAGCGATCTTTTTGTGAGCCTGTAGTATGAGATCGTAATGACGCGAAGGAGATGAAGCATATGACATAAGATTCCCAACTATTATTAGAGTTATCCTTAGAAAAATCATAATGGATAGTAGATGAAGAGTTTGAGTCAGATGAAAGGTATCCATCATCAGAGTTATCCTCAGAGGAATAGTATTTGAAAGTGGAAACACTCCAAATATTCTGGTCTTTTTGTTTCTTCAGTTGTTTTCTTAGAATTCGTTCCTTCTTGAGATCAAGCGGTTTATTCTCGGATGAATACTCTAAAGCACCAGTCTCAATCATCTCATAAGAAATAATTCTAGTGTATTTGATGAGAGCAGGAGCGTCCGCTTTTGATGAATAGTAGTGAGGAACGGGAGTCGTCCAACGAGAATCGAATTTCGGATCCTTGCGAAGATATGGTTTTAGAGCTGCCGAACAGACTTCACTCATGTATATTACCTTTTCTGAACCTAATAAGAGATCATCAGAGAATTCTTCTTCCGGAAGGTCAAAGGTGACTTTCTTTTTCTTGTTTTTTAAAGGTGTCGGTCAATTGAGTATCTTGATGAATAACGATTGGAATTATTCTCCTTGGTCGATGTTCATCCTGCTTGTTTGTTCTTAATCTTCTTAATGCAGTTGCACTCTCGATTTGGGATGATTTGGTCAAGGTATTCAGAGAAGGTTGCCCCAGGGTGCGACCATGAATATGTCTCATGATCATAGTAGAAACATTTGCCAATTTTGAGATCCGCATGAATTGAAATACTGGGGAGAGTCTCTGCATGTTCGTTCTCTATTGATTTGACATTGGAGAATTCCTGTGTCGAGTTGATGTGATCAAGGTAGTCAGAGTAGGTTGACCTAGGGTGCGACCATGCATAAGTCTCTGGATCATATGATTCATATACTTGTTTCTCCATGGTGAGAGCAGCTGGGAATGGAGCAGGGGGAGAGTCTCTAAACCAATAGTCTCATCAACAACCGCTATCTCAATCGTCGCAACAGGGTAGGGATTTTCTACCGCTTCATGGTTACGGTTGTCGGGGACTTCGTAGGTTGCCTCAGAAAATTGTGGTTCCTCAAAGACAGGGTGAGATCGAAGTGCTTCCAATGCTATAAAATTGATTTCCCGAGTCTCACAATCAATAATTGCCTTATCCAAGGCTAAAAATAACTTTCCTAGAATAATTGGAGACTGGGTGAATTCTTCTTGATGCTCAATATCAATGACTGTGAATTCCACTTTGAGCGGAGCACCATGGAAAGTCATGATGACATAAATGTTTCCTCTCAGCCGCTTTATCGATCGGTCAACCAATTGAACAATCTCTCGTATCTTCCTGATCGGTCTGAGTTTGAATTAGTGAAATACAGAGGTCGAGAGGATATTCGTCGGGGAATCGTCATCAACTCGAGCATGGGTGAAAATTGTGTCTTTGATTATACAGTCAAATCTTGGCAACCGCTTCACTATGCAACTATTGGTTTTTCTCCTCGACACCAAGGAGGAGGCCATTGATAAGATATGTCTTTCAGTCTTTGTTCTTATCCTGCCTGACTTTTTCGTCATTAGTTTGTTCATCACAAATCCTTTAAGGTCGGGGAAGTGTTCAATGGCTTGTATAAAGGGAAGTTCAAAAATCAATTTTTTTCTAGTGCTTCCCGTACATCAGGATCCAAATTTCTCAGATCTTCTTCAGTCTAAATTTTTATGTATTTTTCAGGATTTTAGATTTTTTGGGTGTTTTTGAATATTCCAATTTTTTGGTATTTTCTGTGTGGTGTGGTGATGTGGTTTGTTCCTCAGATGAGAAGGGGTTGTGATGTTCTGAATAGGAGTCAGAGGCATACTCATTTCTAGGGGAATAATATGCAGAAGTGCCACTGTCAGAATCATCCCTAGGTTCCTGAATATCCTCAAAATTTTCAACATTAGATCCAATCTTTTCCTCGTTCAATTTTATGTTCGATCTACCAAAGATTGAAATTAATCGATCAGCAAACTTTCGAAATCTATCCTCCATTAAATCAAATCTCTTATTTATCATCGAAATATCATCCTCCAAAATCTTTTCATGACCAATCATGCGAGCAATCAGGATGTGTTTTTGAGATTCAATAATTTCCTCTTCCATTTTCCTGTATGTGCTAGGAGAAGAGTCTCTTGAAATATCCAATATATGATCATTATTTTCTGAAAATTTCTCCTAAAAAATTATGGAAGGAGGTTGCTCATGTGATCCAAGCCTGTAGAGTTGGTCTGAGTAGAGTTCAATCCTTTGATTATGATTGGTCAGTTCTTGATATTGTGGAGTCAACATACCGGGGTTATGTGTTTCTATGTTGTCAGTCCAGTTCTCTGTATGAGTATCATGTCTGAAAATGGGGTTGTCATAGTCAATCAAAGATGATGGTTGATCATTTGTGTTCAAGCGTGAGGAAGATGGAAGATGGGAAGAAGTGTTAAATTCGATCACGTGGGTATAATCTCCCATGAATGATGGATTGACATTAACCGTATATGAAGGATTAATTTTATGATCGGAGTAGAGTGGATTGATATATGAAGAATTGGAGACCTCAGTCAATTGTTGGTTTGTATGATCTGAATATAAAGGGTTGTTATTCATGGAGTAGATCGGATTTGTAGAGAGTGATGGTTCTATTGATGGTCGAGAGTCTCTTGTGGAAGTTGGAGGAGTTGTTTTTGGTCTAACCGAACAAATTCATTTTCATAGTAAAGCTCTGATGGATTCTCGGATAAATGTTTGGCCATTTTTGAAAGAGCTAAAATGAATGACGATTTGGGTCTATTTGAGGCGAATTGTTTTTCATGATCTGGATCTGTAGAGTTCTTGGACAAAAGTTCCATGATTTTCAAATGTGGTTTATTGGTTGACAAATCAAGAAAGGAGAGAGATGGCACAATTGCGTGGCTTTTTGATTTTCAAAATGGTTGATCTCAGTGGGGTTGCACGGTATAGTCAAAAAAAATTTTATCAAATGTGCGGATTTTGATATTCGAAATCGGTTCACGCATACCAATGCAAACACAAATCAATCCCCAGGTTCACCAACTCACACAATGAAGCTGTAAGAGTTAGGTAATTTTTCAATTTTAATTAGTGATAAGACAATCTTGGAATGAATTTAGCGAGCTGTTAGGTGCTGGAAATTTCCTAACGATTGGCCCGAATTCTTACGACTAGTTGCACCTTCTTTGAGCCAGTATGGGAGTAAGTACGGACCGTAGAACGGCTACCCGTTACTTGAGGACAGAGCCTTACACAATGTCCTCTAAACCTTCCCACTCTGCTAAGGAAATCCGGACTGTTTACCGGCTACCCGTAGATCCTCACTAAGAAGTAGCTAATCATTTTCAATAGAATCAGTAGTCAATATGAAAATCCAGGTTGGATACTAGACTTAAGTGCCGTCTCTCGCTCACTCAGAAAAATACAAGAATCTAAGGTAAGGGTTGCTCTCCCGCAAAAATTCTTGATTTTATGGGTTAATTTAAAATCAACTATATTTAGAAGTCCCAATTTTAATTAGGTGATCATTGAAGAATTAAATGAGCAGAAATACACATCTACCATGCAGTTCCAATTTCCTTTAAAATTATGTGACAAAACAAGAGGGAGAAATTCGGGAAAAGCCAATGCACGAGAAAAACTATGATGTATACTCAGTTAGAAGACTTACAGTGATTCCTCGCAATCTCCATATGGGATGCAATACAAGAATTGAAAAATTGTTCTAGATGAATGCAAGCCGATGAAAAACTGTATCTAGTATAAAGTTCTATTAGCAGGGAAGAATTTAATTGAATTTGGCTAAATTGAATGATCTAATGTATGTCTCAATTAAAGTGAAGTCTGGCCCTAGGTCCTACGAGCACAATCAAAAATTTAAACGCTCTAAGAGCCATATGTGCAGGTCTATCCTAATCACCACTCAAGTCGGGCCCCACCCTCACCGGAGAGTGAAACAAGCCACGACACACCACAGAAAAGTTTAAGGTCTTTTTACACACGCGCGAGTCCAAACGGACACCGCTATAAATGAGCAATTAATTACAGAAATTAAAAAATGCAGAAAATAAAATCCTATACTCTAAACTCTATAGCGACTCGACTCGACCTTAAATTAATTGCGGCTTTTCGGAAGTCGGTGAAGATCCGTCCGTTTACAAAAACCACTCCAGGTACGCCGGGTACCTCGCAAGAAAAACAAGAGAGAGAATGTAAGAGAGTGACTCAAAAATAAGAAAAATAAGTGCTGAAAATAAATGCAGAAAATATGGAATTTACAGTGAAAAATCCGGGGGTTAGACTACACGAATGGGGAAAACCGAACAAAAATAATTAAGACAAAAAAACTAAGCTGTTTGCCTCCCCAGCAACGGCGCCATCTGACGTGTTCGGGATTGCGCTGTTTAAAATATGAATTGTGAATTGTTGTGCATTAAAAATATATCTGTCGTTTCGTTGTAGGCGGCAATCGGAATCAGTCAAGAAAATAACCATATTATTTAGTCAATTTTTAATCGCGTGGTTTTATGTTTATTTTATTTGGGCAAGTCCCAAGGTTGAACACAAGGAGGCAAAGGAACAGCCTAGAATTATATCTATCAATGTTCCTGTGCGGTTTTCGAGGCGGTCTTTTTTTTATTTTTTAATGCAATAAAGGATGCAAAATGCAATTTCAGCCTATTTTAGGGACTAAAATGTAAAAGTAGATCAAAAAATGTCTGAAAAATATGAAACTTAGCCAAGATGATAATTCCGATGTTATGAATGCACAGTAATGTTATTGGAATTTTCGGATGCAATATGAATTATTTATGAATTTTTAAATGCACACAAAGTGAATTTCAATATTTAATTATAATAAATATTAAACATAATTATTTTCAAGGGATAAAATTACCTAATATCTATCACAAGGTGATTGATCTCAAAAAAATCCTAAACCTCGAAAATACAATATTCAATACCTATTAAAAATCAAATATTGAATAATACAAAATGATTTTTATAAGGCAAACCATGTGTGCAAAAGCAATTCTTTTTGGGAATCATGTCAAGCACAATTAATTTTAAATTCTATGATTTTTTGGAAATTTGTAGAGTAATAGGTAATCAATTATTAATTTCAGAGCACGAAATGGGAAAAATATGCAAATTTCCACGAAACAATTAAATATTAATTAACCAATGATCACAAAATTGTCCACAATATGTCAAAATGTAGAGAATTAAATGTGGAACAAAATGCTGATTTTTGAATGATAAAGTAATGCAATGTAGATATCTAGAACAATGGGGAAAGATAGGGGTATAAGTGTAATTACCATAAATAATATCAATATAAAAAATGCAGAGGGAGGCCCTATGTGTAATTACCGATAGGTACGGGGACTTTTTGCAAAATTTCGAGAGGGGCATGTGCGCAACACATGCCCTCTGGTCGGCAGGGCCTCCGTGTGAATAGGCGAAACGATAGGGGTCTCGTCTACAATTGTTCCCCAGGTCACGTACGTGGCACGTGACCTGTGTACTGAAGTGTAGCGTTGGCAGAACTGGAGGGTCTCTTGGATATTTCTCCACACAGTCACGTGGTGTGCACGTGTCGCGGTCGGTTCGGAGTGTTGGTCGGCTTGGTGCTCCACGTGTCGTCACGTGCCTCGGCCTTGGTTTGAGACTCAGGTCCAGATCCGAGGATGAGGATCAATCTGAGCCGTTGATGTCGGTTTATCTGATGATTGAGCTTTGGCGTACTTAGACGGTCGGATGCTCGATGCGATTGATAGGACGACTGCGGATGGCTGACACACGGTTAGTGGCCGTCGATGGAGAGGCGGAGCGACGGAGTGGCCAGTGGACTACGACAGAGCGTCGGTGAGTGACTGATGAAGTTGTAGTTGGCTGCTTGTGGCTGGACACTCATGGCAGTCACCGTGAAGCGCGAGAGTCGACAGGTGGCTTGCGACGGTGGAAGAAGTGTCTGGAGTATAGGGGCTCTGGTGATGACGCAGGTGGTTGTTGGAGGCGATAAGCATTGGTGAGGTACGTCGGTGGTGTTTGTTGATCCAAGTTGTCCGGAGAAGAAGACGAAGGGGTGTCATTGGCGATGGTGGTCGATGGCGTAATCGAAGGCTAAGAGTCGTTGATGGCGGAGTCGAAATTGGAGGTCGTAAGCCTAACGTCAAGGCGGAGCTAGGGCAGTACGCTGGGGCGGTGCTGCGACGACCATAGGGGGGTGGCCGGATCTCGCCGGAGATGGAGAGGCGGTGCTGTTACCACCACCCTTCTGTGGTGCTAACGGTGGATATGGATCTCGGTGGAGGTGGCGTGTTTAAATAGGAGGAGAGGGTCGTCGGCTATGGAAGGGGGAGATTGGGAAGGCGGCGAGTAACGCGATTTGACAGAGATTTGTCGGGGAAAGAAGGCCAGCTGAAGTTGGAAGGTCGGCGGTGATTGGCGATTTGAAGAGATCGGGTCGAGAGGCGGCGGTCTGCGAGATCTTGACGAGGTACGGGGTATTCGATTTCGACGACGGCTGCGATGAACGTGATGGAGAAATTGGGGCGATGACGTCCGATTGGGAAAGATGGTATCTGGGAATGAAGGCCAGCGGCCGTCCGATCGGCCGAGATCGGACGGTCGCTATTGCGACACGTGGCAATACAAAAAAAGGGGAGAGGGCGGTGCACATGTGGGGGGGGGGCACGTGCCTCGCACGTGCGATCTTTTAATTTAATTTTATTTTATTTTATAAAAAGAATAATTAAAAACTCGAAAAACGGCTGACACGTGCCAGCTCCAGGAGCTGCCACGTGTCAGCACCACAAAAATTAAAAAAGCTTTGAAAAATCAAAAAGAATTAGCAAACGGCATCGGATCGAAAATGTTTCTTCACAAAAATTGCTCGTCTCGACGAGATCTACAACTTTCATGCAGATATCAAAACTAAAATCGATCAATTTCATAAAATGATATTTTTGGGGTATCCCATGTACATAGAATACCTTGATTTTTGAATTTTTTTAATTTTTTTATCATTTTTAAACCAGATAAAAATCCGAAAAAAATATAGTAAAATCAAAGATAAATATTTACTCATTAATAATTTAGTTTGATTTTTATTAGTTATGAAAAAGAAGAAATAAAATAAAACATGAAAAAGACCAATTTTGTACAGACAATTAGTGAAGACTCGGACTCAATTGTTTCTTTGATTTCAAGCTCAATTTGGATTTGGATTTTTACGCATTTTAATAAAACTTTTATCAAAGAAGACAAATGAAAGATGAATAAAATAAAATATGTTAAATATGTACATAAAATCCTAGGTCAAAATTAGCTAAAATACAAAATGTACAAAAGAGGCCCAAAACCCAACTTTCACATACGAGCTCCGATTCACTTGAACTTGTTCTTGTTTTGAAGGTAATTGAATGTACATTTGTTCAAAAGTGATAGGATCAAAACATATACTGGATGGGGAAGATATGAAGGTTTTAGTCCGGAAATCCTGAAACTAGGGTTTGGATTTTTGGTCCACTTATTTGGGTTAGTGATTTTTTTGTATTTTTTATTTATTCTTGTGAGTGATATGTACAAAGCGAAGGTGGTTTTGGGTCATTCATAGTTAGCATGAATTAGTTAAAAAATCGGGGAAGTTAAGCTATTTACAGGTCAATTTTGGCTGGGATTTTTTGTTTCTTATTTTGTGCAGATTTCAGTAATAAAATGCAATCCTAATCAAAACATACATGAATGCTAATTATGATAAATAAATGAAGATATGCTGATGATTTGAAGGATCTGAGCTTAATTAATGAGATTTAGAGTGATGAATATAAGATTCATCAGCCACTAGAGTCCAAACTGCAATATCTTTATTGTCGTTATATTTCCATAATGGTGTCCACAAGATTCGAGCGAGTGATAATGCTCGAGGACACTATGTTTCTCCGCCTAACAAATGCACCTACGCTAGATACTGATTGCTCCGTCCCTGAATAAGAGAGGATCTTCACATTGGTATAAATGGATTGTTGACAAGAATTTATCCTTCCGAATCTTCATCCATTCCTTTGGAACTATGCCTCAAACAAGGAAGTTGACAATATCAGCATACCATGGGAGTGAATTCACGACCAGAATTGACTTGTCAGGAAAAGTATCCATGATGGGTGCACTGCTCAGTAGAGGATCTTGCAGCTCTTTTCTGAAGAGATGGTCTGCTACCGCATTCTGAACTCCAGGCTTGTCCTTGATTTCCAAATCGAATTCCTGGAGGAGAATGATCCATCTAATTAGTCTAGGATTGGCATCCTTCTTCTACACTAACTACTAGATAGCAGAGTGGTCAGTGTAAATTATGACTTTTGATCCAAGCAAATAGGATCTGAACTTTTCAAGGGTGAATACCACATCCAACAATTCTTTCCCTGTCACAGTGTAGTTTCTCTGAGCTTCACCTAATGTTTTGCTGGCATAATGAATGGCATTGGGTGTCTTGTCTTTCTTCTATCCTAAAATAAGCCCAACTGCTAAGTCTGACGCATTCGTCATGATCTCAAAAGGAAGAGACCAATCTGGCGGATGTAGGATTGGATCTTGAGTGATTAGCCCTCTTAGCTGATTGAATGAAAGGAGAACTTGCTGATCAACATTGAACTCCGTCTCCTTACACAATAATTATGTAAGAGGTCGAGCGATGCAGATGAAATCTCGGATGAATCTTCTATAGAATCCAACATGCCCTAGAAAAGACCTCATATTCTTGATTGTCTAAGGTGGCTCAAGATTGGAAATCACATCCACCTTTGCCGGGTCACCTTCCATGCCACGTTTGGAAACGACATGACCCAGCACAATCACCTCAGTGACCATGAAGTGGCTCTTTTCCCATGATAATACAAGATTTACTTCACAACATTTCTGAAGTACTCTTTCTAGGTGCTCGAGACAAGAATCGAAGCTGTAACCATAGATAAAGAAGTCTTCCATAAACACCTCGAGAAAACTGCCTACCATCTCAGCAAAAACTGCAAGCATGCATCTCTCGAATGTCGTTGGTGCATTGCACAGTCCAAAGGGCATTCTCCTAAAAGCATAGGTGCCGAACGGGCAAGTGAAGATCATTTTCTATTGATCTTCAGGGGTGATTGCCACTTGGTTGTACCCGGAGTACCCATCCAGAAAGCAGAAGAACTCCTTGCCAGTCAATCTTTCCAACAATTGATCAATGAACGGCAAGGGGAAGTGGTCATTCTTAGTTGATGCATTAAGGCGGTGGTAGTTAACACATACACACCAGGATGTTGGTACTTGAGTAGATATCTCTTGTCCTCTATCATTAGTAACCATAATAAGCTATGATTTCTTCGAAACTACATCTAGTGGGCTTACCCACTTGGAATCCGAGATAGGATAAATGACGATTGTGTCACACCATTTCATGATTTCCTTCATGAGGACGTACCTCATATTCGAATTCAATCTTCTTTGAAACTCACAGGATGGATTAGAATCTTCTTCCAGGTAGATGTGCTGTGAGCACAACACAAGATTTATCTCGTAGAGACCTGAAACATGCCAACCAAGTGCCTTGTGGGTTTTCTCTAGAACCTTAAAGAGTTGAGATTCCTGCTCTAGGGTCTTCCCGCTGTTGACATTTACCAGATACATATTTTCTGCACCCGTAAGGAAAGCATATTTCAGGCCTGCCAGAAGTGGATTTAATTCTGGTTCTGATCTGGACAACTTCTCGGTTACCTCAGATACTTTGTTGGTTAATGGATGTCCTGCCTGAATTTTTGCGGGATTGCTGACCTCAGTGTCGTATTGAGATTGTGAAAATGTGTCACACTGATCCGTAATGAAATCATTGTGTTTGGACTAGAGTGAATCATTGGAATCAAAGAGATGCATCAGCAACTTGGACTTTGTCTCCCAACTATCCTCGGAGCTTGCGTCGACTATGCTTTCCTGGTCCTCCTCTAGAGAGAGGATTTCATATTTCCATGGATCGTTCAAAGAAGGTGGTGTATCTATTATTTCTGCAATGAAGTCACAGTCTGCTTCAGATGGTGCTTCATTACACTTATCAGTTATGACTTTGGGCTTGCTGATCATGTCTATAGTAATTCTGTTGTTTCCCGCATTGAAGGTAATGTTTTCAGACCCATAATCAATCGCGGCTTCTGAAGTGTGCAGGAATAGCCGACCCAGGATGATAGGATTCTGTAGTAAGGGTGCGGGGAAGTCCATATCTAGGACTATAAAATCAATTGGAAACTGCTTGAGAGGACCTAGCCCAAATTCTTGCAGTAATGAAGAGGGTCGGAGGTTGATGGAAAAACCTCTGTCAAGCAAGGTTTGCACGAAGACTTGATCAAAAATCTCACAACTGATTAAAGTTGCTCCTTTGTCTTGTTTCTTCTGTGGGAGGTTGCTGATGGCTGCAACAGTGACCATGGTGAGAATGTGCTTCTCCACCTGTCAGTGTCTGTTGTTACATACTAGCCAACACTTGTTTGTACATTCCTCTTTCAAACCTTTCTTCACAGTTGACATGTACTCCGTGGTCTTCATTAAAGGAATCTAAAAAGTTAAATTATTGATGATATCCAAAACTTCGAGATAAGATAATGCACCTTTTCTTTTTACAAATTTTTTAGAATTTTATATTGCTTATGGAAAAGGAATATTTACAATACTGTAATCGGAAACAACATTTTTATTTACAACAAAATCTTTGTCCACAATATGTTGTACATTCGATTCGCAAAAAGGAGTACAAGCTGGAGACTGAGATGCTGGTGCAAGTAGACAAGCAAAAAGTGGAACCTCCGCTTCGTCGGTTGGCGTAGGATTGGTTGCGGTTGATAGCTCTTCCATGGCTGGCTCGTCTTCACTTTGGCTGATAACATCTTTTTTGTCTTTTTGGCTTTTCTGATTTTATGGTATTCTTGCTTAAGGGGGTGGAGGTGAATGACAACTGGAATGGCTCCTCCTCCTTCTTCTTCCTCACCCATCCCTGTGGCTGGTACGACTGATGTAGAAGATGATGATTCACCTATCGAAGCTTTATCCTTATCGTGGCTTGTGGCAGACGGAGTCAAAGTCCTACAACTCCTGAGAGTGACAACATTAGATAAAGAAATATTACAATGATCTGACTCTACACGCACAGACTGGACATCACATTCTACTTGCTCTTTTCTTTTTAAGCTATTGAGATTATCTTCGACCTGTGTTAGAATGGAAGTTTTGGTGGCGGTCAGGTCATCTAGCTTCTTCGCATATTTGCTAGTCCTTTGATGAGTTGGGACAAGCAATCAAGAGTATGGTTTGTAGGAGTTGCCTCAGAAGGTTCAGCGTGTATACCACGTTGTTATTAAGTGTTTGGAGGATGAGGCTATGACTGCAGGTGGTGCTGAGGAGGTGGAGGAAGCTGGTACTGATGGTAGGAGGGAGGAGGGTACTGCTGAGAAGGCATAGCCACATACTGGTGGTATGGCTAAGGCCGATGGTACTGCACCTACTGATACTGTTGATTATGCCCCCATCGGTTTTGGTACTGCGGAGGCTAGTGAGATGGAGGTTGAGAGGATTGCTCGTAACGACCACCATGAGGTTGGTGATAGGCCCAGTTGGCTTGTAGTTGATCCTCATGATGTCATGTAGGATGGTATTGTTGTGAATCATTTCTCCATACACCATTGACTTCTTGAATCAAGGGTGGTATTGGAAAGGCTGGATCGGGAGAAGGAAGGAAGTCTGGTTGGTATACTACCATCTGCTGCTACGGCAGGCCCTGATCGGGCGCCTGCATGTAGTATATGTGATGGACTATTGGTGGCTGCTGACTCAGTTAAGGTTGTTGAAGGATATGGTTAGATCCTCAAGCGCATCACGGAAGCGTGAGCGTCGTATCGAATACGACGAAGAGCGACTAGTCGCACTAGTTGCTCGATGCAGCGGAATTTAAAAAATTTTATTTCGACGAAACCACATGATCCAAGAACACTTCTCGGATCATTTCGTCTAAACCACAAACAAGTAATAGGATTACCTCTTGAAGAGTGGTTGCGATCGAGTCTCTAAACGAAGAGACCTCCTGTCTCAAGTCCGATCCGACGGAGGAGACGCTTGTGAGCGCGGGGATGAACCGCGTGCTTCTCACAATCCATGTTGATGATCCAAGCGGCGGATCTCCTGATCTCGACACACGAGATCCGACGTCTTCTTCACGAGCGAGGCGCACCGAAGGAGACAGAGATCCACGAGCAGAAGAACGGGCAGCATAACGACGATGCCGCGGCGATGGAGAACCTCTCCATGGCATCCATGGTGGACGGCCATGAGAGGGAGAGAGGGCTGACCTCCAAAGAGAAAGAGAGAGGGAGAGAGAGATGCTTCTCAAGCATTATGTGTGTAAAGAGAGAGCATGGGTATGCCTCTCTATTTATAGGGTTTTGGGATCCATGGATCTCAATCCATGGGACATATAAAATCAATGGATGAGATTGATTTATGTCAATCCAATGGTCAAGATTGTTGTTGGTAAAACCAACAAATTTAGGTTAAAATATATTTGACAAAATCAAATATAAATTAGTCCTAAATCAAGCCAATAAATAAGGAGAGAATACATACATGGGAATCACAATTCCATGTACAACATGGTGGACGGCCACCCATTCCAAATAGGACATGGGTGCCGCCCACCCCTTTCCTAATGGAGGGCAATCTCATGATAATTCATGAGATTGCATATCTCCATTGAAATTCTCTCTTTATTTATTTCCAACAACTTTTGTTGGGTTTTATTCTTCAAAAATAATTCATAATTATATTTGAGAATATTGCAATCTTACCATAGAAAAATTGTGAATCAAATTCACAACCCAAAACAATATATAATTTACATTGTCAATTAATTACACAATGTGTATCCAATACACATAATAATTAATCAACACATATAAATTATAATTAACTCTCTCTAATACATTATAAATCACATTTATAATATATTATGAATAATTGGATATTACTATCCACATTATTCTTATCCATAATAATTAAATCATATTTAATCATCTTGGATCTCTTTATCTCATGTGTTTAAATAATATGAATCACATTCACATTATTCACATCTTTGATAATCAAATCACATTTAATTATCTAAGATAACTCTCCTTATAATATGAATCAAATTCATATTATTCATGATAATTAAATCACATTTAATTTATCCTTTTTCTCAATGCTCGGATACATATATCAACAATAGAATTATCCATGAACTCTTTCAAGGATAATGCGCTTTCTCCGCGAATACTTGGAGATAAGGACAGGGCGATTGTATTGTTCCACGTATAGTGACATGGATATTGAGATCATATCTCAAATCCAGATCTCGGGCCTCCCATAGATGCTTGATTAAATCAAGACCGCAAATCTAATCTTCTCATTGAATCTGAATCACATTCAGATCAATGTCCAACATTTGGACTAAGATCAGATTACTTCTCTACAGAGAGGAGTCACTAAAATCCAAACCCGTTTCATCACTCCCTAGGAATGGAAGCGTCATGGTTATACAACCGTTTATGATCACATCACCCTCAGGTATTCCCAATACCTGTACATCCTGCATACTGGAAGACTCAGAATAAACCCGAAGTATTAGATCAACTTTACACTGTCTACTTCAGGGTTTTATCAGTAAGTTTCTCATTCGATCATTGGGAGTCGGTATTGATCATATACTTTCCAAAAGCATATATCATACCTAGGTCTTGATCATATACTTTCCAAAAGTATATATCAAACCAACAAATTCAGTCAAGCTTCCAAAGCGAGACGACCGTGCACGGAATTTGATTCTTCCCAATATCTCATGAGTGAGCTCATGTCTTCCGGTTCAGTAGTGAACCTGTATGATCCCTTTGAGAGATCGTATTACTCATATGCCCTTATATGCACACCAGCGCGCCGGTGTATAGACCTTGATTAGGTCATCAACCTATTGGTCTGCCAAATGTACATACTCAAACATATAGTAACACATCTGTCTCCGGTCAGAGGATGTGTGCCTGTATCGTGACAGCATACGATATAGGACTTTGGTTATCTCGATCTCGTTAAGTCAACTCTTTGACCTAACTAATCTGACACCTCCGAATCTCTATTCCTATGCAGAGGACCTGCATCAAGAGGTCGGTCAGATATCAACCTAAATGAGATAGGATTGCCATCTCCTACTCAGGCTGGAGATCATCTCTTAATAATCATTTGACGGTGCTCGATGAGTCCCCAATCTAACTCATTAGATATTCATCTAAGCACCAGCCTCTATGATTCAATAATTGAATCAACAGCTGTATGATCATTAAGATGGCCATGGTACATAACCCTAATTGTACTAAGGGACCTATTATGCAAATTATGTATTCTTCATTTCAGATCAAGGAGTGAATTGCAACAACATTTATTGCATAATGGCTCGCCGTGGGCTCGCATTTCCAACAATCTCCCACTAGCCCAAAGAGCCATTAATGGGCTAATCATTTAAATCCACACTCATGTGACAATCATAGGCTATTTAGAAAATAGCTTGGTAAGCTGATCAGTCACTCCGTTCCCAAGAGACTACGCCAAGTCCTTTTACGGCACTTGCATATCTCCTAGTAACAGTGCTCGCATCCAATGCGAATGTTGCATCTCATGCAATCGATACTCAATTTTGTTGGTTATAGTGTCCTTGACACTACATCTTATTAATTATCATAACCAGTATTCCCATAATCCTTATTAGAATACCTTCATTCCTGGAGATCTCTATCTCCTAAGGTATCTATAGTTAAGACCCTTATAGATCACTATCTACAAGGTCTTAAACCTTTTGAAGATAAGACTTTGAGATCACTATCTCTAAGTTTCATCATCTTTGAAGATATTGTTATTACTGCAATCAAGTGTTTTATCTCCATAGTAGGATTAGTAACAGTTTACTACTCCCACTGCATGGCAGACATCTGGCTCTTGTACACATCTAGCATATACCGAGCTTCTCATAACTGATGCACAAGTGCAAGCAGTTCTAGCATTCACTTCCTCAACTCTTTGAGGTGCTATCCCTCTAGATAGGTCACTACCACATCTTAAGGGAAGGAAGCTTTTCTTGGAATCGTCCAGAAAATGGAATAAGTCCAAGGTGTACTACTAATGCGATAGTCCCAATACCCTCTACTCTTTGCTTCTGAACGACTTCAGAATTAAGATCTAAGAGGTATCCTTGAAATCGTATCTCAAGGTATGGAACAACCAAATTATAAAACACTTATTACTTATTCTTATATGATTAGAATAATATCTACATTAAGCACGATGAACACAATGGCACTCCCACTAAGCTTCACATGGTTCATCAAGATTTTATCTGAAATCATAACATTTATAATTTCATTAAATCTTATGTTCCAACTACAGGAAGCTTATTGGAGTCCAAAGATGGAGTTCTTCAGCTAGCACACCTTGCTTTCCTCAACCATGAAGCCCTGGGGCTACTTCATGTGAATATCCTCAGAGAGGTATTCATAGAGGAATGCAATCTTGACTTACATCATGAAGATGCCATAGTCAAGTTGTGCAGCTATAGTTAGCAATATTCTGATGGATTAAAACAAGGTCACTGAAGAGCAAGTCTCATCGCAAGCGATGTCTTCTCTTCGGTGTGTAGCTCATGGCTACGAACCGTGCTTTGAAGGTCTCTACCTTCTCATCAGGTTCCCTCTTTCTCTTGAAGATACATTTACACCTTAATGGGTCTGACCCATATAGGTGGATCCTCGAGGGTCCATATACAACACTTGTATATGAAGTCTACATTAGACTTTTATTGCTAACATCCATCTTTCCATGTCATGATCCTCAGGAGCTTCATCACATGAAGTCCGATCATTTTCAGATTTAACTGACACATGGAATCCATCCTCAAACTTATTTGAAGAGGTATTAATGTTTCATCTTTAATTATCTATTTCAGTTTCCGATTTCAGGAGCCTCATTATCTTTTCAAGATTAAATGAGTTCCTTTACTTCATTTTCATCTTGATTCTGCAGAGAGTCATCCTATAAGAATCATATTCTCAAAGATGAGATCTTTTAAGAATCTCAAGGTCATAAAGTAGGTATCCAATACCATCCTTTATTTTCCTAATGAAGTAGCACTCTCTAGTGCTAGATTCCAGCTTACATGTATGGAACCTTATTGAGTATATAATGCAGTCTCTACTACATATATATCTTGGAAACTTAAGAGATAATTATGCTAGGATTAATCATTGATTGAATCATGTCACACATGATCAATTGTATCTCCCTAAAACTCCTTTGAGTTAAGGTTCATTAGGAGGATTGAGATAGGAATGATATTCATATCTCCATAAGGTATTTCTTGAATTCATCTAATAGGTACGGGCTACCTTGGTTAGATCGAATTCATTTCATCTTCCTTCAAACTTTGGTTCTAAACCAAAATTGCGAAATCTTTGAACATTTCAAAGGTCTCTTAGGTGAAGAGAAGAGATCTCATATCATACATAATCATTAACAGATATCACATATCCATAATGTTTACTATGATATAGATGATCTGCATACATCAATATGTATGAGATCCTTAATACCTAGGCATCTTACACCTATCCCAAGGAAGGGTGTATTGGACAATTTTACTTTGAATACAATATTCACAAGTATGTGAGATCTGAATCTTTAGACAATCTAAAGTTTCATGTCTTACTAATCCATTGATTTCATCAACAGACATATGTCCAAAATTTGATGCCAGATCATTGTCAAATGATCTTTATCTTCCTATTGATCTTTTAAAGGTTTAATTTTCAGTATTAGAAATCTCAATGAACCATTCAATAATTTTCTAATTTAATAGAGTCCACTAGATTTTTAGATTACTATCTGAAATATCTCCATCATAACTCTTTATGACAGATTTATTACAGAATTCATGTTTATATCCAACAATTAGAAATAAACAATGAGTGTATTCTAATATCTAGGTCATAGAGACATTCTCTAAGACTAAGGGCTCCCACTGAAAATATGAAGTCTATTGATCTCATGGAAATTGTTGCAACACTTGCATCACTTTCAACATGATGATCATTAAACCTTAAGATCAAATTATTCTAATACAGATGCAACCAATTGCAAGTGTCATTAGAAAATTGAGATAAAATTATTAGACTTTATCTTATCAAATAAGTAAGTCAATATCAATGATTATATGTAGATTAAACTGATGCTCCATCCGAGTCCTTTTCTGAGGATTCTAGACAGACTTGATAGTCATACTATCAACACATCAACTTATTGCAGTATTGGCATTCATCCAACTCTTTGGATGTCATATGGAAGTCACAGAAGTACAGTCAACTCTTTGACTATACCTCTTACTTGGGTCCAACCCATGCTTCCACTGCGCTCCCTTTGTCTATAAGCAACCTTTGCTCAAGACCAAGGATCTCTTATGTTAAAATTAAAAAATTTCAATATAAGAGTATTTCAACATTTATACAAGCTTCATTTAAGTTCATATAATATGAATATTATGAAGCTTCATGAATGACTAGAGTATAGACAGTAGACTGATGACACTCATCATCTACATCCATCTAAACTCTTTGAAATATAGGTTCAGGTAGGTATTCAAACAATTTGAATACATTATCTCTTATAGAGCCACCATTCTGCATGATGCAGAGAACCATGTCATTCATGATTGAATGTTGAGAGCACATATGTATGCCAGAATATTTTTATTGATTTTATAAGGATTAATTTTGACAATTGCGATCATCATCAACATGTCACTTCCAAAGCACATTTGATGATATCAAGATCATAGAAACATCCAAACCCTGGGTTTGAAGTCCTATTATCTATTTAATTGTCATTCCTCATTATTATGAGGAAACTTGCATATTGCAACCACATACATTATGTGTCCAATCGCAAGTATAATATCTGGATCAAGAGTCTATCCATGATATTTTACTGGTTATCATTGAGTATAACATTGAGTGGGTTTAATGAAGGATTTATCTGAAATAAGTAACTTGCATAAATATATATAAATATTTAATTTACTTTGATTTAGGAATTTTTATATCAAAGTTGTCTTGCCATGTCAACAATGAAAGTTCATTCCCTTAATCACTTTCAATGTAAGAGATATACTTACCATTATATCTCAAGCAAGATCTGGGATCTCCTTCCTTATCTTTGTTGTATCCCAATAATATGAGAACCTACAACTCGGATAAAAAGAAGCGGGAACACATTCCGCCTTGCAAGTCCAACTTGCATCTCCCAATTCGGTCTTTAATACCCGGGCCCACCACCCCTAAGGTGATGTTGACTCGTCATTAATTGAACCAACCGTCAACAGGAATACAACTCGCTATGCGCAATCCAATATCGCCCCAATAATATGAGGACCCGATATTGGGGTCACTACGCATACGTCCTTACTCTTTCGAGAAGCGACGAGCCCGATCCAAATGGATCATATGCAGGAGCTGTCACTTCGGACAGGCGTCTCCTACATATAATATCTGGCGACGAAACTCTTCGCCTTGACGGGAGACCATGGATGTCACTTATGTGATCCTCCATATCTTATTCAAATTAAATTAATTTCTATGAATCACATTCATATAATTAATTCTTCCAAGGGAATTATCAACTCTAATCATATTAGAGTATTCTTAATTGGATATAATTAACTTAATCATATTAAATTAAATATCAATCCAATTCAATCAATCAAACTTAATTTTATGCTTGAATATATATGATATTATTCTCAAAGTACGTATTAATTCGAATTTTAATAATTAGAAAAAAATACATCATAATCCCTCGGACATTATCCCGACCCTACCCGCTGTCATGGCCAGTACCGACGGGAGTGGGGCGGACCACATACGTTGCAACCCGCTGACCCAGCGATCCCCGACTAGACACCATATCCACCTCAGGAAAGGATAATGCCAAATTGATTATTTTGTACTTGAGATGATCATCGGTTCTTCAACCGAAATTATACCATATAGTAATCAAAACAATTTTGATTTTAAGGAAATTTGCTAGGCAAATTCCCAAGTCCTATTCAAGCAATAAGTTTGATGATTGTAATTCCAATTAGGGTTTAGATCAAATCTAATCAACTAATTGGTTGGGGCCAAGTCAATTAGGCAAATAATCATGTTTCAATATTTCACAAATATTTTTCAAGATTATTTCACGAAATTAACAATTAATTTCACTAATTGACAATCACTTGGTTCTAGATTAGGAAAGCAATTTCAGCAGTGACCCCTACTTACTAAAATTGGCATATCTCAATCATATTAAATCCAAATTAAGCAAAATCAATTTCTAAAGTTTGCTAATTTGATTTAGGACAGAACCTAAGTGGCGTTTCACGCATTTCGAGGCAAGTCTAAACAGTAATTAACATTTTAATCACGTTCAGATTCACAGTTCCCGCAACAGTGCATACATGTTCATTAAAACGATCATATCTCGAGCATACGAAATCCGATTTACGCAAACTCAGATCCTATGGTTTCCTTATTTAATGGGGAACAAAATCCAAGTGTTATTTTCGTGTTTAAACAATTTAAACTTGGCCGAAAAATTACACTAAACAGATCTGCGAAATCAAATGCGATGAAAACTTTCGCGACCTTAACGAACCCAAGTCGTCCTTGGTTAGCGAATCATATTCGAAACCATCGACCTAAGGCTCTGATACCACATGAAGGATATGGTTAGATCCTCAAGCGCATCACGGAAGCGTGAGCGTCGTATCGAATACGACGAAGAGCGACTAGTCGCACTAGTTGCTCGATGCAGCGGAATTTAAAAAATTTTATTTCGACGAAACCACATGATCCAAGAACACTTCTCGGATCGTTTCGTCTAAACCACAAACAAGTAATAGGATTACCTCTTGAAGCGTGGTTGCGATCGAGTCTCTAAACGAAGAGACCTCCTGTCTCAAGTCCGATCCGACGGAGGAGACGCTTGTGAGCGCGGGGATGAACCGCGTGCTTCTCACAATCCATGTTGATGATCCAAGCGGCGGATCTCCTGATCTCGACACATGAGATCCGACGTCTTCTTCACGAGCGAGGCGCACCGAAGGAGACAGAGATCCACGAGCAGAAGAACGACGGGCAGCATAACGACGATGCCGCGGCGATGGAGAACCTCTCCATGGCATCCATGGTGGACGGCCATGAGAGGGAGAGAGGGCTGACCTCCAAAGAGAAAGAGAGAGGGAGAGAGAGATGCTTCTCAAGCATTATGTGTGTAAAGAGAGAGCATGGGTATGCCTCTCTATTTATAGGGTTTTGGGATCCATGGATCTCAATCCATGGGACATATAAAATCAATGGATGAGATTGATTTATGTCAATCCAATGGTCAAGATTGTTGTTGGTAAAACCAACAAATTTAGGTTAAAATATATTTGACAAAATCAAATATAAATTAGTCCTAAATCAAGCCAATAAATAAGGAGAGAATACATACATGGGAATCACAATTCCATGTACAACATGGTGGACGGCCACCCATTCCAAATAGGACATGGGTGCCGCCCACCCCTTTCCTAATGGAGGGCAATCTCATGATAATTCATGAGATTGCATATCTCCATGGAAATTCTCTCTTTATTTATTTCCAACAACTTTTGTTGGGTTTTATTCTTCAAAAATAATTCATAATTATATTTGAGAATATTGCAATCTTACCATAGAAAAATTGTGAATCAAATTCACAATCCAAAACAATATATAATTTACATTGTCAATTAATTACACAATGTGTATCCAATACACATAATAATTAATCAACACATATAAATTATAATTAACTCTCTCTAATACATTATAAATCACATTTATAATATATTATGAATAATTGGATATTACTATCCACATTATTCTTATCCATAATAATTAAATCATATTTAATCATCTTGGATCTCTTTATCTCATGTGTTTAAATAATATGAATCACATTCACATTATTCACATCTTTGATAATCAAATCACATTTAATTATCTAAGATAACTCTCCTTATAATATGAATCAAATTCATATTATTCATGATAATTAAATCACATTTAATTTATCCTTTTTCTCAATGCTCGGATACATATATCAACAATAGAATTATCCATGAACTCTTTCAAGGATAATGCGCTTTCTCCGCGAATACTTGGAGATAAGGACAGGGCGATTGTATTGTTCCACGTATAGTGACATGGATATTGAGATCATATCTCAAATCCAGATCCCGGGCCTCCCATAGATGCTTGATTAAATCAAGACCGCAAATCTAATCTTCTCATTGAATCTGAATCACATTCAGATCAATGTCCAACATTTGGACTAAGATCAGATTACTTCTCTACAGAGAGGAGTCACTAAAATCCAAACCCGTTTCATCACTCCCTAGGAATGGAAGCGTCATGGTTATACAACCGTTTATGATCACATCACCCTCAGGTATTCCCAATACCTGTACATCCTGCATACTGGAAGACTCAGAATAAACCCAAAGTATTAGATCAACTTTACACTGTCTACTTCAGGGTTTTATCAGTAAGTTTCTCATTCGATCATTGGGAGTCGGTATTGATCATATACTTTCCAAAAGCATATATCATACCTAGGTCTTGATCATATACTTTCCAAAAGTATATATCAAACCAACAAATTCAGTCAAGCTTCCAAAGCGAGACGACCGTGCACGGAATTTGATTCTTCCCAATATCTCATGAGTGAGCTCATGTCTTCCGGTTCAGTAGTGAACCTGTATGATCCCTTTGAGAGATCGTATTACTCATATGCCCTTATATGCACACCAGCGCGCCGGTGTATAGACCTTGATTAGGTCATCAACCTATTGGTCTGCCAAATGTACATACTCAAACATATAGTAACACATCTGTCTCCGGTCAGAGGATGTGTGCCTGTATCGTGACAGCATACGATATAGGACTTTGGTTATCTCGATCTCGTTAAGTCAACTCTTTGACCTAACTAATCTGACACCTCCGAATCTCTATTCCTATGCAGAGGACCTGCATCAAGAGGTCGGTCAGATATCAACCTAAATGAGATAGGATTGCCATCTCCTACTCAGGCTGGAGATCATCTCTTAATAATCATTTGACGGTGCTCGATGAGTCCCCAATCTAACTCATTAGATATTCATCTAAGCACCAGCCTCTATGATTCAATAATTGAATCAACAGCTGTATGATCATTAAGATGGCCATGGTACATAACCCTAATTGTAATAAGGGACCTATTATGCAAATTATGTATTCTTCATTTCAGATCAAGGAGTGAATTGCAACAACATTTATTGCATAATGGCTCGCCGTGGGCTCGCATTTCCAACAGTTGTTTCTGCAGTGCTTGCTCATCTTTCTTCTCAGCTGAAGTCTATTTAGACGGTGTTGCTAACTGGACTGAACTAACGATACTCACCAGCAGCTCCAACTACATGGTGATATGGTCCAACTTATCTAGGTGGTGCATCCTCTTCTCGATCACAGAGAGCTTTTCAAGATCCTGTGATCGCTTCTTAATAATGTCAACCTTTAATAGATGTCCCCCGATGATGCTGAGATTGGAGCTCTCATCTCTCTCATCCGCACGAGACGCTGCCATATGTACTTGCTTATGGAGGATTTGTGGTTGCTTCTCATAGGCACGGGAAGAAGAGAGGGCGGCCTATCCTTCGAACATTTCTTCAAGATCTGCCAGACTACATTTTCATCCTTGTTGAAATGTGATCCCCTACAGGTCGCGTCAACGAGCTTTTGGTTTTCTACATTCAGCCTCCTGAAGAAGTGTTGGACCAAACTAGTCCTTACTAACTCGTAGTGGGGGCACTTCTCCTGCAGGGCTGTGAATCTCTCCCAAGCTTCATGAATGGTATCGTGGACTCCCTGGGAGAAGTTACTGATTTTGGCTCGCATCTGGGAGAAGTTATTGATTTTGGCTCGCATTTGGTTTAGCTGATCCAGAGCACCTAATTTGTGCAGAAAGGCGGATTTCAATTCCTCCCATGTAGATACAACCTTTCCCAACTGATTAACCTATTATAGGGCCTTGTCCTCTAAACTAAAGGGGAATGCCATCATCTTTACTGCGTCCAAGAAACATTGGGGTAGTGGGTAGTACGACAGATGCAAGAGAACTACTGTAGGTGAATGTAAGGCTCTTCATTGGTGTTCCCGTGAAATGATGGGAGAAAAGCAAGGAACTGAGGCTAGAGCTCAAAGTGAGCATGTACCTATGGAATGAGGATCCACTTGGTTGTCTAGATATTCTAGGATTATATGTCTCCTTAAGCGTGTGTTTCTACCTCCCCTGTTCTGGCTCTTCCTCATCGGGATCCTCACAGGGTCCACCTCCTCCTCCTGCTGGTATGTCTCCTCCTCCTGCTTATATGTTCATGACATCATTCAACATGTCCCGGAATGCAATCTGTGCTAAGGCCTGCTCTGTTAGCTACTGCTGGATGGCATGGATAGATGCCAACAAGTGAGCATTTACCTGATTTTTATCCGACATCTGTCCTAGCTCAGGATGGGAAGGTGGCTGCTGACCTTAGCGCTTTATTTGGGGAGTCATTTCTAGGTCTGAGTCTGAAGAGATGAATTCTGTGTTGGGATCTAGGACTAATTCTGGCTTCTATATGAAATGTGAAAAATTCCCAATCAAATCACTTGCAATTGAATCCAGTTGCCAACATGAATGTGAAATTAGGGTCAATCCCAGACTGTTGTGAATGAAAAAGATGTAGACCGTAATCGACTCTCATTCACAATGGAGAAGGTGGGACAAAGGTGATCCCAGTTTATTGGGTGGTAAAAAAAGGAGGGATAAAAGACGGGGAGTTTGGAGATCAACCCACAAAGTCTGGATCGATTATCAGGAATCACCTTGAATTATTGATGAGGTCGAGTCTATGGAATCGATGTAGGCAACGGCGGAGTCCCTACTAAACCATCCATGGATCGACATCATGAAGCAAAAGGATATCAATGCTTGAGGAAGGATACCGTGGTCAACAAGGAATAAAATGGAATGTAAAACAGTAGAAATGCTCAAAGTGAGCGGGGGTCAAGAGGCAGATACATATGACAAAATTTTGCGCAAATATGTGGGTCTTTATTCTTTGCTCCTTAATCTAGATCCATACAAACACAATACAAAATTGGGTTCACCAACTCACGCCATGTGAAGCCGTTAAGGATCGGCTATTTATTATCTTTTCATTTTTAGAGTTGTTATTTCAGGCATATCTTGTAATAAGTCCTTAGCACGCTAACCCTATAGGAGAGAGAGTATTGCCAGAAAAGTATCTCATACTTGTCCTCCTCATTTGTAACCTACATTATACACTTTTTGAGTTCCTTGTAACCCTTCCTAGACCCCTACTCAACCAAAGAAATATAGAGAGAGGAAGACGATAGATGAAATCGCTAATTCGATCCTTGCTTGCAACAGAATCACCTGTGAGCGTGCAAGAGCATACTTGGACGCAAACCGATTAGACAAACACCCCTATGAAGGCGTGGCTTAAGTTCAGTACTTCAAACCATGTTGATGCTCCACACAAGTTGGGAACACCATCGCTGACAAGGCCCTACTCGGTCACGTACGATAGAAGCGCCATTACTTCGGAAATGCAGGCGATACATAAGGAAATTGCAGACTGGTTTTGACCTCTAATCCTTAGCGGGTCGTGCCTCACACATGGGAGGGGTTTTGGTCCCCTCCTAATGTACCTGAAATCAATGAGGGTTTTTGAACCCAAGACAATGAAAGTCAATTACAGATTTTAATTAAGGTCAAAGTTTATTTAGTAATCCCGTTGTTTTATTTTTTTGGGTTTTCACTTTTTTTGGATCCGTTTGCATACAAGAACCTATCATTTTTGTAGAATTTCATTTAAGTTCTAAGTGCTCAAAATAAGAGGGAGATAGCGAAAAAGCCGTGCAAGTCGATTCTATGGTGGAAATCAAACCATTGAATTTAATGATGCATGTTGAGTTAGAGGACTTACGGTGCTTCCCAGCTCTCTCCATGTGGTATGCAAAGTAGAATTTTTAAACCTATCTACATGGAGGTGTGCAATCGTCAAAATCACCCTAAACAGTAGATGTTATTAATCATGAAGAACCAATTGTTAGTTATTCAGAAATAAGACCAAAGTTCGGTCTTCGATGCCGATCAGTGCCCGCTACAACAGGTCCTGCAAGCATTGTATACAACCTCTCTCGGCATGCAGTCTCAACTCCAAACAACTAATAGTTATTAATTTGACTAGATCCAAACTATAGGAACAAGCATTCTTATTAGGGTTTGGACCTAATTACCGAGGTAAGCAATAAAAAGCTAGGGTCTCCATGCACACAAAACAAAATAAAATAAGGCAAAAAACTCAAAACAACGAAAAACAAAATAAAAGAAGACAAGAAGACACAGAAAACTGCGACGAGGCCCTCAGGTGAATAGACACCCAGGCACTGGATCTCGTTAGGAAGAGTAGAGACCAAGTCTTTAATTATTACAAATTTCTATGTGTCTCTCTCTCACCAAAAAATACAAAAATGAAACTAAGCTATCTCTATGCTAAACTCCCTTTCTTTGCTTTCTTTGTAGCCTCTCCAACTGGTCAAGGGGTAAAGACCAGCCTCCACTAAACTTGGCTACATCGGCCTCCTAAGAGGCCATCCTCGTGTGGCAGGCCCACGCAACAAAGTCATAAAGAAATTCATATTAGCACAGATAATCAAAATAAGGTATGTACAAAGAATAATTGAATGACTATATGCAAAATAAATCAGTTATAATTTACATCAATAAATCAATGAATTAGACAAATGACTATACAAAATAAATGACAAAAATAGGCTACATTCATTACTCCCTAATAATGACGCCATTTGATAACTCGGATTTTGTGCAGGTCTAGAGTAGTCTATACAAGGCGAGCACAATGTCGTTGAAACGACCGCTCATGAAACCCAGGTTAATCAATAATTAACCCACAAAATCAATAAAAGCAATGAATAGCACAAAGCGAGTTAAAATTTATTATTTTCTCCACAACTAGATGTATATCATGCAAGTACGTAGAGGTCGAACCACAAAGAGCAAATACAGTAGCCTATAGTTATTTTCAACCAATGACTACTATATACACGTGTGTCAATCATCATGTATGTACATATATCTTTTTGTGGGTTTTTAATAATTACAAAAATTATATTATTATTATTTGTTTTTAATTTTATATTTTATATTTTCTTCTTCTTCAGTATATATATATGTATGTAATATAGCTACATATTAGGCTATGTATACAATGTAGGCAAATATACTTATAAATACACATAAAAAGAGTCAAAACACATGAAATAAAATGTTTTTGGATTTTATATATTTTTCTCATGTTTTTGTGATTTTTCATAATTTTTTGCTAAATTTTATGGATTTTTAAAGTCATAAAAATCCCAAATCAAGAATTTAATAAATACATGGAATTGATTTCAATTTAAAAATCGGAAATAAGGTCCAAAATTATTCAAATCAATTTTACTATAAAAATATTTATATAAAAGAAAATTAGAAAACAATAAACATATTTTTTGGCTTTTGGGGGATTTTATTCATTTTTATCTAGGTTTTTCAGGTTTTTCAATTTTTAGGAGATTTGTTTCTACTTTAATGATTTTTGGTCTGGAGTTAAAATAAGGGAAAATAAGTTAGCTGTAGTTTTTTTGGAATTTTTCAAGAATTTTTGATCTTTTTTTGGTATTGTATACACTAGGCATGGATTGTTTGTGCTTTAAATGATTTTAAAAAAATTGACAAAAAGGTCAAAAATTGCAAATAAAAACCATGGCGTGAAATTACAAGCAATCAGAAGCTTATTCCTATTCAGCACCACAACTATTTTAAATAAATCCATCAACCACACAAAAATACAAGTGCTGGCAGGGGCACAAATGTAAATAAAATAATCTCCAAGGCCTCCATGCCATTTAACCAAAAATATATAACATGCTTTACATTTTTCTGGATCGAACATAAATACACCATAGTCTAGGGGTATGGTTGCAATATGGCAACCTCACGTGGGACGACATGTGAGGTGACCTGACATGGACCTATATATGATATCCAGGAAGCCCAAGGGCCCACATGGAATTTCTCCATTTTATTTACGCGTGACATTTTATTTACAATATTAATAGATAATTACAAAAAATGTGGGGTAAATTTACGCAATTACCCCAATCTTGCACGCGATCGAATGACTCATGTTCAGTCACTTAGACACGTATCACCTCTTCCTTGCACAATACTGGTTCGATCTCCAGTTGGTAGGATTAAATTACGTGGAGCGATCTGATGGTTGAGGGGGACCGGATCGAACGATTGTGGTGTAATATGGAGCTCCATGTTGATCGGACGGTGGGGAGCGGTCTGGGAAGAACAAGAATGAAGGTCCGGCAAGGTAAACTTCATCCAGCCGAATCTCGGTCCTCCGTCGGGTATGGAAGCTCCAAAGGGCCCAAAATGACTCCTAGGCAGATTCTCCATCTGTTGGGGGCTTCAGAAAAAGAGAATAATCACCGGAGTGTCACCACAACATCGAAGTAGAGGTGGTTCTCCATGTATCTCCAGTGAGTTGCAAAAGTCACCTCCAGGTGCCTTGTTGCACTTTGAACCTGCACAAGACAAGACTAGGGACGAGGGCAAACTGCCTTATCCCGTTAGAGGGGGGAACAAACGAAAGTTGAGGACATGGACTCCCTCCGACGAGAAGCAGAGGAGGGGGGAGCAATCACTAGATACAAGTGGGATCGAGGTGAGTGAAGGCACATCAGATGCATAAGAAGTGGAGGGGGAGGATTTGGGGTGATTAGGGTGGCGGATGGCAGATGTGTACGCACAGGAGGGTTCGCCCGAGAGGGGTTCTGGCGAACTTCAAAATGATAATTTTACACTAATGTGCCTAATAAAGACCTAATATAAGAATAGAAATTAAAACTTAAGACTAAATTCTACTTAAAAAGCAAGAAAGAGGAAGCTCTTTTACCTGCAATGGTCGGCGGGGAGCAAGGCGTGCTAGAATATCTCCTGGGTAGACCCTCGTCCTCCTGGAGCTTATCTGGATTGCCAAGATGCTCCTCCTGTCAAGAGGAAGCTCCCTCATCCACGAAATTGAGCTCCGAGACTCGAAACGATGACAAAAAAACAAGAGGGAGGCAGAGGTGTTTATTTACAAATGTAACAAGCACCCTTATTGACTGAGGATTATGGAAAGATCTATCTTATGTAAAAGAGAATTAGAGGCTTGATATGGATTAGGAAAAATTAATGCTGATCAAAGATGATGGATGGAAAGATTGAGCTGGAAAATATGATGAAATCGCAGGACTCGATACTTCGTCAAGTCAAGTGTCTTGGAGGGGGAGTTGGCCATGGGTCAACTGTCGGAGCGTCGTGATTGGTCCAAGTAAGCGCACTATAGGATTAAACAACATTCTTATTCGTAATTAATTATTTAAAAATAATAAATGATTTTATTAATTTTTGAATATAAATTTTTTTTATTAATATGTAGTATTTTATTATGATTTTTATTTAATATTTTGAAGTTATCTGTTAGTAGTTAAATTTTATGGGTGTATTTATAGGTATATTCATCTATGTTTTGACTATTTTATTGTTTTTGTTTATATTTGATTTTGTTATTCTATTATCTTATTTTATATATTTGTAACATATTTTTTGGTACGCACATATATTTTTATTACATTTTATGATGTTATTTATATACTTAAATAAATAGATATGTAAATTATATAGGTATATTTATAGATATTTTATCTATGTATTATATACATATTTTTTTAATGTTTTATTTATGGTTTTATTTTAGTTTTAATATGTACATCTATTATAAATAATATTTTCAAAATTATAAAAATATAAAAACAAAGAAATAATAAAGAATAAATAAAACAAATATTTTAATCGGGTTTATTGTACAATAGGGATCCAAAACCTAACTTTCACATCTTACTTCCAAAAAATATGAAACCACCTTCACTAAGTCGTTTATTAAATGTTATATACAATTAGAGGTGATTTTGATACCTTTTGAGTTTTTTTGGAAGATATGGGTATGTAAAGTTGTGTTTTTGGCTCTTTATTTTGTGTCTAAAATGAACACTAAATATGTTTTTGTACAAATTCAATTTTGTAGTTTTGTTTACATTATTATCTACAACTTTTATGTTCAAAATTTCTTCATTTGATGTACAGATAATAAGGAATAAAATGGGTGTCAAAAATTAATTATTGGAAATAAATGAATTGAGTTTTTATTGTATTTTTAGCCCTCATCTCCCCTTACTTTATTCTTTGTCTACCAATTCAAATCTTGACTTGGTCTCGAGGTTTAGGGTCATAAAATATCTTTGTTATTTTATTCTTTTTCCTTTCTTTTCTGTGTTCTATAATTTTAACATTAGAAACAATATTATTCACACAATAAATAAAATAAATGATGAATGTTATTTCGTACAAATTAATGTTGTTTACATGCATTAGCTTGGGTTTTAAGGCCAAAAAGATAGAATAAAGGTGATGAACTGGAGCTTCATCACTGGATTATAGGAATCTATAAGAGTAAGCTTGGCCTCTACACAATTCTACTCAAGATCTTCTCAATTCTATTGAGGTTCTCCGCCATTCCCACCTCCTCTTTGATGATCCTCCTCTATCCTATCTCTACTAATCCTCATCTCTAAGATCACATCGCTCAGTCCATTCTACATGTTGTCCTATGCTGTAAGCTACGCCTGAATAGCTTGAATTGTAGCCGACACGGTATTGTTGATCTCAGTATGATAAATCAGGGGTCCCTTGCCCTTTGGTGCCATCGAATCCTCACAATTTGAGTCACTCTCTATAAGAGTGAAAGGCAATCGATCAATCATCAAAAATGAAAAAGTCTCAAAAGAAAGCTTGAGTTTGAAATCCATCATTAACAACAGATTTATTAGAGAAGGATATGATGTGAACGAAAAAGAAGACAATTCAGGAAGAGGGTCATCCTGAATTGGTGAAGATAAATGAATTGGAGAGCAAAGAGATAGATTCACGAAGTCCAAATAAAAATTACTTAAATCGGACATCTTCGAAATAAGAGAAAGATGCGAGGACACGAAGGTCAAATCAAAGAAGAAAGTGAAGAAAGGCACGGAATATGCAGAAGGATATTTATTCTAGCAAACAAACACAATTCAAACCCTCAAATTCACCAACTCGACACAAAGATGATCGTAAAAGTTCGGTTTTTTATCTTTTCAGTTTTAGCATTTAGTGATTCATACAGTTACTTAAGTCAAACTCACGAGTGGTGTCGTCATAACGCCAAGTGTACATCTTCACACCTCCCCAAACAGTGGAACCATCTGCCCCGACTATTATATTATATAAGGCCCAAAAGGAAATGTGAAGTAGAGCACACCAAAATGACTGTAAATGATCGGAGGCAAGTTCTTGCAGCTCGACCATGTACCAAATAGTAATACACAGGTTCTTAAGGCATAAGTGTAGGGATTTTTGGCTCTAGTCCTTAGGGAAATGTCCACACTCGCACTGTCTGGAGAAGTACTGGCGATCAATGAGGGGGTTACTCTACTCAATATAAAATGAATCTTAACTTTAATTTTATGGGTCAAGTTTAATTAGCAATTCTAATTTTAATTGGTTATCATTTTTTTCGATATATTTCAGTAAAGAATCGCATAACAGTTTTTCTGATAGCTTTTATCTTATGTCCAAGTAAACAAGGACGGAAGTTGAAAAAGCCGATATGTGTGAAATCTATGATGCACGCATGAGTAAGAATGTGTATCTTGCTCTAGTAGTCTACATGCAAAACGATTCGCGCATATAAAGTAAATACATCCTATATGACGCAACAAAGAAACCATCCTAGCAAGAACTTTTATTAACAGGAAGAAATAGTTTATTTGACTATAAATTCTATTATGTTCTTGGACCTAATTCTTTACCAGGCTCAATCAATAATAGAAACCTAAAACTAGGGGCACAAGCACAAAAAAAAATAAAAATAAAGATGGAAAACTCAAATGATGAGAAACAAATAGAAAAATTAGAAAAATAGGAAGAAGGAAAAATAGAAGGTGAAGAAAATAAAAAACCATGGTGGAGTCCCCGAGAGCCACAAGCACTCGTGGTAACATACCTCGCTCAACCACAAAAGGGTCTAATGGCTCTATAGAAAAAAGAAAAAGGACAAGTGCCAACAATTATTACAAAATGAATTACATGAATAAATGGGATAAAAATAAAATTGAAACTAAAATGAATGATGATGGTCTTCAACAACTCTTGCTCCTCCTCGATCGCTCTTTCCTGTCCGTCGATAAAAATAACCATCGGCTCTCCTAGGATAGCCTCCCTTGCTCGTCAAGCCCTCACAACAAAGGTTAAACAAGAAGATACATCAGAACAATATATAAAAAATGTATATGAAATAAGAAAGAATAAGAACGAAATAAAAACAAACAAACAAAAAAGTAGAAGAGATAGAAATCTATCTACCCTCGCAGTGCCTCCTCAGCACAACGCCATTATATTTCACGAGTTTTGGGTTTTTACTTTTTTTGAAATAAAAAATGATATAGGGAATGTGAAAGTGTCAATGCAACCCCCAACTAATTCAAGAAAAAAAATTTTCTAAACAAAGAAAAAGATGTTATTTATTTACCTAGTATGGTTCTAGGATCGAACTGGGGAGGCTATAAAGAAACAAGGGAATTAATTATTGTTAACTAATGAATGTTTTCATTTTCTTTTATTTTTCTTCTTTTTATGTCTTCTTATTAATTTTATATTTTATGCATTCTTAAATATTTTATATTTTTATATTTTCTATATTTTTGTTTTTAGATGATTTTTAATATTGTAAAACTTTATATATTTTTAAATTTTTGAAATCAATTTATGAGATGTATTTATACAAAAGAAAAAAGAGGGTTTTTATATTTTTAAATATACCAAAAAATACAAAAATAAAATGTTTTTGTGTTTTATCCAATTTTTACCATTTTTAATTATTTTTATTGTCTTTTTGAAGTTCTTATGAATATTTTACTAATTTAAAACAGGAATCAATGGATAAAGTAAAACTAGCTACTGTTTTTGTATTTTTAAAATAAAAAGAAGAAAAAAAATTTGGAAACAAATAATAAAAACAAGAATCTTTATTTAGTTTTAAAATAGGAAAAATTATGTAATTTTTATTCTTATGTGATTTTATATTTTTTATAAGTTGTTATATATATGTGAATTTCTATGGTTTTTTGATAGAATTTTTATTTGTTTTTTGTAAAGTTACAAAATGTAATAAAATAAAGCTATTATAATTTTAGTATAATTTTCAAAACATTTTCTAATTTTTATGATTTTTTAGGTGTGAATAAAGAAAATAAATGTTATTTTTTATATTTTAAAAAAAGTAAATCGAGAAATTATGTAGAACATAATTATATGATGTTTTATGCAATGTTTCCAATAATTCACATGTGGAATCACGTGATCAACGGAATTAGGGACTAAATTGTAATTTCTGAAAACTAACAGAGCTTCTATTAACAATCAGAGCTACAAGTAATTTATTGAAATTTTACCAAACTACATGTGACAACTCACGTGAGTTCAGAAATGAAGGAATAAAGTAATTATCAAAACAAGTCGGGGCATAAGCGTAATTATTCAAATAATTATGACATGACATGACAAAGTTGGATTTATTTACAAATAAAGAGAATGGATTTTTACCCGACAAACCCTATAAACTTCGCCAATTACCTCGTCGACCTTTAAAACAACATAATTCCCCCCTCGACCTCGTAAACTTGCCAACTCTAATCCCATGAACCCTGCGGTTACTATGTTTGAAGATCGTGAGGGTTCTTGGGTAATTTACAGGGTCGATGGGGTAATTATGTTATGCAAAAGGTCATAGAGGTAATTTTAAAAGTTTATAGGGACTGCCAGGTAAAAATCCCTAAAGAGAATGTAGAGGGTGGAAGGCAAATTCACCACTAAATCGTGCAGATTGATCTAAATCTCTGGAGCAGATCCTGCGACTCACGTTTGTGTGCCAATGAATAGTTCAGATTGAATCTGGTGCTCCTTCTTCTTGATTGAACATATATAAAGGCATCTGGATGATATGACCTGAAGGATGCTCCAAATGATCTTCAATCTCCCAGATCTCAGCCAAGCTGGGATGGATCTGAGTTCCAATCAGCTTGGTAGATTCTTGGGATCAATTCACGTCTCATGTAGATGAATTGAAGTTCCAGGTCTCATTGATCAAAGAACTGGAAAAGAAGCTCATGTACATGTTGCAGATGCCTCATATTGCCTCCAAATGAAGACTCCTAGGACTACAATTTATTCCATGACTTGAAGACTACATCGTCGATCAGTATTATTAGCTGAAATCAAAAGAAAATGAGGTGGATGAATGGTTTCCTCCAAAAATTATAGAAAAAGGAGGAAAGGACTTAGATATGTGTATCTAAGGTTGTTAGGTTATGAAAAAGATTCTAGAGAAGTGGTACGTCAGTGGGAGATGATTGGATTGGGATTCAAAACAAATAATAACCTCTGATCTAGTGGATCGGATGTAGATATGAAATCCACTGATTTGAATTGAAATCGAACACCACTCAAAAAATTAAATGCAATTTGAAAGAAAATTAAATTACAATTACCGATGAATGAAGTGTGATAGAAATGCAATGATTATGGCCTCCACATGGGTCCAAACCTAGAAGCACCAGCTCCTGTGGAGCTTCGACCGTCGACTTTAGATCGTGTCTCACCGCTGATTCTCGCTCTCCTGATTGTGGGAAAGAGCTCCTATCACAGGAATCTTACACTAGATACCAATCTTGGGTAGAAATAGAAATCAAAATGGAACAAAGGGCCATACATATTATTTATAGGGTGAAAAGGATGAAATTTGAAGGAGAAAATGCACGTGAACGAAGGATGGATCAGGCGGAAAGAAATCGAGTGTGGATGTAGATCACGGGTTGAATCAATCGGACATGACAGTTTGTCTAAATGGTTAAGAGGATGGGCACATGAAATTTGGGAAGAAGGTCGGTCAAGTTCTTATTCGGGTTGAAAGAGGGAATGGGGTGTGAGTTCGAATAAGGACAAGTAGAGAAAGACAAAATAGAAGAAAATAAAGAGAAATAAATAGAAAATAAATAAATAACGATTTTAGATGAAAATATATTCAAAATAAAATTTATTTGTAAATTAATAAACTAATTTATATTGATATTTAATTAATTAAAAAATTATTTGGTTAAATTAAATAAAATACTCGTATTTATAGGTATAAAATTCATATATACATAATATGCATAATTTTAATTATTTATTTTTATAAATATACGTATTCTTTTGTATTTCATTTATTTGCATAATAATTAGAGTATTAAATATATTTTTAATTTATTTTTATGAAGTTTATTTAATGGATTACATAAATATACTTATATACAGTATATGTACATTGTACCTATGTAATAAGTACACTTTGTTTTTTGATTATTTTTTTTGTTATTTTTATAAATCATATAAAACATGTATAAAATAATAAAAACACAATATGTGCATGAATATAAATAAATTAATTAGTCCAATATATATAATTAGGTACAATAACACTCCAAAAAGCCGAATTTCACATCTTAACTCCTAATTTTATGAAACCACTTTTATTTTAAAGATTATTTATTTTGAACATATTGAAAGTGCATTTGATTCATTTCGAATTCATATGGATATAAGTTGATCTTTCAATTCTGGCTTTACGACTTTTTCAGAGTGTTCTCCCTTTTATATTGTACATAAATTATTTTTCCAATTATTTTTATTATTTAAAACACATTTTTATGTACAAATTTCAAGAAGAAAATATTTTTGTTTGAGATTGAATTAATGATAAATAAAATAGTTCAAGATATATAGATAAAGAATAGTAATGAATAGTACATGTGAAAATTGTTTGATGAAATTTTTATACATTAATGACTAATGAATACCCATTCATTCATTGTTGTTCCTTTATTTCATCTTTGAAACTCTAGTTAGATGCATTAAATATAGATAACTTGTACAAATTAACGCTATGACCTTTTCATGTAAATATTACTCAAATAACTGTATTTAAATACAAAATAAATGAATAAAGAAAAGAAAAGAAAAACTAAGAATGTATTGAAAATAGCGACTAACCCTAAACCTCGAGACTTAGTCAATATTTACTTGGTCGACAAGAAATAAAGTAGGGGGAAGCAAGGCAAATAAATACAGAAAAAGGACATTGTCACCTAGAAACCCTAGGTGACTTGTACACTATATATAACTGAAACTTTCACTTATTTATACACACTCTTTTACACTTGAAATGAAAATACTTTCAACATCAAATTATCTATCTAATGAAGTGATTTCATTAAAATAGGAGTTAATATACAAAATGTGTCTTTTGGGGCCACATTGTATGCTATACCTATATACTTTAATGCATTAAATTCATTCTTTGTTTTTTTACCTTTTTATATTTTTTCATATTAGTAAACATTATTTGAATTATATTGAAACTATAAACAAAAAAAATCATAAAAACATCATTAAAAAAATAATCTAATAAAATACTGAGGTGAATTGTAGTTATATTGCATATACTCATACTTATTTAAGTATACAAATAAAATCATAGAAAGAAAATAAAAATAAGTAATTACATAATTAAATATATTGTAAATGTATAAATTACACACATAAAAAAATAAAATATAAATACCAAATAAAAATCAAATGCATTATATATAGGTAATTATACCTATAATTACACTTGTAAAAATCAACAACAAATAAACATGTCGATAAAAATAAATAAAAATCATCTACAATAGTACATAAAATAAGAAACAATTTTCATGTTTTAAGTAAAAATTAATAAAATCATTTTCTATTTTATTTCTATGTACTCTGTCTCTCTCTCTCTCTCTTTATTTCTGTTTTGTCCTCTAGTGCCTAACGTGGCCCAAGACCCACCAGTCAACTGAACATGGACCTAACCCTAGGCATGCCAGAATGCTAACCTCGTCTCTTCTCCAATTTGTCTCGCTCTTTCCTTGCATTTTTTAGTCTGATTTCTTCTGAGAATTTGTTCCTTATCATTGCTCTTTCACGCTCGAGTGGTTTCTCAAACAGTGGGGCATCAATCATCTCGCAAACCCTAATCCAATTCGCTTCCCTATTTAGCTTCTCTATTGATGTCCATTTGGTTTTGATCCATCTTGACCCATCTTCAACCACTTTTCTCTTCATCTGGAGCGTCCCCAGTGACAGTGGGTGAATCTCTTGAGATCTAAGCGTAGGGAAGGAGGCACAGAAGCGAGATCCAAGCATCGCCGGACATGCTCAAGCAAAGCTCTACTACTCCCTATTCTTCAGGTCCCAGCAACTCATTTTCTTGCTTTTTAGATTCCTAGCAGTAACAGTAATTTAGTTTAGCTGTTATTTGCATTATATTTAATCTTTTCTTTCATAAAACTAAAAATCAAAGTTCGACGGAGCTAGAGCTCTAGCCACTGTTATTCATCGTTCTGATTGTCTTCAAACCTCCATGAGCATCCCACAACTTTCCCTATTCACTTGTGAACCTCTAGCACCCATCCATTCCCTCTGATCTTGCACAAATCAGGAGATCAAGGTCTCCACTTCTGCCGCATGTCAGAGACCTCGGATTTGATGAATTTTACCCTCTTTTTACCCCAAATCAAGCCCAAAACCTTCACATCTTTGTTTGCAAGCTAACCTTGCAGGTTCTGGAGGTTGGAAACCCAAGTAGGGTCGATTTTGGCTGGGTCAAAGGTATTCATGTTACTCCGCCTTCCCAAGCCTTCAAGGACCCTTTCAATGGGTCTCAGATCTTTTTGAGTAGTCCAACCGATGTGAAGGAGCATCGTCTTCATTGTGGACCATATGGGAGCCTCCCAGGTGGTGGGAGTCGATCAGGAGTCCAGATCGAAGCTCACCTGGCCAAGAGTTCTTCCATATTCATCCAGGGGTGCTCCGAGTCATCCTATCAAGATCCATCCCCAGGTGCAGCATATGTTGTCTGATTTCTCCTAGCTCAGTCGTTAGATCTGCGGGCAGAATCTGATATCTTCCCTCCATTCGCGAAGTGATATCAGCTGTGCAGAGCATGCCACGTGGATAAGTGGCGCCCATCCATCTTTCCTCAGCTCATATTAGGGGTATAATGCATATTTTCCCACTATTTTTGTATGTCCATTTTAGTCCATAAACTTTCAGTTGTAGTTCAAATATTTTTGTAATTTTTCTATCTAGGACCTTGAGCTTTCCATATTTACACTTTAGTCCAATTTGTGTCACCTCACGCGCCTATACGCATTAGGGGACTAAGTATTTTATAAGGACCCCATGCTGGTTTGTGTTATTATTTGGTCCAAGGATTTGAAATATAAGTTAAATATGTAAGTGAAAAATTTCAAACAAGACCTTGAACTTTTTTATTATTTCAAATATACCCCTACCATCACGTTTAATATTGAAATATCTAGGATTTTTTATGTATGTCCCTAGACTTTTGTAAGGTATTCTTAAATGCATTGAAAGTCTATTTTAATTACAATTAGGTCCCTAAGAGCACATTAATTTTATTTCCTGTGTTTGCAATATTAAAAATCGCATTTTGCATATACAAATTATAAGAAAATTTTTTAAGTGCCTGGAACTATGTCAAATCACATATATTTTTCTTGGGGTGATTAAAACTATATAAAAAATTCAAAAATAGTGCATTTCCCCTATTTGCATTTAAAAATACATAAAAAATTATAAAAATGTTTTGAAAAATTCTAAAATATTCTAGAGTATTTATTGAAGCATATTTGATTTTCTGAACTAATAATTTTTGCAAAATTTTATAAAAAAACCCCTAAATATCAGAAAACACATAGAAGTTATAAAAATTTTAAAATTCATAAAAACACCAAATAAATTTTAAATTCTAAATTTTCTTTAAAGTAGAAATCAGGAAAACTGAAATAAGACTCAATCGGACGTGATAAATTTTTTTATGTCCATTCAAGGTCCATGATTTATTATTTGCCTTATTTTATGCATTTCCTTATTTAAAAATCCATACAATTCTCAAAAGTTATCCAAAAATTACCAAAAATAGAGAAAAATCAGAAAAAACCAAAAATATTTTTGACTATATAACTATAATACCTTATATATAGCTTATACCTATATTACTTTACTTTTAATTATTATTAATATTTATAAATACCTATAAATAATTTAAAACCATTAAAAATAAAATGTACTATTCTTGTTTGTATTTTATTAATTTTATTTATAATAATTATCTATATAATATATTTCTTATATATCTATATATATTTATTATACGTCTATATATAAAAAAACAACTACAAATTAGAAAAATAAAAACATAACAAATATATGGAACATAAAAAATCTAAAAAATTATAAAATATAAAAACCCACAAAACTTAAATCCTATAAAAACAAAAAAACATGCTTGTTGATTTTCTTATTGATTGTCATTTTTATACCTATCCTCGTTTCTCCTTTGTGATTAGACCCTACACTTGCTAGCGAGAAATATTTATTTGTAGGGTATAATAAATTTCGCCTCACCTAGATTGATTGATTATTCATTCTGTGGGTTGATTATTGATTGAAATGCTTTGATCGGTTGTTGAAAGCTATGAGAGCAGCAAATACAGTGATTGTCAGATCTGACTTATTGGACACTACAAGCCCTCCATGACCAGACTTTGGACACTCCTACGCATTCATCAAATGGCACCATTGTCGGGGAGCACCGCATAAGATAGATTTTATGTGCATTAATTCATCTATTATTTTTCATTTTTATTTGATTTTATTTTTCTAATTGATTATCTATGTTAATACATCTCTTTTGTTGACTTTATTGCGAGGGATTATGGAGCTAGGTCAATCTCCCTAGGAGGGTTGGTGCACCCAAGTGAAGTGGATATCGGCTCCTTCTTCATGAGTTGGTTGGAGAGGCATCTTAGCCAACTTTGGAGACTTGTGTAGCATAGCTTTAGATTAGCATTTTATTTTCTTTTTGTGAGAGAGACTCTATTTATTATTGTAATAATACAGGTGGAAACTCAAGACTCTCGGGTTTAATTTACTAAGTATTTATTCACTTGGGAGATCACCAGATATTCTCACTATTTCCCCCGCATTCTACACTATTGGTCTCCCTATTTCATTGTTATCTTCTTTTCTTTCTTGAAGTTTTGTGTTTCTACCTTTATTTTCATTTATTTTATGTGATTATGCCCGTAGATTTTTGGGATTGCTTGATCGAGTAAGCTAGGACCAAACACCGAATATCTGCATGCTCCTATATTCTACGCTTGGATGTAGCTCAAACACAAATTATGCTTCACGATAATAGAAATTCCACTTAGAGTGATTTCATTGTCTTGCATACCATGTAGATTAGGTTTAAAATTATTGTCTTGCATCCTGCATGGAGATAGTTAGGAAGCACAGTAAGTATTATATATGAGCATTCATCATTTTGACACAAGGGTGAGATTTCCATCCTAGTGCATCCTTGCATTTCTTTGTCTCTATCTCTCTCTTTTTTTATCGCTTAGGATTAGAAGAAAAAATTTGTTAGGAAATTATTCTTTTAAAAGTTCCAAAAAAGTGAAAATCCAAAAAAAACAAGGGGACACCTAATAAACATTGACCTTAATAAAAATCTATAACAAACATCATTGTTTAGGGTTCACAATGTCCATCTTGTATTCGTGTACATTCCAGACAGAGCGAGACACAACCCTTAAGGAAAAGAGCCAAAAACCGAATCTGTGGCTGCCTCGATTATCATCTATGAAGTATTAGTGCTTCCATCATACATAGGTGACTAAGGCCTAGTTGACGATGGTGTTCTTGACATGTGTAGAAACATTGTACTTGGTCTGAAGTATTAAGCATAGTCCATGCCCTAACAGGGTTGTCTGTCTCATCATCTTACGTCTGAATACCACCTTTTTAAGGGAAGTAGTGGTTTCACATATCACTTTCCTCTCTTCTTCTTTGGCTGAGTAGCCCCCCAAGACCAATATCGAGGATCTCAATAAAGTGCATATCACAGGAAATAAAGTAAGTGGAAAAAGTATGTGATACTTTTTAGCAGTACTCACTTTCCTACTGGGGTAGCCATTAAGGACGTATTACATTTTTTGCCCGCAACATCAATAAAATTGAAATGATAAAAATAGTCGATCCTTTATGGCTTCACATGTATTGATTTGGTGAACTTATTTTTATTTAGTGTTGGTTTGGATCTAGTTAGGATTCAAAGATCTGTTCCGCAGACTTGAGCTATTTTTCCTTCCCTTTATTTGCATTTCTTTTTGAGTCACTGACGGGTCCGCAAAAGCTGCGTTAAGAATGTATTTTTAATCTTCGTGCGTGAAAATAAATATGTCGTTCGTTGTAGGCGGCGATTCGCAAACAATCAAGAAATAACCACAATTTTTAATCAAATGCAATCAAGTGGTTTTTATGTTTATTTTACTTGGGCAAGTCCCAAGGTCGATCACAAGGAGGCAAAGGAACAACTTAGATTAATGTCTATCCAATTTTGAGTTCGGTTTTCAAGGCGGTATTTTTTTTTTGGAATTTTTAAATGCAAGATGAGATGCAAAATGCAAATTCGGCCTATTTTAGGGACTAAAATGTAAATTTCAGTCAAACAATGTCCGAAAAATACGAAACTTGGCCACAATGTAAATGACGATGAAATGAGTGCACTGTAATTTTTTTGGGATTTTTAGATGCAATATGAATTTTTTATGAATTTTTTAATGCAAACAAATTAATTTTCAATATTTAATTATAATAAATATTAAACCTACTTATTTTAAAGAAATAAAATTATCTAAGATCTATCACTAGGTGATGGATCCCAAAAAAATCCTAAAACTTGAAAATGTGGGGTTTAATACCTATTAAAAATCAAACATTGAAATGCACAAAATGATTTTTACAGGGCAAATAATGCATGCAAATGCAATGATTTTTGGGCACAATGTTAATCAAAGTAATCTCTACGATATTTGATTTTTGGGGAATTTTTGTAACAACGGTTAATTAACTATGAATTTCCGAGCACAGATTGGGCAAAGTATTCTAATTTTCACAAAATAATTATTTTTTAATCAACCGTAAATCATGAAAATATCCACAGCATGTCAAAATGTAGAGCATTAAGCAATGAACAAAGTGCTATATTTAAATAAATAAAATGATGCAATGTAAGGGTCTATAATGAATGACAAAGACAGGGGTACAGATGCAAACTGAATAAATAAAATAAAAATAATGCAGGGGGACCTATATGTAATTACCTAAACTGGGGGGGATTTCTGTAATTTTACCAAGAGGCACGTGCTGCGCACGTGCCCTTGGCCTGGTGGATTGAGGCGCAAATCGAGAGAGCTCAGGGGGGCCTTTGTAATTTACCCCAGGGGCACGTGCTCAGCACGTGACCGCAAGGCTGGCGTGCCGATGACGTTTCCCACGCACGTGCGTAGCACGTGCGGGGGACCTCAGGCCTGGAGCCCGGTCTGGCGTGGCTGTGTGGAGGCGGAGGGCGCACGCCTCGCGCGGGCGGTGAGGCGTCGAGGACTGACGGAGGAGCTGGCGATGAAGGTCCGGCCTTGATCGTCGGCCGTCCTCTGGCTGGCGATGAAGGACGGAGCCCGGCGGAAGGCGGAGGCGAGCCGAGCGGAGGAGTCGGGGAAGATGACGTAGCTGCTGGATAGATGTGTCGATGAAGAACGTCGGAGGAGCGCGTCGAGTAGCGGCGGAGTTCGATGCTGAAGAAGTCGATCGGTGGCTCGACGAGAGATCTCGGAGCAGAGCAGCAACGGCGAGGATGTCGTCGTGGGCTGTTACGGGTCCTGCTGGACTCGGACCTCGCCGAGGAAGAGGAGGAGATGGCGCTGTCACCGCCGCTCCTCCCGTTGTGGCTTATTGGCGGATGATGCGAGTAGGGGGCGGCGGTGGCGTTTATATAGGAGAGAGGGAGATAAGGGAAGGTAGTCGGCGATAGGGGCGCGGCGGTTGCGGACGATGGTTGGCGTCAATGGTGAGGTCAAAGGCCGCGATTTGCGGCGGAGGTTACGGTGCGACGACATTGGGGGAGACGGGTCCGGAGGTGGGAGATGCGGGTGGGCCGTCCTATCAGCCGAGATCGGACGGCCAAGGATGAGCCACGTGGCGCGGAAGGGGCAAAGAGAGGGGCGGAGCACGTGAGGGGCACGTGCCTGGGGCACGTGCGCCGCACGTGCGGGGGATTTTAATTTTTTTTTTATTTTTTTTAATATTTTAATAAAAACGAGATAATAAAAAGGCGAAAAATAGCTGACACGTGGCGGCCTCTGGGGCTGCCACGTGTCAGCACCAGAAAAATCGAAATAAAAATCTTTTGTAAAATCAATAAAAATTAGCAAATGACCTCGGATCGAAAAAGTTCCTTCACGAAAAATGCTCGTCTCGACGAGATCTACAACTTTCATGAAGACATCAAAGCCAAATTCGGTCAAATGTAAAAAGTGAATTTTTGGGGTATCCCATGTACATAGAATACCTTGATTTTTGGTTTTCTAATTTTTTTGTCATTTTTAAACACGATAAAAATCCGGAAAAATAGGGAAAACTCAAAGATAAATAAAAGATACCTTAATCTATTTTTTTTGGATTTTTATTAATGAAGAAAATAAATGCATAAAATACAGGTAAAAGCCGCGAAAATATACAATGTACAAAAGAGGCCCAAAACCCAACTTTCACATACGATTCACTTGAACTTGGTCTTGTTTTGAAGGTAATTGAATGTGCATTAGTTCAAAAGTGAGTAGGATCAAATCGGACACTGGATGGGGAAGATATGTGGCTTTTAGTCCGAAAATCCTATAACTAGGGTTTGGGTTTTTGGTCCACTAACCAGGGTTAATTATTTTTTTTGTATTTTTTATTTATTCTTGTTAGTGATGTGTACACAGTGGATGTGGTTTTGTGGCATTCGGAGTTAGCATGAAGGAGTTAAAAATAGGGGAAGTTAGGCTATTTACAGGTCATTTTTGGCTTCTTATTTTATGCAGAAATTAACCCTAAAATGCAATTCTTATGAAATCATGCATGAATGCTAATTATGCAGAATAAATGCAGAAATGCAGTTGATTTTGAGGGACTTGAGCTTTAATTAATGAGACTTAGAATGGTGATTCCGGGATTCATCATCCCCCTATACTTAAACCATGCTCGTCCCTGAGCATCAAAAATAAATGCCATGAAGTGAAATGAGACTGGGTTCCATATCAAGACCATGAACTGAAGGTGAAAGTGAAACTAAACTCGACCTTTGGATTAATAATGTGGCGGAACTTCTGTGAGACTTAGAATTTTAAACTCAACAGCCCTTAAGTTCTACACATCATTGACACAGTTTCGGCTCAGAAGTCATCTTAGATCAATCCTCTTCCCAAAGTATACCCTATGAACATTGAATAACCGACTCATGTGTGTGAAGGGTTTTAGCTCTTCCCATTCAGAATGCCGGACTACCATGCTCCTCTCCTCTCCAGTAACTCGTCCTCGGGGAGTCAGGTATTTCCTTCTAAGGTTTGTCGCGTTGTGTTCACAATCGAATGAGGGAGAAGATAGAAGAAAGAGAAAAGAACTGGAGGGTGGCCAGTGTAGTCACCTCTCCTTGTGGAGATAGCCAGTGTAGCCGAGTCTCCACCAAGATCTGCAGGTTTCTGAAGCTTGGACCTTTTTGGTCGGATTTTTATTTGGTAGAATGCTTCTATGTATTTGGAATTTTTGGTGGTTCTGCTTGGATCTTGTTGTGCCCCTACGGATATAGAATCTTTTGTTCCGTACATTTTTTGGGGTCTTAGAAAAAGTGTGCCCAGCCGTCCATCCCTTTTCCGAAGCTTTATTTCAACCCGTACTCCGGTCTTTAGATTTCCACGCTACCAGAAAAGAGACTCACACAGTCTTCCAACATCCCGTTTGGGTTGAGCTAAGTGCATAGTGCGAGAGTGCGAATTAATTCCCTATTCCAGAGTGGTACCCAGAATGAAGAGACCAGGTTAGACACTAAGAGTCAAACGTTGCACATTGTCATGTGGAACTTAAGGAATTAAGTCAAAAAGACCTGAAGCTCTTAAAATTCTATTTCTCGGTGAAGTTCCTCTGAAAATTAGGTGGATTAAAGTCAAGCCCAGACCACTCTCGGTTTCGGCTCATATCTCGGTTCAGAACCCAATGACTTTTCACAGATGCAAATGCATGCGGTGATGGATGAAGTGCAGGTGCGTGAAATGCAGACACTTTTTTTTTAATGCAAGGGATTTTTTTATGCAGAAAATGGAATAAGAAGCCTTAAAAAATTTTGGGCAGGTCAGTGTTAGTGGTAGAACTTCTCTCTCTCTCTCTCTTTTCAAGTTATTACCCACCCCGTAAATACATATAGACTTACGCGAAAGTACGAGATATGGGTAAAATATATACAAAGTATATATACAGACCCCCCTATACTTAGCGAGTGCTGTGTCCTCAGAGCACAAGAAGCGTAAAGAAGACATAGCTCGGGCTAAGCGTAAGAGAGTGAGAAAAAAAGAAAGAAAAAAGAAAAGAAGAAAAAGAATGAAAAGAAAAGCGGTCAGGAAATGAGGAGAGTATATACGGGTGGATGTCGGTTCCCCCTATACCTATGTTCTGATTAGCCTAAGTACGGAGGGAGGGTGGAAATGGAGCGATTAGGAGTTAGGAGAAGAATGGTATATACAGATGGCATCGGTCTCCCCCTATACTTAGGCCTTGGCCTAAGTAAAGGAAGAAGCTGTACACGGAGGCCGATGTGGTCGGGAGGGAGGGTGGTTAGCCGATGATTAAGGCGGTTTTCGGCTGATCTTTTTGTGAGCCTGCGGTGGGAGATCGTAATGATGAGTCGGAGATGAGGCATATGATTCTCAACTATTGTCAGTGTCATCCTCAGACAAATTATGATGGATAGTGGATGAATTGTTTGAGTCAGATGAAAGATATCCATCATCGGAATTATCCTCAGAGGAGTAGTAATTGAAAGTGGGCATACTCCAAGTATTCTGGTCTTTTTGTTTCTTCAATTGTTTTATCAGAATTCGTTCCTTCTTGGGGTCAATCAGTTTGTCCTCGGATGAATGCTCAGAAGCACCGGTCTCAGTCGGCTCATACGAAAGAATTCCAGTGTACTTGACGAATGCAGGAGCATCAGCTTTGGATGAGTAGTAGTTAGGAACGGGAGTTGTCCAACGGGGATTGAATTTTGGATCCTTACGAAGATATGGCTTTAGGGCTGCCGAACAGACTTCACTCATGTAAACCATCTTTTCCGGACCTGATGAGGGATCATTAACTGATGCCTCTTCCGAAAGGTCAAAAGTGACTCTCTTTTTATTTTGTCGTGAAGGTGTCGGTTCACTTGAGTATCCAGATGAATAGCCATTTGAATTTTCCTTGGTTGGTGCTTGGTCTGCGTGATTGTTCTTAGTCTCCCGAATGTTTGAGCACTCTCGATTTGAGATGATTTGGTCAAGATATTCAGAGAATGTTGCTCCAGGGTGTGATCATGCATATGTCTCAGGATCATAGTAGAAAGATTTGTCAATTTTGAGATCCTCGGGGATCTGAATATTGGGGAGAGTATCTGCATGTTCTTTCTCTCTTGATTCGATGTTGATGCATTCCTGAGTCGAGTTGATGTAATCCATGTAGTCGAAGTAGGTTGACCCAGGGTGTGCCCATGCATAAGTCTCCGGATCATATGATTCATATACATGGTTGTCCATGGTGAGAGCGGCTGGGAATGGAGCAGGGGGGAGATTTTCTAAACCAATAGTCTCATCAACAACTGCTATCTCAGGTGTGGTCGCGGGGTAGGGCTCTTCTACCGCTTTATGGTTACGGTTGTTGGGGACTTCGTGGGTTGCCCCAGAAGATCGTGGTTCCTCAAAGATAGGGTCGGTTTTAAGTGCTTCCAATGCTGTGAAATTGATTACCCGGGTCTCACAATCGATACTCGCCTTGGCCAATGCCAAGAATGGCTTTCCGAGAATGATTGGTGACTGGGTGAATTCTCCTTGATGCTCAATATCAACGATCGTGAATTCTACCTTAAGCGGAGCACCTTGGAATTTCATGATGACAGAAATAATTCCTCTCGGCCGCTTTATTGATCGGTTCGCCAATTGAATAATCTCTCGTATCTTCCGAATCGGTCCGAGTTGGAGTTCGTGAAAGACAGAGGTCGGGAGGATATTAATCGGTGAATCGTCATCAATCCGAGCATGGGTGAAAATTGTGTCTTTGATTTCACAATCGAATCTGGGCAACCGCTTCACTATGCGGCTCTTGGTTTTTCTCCTCAACACCAAGGAGGAGGCCATTGACAAGATATGTCTTTCGGTTTTTGTTCGTATCCTGCCCGACTTTTTGTTCATTAATTTATCTGTTATAAATCTTTTAAGGTCAGGAAAGTGTTCAATGGCCTGTATAAAGGGAAGTTCAAACATCAAGCGTTTCTCCAGTGCTTCCCGTACAGTTGGATCCAAATTCCTCAGATCATCTTCAGTTTTAATTTTTATGAAATTTTTCGAATTTTCAATTTTTTTGTGATTTTCAAATATTTCCATTTTTTGGTATTTTCTGGGTGGTGTGGGGGTGTGGGGTGTTCTTCAGACGAAGAGGGACTCTGGTGTTTAGGGTGAAGGTCAGCAGCATAATCATTTTCAGAATTATCCATTGGTCCCTGAATATCCTCAGAATTTTCAATCTCAGATCCAGTTATTTCCTCATTCATTGTACTGTCCGAGCCACCATAGAATGCGATGAATCGATCGGTAAATTTTTGAAATCTCTCCTCTATAGAATTGAATTTCTTATTTATCCTCGAAATATCGTCCTCAAGATTCGGTTCATGATTAATTATGAGAGCGGTAGGTGTATATTCGATAATTTCCTCTTCCATTTTTCCCTTTGTACTGAGAGGAGAGTTTCTTGGAATATCCGAAATATGATCATTATTTTCTGAAAATTTCTCCTCAAAAATAATGGAAGGAGGCTGCTCATATAGTCTAGTCATGTGGAGTTGATCCGAGTAAAATTTATTTCTTTGATCATGAGTGGTCGGATCTTGGTATGGTGGAGCATGTCTGAAGAAGGGGTTGTTGTTCATGAAGCCTATCGAATTGGTGAAAAGAGATGGTGGTTGAGAATTTCTTGGAGGAGGTGTTTTGGGTCTAACCGACACGAATTCATTTTCATAGTATAATTTCGATGGGTGTTCCGTCATTTTTGAGAGGAATGGGGGGTTGGATCTGTCAGAGTATTTGGACAAGAGTTCCATTATGAGGTTTAAATCAAGAGAGGGAAGAGATGATTGCACGGGATAGTCAAGAGAATTTTTATCGAATGTGCGGCTATTGATCTTGAAATCGGTTCACGCACACCAATGCAAACACAATTCAAACCCCGGGTTCACCAACTCACACAATGAAGCCGTAAGAGTTCAGCTATTGTCTTTTCAATTTTAGTTGTTGATAAATTCAATCTTGCAAGCCGTTTAAACGAGATGTTAGGTTTGGAGCTGGGCTCTATCCTAGTGTGCATCTCTCTCCTTGTTGCAAGATAAAATCAAACAATGTCGGGGTTGCTCTCCCGCAGAAATTCTTGATTTTATGGATTTTTTTTAGATCGGCTATATTTAGTAGTCCCAGTTTTATTAAGGCAATCACTGTAGAATTTAGATGAACACAAATACACGTCTACCGTGCAGTCCCAATTTCCTTTAGATTTATGTGATAAAACAAGAGAGAGGAATTCGGGAAAAGCCGATGCACGCGGAAAACTTATGATGAATGCTCAATTAGAAGACTTACAGTGCCTCCTCGCAATCTCCATGTGGGATGCAATACAGAATTGAAAATTTATACTAAATGCGTGCAAGCCGATGAAAACCGCACCTAAGCAGAAAGTTCTATTAGCGAGAAGAATTGAGTTGAATTTGGCTAAGTTGAACGATCTAATGTGCGTCTCAGTTGAAGTGCAGTGTGGCTTAAGATCCTACGAGCACAATCAGAAATAAAAAACGCTCTAAGAGCCGTATGTGCATGTCTATCCTAATCGCCACTCAAGTCGGGCCCCACCCTCTCCGGATAGTGAAACAGGCCACGACACACCACAAATAAAGTTCAATGTCCTTGTACACACGCGAGAGTCCAAACGGACACCGCTATAAATGAGCAGAAAATAAAAATGCAGAAATTAAAAACCTAGACTCTACTCTCTCTCTCACGACTCGACTCGATCTTAATTTAATTGCGGTTTCTTCGGGTGTCGGTGAAGATGCGTCGGTTCCTTGAAAAACCGCTCCACGTGCGCCGGGTACCTCGCAAGAAAAATAAGAGAGAGAATGTAAGAGAGTGACTCAGAAAATAATCAAAAATAAAATAAATGAAAGAAATGCTGAAAAATAAATACAAGAAATAAAATGGGATTTACAATGAAAAATTCGGGGGTCAGACTACCCGAATTCGGAAAACCGAACAAAAATTTTCAAAACAAAAACTAAGCCGTTTGCCTCCCCGGCAACGGCGCCATCTGACGGGTCCGCAAAAGCCGCGTTAAGAATGTATTTTTAATCTTCGTGCGTGATAATAAATATGTCGTTCGTTGTAGGCGGCGATTCGGAAACAATCAAGAAATAACCACAATTTTTAATCAAATGCAATCAAGTGGTTTTTATGTTTATTTTACTTGGGCAAGTCCCAAGGTCGATCACAAGGAGGCAAAGGAACAACCTAGATTAATGTCTATCCAATTTTGAGTTCGGTTTTCAAGGCGGTATTTTTTTTTTGGAATTTTTAAATGCAAGATGAGATGCAAAATGCAAATTCGGCCTATTTTAGGGACTAAAATGTAAATTTCAGTCAAACAATGTTCGAAAAATACGAAACTTGGCCACAATGTAAATGACGATGAAATGAGTGCACTGTAATTTTTTTGGGATTTTTAGATGCAATATGAATTTTTTATGAATTTTAAATGCAAACAAATTAATTTTCAATATTTAATTATAATAAATATTAAACCTACTTATTTTCAAGAAATAAAATTATCTAAGATCTATCACTAGGTGATGGATCCCAGAAAAATGCTAAACCTTGAAAATGTGGGGTTTAATACCTATTAAAAATCAAACATTGAAATGCACAAAATGATTTTTAGAGGGCAAATAATGCATGCCAATGCAATGATTTTTTGGCACAATGTTAATCAATGTAATCTCTACGATATTTGATTTTTGGGGAATTTTTAGAACAACGGTTAATTAACTATGAATTTCCGAGCACAGATTGGGCAAAGTATTCTAATTTTCACAAAATAATTATTTCTTAATCAACCGTAAATCATGAAAATATCCACAGCATGTCAAAATGTAGAGCATTAAGCAATGAACAAAGTGCTATATTTAAATAAATAAAATGATGCAATGTAAGGGTCTATAATGAATGACAAAGAGTGGGGTACAGATGCAAACTGAATAAATAAAATAAAAATAATGCAGGGGGACCTATATGTAATTACCTAAACTGGGGGGGGGGGGATTTCTGCAATTTTACCAAGAGACACGTGCTGCGCACGTGCCCTTGGCCTGGTGGATTGAGGCGCAAATCGAGAGAGCTCAGGGGGGCCTTTGTAATTTACCCCAGGGGCACGTGCTCAGCACGTGACCCCAAGGCTGGCGTGCCGATGACGTTTCCCACGCACGTGAGTAGCACGTGCGGGGGACCTCGGGCCTGGAGCCCGGTCTGGCGTGGCTGTGTGGAGGCGGAGGGCGCACACCTCGCGCGGGCGGTGAGGCGTCGAGGACTGATGGAGGAGCTGGCGATGAAGGTCCGGCCTTGATCGTCGGCCGTCCTCTGGCTGGCGATGAAGGACGGAGCCCGGCGAAAGGCGGAGGCGAGCCGAGCGGAGGAGTCGGGGAAGATGACGTAGCTGCTGGATAGAGGTGTCGATGAAGAACGTCGGAGGAGCGCGTCGAGTAGCGGCGGAGTTCGATGCTGAAGAAGTCGATCGGTGGCTCGACGAGAGATCTCGGAGCAGAGCAGCAACGGCGAGGATGTCGTCGTGGGCTGTTACGGGTCCTCCTGGACTCGGACCTCGCCGAGGAAGAGGAGGAGATGGCGATGTCACCGCCGCTCCTCCCGTTGTGGCTTATCGGCGGATGATTCGAGTAGGGGGCGGCGGTGGCGTTTATATAGGAGAGAGGGAGATAAGGGAAGGTAGTCGGCGATAGGGGCGCGGCGGTTGCGGACGATGGTTGGCGTCAACGGCGAGGTCAAAGGCCGCGATTTGCGGCAGAGGTTACGGTGCGACGACATTGGGGGAGACGGGTCCGGAGGTGGGAGATGCGGGTGGGCCGTCCGATCGGCCGAGATCGGACGGCCAAGGATGAGCCACGTGGTGCGGAAGGGGCAAAGAGAGGGGCGGAGCACGTGAGGGGCACGTGCCTGGGGCACGTGCGCCGCATGTGCGGGGAATTTTAATTTTTTTTATTTTTTTATTTTTTTTATAAAAACGAGATAATAAAAAGGCGAAAAATAGCTGACACGTGGCGGCCTCTGGGGCTGCCACGTGTCAGCACCAGAAAAATCAAAACAAAAATCTTTTGTAAAATCAATAAAAATTAGCAAATGACCTCGGATCGAAAAAGTTCCTTCAAGAAAAATGCTCGTCTCAACGAGATCTACAACTTTCATGAAGACATCAAAGCCAAATTCGGTCAAATGTAAAAAGTGAATTTTTGGGGTATCCCATGTACATAGAATACCTTGATTTTTGGTTTTCTAATTTTTGTGTCATTTTTAAACACGATAAAAATCCGGAAAAATAGGGAAAACTCAAAGATAAATAAAAGACACCTTAATCTAATTTTTTTGGATTTTTATTAATGAAGAAAATAAATGCATAAAATACAGGTAAAAGCCGCGAAAATATACAATGTACAAAAGAGGCCCAAAACCCAACTTTCACATACGAACTCCGATTCACTTGAACTTGGTCTTGTTTTGAAGGTAATTGAATGTGCATTAGTTCAAAAGTGAGTAGGATCAAATCGGACACTGGATGGGAAAGATATGTGGCTTTTAGTCCGAAAATCCTATAACTAGGGTTTGGGTTTTTAGTCCACTTACCAGGGTTAATTATTTTTTTTGTATTTTTTATTTATTCTTGTTAGTGATGTGTACACAGTGGATGTAGTTTTGTGGCATTCGGAGTTAGCATGAAGGAGTTAAAAATAGGGGAAGTTAGGCTATTTACAGGTCATTTTTGGCTTCTTATTTTATGCAGAAATTAACGCTAAAATGCAATTCTTATGAAATCATGCATGAATGCTAATTATGCAGAATAAATGCAGAAATGCAGTTGATTTTGAGGTACTTGAGCTTTAATTAATGAGACTTAGAATGGTGAATCCGGGATTCATCAGTCACTCACGTTGAGCCTTCCCTTTATCTCTTCACTCATTTTCTTGTTCTTACCCATGACCATTTCTCCTCATTTATTTCTCTTTTGCTATCCATAGATGTCGTATATTAGATGGCCTTGTTCAGACTTTACGAACATCTACATCAAATCGGGGATACCGACATCTTCAATAATACTGGGTAATCTCCACGAAGTATGTACGAACCTTGCGAACTTCTCCTTGGGCTCCCCGATCTTTACATGCTTTAGGGATCGAGAAGACTCTTGTATCGATATTCATCCTTCCACTACCTTCCTTTCAATAATAAATACTTTGTTCAAGATAGACTCTTATCTCGAACTTGTACCTTCTTTTCTCAGAATTGATCAGTATTATTTCCCAATGCTGATCATTCACCTGATCAGGAGCCCGGGCATGATTCAGAGTTTGAGATGCCTCCCCAAAGTAGATGAAAGGGACTAGTTCTTATGAATAATAATCAGGTATGGAACATGGCATGAATAAGAATGAAGTGAATAATCAACTCTGGGCATCTATTCAGGCTATACAACAGTAGTTGAATGATCATGCTCTAACCTAGGTTGCCTTCCACGAGATGTTGAATGATCTGAGGATAAGGTTCGATGAAAGAGAGACACGAGTAGGGGAAGAGTATGGTGTACATGGCGATGATGATGACAATCGCTTTGTAGATGGACCTCACAGTGGCGAGGGAGAGGGAAGGAGAAATCAGCCCAAGCCCACACTCAAGCAAACTTACAAACTGGTGGCCGGCCAAATCACTTAGTGGATAGAGATTCCTTTGATCCACGGACACTTTGAGTTGAAAGTGCATCTCCTCTCTCTTCTCCCCTCCTTCTAGGATAACTCAAACGAAGAACCATACATCCATCTACAATAGTTTGGAGGCATCTGCAACAACACTCACTGCCCTATCATCTTGTTGGGCGTAGTCAAGATGATTGCTTTTACATCGGCCTTCAGGGCAAGGCACTTTATTGGATCAACCATTTGAGCAATGGGGTGAAGACATGGGAGGAACTGAAATCTACTTTTCTACAAAAGTATTACATACCTGGTCTTCTTAATCTGATAAGGTCCACGATTGCCAGCATCTCCCAGGGACCACAAGAGTCCATTCACGAGACGTAGGAGTGATTCAGTGTGATCTAATTGAGAAATGTCCCCACCGTGATATCTCAAAAACCAATATTGTCCATCATTTCCTTGGGGGACTCATAGAGAACAACCAACAAATGGTTGACGCTTCCTGTGGAGGGTCACACTTCAATAAAGATGAGGACGTTGTGTGGTTGATCTTTCAGAAGATGGTCGAAGGAGAGGCAGCACCTCCTCATCTCTTTCTTTTCAGATACAACCACAGATCCTTTGCAAATATGAAAATCCAGCAGACACACAAGAAATGGACAGGTTAAAGAATACTGATATTAGATTGGCAGCCACCTATCCAAAGTGGACATAATTGACAAGCGATCATAAGATCTGGAGAAGCTAGCTATGATCGAACAGAGGATGAAGAGACTCAACAAGATGGACATGATCCCTAAGCAGCTGGAACCATTTGTGAACACCATCAATGCTTGTAACTCCGTGACAGCCACCCCCAACACTCTTGTTGGACAGAAGGAGCATGAAATTCAAGACTAGCCTCAATCGAGTTCCGATCAGCCTCAGATCCAGCACATATACAGCGTGTAGAAACCTAAAAAACATCCACCACATACACAGATGGTGGTCTACTATCTAGAATCCCAACATTCTTATACCAAACCACTCCTTCCACCCTGCCGCAAATCCAAGAGGTTAATGGTATCTAGGGAAATGAGCAGCAATTGACCCATCCTCAGGGACAATCTCAGGGTCAAAACACTGCCATTTTCCCGTTCAACCAACAACATTGTGGGTGGAGTCTCCAATACCAACAATCCCATCAATCTCCACAACAAGGAAACAACAAGAGACAACATCAGTATCAGCATCTGGCATACCATCAATCTTACCATCAGCAGCAGTCGACTGCTCAATATTAGAAGTACTCTATCCATCCACATTACCAACAATATCCTTCTCATCAAACTCGATAATACCAGCAGTAGTTGTAGTACCACAAGCCTCAGCTTCCTCCCATTGCCAAACCTTCAGAGGTTCCTTCAGTGAATCCTACCCTGGAGTGCCTAGCTCTATTGATTCAAAACATGAAGGAGACGAGCTAGAAGATTGACGACCTCACTACTGCCAAAGCAATCATCCAGCACAGGTAGAGGAGAATCCCAACAACTTCAGGAGAAAGGAGCATGTAGACTGTAGTGCCACACTAACTCTCGAGTCGAGTATAAATTCATTTATGTTATGTACTGCTATTTGTCTCAAGAGCGATAGAACACTACAACCATCTGCTTCAGCTAAAGGGAAAAGTCAAGCTTCAATAGTCGAATATTCATCACATGCAGTTAAGACCCTGATGGAATCTTACCACAACCATCCCCACAGAAAAACAAATAAATGAAGAAAAATCAAAACTCAAGCAATAGTAGCCCCAATCGTGCCAATAGAGCCAAGGAGAAGATAGCACCAGCAACCACTCTTGTGCATGCCAACACAACTGAATTTCCAGATGTTGTTGTTCCTTTTTCTTTTAATGTTGCACTTTTCCCAACCATCAGTCTATAAATAAGAACAATATTTGGCATGAAAATCAAGTTTTTAATGATAATGTGTTTGTTTCATTTCCTGATGCATTAAAGTCTAAAACCATAAAAGAAATTGAAAAATGTTTTGTCTGACCTTAGCATCGTCGAGTTATTGTAAAACCTTTTGCTCATAATGTCACTTCTAAAAGCCATGGAGTGCATGTCATTAATAAAGAAAGGATTGAAAGAAGCATGTTCCACAAAACATCAATCAAGCAAGGCCAGACGTAATAAACTAGTTAAACACATCCTCGCCATGGCTACAGTTCATGCAATAAGCAACCTCCCTGGAATAAAGGACATGGGAGCTCCACTCGTCGGATGTGAATATTTAACGAGGAGTTTGAGAGAACAATCCTTGATAGTGAATCATCGATTGATCTGATGTCGACGTCGCTAATCAAAGACTTTAGGTTAGGATCACTCAAAGACACAAGGATGATGATGTAGTTCGCAAACACTTCAATGAAATGGCCAAGGGGAGTTTTGGAGGAAGTCATTGTTATAATCCAAGGGATGCAATTCCTTGTGGATTTTATTGTGCTTGATATGGACACCTCAGCACCCCTTCTGCATAACCCTATCATATTGGAAGTTAAATCCTTCGAACGACCAAAGCAATAGTCGAATACGGTACTAGAAAGATTACCTTTCACTCAAGCAGCGACAAGGTACCTATTGAAACGACTCAAGTGCACAAACTTGCATAATCAGTGTCTAATGAGAGTGAGCGGATGCAGAAAGAGTCAGAAGACTGTGATTTTCTGGCAGAGATCAGAGATACATCCTTATTCCTGAATTATAATGAAACACATGAGTTCCTCTCCAAAAAGGAACCTCGGGAAAGAATAATTGAATTCCATGTTGTCTTGGAAGATTAGGTATCCACTGATTTGCTTGATAAATTTGATGAACTGAACAAAAACAATCCATCCCTATTAGATCAAGATGAATTCCTAAAAGATCTCTAAGATGTCTTGCATTTAGAGCCAAAACTATTTGAGGTGGATAGCATACTACAAAGAGACTCAACACCAATCACAATTGCTGAAGTCTCTACGGAGCAGACTCCAATCCTCCCTAATCTAAAGCCATTAGTTGTATCGATGAAATACACCTTCCTTTTGGGTGAAGAAAACATGTTCTCGATCATCATAAACTCGAAGTTGAATTCGGATCAAGAATCTTGCTTGCTCAAGGTTCTAGAAAGAAACTACAAGGCAATATGATGAAAAACTTCGGATCTCTATGTGATAAACCCTTCATTTTGCTCTCACCACATCTACTTCAAAGACGACAGTGTTGGCTAAACCCAAACCTTCGGAAGGTCGTGATGAAAGAAATCATAAAGTGGTACGATGTTGGATTCATCTATCACATCTCTGATTCTGAATGGGTAACTCTATGCATGTTGTCCCAGAGATATCAGAGATCACCATTGTAACAAATGACAAGGGAGAGGAGATTATAACCAGAGACACCTACTTCTTGGCATGTCTGTGCGGATTACATATGCTTAAATCTGGTAACCAAGGAAGATCATTTCCCTTTGCCATTCATTGATCAGATTGTTGAAAGACTAGTAACAAAGAAATATTCCTATTTCTTGGATGGGTACTATAGCTTTAATTAGGCTGCAATTGCCCCAGAAGATCAAGAAAAAACAATCTTCACCTGTCCATTTGGGACATACGCTTTTAAACACATGTTGTTTGGAATGTGTAACGCCCCTTCTACAATTCATAGATGTATGCTGGCAGTTTTTGTTGACATGGTGGGAAGTTTCCTTAAGGTCTTCATGGACGACTTCTTGGTCTATGAAGATAATTTAGATAAATGCCAGAATTATTTTGATTGAGTACTTCAGTGATGCTACAAAGTCAAATTGGTGCTTTCATTGTAGAATAGTCTCTTTATGGTGATTGAATGAATTGTGTTAAGTCATGTTGTCTCCAAGCGAGCCATGGAGGTTGATCCAGCCAAGGTGGAAGTTATCTCCAAACTTGATCCACCTACCAATCTTAACCAAGTTTGGTCGTTCTTGGGGCGTGCTAGTTTTTACCAATGATTCATCAAAGATTTCAATAAGATTGCCTGACTATTGATAGAGATGCTCGTTAAGGACACAAAATTCAGTATAAATGACAGAGTGCTCTAAGCCTTCCACTAGCTCAAAGAAATAATCACTCAGGCTCCAGTCCTATAGCCATCAGATTGGTCTCTTCCATTTGAGATCATGATGGATGCTTCAGATTGAACCATGGGGTCAGTGTTAGTACAATGAGATGGATTACCATTTTCTATTTACTATACCGGTAGAACTCTGGATGAAGACCAGAGGAATTACATATAGACATAAAAAGAGCTGCTAGTCATAGTCTTTGCTTTGGAAAAATTTGGATTGCATCTTCTCAATTCCATAGTGATTGACACCAATCATTCTACCATCTGATACTTACAAAGCAAGAAGGATGCAAAGTCACGCTTACTTCGCTGGATCCGTCAACTCCAAGAGTTTGATCTTAAGATACGAGATAAGCCTGGAAGCAAAAATGTGATGGCAGACCATCTGTCTAGATTAATAGAGATTAAGACTCCTAAGGAGGACCCACTACCTATAACAGAAACCTTACCAGATGAAGCCATTTTGTCAGTTACCTCGCTCCCCTAGTACTCCAACATAGTCAATTACCTTGTCCCCAAGGAAGTTTCTTGAGATTGACTGAAATTGAAAGTAGACAAATTCATGTCCGACGTACATTTTTACCAATGGGAGAACCCATATTCATTATGTGAAGGTGTAGAATACATCTGGAAAAGTTGTATTCCAGAGGAGGAGCACATGAGTGTCGTGAACCACTGCCACAATTTGGAATCAAGTGGACACCAATCGAGAAAGAGAACAACAAAGCTACTACTTGTGGTCGACCCTTTTAAAAGATGCTACTGAATTCGTAAAAGGATGTACCGACTGCCAAAAAATGGTAGGGTACAATCAATTCTCGAGACACCATGCCACTTAAGTATATTATGATTTTAGATGTCTTTGATGCATGGGGAATCGACTTAATGGGCCTATTTTTTGAACAGTCAAGGTTATGAGTACATCTTGCTAGTTGTTGATTATGCTAGTCAATGGATGCAAGCTATCCCTGTCCGAACTGTCGATAGTCGCATCGTCTGTCAATTCCTCAATGGAAACATCTTTACACAGTTTCGGGTGTTGAAATAATGATATCAGACTGGGAAAACCATTTCATAAACAAAGAAGTCAAGAAGCTGACCAAGGAGTACTTCATAGAACATTGTGTCGCATCTCCATACCACTTACAGACTAATGGCTTGGCAAATTGTTCAAACATGGAGATCAACACAATCCTATAGTAATTTGTACATCCTGATCACAAGAACTGGTCACAGTTGCTCAACTCAATTCTTTGGGCTTACCAAACAACATACAAGTCTCATCTTGGCGAGCATCCCTATTGCCTTGTTTACGAAAATCCTTGCCATATGTTCGTGGAATTAATTCATAAATCCTTGTGGGCAATCAATGTTTGCAATCTGGATAGAGAAAAAGCCGGAAAGAACAGAAAGGTAGATATGAATCATTTATTAGAATTTTGAGACTTTACATATGACAACAACCTTATGTACAAAGAAAATGTCAAGCATTGGCATGATAAGCATATCAGAAAAAAGACCTTTGAGCCAAACTAGAAAGTGTGGTTGTTTGATGTCAAGGTAAAGCTATTTCCTAGTAAACTGAAGAGCAAGTGGTCTAGGTCATTCATTGTTAAAAATATGTGTGATAATGGTAACATTGTAATATCAGGATTGTCATCTGACGCACAACCTTTTGTAGTCAACGAACAATTGCTAAATCCATATCTTGAGCATGAAACTTTCATGTCCGTTGTCAATTCAGTTCAAGTCATTTATCAAGAAGAGCAACCAGATGCAAACATAGCAGGCATGTGAAAAATACCAAAAACATTTTCCTTTTATTCTTTTCATTTAGTTATTCTTAATTCTTCCAATTATTCAGTCAGCCCCTCCATCATTGTTGTACTTAGGATATGTTTCATCTAATGTGGTGGTGTTGGTGGTGGTGGTGGGGGGGGATAACTAACTCGAGTGCTCATTCTTTAATCTCTCTCATGTCTTCCAACTTGTCTATATTATGTCTTTATTTACGGATATCTTATCCTAAGTATAGGGAGAGACATGTCGAGATGATGATGTCATAAATTCCAACCCTTAACCCTCCCTATTTTGTATATAGTCATAGAGGGGTCGTATATACATTGTATGTACTTTAGTCATATCTCGTACTTTCGTATTTTTAATAAATATGGTCATTATATTTGGTAAAGGTATATATAACAATTTAACTATAATAAATACACTGATAAAATCTGCACTAACACACTAACCCTCTTTCTTTTTCTTTTTCAAAATTCTATAAAATTTTTAAAAACCTAAAATACCTAAAAATTTGAAAAAATGTTTTAAAAATTTCACAAAAAATTGCAAAACTCTTTGAAAAGTCCCATAAAAAGATCAAAATCCAGAAACATCCCACAAAAATTTCTCTACATTGCATGAGCCTTTTTCAGAATAATTTTGACAATTGAACAAGTCTATACAAAATCTGAAGATTGGAGCTTTGTCTAGACCTTAATACACCTAATTTCAAAGGAACTTGTTAAGGACTGGAAATGTGACGCTTCAGGTCATTATGACTAATTCTTTAGGTTCTATGAGGCTCAATTCGTGAGTCAATTCAATGTGTCTAATAAGAACCCTTCATGTCGTCCATACGACTCTTGATAAAGTGGCTTGACTAGAATCCTTGCACTCAGTACTTAGCTTAACCCATATGGATTATTGAAAAATCTTGGAGTATAAGTCGGGACGATACTAGGCTGATTCAACAAGGGTAACACAGGAACCATTCTTGGGGACTGCTGAAACCAGTACTTCAACGCACTTCTTCTGGTTATAAGGACATCTAATGATTGGAGACTAGATTGAGACAATGCCTCGAATGAGGAATGGTATATTGGCGCAACTTTTACCAAAACCCCAAAACATTGGTGGACCAACTCTATATCCATTGGGTCACAAACAAGAATTCAAAGTAACACAAAGTCAAAGAAAAACCAAAAATAGAAGCCTACATCAAAAATTTCACAAAAATACGAGCTCCTACAAAAAACCTACTTCTTGGTGAAGACTCGCTTACAATGACCGAGCTTCACAAGGGAATGAATCTACGTTGGTCCATTCTCACTTCTTTTGTCATTCTTCTAGCTTCTTCCTTCCTTGGTTGTGAAACAACCAACACCTAAACATAGAAGGAAATATCTATATCAATGAGGGTGAGTTACCAGAGGAGGAAACTCCTTAATAGTTCATTGGTTTGTCTAGGAAGAGCTAACACAACTCACACACATGGTTCTATCATTTCAAGGATGCAAGAGTATATGTCCGAAAGGATGGTTCTGACTAGGTTGTGAATTGAACTGGATAAAGGAGCATAGAACCTAGAGGTTGTTGAGTCACAAGTCCTAACCGTAACTGGGTTCTGAACATATCATTAATTCAATGGTTTTATCGAAGATCCAAACTTTGATATTTTATGGTTAAGTTTAAAAATTAAGATCTTTCTACTTTTATATTTTTCTTTTCTTCATTTTATATCTGTCACTTGTTTTCACAATAAGTGTTTGCAAGGGACTAGCAAAGCTAACTATAGGGGGTGATGTATACCCATTCATTCATCTTTATTCCTTTATTTTGTCCTTAAAACCCTAGTTAAATGCATGTAAGCTAACTTGTACAAATTAACACTCTGACAATTGTATGTAAATAATACTCAAATACTTGTATTTAAATACAAAATAAATAAATAAAGAAAAGAAAAGGAAAATAAAGGAAGTATTGCAAATACTAACTAACTGACCATAAATCCCAAGACTAAATCAATATTGACGTGGTCACCAACGAATAATGTAGGGGGAGATAAGGGTAGATAAATACAAATAAAAGAGCATTGTCACCTAGAAACCCTAGGTGACCTGTACACTATATATAACTGAAACTTTCACTAATTTATAGACACTCTTTTACACTTCAAATCAAAATACATTCAACATCAAATATGTACATAAAAATATAGAGAAAAGGCCAAAATTAATTGCACATAAATACAAGATACAAGGTGTCTGAGATACACAGGTGAAAAAGCTACAAATAGAACTTCGCATATCCATGTTTTCTCCATATGAACTAAAAATGGACCAAGCTCATCTTTATTGTACTCTAAATTAAATTATCTATCTAATTAAGATACAAAATGTGGCTTTTGGGGTTCAATTGTATACTATACCTATATACTCTAATACATTTAGTTCACTCTTTGTATTTTTACCCTTTTTATATTATTCAATATTAGTATATATTATTTGAATTATAGTATAACTATAAACATAAAAAGAAACAATAAAAAATCAATAAAATAAATAACCTAATAAAATACATTGGTGAATTATACATATATTATACATACTCATATCTTTTTAAGTGTACAAATAAATATCAGAAAAAAAAATAAAAATATTTAAATAAATTATTAAATGTATTTTACATATTCAAATTACATTTAAAAAAATAAAAAATAAAATACCAAAATAAATCAAATACACTATATATAGGTAATTATACATATAATTACGCTTGTAAAAATTAACACCTAATAATTTGGTCGATAAAAATAAATAAGAATCACTTAAAAATACTACATAAAATAGGAAATAATTTTCATGTTCTAAGTAAAAAACTATAAAATCATTTTCTATTGTATTTCTATTTAATCTCTCTTTTTATTTCTATTCTGTCCTCTAGCGCCTAATGTTGCCTAATATGGTGCGGGTCTCGGTTGACCCATCGGTCAAGTGAACCTATGCCTAACCCGCAGTATGTCAGAACGTTGACCTCGTCTCTTCTCCAATTTGTCCCACTAATTCCTTGCATTTTTGGTGTTGATTTTTTTTCTGAGAATCTATTCCTCAGTCATTGCTCTTTCACACCTTAGTGATTTCTCGAATGACAACATTGATCCTCTTGCAAACTCTAATCAAAGTCATCTTCCTATTTAGCTTCTCTTCCGACCACCATTTGATTTTATTTCATCTTGACCCATCTTTACCCTCTTTTATGATCATCTGGAGCGTCCAGTGGGTGCATTTCCTAAGATCTGGGCATGGAAAAGGAGGCGGAGAGTTGAGATCCAAGCATCGTCGGACTTGCTCAGGAGAAGCTCTCCTGCTCCATGTTCTTTAGGTCTGAGAAACTCATTTGCTTGCCTTTTAGTTTCTTAGCATCAGCAGTTAGTTAGTTTAGCTTTTCTTTGCGTTTGATTTCATCTTTTATTTCATAAAACTAAAAATTGTAGTTCACCGGAGCTAGAGATCCAGCCATTGTTCTCCACCATCATGACTGTTTCCTGACCTCGCTGACCTTCCCACATATTTCCCTATTCGCTTCTGAACCTCCATCAACCATTCATTCCCCTGATCTTATACAGATTAGGAGATCAAGGTCTCCACCTCCACTGCAAATCGGAGACCTCTGCTCTAACTCTTTTTGCATCCTTTTTTCCCCAAATCAAGCCACATACCTTCGCCTCTTTGCTTGCAAGCTAACCCTGTAGGTTATGGAGGTTGAAAACCAATGTAGGGTTGATTTTACCCCGGTTAGAGGTATTCCTGGTGCTATGCCTTCCGAAGCCTTCTTAGACCCTATCGATGGGTCCCAAACCTTTCTAAGTAGTCCAGCAGACATGGAGTAGCATCAACTTCATTTTGCATCATTTGGGAGACTCCCAGGTGGCCGGAGTCGATCAGGAGCTTGGATCGAAGCTTGCCCGCCTAGCAGTTCTTCCTTGTTCTTCCGGGGTGGTCCTAACTGTCCGATCAAGATCCATCCCCAAGTGTAGTAGCTGTCATCCGATCTCCCCATGCTCAGTCGTTAGATCCATGAGCAGAATCTAATCTCCACCCTTCATCCATGAAGTGACATTGGTCATCCATAACGTGCCACGTGGACAAGTGGCGCCCCTTCTGCTGTCCATCTTCGCCTATTGAGGGTATATTGCATATTTCCCCCCACTTTTTGTATTTCCATTTTAATCCATAAACTTTCAGTTGTAGTTCAAATAATTTTGTAATATCTACTTTTAAGACCATGCGCTTTCGATATTTGCACTTTAGTCCAATGCACATCACCTCACGTGCATGTGCGTGTGAGGGGATCAGGTGTTTTGCAAGGACACCCTTGTAGGCTTGTATTATTATTTGGTGAAAAGATTTTAAATCGTTTTTGTGAAAAATTGCAAGCAAGACCTTGAACTTTTCTATTATTGGTATGTATACCCCTGCCAACACATTTAACATTGAAATATCTGGATAATATTGAGACATATGGGTTTTTGCATGTATGCCCCTAGACTTTTGTAAAGTATTTTGGAATGCATTGAAAGTTTATTTTAATATTACTATTAGGTCTCTACAACCACATTATTTTTATTTCATTCTTTTATATTATTAAAAATAGTATTTTCAATCAAAAAAATAGGAAAATTATTTTAAGTTACTTCAATTATTTTAAATGACATATATTTTCCTTGAGGTAAGTAAAAGTATTTTCCTATTTATAAAAATTCAGAAATAGCGTATTTTCTCTTGTTTGCATTTAAAAATACACAAAAATTATAAAAATGTTTTGAAAAAAAATCTCGAGTATTTATTTTTGGTTATTTGATTCTCAAATCTAATATTTTTGCAAAATATTATCAAATACCCCCAAAATATAGAAATAACTTATCAAAATTCTAAAAATTCATAAAAAAACACAAAATAGGTTTCAGATTTCTGAGTTTTTTTAGGTTAATTACAAATCATGAAAATTGAAATCATACTCAAACTGATTTGATAGATATTTTTTAGGTCCATTTAAAGGTCTTTGATTTACTATTTGACTTATTTTTGTATTTCGTTAATTAAAAATCCATAAAAAAAGCTTAAAAATTTCATAAAATTACAAAAAAAGAGGGAAATAAACAATAAAAAATATTTTGTTATGAAACTTTTGATTATATATATTTATAAATTTAAAACCTTATATATATCTCTCATTCTTATATTGCTATTGCATGTTACTTGTAATTATTATTAATATTTATAAATAAAAACCCCTGAAAAATAAATATGTATGTTCATGTTTGTATTTTCTTAACTTATATATATTATCTATATAGTATATATTACTTATATTTCTTATATATTATACCTCTATATATTAAAAAGAAAACTTAAAATCAGAAAATAAAAAAAATAAAAAAATATAGAAAAAAAATCTTAAAAATATAAATTATTAAAAACTCAAAAAAATAGAATAACAATATAAAAACACAAAAACATAGTTGTTGATTTTCTTTTTGGTTGTCAATCTTTGTACCTATCATCGTTGCTCCTCTGTAGTTCAACCCCTATACTCTCTTTCCAGACACATTTATTTGTAGGGTATTATAAATCTCACCTCACATAGATTCATTGATTATTCATTCTGTGTGTTGATTGTAGATTGACATGCTTTGATCGGGTGTTGAGAGAGAGTGACCGATACAATGATTATTGTATTCAACTTGTCGAAGACCACAGTCCTTCCAAGACCAGATGCTAGACACTTTGTTCTTACATGTTCATCAATGACCCTATATGCCCCTACTTTATTCCTTTTCGATTAGGTCAAGACATGACCTATTCTCGGGATCAAGATCAATCTATATTTAGTTCATATATGTATGCAGTGTTCTTTTTTTCTTTTTCCTTTATTTCTTTATTTACATATTTTTGGTAAAAATAATGATAATAATACACTATTAACATGTAAGGATATATTATTAAGAAGTTAGAATTATTATTATTTACATGTGTTTTGTAAGTGACTTTAAGCCAAAATAGATGAATAAAGATGATGAATTGATGACTCATCAACGGTCTATGAGCGGCTTGTATCAACCATCTTCTCGAATACTTTCCAAAGGGTAGCTGCATCCAATGATGTATAGCTCCTCCATAGTAATGTTGAACGATCGTAGAGAGGTCCCTAACACCTAGTCTTGGAGGGCATGTGGTTCCCAACAAGTCGGGTTCAACAATCGTTGTGCCAGCTGCTCTCGCAGTACTTGGAACGTCAATAATTAAGTCAAGCGAACAATCAACCCACAATCTAAGATAAATCTATGAAAATATGTGAGGTTTTTATTTTAGCTCTAAAAAATATGTGTATAGTGAATAAGTGGAGAGTTTTGATAAATAGAGAGAAAATATATGGTTAGGAGTATTTATTGTCTATAAAATAACCAATAAATGTTTTTGTGTACTTTTCTACTTTTTTAATTTTTGTGGTTTTTAATTATATTTTATAGATTTTTTATGTTTTATATTTTTAATGTTTTTAATTTTATAATGTTTATATTATTTTTTATATTTCTCTTTTTTTAATTTATTTTTCTTTTTAATATATAATAAGTATACATCTATAAATAATACGTAAATTTTAAATGTATTAACATTTATTTAAAGTTTTAATATTATTATTATTATTATAAGTATATATATGTATATATAGCATAAATAGGGTTTTATATTTATAAATATCTCTATAAATATTCAAAATTTATAAAATAAGATGTTTTGTTTACCAAAAAATAGATTAATGTGTATGTATTTATTGTATATTATAATTGGTTTTATTTTGTATTTTCTTAATTTTAAAATCACAAAAAAATACAAAACCTAAAAATGTGGTATTTCATATACATAGAGTACCACCAAAAATATACTTTGTATAGATGATTTCTTTTGGTTTTTGTGTGTTCACGAAAGTTATAGACCTCATCGAGACAAACAGGTTTCATATTGATTTATTTTTATTTGGGGTTTCTTTTCTATATTATTTTGAATATTATTTTTTTCCTAGATTTTTCTGGGAGTGATATATGGTAGCTCCTCGAGTCGCCACATGTCACCCCCTCCTCTTCATCCACCCTCATTCTAGGTGATTTGATGAAGAGTCCCTCATCCAATGGACCATATCCTATTTTTTATTTTTATGTTTTGACTTTGTTTTTTTATTATTATTTAATGTTGCCATGTGGTGCACCACAACCGCTTAACCTCAACCCATCGAATGACCGTGGTCGGACATCTCCCTCCTCCAACCTTTCCGCTGCTCCACTCCACCGAACGACGCCCATGACCTACTGCACCTATCTCTCCTCCCTTCTGTCACCTTATGTCTCAAAATCTCACCCATATTCTCCACATCCTTGTACCCCTCGCTCGAGCTCCAACACCTCAACAATCCCCACCTCACCTCTACCTTCCTTGATCGAGTCCTAACAGCTCGACATCAAAACCCTTGCTCCGCTATTCGTCGACCTTATCCACCATTTTCGCAAAGCAAGAATGATCTCCAACCACCTTATGTGACAGCTGAAGGATTCCTCACTGAGTGATGACTCTCCATCTTCTAATGAGATCTGAAGCAGGACCATCCTCCTCCTTTGCAATAGCCATGCATTGCAACTGCTTTGCTTAACCTCAATCGCATCTTCGAGCGACAACATCCAAGCTCCTCGGAGCGCAACCACATGCCACATCCTCCATAATCTATGTTAGATCCTTAGTTTTTCCTCTTAGTCTCTTCTCATCTTCATATTCCTTCTCATTTCCTCTAATTTTATATTCAATTCTATTCAAAAAAACTATTACGATAAGCATCGTGTCCTTTCCACATCGATCATTTACATTTCTCCACCTCAAATATACTTCCACTATTATTCTAACCATCCAATCTGATCATCTCCGGCCACGTACGGTGGTCGAAGCTTGAAGGTTCATCAATCATTGATTGTAGCCTTCCTCATCCTTATTTTCCTAACTATACTTGATTGAGCCATTGAGCTCGACTCAATTCGCAAGATGCATGTCCTTTGTCAAATTCTAAGGTGAGATTCGAACTTTAATTCTGATCATCAAGCATTTGCATCATCTAGAGGTCCATTCAATCCTTCGAGGATCTTTGTTGTGAGCAGCATATCAACTAAATCAGTTTCATCCACGAACGATAAGTTTAGCATCATCGAGCCCTATACATGGAGCACTTCATTGCAAGCATCTGATTTTTGATCAATCGAAGCATCTGGAGGAGAGTACAGACTTCAGAACTACATCCACTAGATGAAGAGCACAACACCAGCACATGAATCAAATTAGAGATCGAGTCCATTATTCATCGCATGAGAACGGAAGCAAAACACCGTCAATCAAAAACTGGCCTCCATCTAGACATATCAAATCCCAAGCATCTTGAGAACATAATGATCCACCTAGAACCATCGTAGTAGATCAAGAAGCAAAGCATTGCTGGAAATCAAGACCACCACTACATGTAGTTGACTTGGGGAAGAATAGAGCTCGAGTTCCATATTGTTTATCAATCGTCTGATCAAAGCAATCAGACGCTCAAGATCATCCACCGACCACCGCTTAAGGATCGGGCACGTGCAACACAAGTGCAAACAAGATATTTTGGTGACATTTTCGTGATAGTCCATCACCCTTCTTTTATTTACAAAATGATACTCGAGTTGCATCTTTTACATGTTTATACATGTGACCCTCTGAGACATTTTACACTCGTACCCCTACTCTTCTCCTGAAACACACAAGTGCATCAAATTCATCCAAAGTCTTGGTAATTCCATTTGAGACCATGATTTCATAATTTTTTTATTTTTTCCTTTATTGCACATAGACCCTTACGTGTCATTTTGTCATCATATTTTAATTTCAAAAATTGCTTATTGTCAAACATTTAATTCTCTATCTTGTGAATATTTAATGTAATTTTAATAAGCATTGATTCATTTAAATATTATGGTGAAATGTGTCATATTTTACCAAGAATGTGATTTGAAATACTTAGTAAATCACTAAGTGCTCCAAAAATTGCCCAAAATTCACATTATGTAGAATTAAATTTGTTTTAATTGTGCCTAGAAATCAAGTAATTTGCATGCATAGTTTCCTTAAAATAAATTGTTTTGTAATTTAAGCAACTGCTTTTAAATGGTCTGTAAACTTAATATTTTTACGATTCATATATTTTCCTAGACGTGTCTTTATTAGACATATGTATAATTATTTTAATTCTGAAAATATTTAGGTTTATAATTATTAAAATTAATTTATTGAAAATCACATAATTTGCATTGTTTTATTCAAAGAAATTCATTTTGCATCTACAATTTCCAAAAAAATACAGTAGGTTAATTTATCCATATTTAACTTTCTATCAAATTTTCATAACATTTGCATTTCATTTTCATGAATAATTTCATAAAAACCCATGAGAAAGAGTTATTTTTCATGCATGAACTTTGCATCATAAAAATACAAAAAAAATGTGTTTTGGATTCGTATTGCATAAATAATTAAGGAAAATAACCTTCTTAATTTTTATCCCAATTGCACCATTATTTGTATTTTCCATATTAGGATAATTTAACCTTATAATTGTCATTATGCATTGGCATTTCATCACTATTTTCATAAAAATAATAAAAATGTCCCCTCGTAAACATAACATCTAAAAAATCAGAAAATCATTCTAAAGAGGCCTTGGCCTCCCTGAGTTCGACCTTGACAACTTTTGCATTTAATCGAACATTAATTAAGTGGTATTTTTTAATTAACCTGAAATTACCTACCTGCAACGATTATCGTTATAATTCCACATTATTAGAAAGGTAAAGTTCACATTTTCAAACGACACTACTACTGGGGAGGCACTTCTAGGATAATTTTTAGACAATTTAGGAGTTTGGTTTTTGCATCCCTTTAGAAGTTTGAACCTTGAGTTTCTTATAAATTTCTTCCTTTATTTTTCCAGGTTTTTATTTATTTGTTTATTTACTCTATTTTATTTGAGTCATCTCTCTATCCATCAATTTACTTTTTGTGCGAGGGACTAGAGCATCTGGAGCGGTTTTTCGGACAAATGCATTGAAGGCTAGCTTTTCAGGAAATAAGCCAACTGAAGGATGCATTAAAAATTAAGATCAAGTCGAGCCATGAGAGAGTGTAGAGTCTAGGTTTTATTTTTCCATTTTATTTTAGAACTTATTTTTTAATTAATTGTAATTAGTTGTTTGTTTCTTACGGATTTCTTTGGAATCTCGCGTATGTACATAAATAGGACTTTGGACATTCTTCTGCTACTTGTGTGTGTCAAGTTCTATTTCACCCTTGTGTAAAGGGCGAGGCTCGACATGAGTGGTTTGTAGGGTAGACCTACACTCATTTTTTAGAGCAATTTTATTAGAATATTATATTCTTGTGCCCATATTCTACTAGTGCCACACTTCACATTAATAAGATGTACCTTGGATCATTCAATTTAGTCAAACTCAAATACAATTCTTTCTTACTAATAGAATTTAAGGATATGGTATATTCCTTAAGCGCATCACGAAAGCGTGAGCGTCGTATCGAATACGGCGGAGAACGACTAGTCGTACTAGTTGTTCGGTGCAGCGAAATTTAAAAATTTAATGCGATGCAACCACATGATCCAAGAACGATTCTCGGATCATTTCATCTATAACCACAACAAGTAGAAGGAATACCTCTTGAACGCGGTTGATCAAGTCTCTACGAAAAGAGACCTCTTGTCTCAATTCCGATCCTCAAAGAAGCTTGCGAGCGCGGGGATGAGTTGCGTGATCCAAGCAAGGTGAACTCATGATCTCGTCGTACGAGTTCGATCGTATCCTTCGCAAGAGTAGCACTCCAAGAAATCGAGAACCATAGAACGTCGAAGCAGTAGCACGGTGGCGGAGGCGACGATGGCTATCTCCCACTAGGGTTTGGTGGACGACCACCAAGAAGATGGAGAGAGGGGTGACGTGTGGAGAGAAGAAAGAGAAAGAGAGATGTGGTTCAAAATCTTAGCCCTAGAGAGCATGGCATGCCTCTCTATTTATAGGGTTTTGGGATCCATGGATCTAATCCATGAGACGCATAAAATCAATGGTTGAGATTGATTTATGATCAATCCAATGGTCAAGATTGTTGTTGGTAAAAGCCAACGACTTATGATTTAATTTAGATCAAATATATTTGACAAATCAAACATACATCAATCCTAAAATTAAACCAAGCAAATAAGGAGACAAACTTCATGGAGATCTCATCTCCCATTGGAATATAGTGGATGACCACCAATCCCAAGTACGACTTGGTAGCCATCCACTTATTTCCAAGTGCGGCAATCTCATGAAATCTCATGAGATTACATATCTCCATGAAATTCTCCATTATTTAATTCAACAACTTTTTGTTGTGATTTATTCTCCAAAAATAATTCATAATTAATTTTGAGAATAGTGTAGTCTTGCCAATGGAAAATGGTAAATCACATTCACAACCCAAAACAAAATATAATTTACATTTTCAATTAATTAAACAATTTGTATCCAATACACATTAATAATTAATCAACAAATATAAATTATAATTAGCTCTCTCTAATACATTATACATCACATTTATAATATATTATGAATAATTGGATATTACTATCCATATTATTCTTATCCATAATAATTAAATCACATTTAATTATATTGGATAATTCCACATACATCATGATAATTAAATCACATTTAATTATCAACTTCTCAATGCTTAGATCTATGGAATTATTCTTGAACCCTTCAAGAATAATGTGATTTCTCCTCAGATACTTGGAGATAAGAACAGGGCGATTGTATTGTTCCATATATAGTGACTTTGATATTGAGATCAGATCTCAAATTCAGATCCCATGGACCTCTCATAGATGCTTGATTAAATCAAGGCCGCAAACCTAATCTTCTCATTGCATCTCAATCTCAGTCAGATCAATGTCCAATACATGGACTAAGATTAGGTTACTTCTCTACTGAGAGGAGTCACTAAAATCCAGACATGTTTCATCACTCCCTCAGAATGGAAGCATCATGGTTATACAATCGTTTATGATCAAATCACCCTCAAGTATTCCCAATAATTGTACATCGTGCATACTAGAAGACCTATGATCATCCTGAAGATATAGATCATTTTTACACTGTCATCTTCAGGGTTTGATCACTAAGATTCTCAATCTTGGTCTTTGGGATTTGGTACAGATCATATGCTTTCACAAAGCATATATCTTACCTTCAAATTCATGACATTCTTCCAAAGCATGACGACCATGCATGGAATTTGATCAGTCCCAATACCTCATGAGTGAGATCATGTCTCCCAGTTCACAAGTGAACCTCTATGATCCCTTTGAGAGATCGTATTACTCATATGTCCTTACATGCACACTAGCTCGCCGGTGTATAGACCTTGGTTAGGTCATCAACCTATTGGTCTACCAAATGTACACACTCAGTCTTATAGCAATGCATCTGTCTCTGGTCAGAGGATGTTTGCCTATGTTGTGATAGTAAACATAGGTCTTTGGTTATCTCGATCTCGTTAAGTCAACCCGTTGACTCAACTAATTTGATACATCCGAATCACTATTCCCATGCAAAGGACCTGCATCAATAGGTCGATGAAATATCAGCCTAATGACAAAGGATTGCCATCTCCTACTCAGGCTGGAGATCATCATTTTGACAATCGTTTGATGATGCTTGATGATTCCTCTATCTCACTCCTTAGATATCCATGTAAGCATCAGCCTCTATGATTCAATCAATGAATCAACAACTGTATGATTATCAAGTTGGCCATGGTACATAACCCTTATTGTACAGAGGACCTTCGTTCATTCAATCAATTTCAGAAAGGGAGTGAAACATAATCAATAACTTTTATTGATAAATTATATATTACAATAACATTTATTGTAGGAATGGTTCGCCTCGGGCTCACATTGCTAACAATCTCCCACTAGACCTCAGAACCATTCAGGAACAATCCTTAAACCTATACTCATTACATGCTGGTTGAAAACCTTCTGTTTCAGAGGTTTGGTAAGAGGATTAGCAACGCTGTCGGTAGAGGCCACTTTGGTGATGACGATGTCACCACGCTTTCGAATCTCCCGAGTGATGTGGTATTTCCTTTCTACGTGCTCGCTCTTCTGATGCCATCTGGGTTCCATTGCCTGGGCAATGGCTCCCATGTAATCACAGAGTAGAGGGATGGGAGTATTAGAGGACACTACGCCAAGCTCCAGGACGAACTTGTGCAACCACAACACCTCCTTTGCAGCATCCGATAAGGCAATGTACTCAGCTTCTGATGTTGAATATGCTGTAGTGTCCTGCTTCTTGCTTCTTGCTTCTCCAGCTCACAGCACCACCATTCAATAGAATACAAACCCTGATGTCGACTTTCGATCATTAATATCTGATTGGAAGTCAGAATCTATATATTCGAAGACTTGGAGATCACCATCTCCATAGACCAAGATGTAATCTTGCGTCCGTCTTAGATATTTGAATATGTTCTTTACTGCATTCCAGTGTTGTTCTCCAAAGCAGGATTGGTAACGACTTACCACTCCCACTACATGGCAGATATCTGCCCTAGTACACATCATAGCATACATTGAGCTTCCTACAGCTGATGCATTAGAGCATCCAGTCATCGCTTTCTTGTCCTCAACAGTTTTAGGAGCCATTCCTTTAGACAGGTGGATACCATGTATTAAGGGTAGGAATCCTTTCTTGGAATTATCCATACGGAATCATTCAAGAATCTTCTTAATGTATCCATGTTGTGACAATCCCAAAATACTCTTTTCTCAGTTTCTGAACAACTTCATGCCTAAGATGTAAGAGGCTTCTCCAAGATCTTTCATCTCAAAGGTATGGGATAGCCAAAACTTCACACTGGTCATCATCCCTGTATCATTCCCAATGGTAAGGATGCCATCTACATAAAGCACGATGAACACAATGGCGCTCCCACTAAGCTTCTTCTACACACAAGATTCATAAGGATTCTACACAAAATCATAACTCTTTATGGTTTCGTCAAATCAGATGTTCCAGCTACGAGAAGCTTGCTTGAGCACATAGATGTATTTCTTCAGCTTGCATACTTTGCCATCCTCAGTTATGAAGCCCTGGGGCTGCTCCATATAGATATCCTCCTCATGGTATCCATTGAGGAAAGCCGTCTTGACGTCCATCTGCCAGATGTCGTAGTCAAGATATGCAGCTATAGCTAGCAGTGTCCTGATGGATTTAAGCATAGCCACAGGAGAGAATGTCTCATCGTAGTCGATGCTTTCTCTTTATGTTTATCCTTGTCTACGAGTCGTGCCTCGAAAGTCTCTACTTTCCCATCAGGTCTCCTTTTTCTCTTGAAGATCCAATTGCACCCAATGGGTTTTACCCCTTTAGGTGGATCCTCTAGGGTCCATACACCATTCTTATGCATGGAGTCAGTTTCTGACTTCATTGCGAGCATCCATCTATCCATGTCATGATCCGCGAGTGCTTCATCAAATGAAGTAGGATCATTGTCAGTTTCACTTGACCCATGGGATCCATACCTTTAGGTGGTGCAACAACCCTCGAACTCCTTCGAAGAGGTATGGGTGTTTCATCTTTATTTCCTTCTTCAGTTTCTGGTCTAGGAAGCTCAAAATCCTCAGGGGATTCTATGAGTTCCTCTACTTCACTTTTGTCTTGACCTTTAAGGAAATCATCCTCCAGAAATTTCACATCTCTAGAGACAAAAAACTTTTGGATCTCAGGGTCATAGAGCTGGTATCCAATACCATCTTTTATATCCCAATGAAGTAACACTCACGAGTGCGATATTCTATCTTACTTGCGTCCACGTTCTTCGCATGAACCAAGCAACCCCAAACCCTCAAGTGATTCATACTAGGTTTGGTTCCATACCAGAGCTCATGAGGAGTATTAGGTACAGATTTGCTAGGAATCTTATTCAGGATATATATTGCAGTCTCTACTACATATCCCCAGAAACTAAGTGGTAAATGTGCTTTGCTCATCATTGAACAGACCATATCCATGATGGTCCTATTGCATCTTTCAGCAACACCATTGAGTTGGGGAGTTCCAAGAGTAGTGAGATTGGCGACAATTCCATTCTCTTTAAGATATTCCTTGAATTCATCTAAGAGGTACTCGCCACCTCAATCAGATCGAATCTGTTTAATCTTCCTATCGGTTTGGTTCGCAACCAAAGCCTTGAATTCTTTGAACTTTTCAAAGGTTTCAGATTTATTACGTAATAAGAAGACAAACCCGTATAGCGAATGGTCATCAATAAACATCAAATAATATTGTATCCATTTCGAGTCGCAGTACTGAAGGGACCACATATATCGGTATGTATTACGTCAATAATACCTTCGCATCTTGTAACCTTGTTACGAAAAGGCATCCTAGTCATTTTACCTAGAATGCAATGTTCACAGGGAGGTAAAGATTGAACTTGTAGAAAATCCAAAGGTCCATCCTTTATCATTCTATTGATCCTATTAACAGATAAATGACCAAGCCTTTAATGCCAAATCATATTTGAATGATTTTTATTCTCCCAGGATCTTTTAGGGTTTTATTAGTGGTTGCAAAATTCATGACATGCTCATTAATGCACAATTCATAGAGTCCACGAGAAGTCAAAATACCATCTACAATATATTTATCATAATGATTTATGACTAATTTATTACAGAAAAGGAATGAATATCCACTTCTAACTAGATTAGATACAGATATCAAATTCCTCCTGACTTCAGGTACATAAGACACTCTTTAAGTACTAGGACTTTACTACTAGATAATGATAGTCGACAAATCCCAACAGTGATTGCTGCAACACTTGCATCATATCCCATCTGGATGACTATATCCCCTTCTTCAAGTTTTCTTGTTTCCTGTAACAAATGCAACAAATTGCATACATGAACAGAAGCACTAGAATCAACAACCCAACTTCCTTCTCGTCCAACGAGAAATCTGGTTGCAATGATAAAAGTAGATTTCATACATGTTGGGGCTTTACCTTTGTCGACCGACTTTAGGTAATTCAGGCAGTTACGCCTCCGGTGCCCCAGCTTCTTGCAGTGGTGACAGACGTCGGTTTTCTTCAACGCCATTAGAGTGGATGCATTGGAAGATGAGACAACACCTTGTCCCTTCTTCTTTCTCTTCTAGGCCGGGCCCTTCCGAGAACCTCGCTTCCGACCATGCTTCCCTCTGACCTGTGCAACCATTGCACTGCTAGCGGGACCATCTTTCTTCATTACGTCTTCTGCACACTTTAATGCAGAAAGAATCCCGGCATTTGTCAATTCCAGCTTGTTCATGTGGAATGAAACCATAAAGTTATTGAAAGACTTGGGTAAAGACAGCAGAATGAAATCAGATTGCATGTCTGCATCCATGGTTGCCCTAAGAGTTTCCAACTCCGACAAGTATCCAAACATTTTGAGTACATGTTCACGGACCGAAGTTCCTTCATGCATCTTGCAGCGAACGAGTTCTTTTATAACATTGTATCGCTAGGTGTGGTTAATGTCACCAAAAATATCTTTCAGATTCTGCATTATCTCCTGGCAAGTACTCATCTCCACGTGTTGTTTCTGAAGAACATTGGAGAGAGAACCGAAGATATAGCATCTAGCCAAGACATGATCTTCATCAAACTTGTCATTGTATGCTTTTTCTTCCTTTGATTTAGGGTTTTCATGCTTGTCTTCTGAGAACATATAACTTATGCGCTCAGCCGAGAGAACAAACTCTAAATTACGGATCCAATCTTAGTAATTCGGTCCGGTCAACTGGTTGACCTCCAGAAGACTGCTTAGTGGGTTCATGGACTCCATTTACTGAAATTAAGAATGCACTATATTAGAACATATAATCATACATTCAATTTATGATATTTGATTAAGGCATTTTAAATCAAATTAGTATTGCTCTGTCAACTATGAAAGTTTATTCTCGTATTCACTTTCAAAGTAAGATATATACTTACCACTATATCTCAAGCAAGAACTGGGATCTCCTCTTTATCTTTGTCATATCCCAATAATATGAGAACCTATGACTCCAATAAAGAGAAGCGGGAACACATTCCACCTTGCAAGTTCAACTTGCATTTCCCAATTCGATCTTTAATACTCGGGCCCACCACCCCTAAGATGATGTTGACTCGTCATTAATTGAACCAACCGTCAACAAGAATACAACTCCCTATGCGCTATCCAATACCGCCCCAATAATATAAGGACCCAATATTGGGGTCACTACGCATACGTCCTTACTCTTTTGAGAAGCGACGAGCCCGATCCAAATGGATCATATGCAGGAGTTGTCACTTCGGACAGGCGTCTCCTACATATAATATCCGGCGACGAAAACCTTTGCCTTGACGGGAGACCATGGATGTCACTTGTGTGATCCTCCATTTCATATTCAAATTTTAATTAATTATTATGAATCATATTCATGTAATTAATTCTTCCAAGAGAATCAACAAGTCTATTCATAATAGAGTGTTTTAATTGGACATAATTAATTCAATCATATTAAATTAATTATCAATCCAATACAATCAACAAACTTTATTGTTTTACTTGAATATATATATGGTATTATCTCAAACATATTAATTCGAATTTTAATAATTAGAAAATACATCTTGATTTCTTCAGCATTATCAAGTCCCTACCCGCTTTCATGGCCGGTACCGACGAGAGTGGGACGGACCACATACGTTGCAACCCGCTACCCCAGCGATCTCCAACTAGACACCATATCCGCCTCGGGAAAGGATAATGCCAAATAGATCAATTTGTACTTGAGATGATCATCGGTTCTTTAGCTGAAATTATACCATATAGTAATAATCAAAACATTTTTGATTATAAGGAAATTTGCTAGACAAATTCCCTATCCTATTCAAGCAAGGAGTTTGATGATTGTGTTTCCAATTATGATCTAGATCAAATATAATCAATTTATTGGTTGAGGCCAAGTCAATTAAGGAAATAATCATCTTCCAATATTTTTCAAATATTTTCCATAATTATTTCTTGAAATTAACAATTAATTTCATTAATTTACAATCACATGGTTCTTGATTAGGAATGTGTAGTGACCCCTACTTACTAAAATTAACATATCTCAATTAATTTAAATACAAATTGGACAAAATCAATTTTCAAAGATTGCTAATTTGATTTAGGACAGAACTTAAGTGATATTTCACGCATTTCGAGGCAGATCAAAACAGTAATTAACTCATTAATCATGTTTAAGATTTGCAGTTCCCGCAACAGTGCATACATGTTCATTAAAACAACCATATCTCGAGCAAAAGGAATCCAAATTACAAAAGGAATCCAAATTATGTAAACTCAGATCCTATAGTTTCCTTATTTAACGGGGAAAAAATACAAGTAATTAATTCCTGATTAAACAATTTAAACAGGGCCGAATTTATTCACTAAACAGAAGTGCGAAAATCAAATGCAAGAAAAACTTTTGCGACCTCTACGAACCTAAGTCGTCCTAGGTTTACGGATCGTATCCAAAATCTTCGACCTAAGGCTCTGATACCACTTGAAGGATATGGTATATTCCTCAAGCGCATTAACGAAGCGTGAGCGTCGTATCGGATACGACGGATCGTACTAGTAGTTTGCTGCAACGTAATTTAAAAATTTTTCATGCGATGAAACCACATGATCCAAGAACGATTCTCGGATCGTTTCATCTATAACCACAACAAGTAGAAGGAATAACTCTTGAAGCGTGGTTGATCGAGTCTCTATGAAAAGAGACCTCCTGTCTCAAGTCCGATCCTCGAAGAAGAAGCTTGCGAGCACGGGGATGAGGCGTGTGATCCTCGCAATCCAACAAGTTGATCCAAGCACAGTGAACTCCTGATCTCATCGTATGAGATCGATCATCTCCTTCGTGAGAGTAGCACTCCAAGAAGACGGAGAACTATAGAACGTCGAAGCAGCAGCGCGGTGGCAGAGGCGACGACATCTATCTCCCACTAGGGTTTGGTGGACGGCCATAAAGAAGAGGGAGAGAGGGGTGATGTGTGGAGAGAAGAAAGAGAGAGAGATGTTCTTCAAAAGCTTAGCCCTAGAGAGCATGGTATGCCTCTCTATTTATAGGGTTTTTGGATTTATGGATCTCAATCCATGGGACTCATAAAATCAAAGGTTGAGATTGATTTATGATCAATCCAATGGTCAAGATTGTTGTCGGTAAAAGCCAACTACTTATGATTTAATTTAGATCAATAATATTTGAAAAATCAAATATACATCAATCCTAAAATTAAACTAATCAAATAAGGAGACAAATTCCATGGAGATTTCATCTCCCATTGGAATATAGTGGACGGCCACCAATCCCATGTAGGACTTGGTAGCCGTCCACTTATTTCCAAGTGGGGCAATCTCATGAAATCTCATGAGATTGTATATCTCCATGAAATTCTCCATTATTTAATTCAACAACTTTTTGTTGTGATTTATTCTCCAAAAATAATTCATAATTAATTTTGAGAATATTGCAATCTTGCCATTGGAAAATTGTGAATCACACTCACAACCCAAAACAAAATATAATTTACATTTTCAATTAATTAAATACTGTGTATCCAATACACATTAATAATTAATCAACAAATATAAATTATAATTAGCTCTCTCTAATACATTATAAATTACATTTATAATATATTATTAATAATTGGATATTACTATCCACATTATTCTTATCCATAATAATTAAATCACATTTAATTATATTGGATAATTCCACATACATCATGATAATTAAATCTAATTTATTTATCAACTTCTCAATGCTTAGATCTATGGAATTATTCTTGAACCCTTCAAGAATAATGCGATTTCTCCTCAGATACTTGAAGATAAGGACAGGGCGATTGTATTATTCCACGTATAGTGACTTGGATATTGAGATCACATATCAAATCTAGATCCCATGGACCTCTCATAGATGCTTGATTAAATCAAGACCGCAAACCTAATCTTCTCATTGCATCTGAATCTCATTCAGATCAATGTCCAATACATGGACTAAGATTAGGTTAGTTCTCTATTGAGAGGAGTCGCTAAAATCCAGACCTGTTTCATCACTCCCTCGGAATGGAAGCGTCATGGTTATACAATCGTTTATGATCAAATAACCCTCAGGTATTCCCAATATCTGTACATCCTGCATACTGGAAGACTTATGATCATCCTGAAGATATAGATAACTTTTACACTGTCATCTTCAAAGTTTGATCACTAAGTTTCTCAATCTTGGTCTTTGGGATTTGGTACAGATCATATGCTTTCACAAAGCATATATCTTACCTTCAAATTCATGTCATGCTTCCAAATCATGACGATCATGCATGGAATTTGATCAGTCCCAATACCTCATGAGTGAGCTCATGTCTCCCGGTTCACAAGTGAACTTGTATGATCCCTTTGAGAGATCGTATTACTCATATGTCCTTAAATGCACACCAGCTCACTCAGACATATAACAATACATCTATCTCTGGTCAGAGGATGTTTGCCTATGTTGTGACAGTATTCAACATAGGTCTTTGGTTATCTCGATCTCTTTAAGTCAACCCATTGACTCAACTAATCTGATACCTCCAAATCACTATTCCCTTGCAGAGGACCTACATCAAGAGGTCGATCAGAGATCAGCCTAATGAGAAAGGGATGCCATCTCCTACTCAGGATGGAGATCATCACTTTGACAATCATTTGATGATGCTTGATGAGTCCTCTATCTAACTCCTTAGATATCCATCTAAGCATCAGCATCTATGATTCAATCAATGAACCAACAACTATATGATTATCAAGTTGGCCATGGTACATAACCCTTATTGTACAGAGGGACCTTATAGTGCATTCACTCAATCAATTTCAGAAAGGGAGTGAAACATAATCAATAACTTTTATTGATAAATCATATATTACAATAACATTTATTGTAGGAATGGTTCGCCTCAGGCTCACATTGCTAATAAGAACATCCTTCTATGAGTTTCTTTTGTCGGCTTGCATTTCATTTAGAATAGATATCAAATAATTGTTTTGCATCCCACATGGAGAATCCTTGGAAGTACTGTAAGTCTTCTCAACTAAGCATATCATTCTTTTCTCATGGATATTGGATTTTCTCGATTCCTCCCCTTGTTTTCTCCCATAACTCTCAAAAGTGTTGGACATGCGAGCCCACATCAATCCATTATGTAAAAATGTTATTGCAAATATCATTCCCTTATCTGAAATGAAGAATAACTAATTTGTGTAGTAGGTCCCTTAGTACAATTAGGGTTATGTACCATGTCAATTTTAATGATCTTACAACTGTTTATTCAATTGTTGAATCATAGAGGCTGGTGCTTGGATGAATATCTAAAGAGTTAGACTGAGGACTGATCAAGAACAGTAAAATGACTATTAAGAGATGATCTCCATCTTGAGTAGGAGATGGAAATTCTTTCTATTTTGGATGATAGCTGACCGACCTCTTAGTGTAGGTCCTTTGCATAAGAATACAGATTCGAAGGTGTCAGATTAGATAGGTCAAAGAGTTGACTTAATGAGATCGAGATAAAAAAAGACTTATGTCGTATGCTGTCACGATATAGGCATGCATCGTCTAATCGGAAACAAATGTGTTACTATATGTCCGAGTATGTACATTTGGCAGACCTATAGGTTGATGGCTTAATCAAGGTCTATACATCGATGCACTAGTGTGCATACAAGGGCATATGAGTAATACGATCTCTCAAAGCGATCCTACAGGTTCATTTACTCAACCAAAAATCATGAGCATACTCATGAGATATTGGGAATCATATTGATTTAGAAGCTTGACTGAATTTGTATGTTTGATATATGCTTTTGGTAAGTATATGATCAATACTTGGGTATGATATATTCTTTTGGAAATTATATGATCGATACCAACTCCCAATGATCAAATGAGAAACTTAATGATAAATCCCTGAAGGAGATAGTCTAAATAGATCTAAAACTTCGGGTTTATTCAAGGTCTTCCAGTATGCAGGATGTATAAGTATTAGGAATACTTATGGTGATGTGATCATAAACGATTATATAACCATGACGCTTCCATTCCTAGGGAGTGACGGAACAGGTTTGGAATTTAGTGACTCCTCTTATTAGAAAAGTAATCTGATTTTGGTCCAAATGTTGAGCACTGATCTGAATGTGATGCAGATGCAATGAAAAGATTAGATTTACGGTTTTGATTTAATTAAACATCTATGAGAGGTCCGCAAGATCTGTATTTGATATTTGATCTCAATATCCAAGTCACTATAAGTGGAATGTACAATTACCCTATCCTTATCTCTAAGTATCTGCTGAGAAAGTGCATTATCCTTGAAAGAGTTAAAGGATAATTTCATTGTTGATAATGTATCTGAACTTTGAGAAATGTATAAGTAAATGTGATTTAATTATCATGAATAATATGAATTGGATTCGTGTTATTTCAACATATAAAGAGAGTTATCTAAAATAATTAAATGTGATTTAATTATCAAATATGCGAATAATGTGAATGCGATTCATATTATTTGGGCAGATGAGAATAAAGATCCAAGACAATTAAATATGATTTTATTATCATGGATATGAATAATATGGATAGCACTATCCATATTAAAATATGCTATAAATGTGATTTATAATATATAAGAGAGAGCTATTTGTAAATAACATTTACAATTCAAATGTTGATGTGAATTGGTTTCGCATTGGGAAATTAATTGAAAACATAATTTATATTTTATTTTGGGTGGTGAATATGATTCACAAATTTCCAATAACATGATTGCAATGTTCATAAAACAATTATGAGTTATTTGTATGAATAAGTTTGCAATAAAATTTGTTGCAAATTATTGAAGATTTTCATGGGATAATGTAATCTCATGAGATAAAGAGATAAAATCCACATTCCATCTAAAGGTGGTGGACGACCACCAAGTCCTAATTGGAATCAGTGGACGTCCCCCCTATTTATGGGAAGAGGCTAATCTCTTTCCAATTATCTCCAAAAATAATTGATTTAATTTTAAATTAATTTATATTGATTATTCAGTATATATTAAGTTTTATTAAATTAATTATTAGTGTGTTTTTACAACAAAATCTTGACCATTGAAAGAAACACAAATCAATCTCATCCAATGATTTTGTGTTTTCCATGGATTGAGATCCATGGACTCCCAAAATATTATACAAGAAGAGGCAACCTTAGCATTTCTTTGAACAATGGAAAATATTCTCTCTCCCTCTCTCTCTACATGTTATCTCTCTCTCTCTCTCTCTTTCTCTCTCTCTTTGTGGCCATCCACCATGGAGCCCTAGAGAGAGTCGCCATCTCCGCGGCATCACAGTATGCTACTGGATCATTTGCTCCTGGATCTCTGTTTCCTTCAATGCACCTTGCTCATGAAGAATATGTTGGATCTCGTGTAACGAGATGAGGAGATTCTCCGCTTAGATCTTCAACATGGATTGAGAAATGCACATGCTTCATCAACACGTTCGCAAGCGTCTCCTCCATTAGATTGGACTTGAGATAGGAGGTCTCTTCGTTTAGATATTCGATCGTAACCGCGCATCAAGAGGTAAACCTAATACTTGTTGTCATTTAGATGAGACGATCAAAGAAGTGTTCTTGGATCATGTGGTTTCATCGTTCAAATTTTTTTAAATTTCGTTGTCTCAAGAAACTAGTACGACTAGTTGCTCCCGATTGCTTACTATGCGATCCTCATGCTTCTGTGATACGCTTGAGGATTTTCCCGTATCCATCATATGATCGATAAACCTAAGACGACAAGGGCATTTTTGGTTGTGTGATGCTTTAGTGCATTGTGTTCACGCAACCCTGTTTTATTGATTTTTTGCCCTATTTATAAGTGTTTAAACACTAAATTATAATTTTTATAATTTTCCTTGTTAAATAAGGAAACTGTGGTACTTGAGTTTGCGTGATTTGGAATCTGATTGCTCAAGTTATGAACATTTCAGTGAACATGTATCCACTCTTTTGGGGATGGTGAATCTTGACGTAATTAAAGAGTTATTTACAATTTAAAAATGCTTAGAAATTCATGAATATCACTATGTTCAGTTATGAATTTAGCACATGCTGGAAACTTATTTTGTGTAATTTCGATTTAAATTGATTGAGATATGCTAACTTTAGTAAGTGAGGGTCACTGCTAAAAATTACTTTCCTAATCAAGAACCTTGTGATTGTCATTTAATCAATTAGTGGAAATTAGTTGTTAATTTCCTAAACAAATTTGTTGATAAATATTTTGTGAAATACTTAAAGAAAATTATTTTCTTAAATGACATTACCTTAATAAAAATTGATTAGATATGATTTAGATCATAATTGGTTACGTCAATACCAACAAACATTGTTGTTTGAATAGAACTGGGGATTTGTTTATCAAATCTCCTTATAATGTTAATCAAAATGGTTTTTATATATATTATATGGTATAACTTCGATTGAAATATCGATTATCATATCAAATATAAAATGATCAAATCGTATTATCTTGACCTGAGGTGGATATGGTGTTTAGTCGTGGAGCGTTGGGTAGCAGGTTGCTCCATGAGCGGTCTGCCCCACTCTCGTCGGTACTAGCCATTACAACAGGTAAGGAAAGGATAATGCTTGAAGAGATCATGATGTATTTTTCTAATTATTAAAATTCAAATAATACATATTTTGAGATTATACCATCATTAAGTAATAATAAAAATTGTTCGTTGGTTGATTTATTGGATTGATAATTGATTTAGTATGATTAAATGAATTAGATCCAATTATACATTCTATTATGATTAGAGTTTTAATTCCCTTTGAAGAATTCATTATATGAATATGATTCATAATAATTAATTAGAATTTGAACATCATATAGAGGATCACATAAGTGACATCCGTGGTCTTCCGTCAAGATGAAGGGTTCAGTTTTCCAGAGACTGTATGTAGGAGACGACTATCCAAAGTGACAGCTCATGCATAGAAGCACATCTAGATCGGCCTCTTTGCTTCTCGAAAGAGTAAGGCCATATGCGTAGTGACCCCAATATCGAGTCCTCATATTATTGGGGTGATATTGGATTGCGCATAGCGAGTTCTAATCCTGTTGACGGCTAGTTCAATTAATGATGGCTCAACTTCACATTAGGAGTGGTGAGTTCAGGTGTTAAAGACCAAATTGAGAATGCAAGTTGGACTTGCAAGGCAAAATGAGTCCCCTCTTCTTTTAATCTAAGTTGTAAGTTCTCATATATTGGGATGTAACCAAGATAAGAAAGAAGATCCCACTTGATTGAGATATAATGGTAAGTATCTCCTACATTGAAAATGATTAAGGGAATGAACTTTCAATGTTGAGAAGGCAAGGCAACTTTGATATAAAAATTCCTAAATCAAGGTAAAATATATATATTTATATATATTTATGAAAATTATCTTATTTCAGATAATGCTCATTAAACCCACTCAATACTATACTCGATAATGACTAGTAAAATATCATGGATTGGATCCATGATTAAGATATTGTACTTGCAGTTGGACATATAATGTATGTGGTTACAATGTGAAAGTTTACTCAGAATAATGAGGAATGACAATTAAATAGACAATAGGACAACAACCCTAAGGTTTGTATGTCTCTATAGTCTTGATCTCTAATCGAATGTACTTTGGAAGTATCATGTTGATGATGATCGTAATTGTCAAATAATCCTTATAAAATCTAATAAGATGCTTTTGGCATATGTTCTCTCAACATTTAATCTTGAATGACATGGTTTACTACATTATGCATAATGGTGGCTCGATAAGAGATGATGTACTCGAAATGTTTGAGTACCTTCCTGAACCAAAGTTTTTGAGTTAAGATGGATGCATATATGATGAATGTCTTCATTCTACTATCTATACTCTAGTCATTCATGAAGGCTTCATAATATTCATATTGTATGAATTGAATGAAGCATGCATAAATGTTGAAATAATCTTGTATTGATTTTTTTTGAGTTCAACATAAGAGATCCTTTGCCTTAAGAAATGGTTGTTTATAGATGAAGGGAGCAGAGTGGAAGCATGGGTTGGACCCAAGTTAAAAAGAATGCCAAAGAGTTGACTGTATTTCTATGGTTTCCACACATGACATCTAAAGAGTTGGATGAATGCCCATACTGTAACAACCCGATGTATAGATAATATGACTATCTAGACTATCTAAAATCCTTAGAGAAGGACTCAGATAGAGCATTTGAATAATCTACATATAGTCATTGAAATTGACTTTCTTATTTCATAAGATCATTGTCAAGTAATTGTATCTCATTATTCTAATAACACTTGCAATTAGTTGCATATATTTTAGAAGACTAGAAAAATTGATAATAAGGTTTAATAGTCATCCACCTGGATATTGATGCAATTGTTGCAACAATCTCTATTGGATAGATAGACTTCATATTTTCAGTGGGAGAGCCCTTAGTCTTAGAGAATGTCTTTGTGACCTTGATATTAGAATATAGTCATTATTTATTTCTAAATGTTGGGAAATAACATGAATTCTAGAATAGACCTATCATAAAGGTTTATGGTAGATATATTTTAGATATTAATCTGACATCTGGAGTACTCTACCAAATTAGAAAAAACGCATGGTTCATAGACATTCCTAATACTGAAAATTAAACCTTTAAAGATTAATAGGGGGATGAAGATAATTTGATAATGATCTGGCATCAAACCTTGAACATAAATCTATTGATGAGATAAATAGACTAGTAAGAGATGAAACTTTAGAATCTCTGAAATTTAAAATCTTACATACTTTTGAATATTGTATTTAAAATAAAAATGTCCAGTGCATCCTTCTTTGGGAATGTTGTTAGATGCCAAGGTATTCAAGATCTCATGGATATTGATGAATGTGGATCATCTATATCATAATAAACATTAATGATATGTGATATCCATTGATGATTATTTGTGATATAAGACATCTTCTCTTTACCTTAGAAACCTTTAAAATGCTCATAGATTTCACAATTTTGTTTTAGAACCAAAGTTTGAAAGAAGATGAAATGAATTTGATCTAACCTAGGTAGCAAGTACCGATTAGATGAATACAAGGAATACCTTATGGAGAAAGGAATATAATTCCTATCTCACTCCTCCTAATACAACTAAACTCAATAGAGTTATAGGGAGGTACAATTGATCATGTGTGAAATGATTTGATCAATGATGAATCTTAGCATAATTACCTCTTAGCCTCCAAGTATATATGTAGTAGAGACTACAATATATATCCTTATATGATTTTATGTGAATCTGAACCACAAACCCCTCATAAGCTATGGTTTGGAACCTAACCTAGTGTTGGACACTTGAGATTTAGGGTTGCTTGGTCCATAACTTTGTCATGGATGCAAGTAAGCTGGAATCAAGCACCATAAAGTGCTACTTCATTAGGAATATAAAGGATGGCATTGAATACCTACTTTATGACCTTGAGATTCTTAAATGATTTCATATATGAGAATGTGATTCTTAGAGGATGACATTCTTGAGATAAATAATAAATATAATATTGCATAGTGCAAGTACGAGTAGAGTGTCGAACACATGGAATAATGGAGTGTAGATGAATTAAATATTTCTAATAAATGTATATGTATGTATATATTAAGCTTCACAATATTTACTTAATGTTTTTTGGTTTTTTTAATTCTTTGTTTTGTTATTATATATATTAATTTTTTAATTTTTTAATTTTATTTTCTTTTTATATTTTTCTATTAGTTTCTTTTTTTAATATATAATAAGTATATGTCTGTAATATGTAATAATATGTATAATATAGGGTGTATATATAATACATATATAATAATTATATAAAATAAATAAATACAAATAAAAACCCTTTTGTTTTTAAAGGATTTTAAATAAATATATAATTAATTAGAATAATTAATAGTAATAAATATATATAGTAATATATATAAATATATATATGTATATATAAGATATATAGAGTATTCTACTAATAAATATAGCAATATATAATAAAAATTGATAAAATGAAATATTTTTTGTCTTTTTCAAATATTCTTCTATTTTTGTTAATTTTTAGAGGATTTTTTTCTAATTTCTTTCAATTCTTAAAATCATAAATTGTTCAAAATAGGGAATATTTAAATAGGTTGAGTTTTTTGAGATTTAAAAATAGAAAACATGTCCAAAATTTCTCAATACTAATTTTAATATATAGTAATATATATAGGGCATAAAAATATTTTTTAAGGATTTTAAAAAATAATTTATAATTTTTTAAGGTTAGAAAGGGTTTTTAATATTTTGGTTTTCTTTAGATATTCCTTTATGATTTTTTGTCTCTAGTGATAAAATATAATAATAAACAGTACTGATTTTTTTAAAAAAAATTGGAGTTGGTTTTATAATTATTTTGTACTTTTTAATATAAACAAATAATAAAAAATGCTCTTTTTTAATGAATAGCAAATGCAAGAATAATGCTAAATAAACAATTGGCGTGAATAAGCATCCAATCCGACATTTAATCCTATTTTTGCAATTTTTTAGCACAAGAGCTATTTATAGAAAATGGAAATGCTAAAATAAAAATCAATGAATTGGCATGGGCATATTTGCAAATAAAATAATGTGAGGTGTTGCTTGCAAAATACCTGTTGAACTGAAAATCGATTTTTTAGTAATAACTACAATTATAAAACCCGGAGGGATACAAGCATAAAATGTCCACCCACATGGGGGGCCATGCACGGTGACCTCGTTGAGTACTGATTTGAAATATCCAAATGTTCCATGGGCTTCAATCCAATTTTCCACAAAATATAAGCCTTACTTAAAATTTGAAGGGATATTTAATAAATACAAAAATGTTGAGGGTGTTCTATGCGATCTACCCAACCTAAGTGACTTTGATCCAGTCGTTCCTTATGGCCACGTGTCTGATCCGACGGCCCTTATCTTGTACCCCTTCGAATAAAATGGACGGCCCTGATTAGATCCGGGTCTTGTTCTTGATCGAACGATAGTGGCATGGTCTAGAAGAACTGCCGATGAACTCACCTCTGATGAGTTTGAATCTCTTTGTTCTCCATCCTTCGGTGGTGTATCTTGATCTGACAACAGCTAAAGATGGCTAGGGCTCCTCCGCAGCTGCATGAGATGGATGATGGGCTCCAAGTGACTCAATGGCAGATATGGGAGCTCATTTGTCTCCCGGTGACCTGGAGCAGCTCCAGGAGCAATCCTTAGCTTTAGATGGGTCTTCAAGGCTCTTACCCTGCGCCAAAATGTTACCCTATTTGAGATGACGCGTCTCGACTAGCTGAAGCTACGACGCGAAGGGATGAGTGGAGCGACGAGCTTTTGGTAAGGGGTGGTAGAGCGAAGCTCGATTCCCTATATCTCGAAGGAATTGAGTTGATCGAATGGGGAAATGGTGGAGAACATGTATGGGAATGATATGGTGTGGTAATAAATGAGATTAACGGGCGGAAATACAATGATTTGCCATGGAGCTCAAGCTTCAGGTCAAAAAGGGGATTTGCGATTAAAGTTAAACCTAAGGGCTAAATGCAAAATTAAATAATGAAAATGACACTGGACCTAAGATATTACCTTGAAATGACAACAATGAGCATCTACTTGGTTGGGCAGCCAAGGAAGTAAAACCAACTAGAGCTGCCTCTTACGAAGGGGTCGGTCTCCTCCTCCACGCCTCATGCGGCCTTGCATGGACCGTGCCCCCACGGCCGGGTCGCCTCCTTCCAGCGGCTACCGTCGCCCACCCTCCTGCCGTGCGGAATAGTGGCCCACCGCCCTCTCCGATATCTTGCGCCCTCACACCACCTAGCGCCCGCGCCCGCGCCCCGTCCGCGCCACAAGCCGCTGCTGAAGAAGAAGAAGAGTGGGGACGGGGCGGTCACTATTCCCCTCCCTTTGTGATCGCAAGGAACGAAGAGTCTTGTTAGGGTTTTGACTTGAGAAACCCTAGATTCTATTAAAGAAAAAAAGATTTGAAAATTGCAATCCATCCCTTGAAGATTTTTTTTAAATTACAAACACACCCCTACCAGAACAAGCACATGCTATGAACGTTTTTTCTTTGGTAATTTGCACTTACTGCCTTCCTTTTATTTATATTATCCATTTTATGCAAAAACAAGAACCATTGACATTTTTGGCCCTGAAGTTGCAGACTTTAAATTTGCACGATATTTCGTTAGAATAAATAGTTTTTATTGCTCAAACATTTTGAAAAAATTATGCTATGTTCCTAATGTGCATATCCATCTAGCAAAACTTTTCATTGCATTTTGATTTCATTTGGTATTTTTTTAAAAAATAAAAAACAATGTCATTTTGTCTTCCTGAAATTAAAAATTCATAAAAAATCAAATATTATTCCAAAAATTCCAAAGAAATAGAGTAGTTGTATTTCCTTGTCTTTTAATTTCTGACCAATTTTCATACATTAATTATTTATAAAACCCAAAAAAAATGAAAAACATCAAAAATCTTCTAAAAATCATAAATAATTCTACAAAAATCTAAAAATTGTGATTTTAGTTCCTGATTTTAGATAATTGCTTCTAGTTTGTCTTAAAAATAATTGCTAAGAGTTTTGGACACTTAAAATATTTTTAAGTTGCAAATTACTCCAGGTTGTGCACATTTTCATATTTTCTCATTGTTTGATTTTTAGAAAAATAAAAAACATATGAAAATTCTACAAAAATTCTCAGAAATATTTCAAAACTTTTAAAACCCCAAAATATTTTCTTTGCATTTTTCTGAGCATTTTTTAATTAATTGAAAATTTACAGAAAGAGTTGCTGTGTGTATTTTTGATCTTGTGAATATTGCTTCATCTTACTTTTGAATAAAAAGTTCCAAAAATCAAAATCACAAAAAATTAAAAATCAAAAAATATACAAAAAAATTAAAAATAAAAAAAATTAAAAATTAAAAAGATAAAAAAATCACAAAAACCAAGGATAGTTATCCTTTGATAGAGTCTTGTTTCTCTTAATTGATATTCGATTAATTGAATAACCCTCGAGATTTGTAGCCTCCCTGAGTTCGGCCATGTCCGCTATACAGGTTAATAAGTAGCAAAAATTAAAAAAAAATATTTTTTTGTCTGTCACGGGATTTTGGGGATAACAACGATTGTTTACCATTAATAATTTATTCGATTCCCTTAAGAATCGATAACAACAAAATGACATTGCCATTGCTGGGGATATAAAAATTCAAACAAAAAAAAAACCCCAATTTTTTGCCTCAATAAAATGGTGTCGTTGCCAAGGAGGTACAGCAAGGGTAGCTAGGTTTCTCTTTTAACCTGTTATTGTTGGTTGTAATTATCTGTTTACATTTTATCATTCACTTCATTGTTCATATCCATTGCATTCATTTTTTTTTTCTTATTTTCTCTTTATTTTATAATTGTATTTTTTACACAGTCTCTTTTTTTTCTTGCGAGGGCCCGCGGAGCGAAGGTGGCGATCCTAGGAGAGCCGAAGCACCCAAGCGATGTGGAGGCAGCTTGATTCTTCACCAAGCCACAAGATAACGTGAGAAGAGGAGAAGAAGAAAGAAAAAATTTTAAAAAAGAGAGAGAGAAAAAGAGAGAGAGAGAGAGTTTTTCTTTTTCATTTGAACTCTGTAAAAGGACATTCATTTGTTGCGGGGTCTGTTTTGCCAAGTGCCGATGCACTTGGGGACCTCACCAGTTTTGTTTCGCCTTATTTTTCTTTGTTTCCCATAGATTTCGTGAGCTACCTCTTGATTGCTTTAATTAATATTCTTGAGCAAGGTAATTAATTAGGTCCAAACACCATAAACAAGACATTTTTGTGCCTATAGAGTAGAGCGTAATTTGGACTTAGTCAAATTAACTTGTTCTTGCCCGTTAATAGAAGCTATCATCTAGGGCGGTTCACTTACATTTGCATATAGGATAGTTTATTTCAATTCTGCGCGGATCGCTTGCATGTAGAGTGCTGGCGACAAGGTACACATCTCTAACCCCTGCATGCATCATTGTTTTTAATCGCGCATTGGCATTTCTGATCTCCTTCCTTATTTTCACTCACATAAGTTTAAAAGGAAATTGGACACTCAGTAGGAGATTCATTGAAAATATTTTTAACCAAGTGATAACTGCTAAAACTAGGACTGCTAAAGAAAACTCGACCCTAAAAAATACAAGGAAAAATCATTGTTTTGGGGAGTGTAACCCCCTCATTGTTTGGTTTGCTTGAGCGAGAGAGCGACCTGCACACTAGGATAGAGCCATGCCCAAACTCTTTTCATACTACTATCTTGGGTTAGTCGTTCTCCAGTGAGGATCTCTCCGGTAGTCGGTAAAGCAGCCTGTGACGTCCTTACCAGATTGAATTGATCAGGTAGCCGGTAAACAGTCCGCAATTCATAATGGCTGGGAAAGATCTAACTTTGGGATTAGGCCAGTCTCCTGAGAGCATTGGGTTCCTAATAGCTCGCTTTAACCGCTCTGATAGATTGTACTGTCACCAAACTCTAAAATTGACAAGATAATTGACCGAACCTTCACGGTCTTCACATTGAGTTGAGTTGGTTAACTAGGGGTTTGCATTGTGTTTGATTGCTTGTGTGCTTGCTAGATCCTTCTGTGCATTTGCACCTTTTCTCCATATCTTTTGACTTGACCATCGTGATCTCCCAATCCTGCCTTTTTCAAAGATGGGCGTCTGGAGTTTTTTTAATTTGATCTTCGTGGACTTCTCAAACTCTCCAGACGATCCACCTTCCCTTTTCTAGGAGGACTTTCCTCCTGATTTTTGTGCATATCTGCCTAATCCATTATTTCAGGAATCGGAGGACTTTAATTTTCACCCACCCTCATTCAACCCACTCAATCCTGGGATTTTGGAGTCACCTTTCATGATTTCCACACTTAAGACACTGAATTAGATGATGAAGCATATGAATTCAAGAATTTCCAATCTATTTAACATAAATATGAGCCAGAACACTGCTCCACTGTTTGAGGATATGGATTCACTTGAGGATAATCATGAGAGCTTACAATCGCCCAAAATACAAAAAAATGAGATAAATTTAAAAATCCAAAAAGATTATGGGAGACACATTATTGATTCATTTTGTGAGGAGAGGACCCAAATGTCCGATCATTTACCCGCACATATATCCACCACATGTCCCGACCTTGACCCCGAGGATTCCATTATATAGATTGCTCTTGGCAATCCTCGTGTAAATGCTTATCCCGATCTCCTCCCTTGTATGGATGAGGTCCAAAAATTCAAAAAAATGTTGACTGAACCCGAAGTGGTGGCCACTCTTCATGAGATCATTAAAGACCCACTTCAATAGGCCATGACAGATTTATCTACTCCTCAACACAAAAAGAGAAAGCAAAGGAGAAGATCTGAGCATCACATCTTGACCATGGCCACTGCCTACACCATCTCCCACCGTACGTATTTTAAGAAAGGGAACACTGCCACACCACTTATGAGTTGCTCCATATCTGACTATACCTGTGATAATACTCTCCTTGATAGTTGTTCATCAATTAATATAATACCCTTCTCTATGGTACATTCTCTTCATCTTGGGCCTCTCAAGAAAACCACGATGATAGTTCAATTTGTTGATGGATCTATCAAGAGGACGAAGGGTATTCTAGAAAATGTTGTCATTCTAATTCAGGTCATGAATTTTACTTCGGATTTTGTTGTAATACCATGGAGACCTCCTCCCTTGTGGAGCACCCTCCAATCATCCTGGGACGACCTTTCCTCGCCTCTGCGGGAGACGTTATTGATTATGGTTCAGGAGAAATTCACTTCCATTCTGATGCAGGGAGCAATGTGTTGATCACTACACCTACTACTGTCCAGAGACTCGCATCCCATGAGAGCCCGCCTGTGTTAGCCGATCCCAAGGAATTTGACCTCGATGATAATATCTGAGATTCTTGTTATATGTTGGATGATAATGAAACCCAAGAATTTCTCTTGATGGAGGAAGACTTGGAAAGCATAGACCTTGGAGTTCCCCCTTCTGGTATATGGCGATGCATTGATGACATCCGCGGAATTTACACGATAGACACCCTAGAGCGGAAGGCAGACTCTGAAACTAGACAGGACGGACATGATTTGACTACTTTCACTGATGAGTCTGTTCCTATTCACCCCGATTCAGATGAGACCGATCAGGCTAAATTTGATTTGATTTCTTTTATAAAGGAATTTGGGCCTTTTGATAAAGATGATGATCCGATAGAGGCTCGCCAAGCTGAAATTGATCCTACTTTTTCTTATAATGATTTCGAGCCATTTTACTTTGATATTTGCAAGACTTTCCAGGCCAGACATGACCATACTACTTCCAATAACCGCTTTAGGCCTGCTCAATTTGAAACCACTGAGGATACATTCTTGGTCGATCCTACTCAGTTTATGTCTAATGATGATCCCAATATCGACCTACACCTTGTCAAATCCATGCCTCAGCAGTCCCGTAAGAAGGTTCGCTTTCGACCTTCTTGACCTTTGTACATCCACTCCTCTTGTATATCCTTTTGTTTCACTCTTTCTTCTCTCGTTTTATCTTTCACCCCTTTTCCGTGTGTGTATATATGCTATACTTAGGATATGCTTTATCCTTATTATAGGGGGGTTAATGATTTGTGTTGTTCATATTCATCATGTTCATCACTCTTGTTGTTGCCTATATTTAGTGATGCTCTACCCTAAGTATAGGGGGTGATTTTGTTCATATCATTTTTTTATTTTTGAGTCTGTACATTCTCTTCATCGATTTTCCCCTTTTGTACACTCCACTATACTTAGGATTACTTCTTCCTAAGTAAAAGGGGGTCACCAACTTCTCTTCTTTTTATCTTTTCTTTGAGTCGTTGTAGCATAGGGGTTCTTTTCACTTTTCTACACTTAGCATGAGTTATGTCTTCCTTTTTCGCTCTCTGATCACTATGAGGACATAGTTCGAGCTAAGTATAGGGGGGTGTCGTATATATTGTATATATACTTTAGACGTAACTCGTACTTTTTAAATACATTTATTTGGGGGGTTATGTTGTAAAAAAATCATCCACAAAAACCCACTAAAAAACAAAAAAACAAAAACAAACAAACAAAACAAACTTATATACTTGTGTATATTTTACTAACCCTTTTTCCTAAAAAACCTTTCTTTCACATCTGAAAAGAAACTACAAAACCAAAAATCTATAAAAACTTGCATAATTCAAAAAAAACCTTTCTTTCACATCTGCATTTTCCTCCAAAATTCCATAAAAAGTTCAAAATTGCTTTAAAAAATGTTCTTTTCACATATGCATCATTTCTTTTCAAAAAAAACCTCTTTGCATTGTTCATATTTTGCATTTGCATGTGCATTTTTCAGGATAGTATTGGCATTTAAACTATGTCTGAATAAAATTGAAGAATGGAGATTAGTTGGACCTTAATCCACCTAATTCTCAGAGGAACTTCACCGAGAAATAGGATTTTAGAAGCTTCAGGTCTTTGACTTAATTCTTTAAGTTCCACAAGACAATGTGCAGCATTTGACTCTTAGTGTCTAACCTGATCTCTTCATTATGGGTACAACTCTAGAATAGTGAATTAACTGTACTATCGTACTATGTACTTAGCTCAACTCAGATGGGATGTTGGAAGACTGTGTGAGTTTATTTTCGGGTAACGTGGAAATCTAAAGACCGGAGTAAGGGTTGAAATAAAGCTTCGGAAAAGGGATGGATGGCTGTGCACAATTTTTTCTAAGACCCCAAAAAAATGTACGAAAACAAAAAGATTCTATATCAGTAGGGGCTCAACAAGATCCAAGAAGAACAACCAAAAATCCAAATACAAAGAAGCCACTACCAAATAAATATCTGACCAAAAAGGTCCAAGCTTTAAGAAAACCTGCAGATCTTGGTGGAGACTCGGCTACACTGGCCAGCTTCACAAGGAGAGGTGACTACATTGGCCACCCTCCAGTTCTTTTCTCCTTCTTCTAACTTCACCTCCAACTCGATTGTGAATATAGCGCGACAGACCTTAGAAGGAAATACCTGACTCCCCGAGGACGAGTTACTGGAGAGTAGATTTGCATGGTAGTCTGGCATTCTGGATGGGAAGAGCTAAAACCTTTCACACACATGAGTCGATTGTTCAATGTTCATAGGGTATACTTTGGGAAGAGGATTGATCTAAGATGACTTCTGAGCCAAAACTGTGACAATGATGTGTAGAACTTGAATGCTGTCGATTTTAAAATTCTAAGTCTCACAGAAGTTCCGACACACTAGTAATCCAAAGGTCTGATAGAGCTCCAAACTACAATTTTATGAAGATAAGTTTAATACTCAATATTGTCCAACATTCTTTATTTTTCCTTTCTTTTTCTTTTTCTTTTTCTTCACTTATTCTTTCAAATAAGTGTTTGCTAAGGGAGTTACGGTTGAAAAGTCGGTTTTCTGGTGTGGTTTGTGCAATATTCTTGGAGTTATGGTTGAAAAGTCGGTTTTCTGGTGTGGTTTGTGCAATTTTCCCATGTATTTTGTGCATATTGTATTTGCATAAATTTGTAAATATTCTTACTATTTTTTAAAATAAAAATAAAAATAATTAAAATTCTTTAAAAACAAAAAGGGCTAATTTCTTCATTTACCCTTGTATATAATGTCATATATGTATATAGTATATGTATATAGTTACTATTTTTAATTAACCACCATAAAAATAAGAAAATAACATTTTTAATTCAAATAAATAAAGTGACAAAAAATAAAAAAATAGATTTGTACATAGTTTTATCTCATTTGTGTTTTTTCTTTTCATTTGTCTTATCTCTTTCACCAAAAAAATTCAAAAATTCATTTCAATTTTCATCTCTCTTTATAAAAAAATCGAAAATTCATTTCAATTTTCATCTCTCTTTATCCAAAAAAAAATCAAAAATTCAAATTTCATTCTATCTTTTCTATTTATATGGCTCCTTCTCCCTCATTTCAACTTGATCAATCTTTAGAGAGAGGAGCCCGATCTCTGAGAGAAAATTTCATCGAGAATTGTGCCTATCCTCCGAGCCGTCCGGTGACAGCGAGTCGGCCTTGTCGAGGCAAACACGGTCCTTTTCCGCTCCTAAGGTGAGATCCACATTTTTCTTATTTTTATCTATGTTAATCGTAGTTTATTTCTCGTATTTTTATCTCGTTTTCAATTTTTTTATCTAAATATTAAAATCCGCCATGATTTATTTAGCCACCGACTCTTTTTTCATCCCACTTTCTCGATCTCCAAGCGTTCTATTTCTATAGTCCGCGATCTCTCAACTCCGGCCACTTATGGTGGCCGGAGATCGGATTCGAATCCCTCATCTCCATCGAATCTCCGTTCATTTTTCGATTTGTAAAAAAAAAATTTGTTTTGTTTTCCCTAACGTTTGTCTTGCAGGATTACTAATAAAAACAAAAAAATAAAAAAAATAAAAAGGAATTTCTTTATCCCTTTCTTTTATTATTTTTCGGATTTAAAAAAAATAAAAAAATTTATTAGTATTTAATGTTCACATTACTGTAAAAGTAAAAAAATTTACAACAAAAAAAAATAAAAAAAAAACAAAAAAAGAGAGGGGACGACCGCCCTCCAAGCGCCCCCCCCTTCGACATCCAGATGCCAGCTCCCGCTGAGAGCGGCCCCTCCTTCTGAGGCCGCCGCGAAGATACATAGCTGCTCCAGCCCATGCCCTCTGTAGTCGGAGGCGACGCCGTAGTCCGTGACTGGCGGCCACCCTCCACCCGCTCCCGCACATCTGCGCGAGGCCTCCCTGCTCTCCGCTGGCCCTGTGTGAATCTACTGCCCCGTGCCCCATCTGACTCCTGCACACAAGCAGCAACGCCGCCCGAACGCTGCCTTCTTCCAACGACAACATCTCCAGCGAACAGCGGCCCACCGCCATCGCCAATATTCCAGACTCACGCGGCCTTGCGTTGATCGCACCCCCGTGGCCGGGTTGCCTCCTTCCAGCAGCAACCCTCGCCCGCCCTCCTGCTGTGCGGAACAGCGGCCCACTACCCTCGCCGATCTCGTGCGCCCTCACAGCACCCGGCGCCTGTGCCCCATCCGTGCCGCCAGCCGCCACCGAAGAAGAAGAAGAGAAGGGACGGGGGCGGCCACTACTCCCCTCCCTTGGTGATCGCAAGGAACGAAGAGTCTCGTTATGGTTTTGACTTGAGAAACGCTAGATTCTATTAAAGAAAAAAAGATTTGAGAAAATTGCAATCTGTCCCTTGAAGACTTTCAAAATTACAAACGCACCCCTGCCAGAACAAGCACGTGTTTTGCACGTTTTTTCTTAGGTAATTTGCACTTACTGCTTTCCATTTATTTCTATTATTCATTTTATGCAAAAACAAGAAACATTGACATTTTTGTCCTTGAAGTTTTAGACTTTAAATTTACATGAAATTTTGTTAGAATAAATAGTTTTTATTGCTCAAAAATTCTGAAAAAATTATGCTATGTTCCTGATGTGCATATCCATCTAGCATAAAACTTTCATTGCATTTTGATTTCATTTGATATTTTTACAAAAATAAAAAGTAGTGTCATTTTGTCTTCCTGAAATTCAAAAAATCATAACAATTCAAATATTATTCAAAAAATTCCAAAAAAATGGAGTAGTTTTTTTCATTGTCTTTTAATTTCAACCAATTTTCACGCATTAATTATTATAAAATCCAAAAAATTTGAAAACATCGAAAATCTTCTAAAAATCTTAAATAATTCTACAAAAATCTAAAAATTGTGCTTTCAGTTTCTATTTTTGATAATTGCTTCTAGTTTGTTAAAAAATAATTTCCAGGAGTTTTGGACATTTAAAATATTTTTAAGTTGCAAATTACTCCAGGCTATGCACATTTTCACATTTTCTCAGTGTTTGATTTTTAAAAAAATATAAAAACATCTGAAAATTCCACAAAAACTCTCAAAAATATTTCAAAATTTTTAAAACCCAAAATATTTTTTTTGCATTTTTCTGAGCATTTTTTATTAATTGAAAAATTACAAAAGAGTTGGTCTGCGTAATTTTAATCTTGTGAATATTGCTTCGTCTTATTTTTGAATAAAAAATTCCAAAAATCAAAATCACAAAAAATTAAAAATCCGAAAATATACAAAAAAAATTAGAAATAAAAAATAAAAAAATTAAAAGATGAAAAAAATCATAAAATCAAGGATAGTTGTCCTTTGAGAGAGTCTTATTTTCTCTTAATTGATTTTTGATTAATTGAATAACCCTCGGGATTTGTAGCCTCCCTGAGTTCGACCTTGTCCGCTATACAAGTTAATAAGTAGCAAAAATTTAGAAAAAAATTATTTTTTCTATCACGGGATTTTGGGGATAACAACGACTGTTAACCATTAATAATTTATCTGATCCCCTCAAGAATCGCTAACACCAAAATGACATTGCCATTGCCGGGGATATAAAAAAAATCAAAACCCCAAATTTCCTGAATTAAGACCCCCTATACCTAGCTTAAGCTATGTCCTCATAGATCAGAGAGAAAAGGAAGACATAACTCGTACTAAGTGTAGAAGAGTCTATACTACAAAGACTGAATAATGAAAGAATGAGAAGTCGACCCCACCATTTTTAGGATCAATTAATCCTAAGTATAATAGACTATGTGTAAAGTAGGGAGGGGCGAGAGTGGGAATGAATAAATCATCGGCTCATCCTCTCTCCCCCTATACTTAGAGTAAAATATCCCTAAGTATAGACATAATATCAAGAGTTTAGAAGATAGGTGAGGGATTAAAGAATGAACACCCGTATACACTCGCCCCCATACTTAGGTTGAAACATATCCTAAGTATATCAACGATGAATGGGATGAGTGAAACTTTCTGAAGAATGAATGAATGAAATTCAAAAAGAATAAAAGAAAAAGAAGTGTAACAAATCAAAATTTTTTTGATAGCCTTGTCTAAATTTGTTGATGTTGTTACGTGAACTTTATCCTAATAGACCACCTTTATCGAATCCACAACAGACAAAAATTTATCATGCTTGAGATACGGCTTCGGTAGCTATCTGTTAATCACGAATCTTTGTGTGTCAACTGACAAACCAGATATCACAATACTTCCATTATCACGCACATGTTTCACTACAAAAGGCCCTATCCACTTGCTTTTCAACATCCCTAGGAAAATTTTCAACTACATATCGAACAACAAAATCTTCTGAACCATTTTGAAAGTCTTTCGACAGATATGCTTGTCGTGTAACTTCTTGACTTTCTCCTTGTAAATCATGATGTTATCATATGCATAGTCTCTGAATTCGAGCAGTCTATTCAGATCAACTTTTCTATTCTTATTGGCCTTCTTGGAATCCAAATTGCATACATTTATTCACCATAAATATTTGTGAATTAATTTGATGAGTAAATGGCATTGCTTGCCATAGACTAGGCAGTTGGGAGACATTCTGAAATGTGTCTTATACGCGGTCCGATAGGCCCAAAGAACCGAATAAAGTAATTGTGACCAGTTCTTATGGTCGGTACGCACGAGCTTTTGAAGAATTGTCTAGATCTCCATACTTGAAAATTCTACCTGGACATTAGATTGTGGGTGGTATGGAGAAGCGACATGATGTTCAATGCAATATTCCAGAGTCAATTCTTTACTTGTTTGTTGATGAAATGGCTACAACCATCGGATAACAGAATCATTAGAATCTTGAACCTTACAATGATGTTCTTTTTCAAAAATCGACAAATAGTGCGACTGTCGGCGACTCGAGTTGGGATGGCCTCCACCCAATGACTGACATAGTTGACAACGAGTAGGATATACTCAAATCCCTGTCTATTTGGATATGGGATCATGAAGTCAATGCCCCATGCATCAAGTAGGTCTGAAATCTGAATGTATTTCAAGGTCATTTTATCTCCCATTCCAATGGTCCCACCCATTTGATGAATCCATGAGTCATTAACTTTTGTTTCGCATTTTGTCTTAAAACCTCAACAATTACATGTAAGCGTCCATTAAATTCCATTTCTTATACAATTATCATTCATGAATAAAATGCATTTTTATGCATTTAGAAATATGTAAATCAATAAATAAAAAGAAAGAAAATAAAAAGAGGAAGATTGTAAATATGTATATATTGTACAATATGACCATAAAATATAAATATAGCTAGAAGATATATTTATATAACTTAACCCCCAAGAATAAGTCTGCATGGATTGGTTGACAAATAATAAAGTTGGGGGAGATGCGGAAGAAAACAATAAAAAGAATTATTTGTGAACTTCACACATTATTCCTTACTTATTTAATATTTATCAAAACTTCAATGATTTTTAATTAATTCATTTGTACACATTTTTAACCAAACTCGTCTCCTATATATTCCTAAAAATGTATATGAAAATATAAAATTATTAGAAATCCTAACCTATATATATGCTAAGAAATCTAACTTGCAAATTGTCAATTTCCCAACTTCCGAACATCATAACTTCTTCATACGAACTCCAATTTCACACTATTCATATTTAATGTTCATAAAATAATATTATGTAATTAATGAATGTGATTTCACTAAAATCGGTGCCTGCTTGCAAAAAGTTAGTTTTGGGACCTAATATCAAATGTGTTTCTGAGTTATTTAATTTATTCAAAACATGCTATTTACAGAATCATTAATTTTAAAATTTCAGTTATTTTCTTGATCTTGTATTTTATTTATAAATTATTTCGGAATTTTAACCATTATTAACTAAATCAAAAACCTTAATTTATAGATGAAATTGAATAGTGTAACATAAACATGTATTTATTTATATATCTAAATTAATTTATAAAAAAATCACACAACTATTTATTATCCTAATAATTAATAAAATATAAGATTAATATATTTATTAAATTATTTAGTTTAAAATCAAAATTATATTTATTAAGTATTCTATACACTTATTTATTAATACCATATTTATAATTTATAAAATATATATTATTTGTAAAAATAAATTATTCCATAATTTAGATAAATTAATTATATTTATTTATTTATTTATTTTTATTCCTATTTAAAATATCATCATTTATTATTTATTAACTATTTAATAGTTTAATTATTCATTATGGCCACTGTGGTGCTGACACGTTTCAGCACACATCCCTCTTCCTCAAGAAGAGGTTGGCTGGAAGTTCGTTGCAACTGGCCTTCTTCACCTATTTTCCCATGTCCATTCCAATACCTCCACCTGATCCTAACCTTCCATCTTCTCATCCTAACTACAATCATACTCGCCCACCATTAGATCTATACCAAACCTCCATCACTTCGCCTATTTATTGATCCTAACTTCCTTCTTCAAAACTAACTCTCGAAGCTCTAGAACAGACTAGCCGTCAACCTCACTTACTCACGCCGCTCCGACCATCCAAGGTGGTGAAAACACCCAAGGTCGACCACGCATGGAAGGAGGGTGAACGGAGGAACATTCCAAGGTCTCCATTGGCATTGAATTGTTGTCGTGCATGGTGACAACTCCAGTTACTGATTATCGAGCAACAACATATGAAGTCTTATACAATGCCAATCTCAGGTATTCCACCATCCATTCTTTTATTTCTTGATCTATATGTTCAAATTAGGAACTTAATCAAATCATTAGTGTCCCTTAGTCATCATTCTATGATTCATATTTCGAGAGTCATCTCAATTTCATCTTAAATCGATCAATTTTGTCTATAACATCCCTATCCTGGAACCATTTATTTGAGCTGCAAATCATTTAATATTTTCGAGTTCTCATAAGACTCGAGTAAAACAAATCTCTTTGTAGGTCATCGTTTACTTTTGGAGTACTCGTGGAGCACCACCCTTCTTCGTCGATTACACAAATCAGAGCAAGGCTTCATCCGATTCTTCCAAACCTAGAGATTGATTATCTAGAGAATTATCTAGAGAGTGATTTATCTAAAAAATATATTTTAATGATCAATCCAAGATAGTTGGAATTTCACAAAAATAATGTGTTTGGATTTAATTTAAAATAATATACTAAAATCACTCACCAATTTTTTTAGGGCACGTGACAACTTTAATTTATATGAAATTTGGAAAGTAATTAAAACACATTTCAATACATCGTCTCTGATTTTTGCATAATTTTTGGAGAAATCGTAACTTAGATATGAATGTAAGATCACAAATTGGGTAAAATATGCAATTTGTCAACAAAAAAAATTTAAATAAAATTTCAAATAAAAAGACAAATGATAGTGATATAAATGATATTGAACTTGCTATTTGTGATTAAAAGAAATAATGCAATCTTGAGGTCCAAATTAAAATGATAATGCAAGGGTGTCCGTGTAATACATGAAATAAAAACTTAACGAAAAATTGTGCACATGGACAGTTTTGCAAGTAAGAAAATCTAAGGTACAAAGTTTGCATTATTAAAAAAAAAGATAAAGTTGAACCTTATTTAAGTGTGGGTTCTAGAAATGGAACCCACCTTTCCACACTTACAATGCTAGGGCAAAAGATTTGGAGGCGTGATGTGGGCGGCGAGGGGAGCAGGCGGTGTGGCTGCTCAAGGGAGGTGACCTGGGGCGGCTGGCGGGCGACATCAGACGCATGATGGGGAGGCGCGTGCTGTGGTGCCTATGCATGATAGTGATTGAGAGGGGGCCTACGTACGAAGGTCGATGACCACGGGTAGGTGGGTGGTCGGACGCAGGGACCGTATGCGGAGGGGCAGGCATGCGACGAAGGTAAGGAACGATGGCTGGAGGCTGGTTGCGGTCACAGGTGTAGGGCAGTTAGCATGGCCACACACGATGGGTGGCCTGGAGCAAGGTGGGGCCACAGGTGGCGGCGTTGGCACGATGAGTAGGGCACAACTTGGACCATACGCGGAGATGGGGCGGCGCCGCCGCTAGACGGGCACAGGTGACTGGTAGGGCGTGAGTGGGCGTGACCTAGCAGGACTGTAATTTTTCTTTTTTCTCTTTCTTTTATTTTGATTTTTTTTGTAAAACATGGAATAGATATGAAGATGAGAATGAAGAGGAGGTGATGTGGTGAATGATGAGGATGATCGAGTAAGGTGATGGTCATGGTTTGATGAAGATTAAAATGTACAAATAAAAAATTATGATTATGAGGTGGTGTACATGTGATGATGGTTTGATGAAGAACAACAAGAAAAATAGATGACGTTAGATAAAAAATTGAGAAAGTGAAGATAGAGAATTTACCTATGGTTTGCCGGATTAGTGGAGCAGCTACGCGGGACACATGTCATCGCCTTAAGAAGGATGGAGGAAGCTCCTTCGAAGCTGGGCAAGCTACGCTATAAGCTTACGACACGACAATGGTTGTTGCCACGGATCTCGCCTTGGAAAGCTATCGTCGCTCGATCTGAAAATGCTTAAGTTGTCACCGACAACACGAGATGGCTGGTGGTTTCTCCCTTTCAATTGGAGAATGGAGGATCAAGAAAAATAAAGAGGGTGAGGGGAATAAAAGGCAGAGGAATATGAGGGGAAGTTGGAAAAGAAGTGGGGTGGAAGTTGGAGGAGTGGTGGAAGAGGAGGGCAGAATAGAAGTTGGTGGCTTGGGTAAGAAGTTGGAGTAGAGAAGAAGTAAAAGGGGAAAAATAAAATAAGTAGTCTACTAAAAATAATGAAGAGAAAAGAAAATAAAAGTAGAAAAAATAAAAATTAAATTAAAAAATGAAATAAATAAATAAATAAATAATAAATAAAATAAAATAAATTATGAAAATAATAAATAAGGGAGTGACACGTGGCAACTCTAGGAGTTGCCACATGTCACACCTAGAAAAATAAAAAAATTAAATGTAAAAAATTCAAAAAGAAATAACAAAAGAGGTCAAATCAAAATGTGATCAACACAAAAGTTGCACGTCTCGATAAAATCTACAACTTTTGTGAAGGATCAAAAATAAAAAAAAGTCATTTGTATAAAGTGTATTCTTGGGGTTCCTTATAGGTATAAAATATCGCATTTTTATCTTTTGCATATTTTTTTTATCATATTTACAACTTAAAATACTTTTTTTTGGATTTCTAGTAATTAAGAAAATTAATAAGTTAAAATAAAGGGGTAGTTTGGTCAATATGTATAATATACTATAGGGGCCCAAAACCCAAGCTTCACATACAAACTCCGACTTTTATGAAATTGGTCTTATTTTGAAGGTATTTGAATGTATATTACTTTAAAAGTGAATACACCTAATTGTACACTACAGAGAGAAATATGCACATTTTCATTCGTTTGTCTGAGAATTAGGTTTTGTGTTTATTGGTCAATTTTACAAGTCAATAATTTTTTAATTTTTCTTTTATTTTTATTGATAATATGTACATAATGGAGTTGATTTTATTGAATTTGGAGTTAGCATAAAATATATACAAATAGGTGACGTTAGCTATTATACATGTGAATATGTACACAGAATTTTAGGCTTCTTATTTATGCAAATATGAATGCTAAAATGCAGACTTTAATTCTAAATGCATGAATCATAATAATGCAAAATAAATGGAGATATGAAGCTAATATTACTTGACATCGGATCTCTATTTTCGACTTTTAAAGTGATGAATCACATATTCATCAAGGGGAAGAACAGTGATCATGCTTGATCGGGAAAGGGATATGGAGAGGACATCTGAAGCTGACCTTGAGGAGACTTTAGAGGATAATGGGGCTAGGAATCGCCAACAACATCTTCATCACGAGGCAGAGACATCTATGAGGGGGAAGAGAAGGATTACGAGAACATCACTGTAGCATGGAGAAGATTCAGAGTCTTTGGAGGACCTCATGCCTTCGATTGAGGAGAATGTACCTTTGGCATGTTAGCTATGTGAGCTCGAGGCGAACCATTCCTACAATAAAAGTTATTGTAATAATTGTTATATGAATAAAGGCTATCCATTTGTTTATTTCACTCCATGTCTGAGATTAAATAAATGAATGCACTATAAGGTCAATTAGTACGATTAGGGTTATGTACCATGGCCACCTTAATGATTATACAACTATTGGTTCAATGGTTGAATCATACATGCTGGTGCATGGATCAAATCTAAAGAGTTAGATTGAGGACACATCAAGCACCGCCAAATTATTATTAAGAGATGATCACCAGCCTGAAAAGGAGATGGCAATCTTTCTCTAAAATTTGATATCCGACCGATCTCTTGATGCAGTCATGTGCATGGGAATAGAGATTCAGAGGTGTCAAATGAGTTAGGTCAAAGATGTGACTTAATGAGATCGAATTAACCAAGTCCTATGTCGTATGCTATCATGATATAGGCATGCATCCCTTGACCGGAGTTAGATGTATTGCTATGTTTGAATATGTACATTGGGCAGACCATTATGTTGACAATCTAATAAAGGTCTATACACCGGTGAGCTAGTGTGCATATGAGGGCATATGAGTAATGCAATATATCAAAGGGATCATACAGGTTCACTACTGAACCGGAAGACATGAGCACACTCATGAGGTATTGGGACCGATCAGTTTCCATGCATGGTCATCTTAATTTAGAAGCATGACAAGAATTTGAATATATGATATATGCTTTTGGAAAGCATATGATCAATACCAACTCCCAATGAACAAATGATAAATTTAATTATGAAACCCCTAAAGAAGGAAGTCTAAAAAAGATCTAAAACGTAAAGGTTTGTTTTAGGTCTTCCATTATGTAGGATGTACATGTATTGGGAATATTGGAGCGTTATGTGATCATAAGCGATTGTATATCCATGATGCTTCCATTCCGAGGGAGTGACAAAAAAGGTTTCGATTTTAGTGACTCCTCTCAGTAGGGAAATAATATAATCTTAGTCGAAATGTTGGACATTGATCTTAATATGATTCTGATGCAATGAGAATATTAGATTTATAAAATTGATTTAATCAAACATCTATGAGAGTTCTCCGAGATCTGGATTTGAGGTATGATCTCAATATCCAAGTCAGTATACATGGAATGTACAATCCTCGTGTCCTTATCTCCATGTATCCGCGGAGCACATTATTCTTGAAAGAGTTCAAGAATAAGTCCATTGTTGAATAATGTATCTGAGCATTAGGAAATTGATAATTAAATGTGATCTAATTATCATAAATAATAAGAATATGAGTCGTCTTATTAGACAGGTGAGAATGGAGATCCAAGATAATTAAATATGATTTAATTACCAAGGATATGAATAATTTCTATATCACTATCCATATTAATTATATATATTATAAATGGTTTTAATATATTAGAGAGAGCTAATTGTAAATAGTATTTACAAATTAAATGTTATTGTGAATTGGATTTACACTGTAAAATAAATTGAAAATACAATTTAATTTTTTTGTATGTGTGAATATGATTTATAGTTTTTCATATGCATGATTGAAATTATCACAAAATAATCTAGAATTATTTTTGTGAATTAATTTGCAATAAAGGTTGTTGCAAATAATGAAAAATTATGTGAGATACAAGATCTCACATAATTAGAAGAAGGAAGGCACCTTCCATGTATGGAGGGTGGACGACCCCGCTTGAGTCCTACATCAAGGTGGCCATTCACTCCTTTATTAGAAGGAGAATTGCCTCCTTCCCAATCCTTCTATGCATATTGATTCGATGGAAGTAAACTATATTGACTATTATTCAATATATTTAATTTAATTTAATTTAATTTAATTATTGTTTCAAATTTATGCAACAAAATCATGGCCATTGAATAGAAGCACAAAACAATCTCCACCACTGATTTTGTGTAGCACATGGATTGTGATCCATGGACTTCCAAAATATTATAAAAGAAGAGTCAACCCTAGCTCTTCTTTTAGACAACATAATTTATAAGCTTTCTCTCCCTCTTATTCTCATCACATCCGCCCCTCATTCAAGCGTGGTCGTCAACCTCTTGACCTAGAGAGACTCGTCGTCATCGCTACGCCGTCATGCCGCAACATCGATCACTCGTGGATCTTCATCATCATCGATGCTCCATGCATGTGAAGAAGACTTAGAATTTCCTGAGATGAAATCTGGAGATTCATTGCTTGGATCTTCATCATGGATTGCGATAAACACACATATCATCAACGCGCTCGCAAGCATCTCTTCCATCGGGTCGGACTAGAGACAGGTGGTCTCCCGCTTTAGAGACATCGATCGCATCCACGCTTCAAGAAGTATTCCTATATATTATTTTGTGGTCTTGATGAAATGATTCAAGAACTAATCTCAAATCATATGGTTTCATCTCTTTTAAAAAATTAACTCATGCTGCCCCGAGCAACTAGTAAGACTAGTCACTCTTGATCGCATATGATGCGATCTTCACGCTTCCATGATGCGCTTAAGTCTTTTCCCATAGCCTTAAAGTGGTATCAGAGCCTTGTTAAAGATCTTGGATATGATCCAAAATCCTAGGTGAACAAGGTTTTGTATTTTGGATGCATGGGGACTCTGTGTTTTGCATGAGATGCAAATTTCAAATTAGTTTTTTGATAAAATAAAACTCCCTTTTAATGCACTGTTTGGACTTGTTTTTAAATCAATAAAAATTATTTACAACGTTAAATATGTCCCAAAAACCGTAGCGAATTTTTGCTACCAAAAGTGCATGGATTAAAATTCGAAGTCATGAAACATGAAATAAACACTTGAATTGAGTAGAGTTAAATCGAAAAACCATTTTAATTCACACGATTCCGACTCTGTTTGCCCTTGATATTCCATATTTAGTGGACATGGTAGGATTATGATTGGGTATTCAAATCTTCTTGCTAAATGTGTTTTTTTATTCAATGAAAATTATGAACTTGCCTTGATTACAAAATGATGCTTAATATTTATGAAAATAATTGATTAAACATCAATGGACATCAAATATATGTTTCATGACAAAAACCCTAGTTTATCCTACAATAGCTATATGAAAAAAACTTTTAAATGCAAAACATGATTGCTTGATATGCTTAGAAATTTAGGATCTCAAAAGTATTTTAAGATGCCTAATATTTCTGAATGATTACTATATAGTATAATGCCGGTCATCAAAGTTGATCGATAATATCACGAGTACATTGGTATTATTTTGTGTTGATCTTGATCAGAATGGTGAAGGTGTCTAGTTCGTGTATGCTGGCATGGTTTCTTAATTAGCGCCTTGCATGTTAAGGAAATGCTCCCTCCCAACATAACTCGCGTGTACTGCCAAATCCAATTTTAAGGAAAGAATAATATGAGTAAGTAAAGTTGTACTCTAATTATTAAAATACAAAATAATACGTACTGCGAGGGTGTATATGAAGGCTATGGGAAAAGCCTTAAGCGCATCATGAAATAGTGAAGATCCCATCCAATGCAATCGGCAGTGACTAGTCATATTAGTTGCTCAGGGAAACAAAATTTGAAAACTTTTAAAGAGATGAGATGACATGATTCGAGAAAACTTCTCGAATCATTACATCATAATCACATGATATAAAGCATGGTTGTGATTGAATACTCTAAAGGAAGAGACCACCAGTCTCGCATCCAGCTTAACAGAGGAGATGTCTGCGAGCACGTTGATGAGACGTGGGATTCTCGCAGTCCACATTAAAGATCCAAGTCACAAATATTATGATTTAGTCTCACGAAATCTGAATTCTCCTTCACGTGCAAGGAGCACTAAGGAAGACAGTGTTTCACGAGCGGTCAAAGTGGTGACATGACGGTGTAGAGATAATGGCATCTCTCTCTAGTACAAGGAGGGTGACAACCACACTTGAGGGAGAGAAGGGGGTGTGAGAATAAGAGAGAGAGAGAGGGACTTTCAATGCGTTGTAGAAGAAGAGTTAGGGTTCCCTCTTCTTTTATTGTATTTTGGAAGTCCATGCATCACAAAACATATACAACACAAAATCATTGGTTGAGATTAATTTGTGTTTTTATTCAAAATACATGATTACTGTATAAAAATAAAACAATAATTAATTTAAATATAATTCAATATATAAATTTATAAAGAATATAATTTATCTAACTATATGAACCACCATAAAAGAATTAAGAAGTGGACATCGATCTTCTATGTATGGAGGGGACGACCACCTTGAAATATCAAGGGTGGTTGTCCACCCTCCATTTTAGGAGGGTGTCTCCTTTTCTGATTATGTGAGATTAATATCTCACATAATCCTTCTTCCATTTGCAATAAATTTTGTTTCAAATTATTTCACAAAAATAATTCATAATTAATTTTGTTAATTTTTTAATCATTCAATTAAATATTGTGAATCATATTCACGCATCCAAAATAAAACTATAAATTGTATTTTCAATTTATTACTGAATGTGAACCAACTCACATCAATAATTAATTCACAATTACTATTTACAATAATCTCTCTCTAATATATATTCTAAATCATATATATAATACAAATATGGATAGTAATATCCATATTATTCATATCCTTGATAATTAAATCATATTTATGTTTCTTGGATCTCTATTCACTTATATGAATCATATTCATATAATTTATGATAATTAAATAACATTTAATTATCAATTTCCCAATGCTCGTATACATTATTCAACAATAGAATTATTCTTTAATTCTTTCAAGAGTAATGCACTTTCTCTGTGGATACTTGGATATAAGGACATGATGATTGTACATTCCACGTATAGTGACTTGGATATTGAGATCACATCTCAAATTCAATTCTCTGCGATCTCTCAAATATGCTTGATTAAATCAAAACCGTAAATTTAATCATCTCATTACATCTGAATCATATTCAGATAAATGTCCAACACTTGGACAAGGATTAGATGACTTATATACTGAGAGGTGTCACTAAAATACATACTTGTTTCATAACTCCATCAGAATGGAAGTGTCATGGCTATACAATGGTTCATAATCACATCATCCTTGAGTATTCCTAATACCCGTATATCCTGCATACTGTAAGACCTAGAATAAACGTGAAGTTTTAGATAATTTTTAGATCGTCTTCTTCAGGGTTTTATAATTAAGTTTCTTATACAGTCATTGGGAGTTGGTATCGACCATATGCTTTCCAAAAGCATATATCATAGCTTCACACTCATATCATGCTTCCAAAGAAAGGTGACCATGCATGGAATTTTATCGATCCCGCTACCTCATGAGTGAGCTCATGTCTTCCTATTTAGTAGTGAACCTATATGATCCATTTGAGAGATCGTGTTACTCATATGCTCTTATATGGACACCAGCTCATCGGTGTATAGACCTGAATAGGTCATCAACCTATCGATCTTCCAAATGTACATACTCAAACATATAATAACACATCTGTCTCCGGTCAGAGTAAGCATGCCTATGTCATGACAGTATACAACATATGTGTTGACTAAGATTTTTCAAGGTTTTAAATATGATGCTGTTGCAACCCAATCAAGCATCAAACAAAAAAATATTTGGTTCTCAAGATGAAATAAATACAATAAATTTAGCAAGAGAACTTTTGATATTTAATTTACCTGTATAGCAAGCCATATCGAACTCAAGGAGGCTACAAATCCCAAGGGTTATTCTAATAATTGAAAATCCAATGAAAAGAATAAGGATTCTCAATGTACACTATTCTTGGTTTTCTTTTTCATTATTTTTTTTATTTTATAATTTTTATGTTTTTTGATTTTTATTTTTTTTTGTGGTTTTTAACTCTGCAAATTTTTTATTTTTGAAAATATAATTTCCAAAGAAAAATTATATAAATAAATAAAGGAGGGCTATTTTTAATTTTATAATATAGTAAAAATGATCAACAAGTTTAAAATAAAATGCTTTTGTGTTTTATAAATTTTAGATAGTTTTTGGTGATTTTTGAAAGAGTTTTCATGTTTTTATATATTTTCTAAAAAAAAGAAATTGAGAAAATGTTAAACAGCTAACAAGTAAGGATATTTTGTAATTTAAAAAGGTCAAATAAAATAAAAAATGGCTGGATTTATTTTTCCTAAAAACTATAAGAAATTATCTACAAATAGGAAGTTAAAACACAATTTTTAGAATGTTCAACAATTTTCTCTTATTTTTATAAGATTTTTTGGTATTTTCATTTTTTGGGTTTTAATAATAATTAATGCATGAAATTTGCACAGGAAATAAACTACACAAAAAGAAACCAATTCTAATTTTTTAGATTTTTTGAAGTGATATTGGAATTTTTATGAAATTTTTTAATTTCAAGTAGTGGAAAATGCAATGTTTTTTATTTTTGAATAATATCAAATAAAAATAAAATGCAATGCACAATTTACACTATGAAGTGACTAGTAACAGGAACGTGCAATGCAAAATTTAGTGAGCATAAACAACATTTATTTTAATGATAAAAATATGAAATTTAAGGTCTGGAAATACTTGACTAAAATGTAATTATTCATTTTTTAAATATAAATAAATAATATGAAATAAAATGCAAGAAAAAGCTCGCAAATTACCTAAGGATGGGCGTGCTCTACATGTGATAGGCTCTGAAAGGGTTTATTGCAATTTTTAGGATCACCGAGGGGTTGCTTGATATTTGACAAAAAAGATTAGGGTTTTCATGCAGGGGGCTTCTGTTCTGAAAGAAAAAGAAGGCACAACCCCTTTCTTTCTTCATTCCCAATAAACCTGGGGGGGGGGGGGTTTCTTCTCCTCAGATCGAGAGGGAGCGCGACTCCTCCTCAAGATAGAAGGTGAGTGCGAATGGCAGAAGGACCGGATTGTCAGTGGTGACGATCTTGATGGAGGTCTCAGTGGTGGGCGATAGAGCAAGGTTTTGCTCTAGGAGAGATGGCTGTGGTGGTTGTGCTACCATCCAATCATTATTTGTTTGTAAATTTTTTTAGAACAGAAATTGAATTTTTTATTCATTTTTTTAAATTCTGGACCTAAAATAAAGTAAAATACAAACGCAAACCGAGTCAAGCTCGATGGCTCGGTCTCAAATACAACATAAATTAGTGGGCAATGAGGTTCCGACGTTTGTGATGGAAGGGAACCGTGTCTCCGGCCAACGTAAGTGGCCGAAGGTGAGAGATCGTGTGAGGTAGAATGTAAAGAGATGAGAAATAGGAAAATGGCATGCGATTAGTAATCAGAGGCGGATCGAATCATGATGAACAATTAGGAATGATTAACTACAATTACGAGAAAAAAATAACTGTGAAAGCAAAACTAAAATTAAGCCTAAAATTATCTAAACAAAAGATGAGAATAAAATGGATCTCATCTGGGAGCGGATGAACACCATGATGGCCTCGATGAAGACCGACTCGTTGTCACCGGACGGTTCGGAGGTTGGCCACTTACTACCGCATGATTGCTCTTGGCGATTAGGTTCCTAACACCAAAAGATTGATCAAATTAGAAATAGAAGGAGGAGCCAAATAAATAGAAAAAAAATAGAATTTCAAAAAATGAATTAATGGATAGGAAAAAAGGAAAGATGTTAACGGTGGAATTGAATTAATTAAATTAATGAATAATTTTCGAAATTATTAAAATAATAAAAAATATCAAAAACTTAAAGAGCCATTTTAATGGTTGGTTAATTATTGAATTAAATAAATTATATACATATGGTATATTATTTAAAAATAAATAAACTATTATCTTCACTTTATTAATTTAAATTATAAATGTTAATTAATTATTTTTTTAGTGGTGGTTATTTAAGGAAATTAATTTTGTACATATAATATATACATACGGTACATTATACACATAATTAAATAAGGAAATTATGTTATTTTATGCTATATATATTTCGTTATGTTTATTTTAATTTAAAATAAATAATGAAAAATTTACAATTATTTAAAAATACATTATGTATAAAAAAATGAATAATTCAATACAATAAATAAGTGGTAAAATTGCAAAAACCACCCTAAAAATCGTCTTTCAAACCATAACTCCAAAAAAATAAAACTACTACCATTTTAAACATAATTTAATTTAGAATAAGATGGAAGTGAGTTTGATTCAGTTCAAGTTCATATGCAGTCGGAATTGGTCTTTCAATTATTGCTTTACGATTTTTTTTTCTGAAGGTGGTTACTTTTATTCTATACATGAATTTATTTTGCAATTATTTTATATTATTTCGAAAACATTTTTATTTACAACTTCCTTTAAGAAAATTATTTAATTTGAGGTTAATTTATAGACAAATAAAGTAGTGCAAGTTTTATACAAATATACACAAAATAAATTCAAAATAAAGAGTGAAAAATATTTACAATTTTTTTCGGATTTACCGATTAAAGACCCTATCACCCTACTTTATTCTTGGTCGATAAGGTCAAGTCTTGACCTTCTTTCGGGGTTCGGGTCAGCCTATATCTTTTACATATATAGTCTTTTATTTTCTTTATTTTCATTATTTCTTTCTTTATTTATTTTAGGTTAAAATAGTTATAAATTTTCAATATTACACACATATGCAGGTTAGTAAGAATATGGATTTAGTAATATATACATGTTTTTTATAAGGGATTTTAAGCTAAAATAAGTGAATAAATATGATGAAATGCGGATTCATCAATAGGTCTTAGTTATCTCAATCTCATTAAGTCAACTCTTCGACCGAATTTATCTTTAACCTCCGAATCTCTATTCATATATAGAGGACCTACATCAATAGGTCAGTGATGAATCCGTGATTCATTAAGTTTTCTGTCACATTTTTGTCTTAAAACCCTTAACAAATGCATTTAAATATTCGTTAATTCCCATCTTTTATTCAAACTTCATTCATGAATAAATATTCACTTTAAGTATCAAAATCATGTAAATAAATAAAGAACAAAGAAAGGGAAAAAAAGGCAGATTGGAGATATGTATATATGTACAATATGACTTATAAATATAAATATATCTCCAAGGTATAATTATAGCCTAACCCCCGAGACCAAGTCAGCATGGATTGGTCGACAAACCAAAAAGTAGGGGGAGATAAGGAAAGAAAACCTAAAAATAAATTAAGACACACTTCATGTACTTTCCACTATTTATTAAATAAATATAAAACTTCAATGATTTTTTAATAATTCATATATACATATTTTTCACCAAACTCTTTTCTTAATTATTTCTAAAAATGTATATAAAAATATAAAAATAAGTTAAAAATATTACCCTGTATATATGCCAAGAAATCCAGCTTTTAAATTGTCAAAATCTCAACTTCCGAACATCATAACTTCTTTGTACGAACTCCAATTTCACTCTACTCACCTTTAAAGTTCATAAAATAATATTCTCTAATTAATAAAGTAGTTTCATCGAATTAAGAGTCTGTTTGCAAAAAGTCGGTTTTGGGACCAAATGATAACGGGGTTTCTGGGCTATTTATTTTATGTAGAACACATTATTTATACTTTTATTAATTTTATAAATTATAATTATTTTCATGATCTTCTAATTTAACCTTTATTTATTTCATAATTTTTGGAACATATTTACTATTTTAATAAAATCAAAAACCCTAAATTATAGGTAAAAATGAACTGGATAACTTATACCTATATTTAGTAATATATGTAAATTAATTTATTAAAATCCCTAAAAATTCACACAACCTTTATTTATTATTCTAATAATTAAAATAATATAAAATTAATTTTTAATTATTTATTTATCAAACTAAAAATCCAAAATCTATTTATCTATATATATTTATTCATATAATATTTATATTTCGAATAATATTTATTATTTTAAAAAAATAATTATTCTATAAATTCGATAATTTAATTATCTACATTTCTTGTTTTTATACCTATTTAAAATAACACTATTTACTATTTAACAGTTAATTTATAAGCTAATTTACGCATCTGACCTACGAGGTGTTGACACTTATCAGCACCTGGTGCATCTTCTTCAAGAAGACAGTACTGCAGTTCTGTTCCAACCATCCAGGTTCAACAATTTTTCCTTAGGCATCCTAACCCATTATGAAGATCTAAACCCTTGATTTGCTTCTCCTAAAAACCTTCTTCATTGCCCACCATTAGATCTAGCGTGGAGCTCACGAAATTCTCCAATATAAACCTTCAAAGTTTGCAAATTCAAACAAACTCGCTCATAACCAATTGAAACACCAGTTCCAGTGGACGAACCCTAATCTTCCTCGCCTCGCTCCACTTGTCGAGGAGGTGACAGCTCCAAGCTATGGTGCTCGCGTGGAAGAAGGGCCTTCGGGGAGGAGTTCCAAGGCGAAGCACTGCCTTGCATTGTTGCCACGCGCGGGTCCAGCTCCGGCGAAGATCGGTCGTCGCAGCAGCTACCAGAGGTAATACACCTCTATTTTCCCAGATTTACTATTCCAACTTTATCAAATTTCTTCTCGATCCTCGTGCCATGATTAACATGGCTAATCATGTCATTAGTTAGCTTAACCTTCCCTCTTTGACACCCTACCTTCAATTCGTATCATTTCATTTAGAAATCAATCCAAATCGCGTTTTCTTTTTCATTGTATATCACACACATTTCATTAATACTGGAAACACCATTTTTTAGCTTGCAAACATATAACCGATTGGTCGATTTCTTGTAAATTGAGCACGAACACATCTTATTTGCAAGTTTATCTTTTATTTGGAGCAACTTCGAGTCATCTGGAGTCTTTGATCTTCACGCAATTCATCGTCCAAGAAGTCGTAACAAACTCCATCATCTACAGGAGCAGAGGACCGCCAACTTCGTCGACCTTTAGCTGCTGCTCTGAGCCATCGCCGCCTGACGTCCACCATGGGTGAGCTCGAGGGTTAGAGGAGCTAACCCTCTGGCCCCGCTGGAGTCCCTAGTCCGTCGCCAATCGCCGTTGATAAATCAGAGAAGACGACTCATCAGCCACTCATAAAGAATCTGAAGATCCTCAAGAACAGCGCCGAGCTACAGGCTGTTGACGCGTCGCATCAACAGACGGTCTGGATCGCATCGCACGTTATAATATCAGCCGTTGAAAGTGAACCGGTAGAAGATTTGCACAAAGAGTCCAGAAGAGTTCCAGAATTTCCAGAAGCTCCAAAGTTTTCCAGATTTACATATAGGTCCCTGTGCAGGGACCTAAATGTAAACTTTCTTGTTTTCATATTAAAATAGTCCCTGGTCGAGGACCTTTTTGCAGCATTTTTTGTTTCTTTTTCTTGCAATTATACCCTTGACATGTAGGGGAGTTTTGGGCCTATTTTGACATAATTGTTTGTAGATTTTTTTAGGGTAGTTACGTAACTACCCCAACAAGGTTTCTAGTAATTTTTCATGCATTTTTGTTGTGTTTTTATTGTGTTTTGATTCGTCGCAAATTTTCTCCGTTTTGATTTGTTTTTGTGTGATCTTCAAGCCCGTTGCTCGACCCTTTCACCTACTATATAATATCATCTATATTTCTTCTATATTTCACCTTTTATATAGTAGGTAAATTGTTTGAAAAATACCACTTTGAAAAATAAATAAAAATTGGAAAAGTATAAAATCAAATAAAAATTAAAAATAAAAAATTCCATAAAAATTGTTGCTTTTTCCGTGATCGCTTTAAGAAGAGATAAAATAATCACAAAAATATTTTCTCTTAAAAAATTCAAAATACCCTATTCTGCCTCCTTGTGTTCGACCCAAGAATACTTCCCTGGTTATGTAATTAGTGTAAGGTTTTTCTTAAAAAAACTGATCTTTGTTTGATCGACTAGGATCCTTTTGCGGTTTTCTACACCGACAACCTTTCCTTTTAAAATGCCGCAAACTGATTTTTTAGCTCGCATCAAAATGGCGCCGTTGTTGGGGAGGCGTTAGTGTATTTTGATTTTTTTACATATTTTGTGATTTAATTTTCTCTCTTATTATTGTTTCTCATAGCTTTTCTTTAATTTTTCTTACGGCTTTTCTTGACTCATCTCTCGATTTTCTTTAGACCGCTAATTAATTTTTGTAGGGACTGCAGGATCAGCCAGTTTTTTAGTAAGCCGAGTCAGTTGAAAGAGCAGAGGTCGATTCCTTCTTTACGAGTCGGTTGCAGAGGCCATACATTAAGTAGTGTAATTTTGTAAAAGAGAGAGAAGAGAGAGAAGTTGTATTGAACTCTAGTAGAAGGGGTCCACTAAGGACATCCCGACTTGTACTCCCTCCCCCCATTTTTTTCGGGGTCTGATTCACCGAGTACCGTGTAATCGGGGGATCACGGCACCCACCATGGTTTTCTTGCCTCGACAGTTTTTCTGTGGCTTTTCCGATAGATGCTTGCTTAGGTTTTTTGTTCTAGCTGATTGTGCACGTAGTTAGTCTTAGGACTTGCAACCTAGGTGCATGATTTTAGGATTCTTATAAAAAAAAGTAGACGTTTGCTTGCAAAAACTCAAAAAAAAATATAAAACCCCAAAATAAAATTGGGACTGCTAAAGATATCTGACCTAAAAATCGTAAAGATTCATGTGATTTGGGAGAGTAATCCCCGTACATCTTCTCAGAGTACGCGAGCGAGAGACAACCCTTAAGGATAGAGCCAAAACCCCATATTTCTCGTGAAATACTACTTAGTCTATGCACCTAATCATTGTTCCTAAGTGGTACGCTCGGGTAGCCGGAAACGGTCCGGGTTTACTTAGTAGAGTGGGAGGTTTAGAGGACACTGCGCAAGACTCCGTCCTCAAGTAACACGGGTAGCCGGAAACGGTTTGTACTTACTCCCATACTGGCTGAGTGCAAGTGATTTTCTGTAAAGACTCGGGCCAGTGTTTTGGAGAAACTATCGGGCACCTATCAGCTCGCATCAGCTCGCGATAACCGATTAGACTTGTGTGCTAATTACAACCCTAAAACTGACAAGATAAAAGACCGAACTCTTACGATCTTCATCGGGTTGTCTTGGTGAAAGCAGGGTTTGCTTTGTATTTGCTTGCGGGGCGTGAGTTATCTTGGCTTTACGCATTTTCCATCTCTCTTGAATCACGAATCGTGCTCTCCCGATCATTATCTTGATATCAAAGATGATGTATCGATGGCTTTTCAGCTCAGACTCCGTGAGCTTTCGACCATCCATCGTCGTTCGTACATCTTCACAAGCTTGGGATGGCTCTCTTCCCAAGCTGGTCCCATCTGATCTTGAGGAGAGCTAGACCCAGACTCCCTCTCCTCTCGGCCAAACTATTGAGACAGACCCTTGTCTCAATACATCATCAAGATCTCCAGCCGATTTTTCACTGAGTTCTTACGAGAGCTTTTCTTTCACAGAAGATTAGAAGCAGATGGCTCGCGGAAAAGGACCAGCAGATGAGAGGCTACTAGCTGACGAACATCATGAAGGAAGACCAGACTTAGCTGCAGATATTACGATCGGGATTCTCAACACTCTCCAACAGATGAACATCCAAATTCGAGAACAATTCAGAACTCAGAATGAGTTGCGGGCTGAGATAGCCACGTTGCGAGCAGGGGCCGCGATCCAGTTATCGTCTGCAGTGGTTCTCGCTACTTTACGGGAAAAGTATGACCCGGACGTGAGAACGCTCAATCATTGGATTCGGCTACCGCCGAATCAAGGGTCATACGAGTTGAGACCGTCGTTCATATCACTGCTTCCCAAATTCTACCGGAATGCCACAGAGGAGCCGTTTACCTTTCTACAGTAATTCAAGATGATATGCGGTACGACTAGCTATCCAAGAGTTACGCAGGAGGCTGTACGCATCAAAGCCTTTCCCTTCGCCTTAGCCAATAAGGCGCTTTACTGGCTGAGTCATCTGGGAAGGGAAATTTCTACATGGGACGATCTGAAGTCCATTTCCTGCGTAAATATTTTCCTCTGGGGAGGACAAACATGATGAGGAGTCAGATCTCCAATTTCACGCAGCTTCCACATGAATCTTTCCATGAGGCATGGGATAGATTCAACGACCTTACGGAGAGATGCCCACATCATGAGATACCAATGAATGTGCTAGTTCAGAATTATTTCGGAGGACTCCAGCCGGACATCCAGGGGCTAGTGAGTGCCGCATGTGGCGGCAGCTATTTGAACAAGGATGTAGAGTCAGTCTGGGCCATCTTCGAAGGGATGGTTGAGAACTCGAGAGTCATTGACTCTACTCGGGCATTTCAGAAAGCCCCTCAGCCACCACATCACCGAGAGCATCATAAGGTGGCTAACATCTCAGTATCTGAATCAAACACCAACATGGGCTTTATTAGCGAGAAGTTAACATTGGTGGATGTGATTCAAATTCAAGTCCAGGTCTCATCTTGCCCCTTTCGCACCGGTATCACCAATCCACAGATCATGCCAGAAATCAATGTTGCCCACCCCGACGATAATCCAAGTCGAGAGTGGAGGGAACAGCCGTCTGATGGAAAACCACTTTCACGTTCGGTTGAAAGGAAAGACCGGAAGAAGAGAGAGGAGAAGGCGAGTTGACTTACAGCCACTACGAGAGTTGGAGAAACTCTCATCTCTACCTCAACAGCTGAGTGATCTTTCGAAGAAGGTTTCAGAGCTTCAGCTTCAGTACCAGCAAAGCCAATCTTCTTCGACCACACAACCTACACGGAGGATCTTACCCGCTCCACCTACCCATCAGATTCACTACGTACAGAGTGAGCCAGAGACTCCGCAGATTGATTGGCATGAGGATCAGTCTCATGCAAGTCCCGGTCAGATTACCAGCGTTGCAGATATGGAGGTTGAGCTGCAAGCCACTCTCTAGATTAACGGGATTTGGTATACTCCGATTCAACAACCAAGTATACCACATCATTAGTAGCAACCGTACAGTCGACCGCAACATGGACGTCCACATTTCCAACACCGCCAGAATTTCACGCAGCAGTAGTCTCACCAGAATGTTTATCAGAGACCACAATCATACCAGTGTCCTGCTCATTATTCACATACATATCCTTATCAGCAGCCGCAACAATCTTCCTCCACCCCGTAGAGATTCTCCCAGCCTTCTACCTCTCAACAATACATGCCAAGGCAGGAGAGAGGAGCAAGCCAGAGACACCACACTGAACCGAAGATGTCTTTACAGGCCTAGGCACTAAATCAGATCATGGATATGCCGAGTACGCTCCAGATTGCACATAAGACCGAGATGGAGCAGGTTAACTGTCGTCTGGATGAGTTAACTGCACCGAAGACCACTCTTCCAGCCCATCCTCAGATGAACCCGAAAACAAGAGGAGGCATCCAGATCAGGTAGACACTACAGGTAAGATCTCGTTTCCTGAATTTTTATATAACTTCGTTTCCTGAATTTTTATCTAACTTCATTCGTCTCAAGAGCGATAGATCACAACGAGCACCTGCTGTAGTAGAGGAGAGGGCATTAGAGGAGCAGGAGAAAATCCATGAGCAGCAAGAATTTGATGCTGAGGAGGAGAACCAGTAAGTTGATGAGGACCGCCTTGAAGATCCAAGAGAAGGGAGCGATGCCGATACAATTGACATGGACACTAGCGAATCATACGATGACATCACTCCATACCATGCAGATACTCCCGACAAAAACATATCTTCCCTTGTTTTAGAGAGTTTTGTACATAATTCTGAAACTCTCGATGTACAAGCTGATTCTAATATCAATAAAATTTTGTTTTTTTGATTCCTGACATTGTTCCTTTTCCCGATGCTCTATTTGGAAAAGGAAAGAAAAACACCAAAAAGAATATTGTTACTCCAGAGACCAAACGTTTACTTAAAGATCACATCTTTTTAAAGATTCCACTTTATAACGCCTTGGATCATTTTCCTACACTCAAGAATCAGTTGAGGAACAAATGCACTACACGTAGAAAAAAGAGATCACGAGTTGAGAAGCATATATTGACCAAGGCAACTTCGTGTGCGATTCAGAACAAGGTACCCAAGAAGAAGAAAGATTCTGGAGCTCATTATGTCACTTGTCAGATTGAAGACGCTACATTCCATCATACTCTCTTAGATAATGGTTCCTCGATCATTTTACTTCCATCCTCCTTGCTTGATAAGCTCAAGCGAGGTCCTCTATACAAAACACGAGTGATACTTCAGTTTGCAGATCGATCTGTGAAGAGACTTAGAGGCGTGTTGAGGATCATTATCGTGACTGTTCAACGCTTGTAATTTCCAGTAGACTTTACTATCTTAGAAATGACGTGCCCTATACAGTTACACCTTGCTCCAATCATTCTCGAGAGGCCCTTTATACAGATAGCAAGAGCACTCATTGATTATGATGCTGGGAGAGTATCATTCCGAAAGAACAATGGAGAGATACACATTGAAATGGAGAGAGGATGTAGCAGTCCCAGATCAGTATTGTCATTTACTTCAGAGGACACTAGTCTTGCAGAAGATTGCCAACACATAGATGAGACACAGTTTCCTGATCTTGAGAGCATTTATTTTGATACCCATGTAATCATACATGATGATAGGGTAGATCACCTCGTACCTAGTTCTTCAGATGATTGTTCACATACAGAGACATATTTTATATCAGATTCAGATGAGCAGTCACTTGCAGTTGACATCTCAGTGCCGCAGATCCAGAGTACACATATTACAACACGAGAGTCAATTGATTACATTTCACAAATCATACAGTCTATTCAACGTAGAGAGTTGGATGGTGTGATGCTTACGCATATAGACACCTTCTGTAGTCTGACTCCAGAGATGCATATTTCAGAAAAGAGAGCTATTCCATGTACAGAGTTCACTTACAGAGAAGGCTCTACTTTTTCATCCAAGGATCAATAAGCATATAAAAAGTAGAAAATTCAGTATGACCCCGGTTGAAGTGATCTATTTTGTACAGGAATCATGATCATTCTTTCATTTAATCTCATCCTGTACAAATGCTTTTGAGCCATTGGATTTCTGGAAATCCGCAACACTTGTATATTCTTCGTAGACCACAATCGTCCCCATTTTTGCTCGTCTTCTATGCTTAGGACACCAGATCCTAAGTATAGTAGGGACCGATTGTTCGTTGATTGATGTTTTATATTTTGTTCTGATTCTTTTGTATAACCTTTCTTTTTAACAAATCACTAGTCTCTGATTTTGGCTACACTCTTTTCTATACTTAGGACGCCTTATCCTAAGTATAGGGGGACCGAGTCATTTCGATGATCTCGTATTCTTTATCCCTTTTGATCTTTCGTTATATATTCTTTTTACACAGTCACCCCATTTTTGCTCTTCCATTATACTTAAGATGACCTGATCGTAAGTATGGGGGGGTTGACTCACTTGTACTCTCTATTCTTTTTCACCCACTTTTACTCAGCACTAGTTATGTCCTCCTTTTTCTCTTTTCATGCTATGAGGACACAACACAAGCTAAGTATAGGGGGTGTGTATATATTGTATATATACTTTTATCCATAACTCGTACTTTTATGTATTTTCTATATCTAGAAAATACATAAAAAGTGGGTAAGGGTTAATTTAAAAACCATTTATATATTTATTTATTACTTATAAAATCCTTGTAAATAAGTAAAATATGTCTAAAACTTGTATTTAAAACCTGTAATTCAAATTTGTATTTAAAATGTGTATTTAAAATTTGTATAATACTTATTTAAAATCCTATTTATTAAAACATGTGTAAAAATCATTTAATCTTTGTAAAATTCCTTGTAGATAAAATTTGTATAATATATTAGATATCTAACCCAAATAAAATATATCTTGTAAAATTCATTTACAAAAACTTGTTTATAAAAATCAGGAAATACAAAAAAAATACAAAGTCCTAAAAGTCATAAAAATTACATAAGCCTTAAAATCCATAAAAATGAGTAAAAATTAGAAAATATACTTCACAAAAACATGGTTGCATTTGCATTTGCATTTTTCAGAATAAGTTTGATTTCTGTAACTAAGGATTGAGTCTAGTCTAAGGGATGGAGCTTGATTACAACCTTTAATTTTCGTTGTAAGGAGCCTAGTTAGGATCTGGAATTTAGACTCTCAAGTCTGTGACTTAAAATCTTTGGGTTCCATAAGACCATATTTGAGAAATCAAGTCATATGTGCTTAAGTAGACCATTTGGTGTCATCCGTACAACTCTACACCAGTGAACCAATCTTGAACACATGCACTCTGCACTTAGCTCTACTCGCATGGAGTTACGAAGGGCACTACATCTTGGTAGTGTGATTCTATCCTTATCTTTGCGGCATTGACGTCTAAAGACAGTAGAGATTGGGGTTGCGATAGTTGCTTCGGATGAGGGAAGGATCTGCTGACACAATTTTTATAAGAGCTCAAAAAAGGGACAGAATAAAAGATGCTATATCCATCGAGGCACAAAAAGATGAATGCAGTGCAAGCAAATTACAAAGTAAAATCAAAGAAGAAGGCACCAAATACGACCACTATGGTCCAAGCTTCCACCAAAAATGTCTGCACATCTTAGTGGAGACTTAGCTACACCGGTTGAGCTTCACAAGGAGATGCATCTACACTGGTCGCACTCCACTTCTTTTCTCATTCTTCTACTTACTCTCTATACTCGATTGTGGACATAGCACATACTGACCTCAGAAGGGAATACCTCCCTCCCCAAGGAAAGAGTAGCTGGATGAGGAATCAATAGAAGTGTATAGCCAGGATGGACGGTTTCTTCGTTTCTCTAAGCAGGAAGAGCTAAATCAATTCACACATTGTACAAATTGACTTCAAGGATGATAGAGTTTGCGATATGAATAAGTGAGTCTGAACTAGCTGATCAAGTGATCCTGAGTAAGGATTTGTGGAACTTGAGGACTGATGAGGATAAAATCCTAATCCTAGTTAAGGCTTCGACAAAATGCTTATTTTTAGACCGATCGAGCTCTGTCCTTTATCTGTTGTCATGAATTGGTTTAGGAAAACAAATTCATTCTAACTTTCTTTCTTTTTCACTTACTCTTCAAATAAGTGTTTGCTAAGGGACTAGCAATGTTTAAGTATAGGGGGTTGATGAATCCATGATTCATTAACATTTCTGTCGCATTTTTGTCTTAAAACCCTTAATAAATTCATGTAAATATTCATTAGTTCCCATCTTTTATTCAAACTTCATTCATGAATAAATATTCACTTTAAGCATCAAAATTATGTAAATAAATAAAGAACAAAGAAAAGGAAAACAAGCAGATTAGAGATATGCATATATGTACAATATGACTTATAAATATAAATATAACTGCAAAGTATATTTATAGCCTAACCCGTGAGACCAAGTCAGCATGGATTGGTCGACAAACCAACAAGTAGGGGCAAATAAGGAAAGAAAACCTAAAAATAAATTAAGACACGCTTAATGTACTTTCCACTATTTATTAAATAAATACAAAACTTCAATGATTTTTAATTAATTCATATGTATATATTTTTCACCAAACTCTTTTCCTAATTATTTCTAAAAATGTATATAAAAATATAAAAATAAGTTAAAAATATTACCATGTATATATGCCAAGAAATCCAGCTTTTAAATTGTAAAAATCTCAACTTCCGAACATCATAACTTCTTCATACGAACTCCAATTTCACTCTACTCACCTTTAAAGTTTATAAAATAATATTCTGTAGATAATAAAGGTGGTTTCATCGAATTTGGAGTCCGTTTGCAAATAGTCAGTTTTGGGACCAAATGACAACGGGGTTTCTGGGCTATTTATTTTATTTAGAACACATTATTTCTAGTTTTATTAATTTTATAATTTCTAATTATTTTCGTTATCTTGTAATTTAACCTTGATTTATTTCATAATTTTTGCAGCTTATTTATTATTTTAATAAAATAAAAAAACCTAAATTATAGGTAAAAATGAACTGGATAACTTATACAACAACAACAAAGCCTTTTCCCACAATTAAGTAGGGTCGGCTACATGGATTCTTCGCCTCCATTCAGTTCTATCTTGGGTCAATCTCGGACTTATATCCAAAAAACTAAGATCCCTTCGTATAGTCTCTTTCCAACACTTCTTGGGCCGTCCCCGCCCTCTCTTAGCCGGCTCAACATCCCAACACTCGCATCTCCTAACCGGTGCATCAGTTGACCTTCTTTGGAAATGGCCAAACCATCTTAAGCGGTTTTCTCGCATCTTATCCTCGATCAGAGCTACACCAACTTTCTTTCGGATTGCATCATTCCAAATCTGATCTTTACGTGTATGTCCACACATCCATCTTAGCATTTTCATTTCTGCTACAGCCATTCTCTGCACATGTCTATGGTTCACAGGCCAACATTCAGAACCATAAAGCATAGCAGGTCTCACGGCTGCTTTGTAAAACTTTCCTTTAATTTTTAAAGGAATTTTCTTATCACAGAGAACAACGGAGGCTCCTCTCCACTTTTGCCAGCCTGCATTTATTCTATTAGTAACATCTCCATCAATTTCCCCATCATGTTGCAAAATAGATCTCAAATATCTAAAAGAGTCTCTCTTCTGAATGTTATCGTCACCAATCTTCACCTCGATTCCTTCACCATTGCTTCCATCAAAGGTGCATTCCATATATTCCGTCTTAGCCCTACTTATACGAAAACCTTTAGTCTCCAATGCATGTCTCCAAACCTCAAGCTTCTCATTTACTCCATCTCTAGTCTCGTTAATCAACACAATATCATCAACAAATAACATACACCAAGGTAACTCATCTTGAATGTGACTTGTCAACTCATCCATAATCAAAGTAAAAAGAAATGGACTCAAAGCTGAACCTTGACGTAAATCAATGTTGATATCAAAATAGTCAGTCTTCCCCGTCGGGGTCCTTACACAAGATAAAGCCCTATCATACATATCCTTTATGAGATTAATGTATAGGATATGTACTTGTCTCTTCTCTAAAACTCTCCACAGTATCTCTCGTGGGACATAATAATAAGCCTTCTCCAAATCAATAAAGATCATATGGAGATTCTTCCTTTTAGCTCTATAAATCTCCATTGTTCTCCTCAGCAAATGGATGGCTTCAATAGTTGAGCGACCTGGCATGAATCCGAATTGGTTTTCTTTTACTTAGGAAACTTGCCTTAACCTTCTTTCGATCACAGTTCCCAAATTTTCATAGTGTGACTCATCAGCTTGATACCTCTGTAATTTGAACAATTTTGAATGTCTCCTTTGTTCTTATAAAAGGCACCACGATACTCCTCCTCCAATCTTGAGGCATTTTCTTGCTTCGCCAAATAACATTGAATAGATTCGTAAGCCAAGTCAAACCACGCTCACCTAAAACTTTCCATACTTCTACAGGGATGTCATCCAGTCCAACACCTTTCCCAGGTCTCATAACCTTCAAAGCCTCCTCTACTTCTTTTCTTTGTATTCGCCTATAGCATGCACGATTCAAGTAACTTTCACTACTAGCTAGATCACCCAAAGTGATCTCTCTATTTCCTTCTCCAATGAAAAGTTTATGGAAGTACTGCTCCCATCTAGTCTCTATATCCTTCTGAGTAACAAGCACGTGACCTTCCTCGTCCTAATACATCTCACTTGAGAAAGGTCTTTGGTATTTCTTTCTCTTGCTTTGGCCAACCTGAATATATCCTTCTGGCCCTCCTTAGAGTTGAGATTTTTATACAAAACCTCATAAGCTTTTGACTTAGCTTCGCTTACAGCCTTCTTTGCTTCCTTCTTCGCTATTTTATAGTCTGTGACAGATTCCTCTGTTCTATCCTTTGACATAGCTTTAAAGCAAGCTCTTTTAATTTTTAGCTTCTCTTTCACCCTTTCACTCCACCACCAAGCCTCCTTTCGACCTGGAGCTCCTCCTTTTGACTCTCCTAGCATCTCTTTGGCTACCTTTCGGATACAAGATGATACTGCCTCCCACATCTCGCTTGCACTACCGCTACAATTCCAAGATAAGTCTTCTAAAACCTTCTCCCTGAAGCGTGATTGCTTCAGCGGAAGATTCCACCACCTAGTTCTAGTGATCTTAGGAGCCTTCCTTTTCTTTACCAACCCTTTTATTTGTAAATCCAAGACTAACAAGCGATGTTGGGTTGTCAAACTCTCTCCAGGGATTACTTTGCAATCTTTGCAACACAATCGATCTCTTCTCCTCAATGCAAAGTAATCTATCTGTGTTCTAGTTGAGCCACTCTTATTAGTAATTAAATGCTCCTCCCTCTTCTTGAAAAGAGTGTTTGCTATGAAAAGATCATATGCAGTTACAAAATCCAGAATGACTTTTCCCTCTTCGTTTCTATCCCCAAAACCATGTCCTCCATGCACACTTGCATACCCTGAAACATCTTTTCCCACATGTCCATTAAGATCTCCACCTATGCAAACCATCTCTCTTTGTGGGATTCCTTGTAAAATCTTATCCAGATCCTCCCAAAAAGCTTGTTTAGTCCTTTCATCTAAACCAATTTGCGGCGCATAAACTGAGATGATATTCAGAATTTCTTCTTCAAGCACCAACTTTAGCAAAATAATCCGATCCCCAAATCTTTGCACCTCAACCACACAATCCTTCAACTCTTTATGAACAACCACTCCAACACCGTTTCTGCCCTTATCTTTACCTGAATACCAAAGTTTAAAGCATGTCTTCTCGATCTCCCTTGCTTTCTCTCCAACCCATTTAGTCTCTTGTAGACATAATATATGAATCTTCCTTCTTTCCATTGTATCCACTATCTCCATCAATTTTCCAGTTAAAGTACCAATATTCCAACTACCAATCTGTAACTTCCTTTGTAATCTAATAATTAGGAAAATATAAAATTAGTTTTATTATTATTTATTTATTAAATTAAAAATCCAAAATCCCTAAAAATTCACACAACCATTATTCTAATAATTAGGAAAATATAAAATTAGTTTATTATTATTTATTTATTAAATTAAAAATCCAAAATCTATTTATCTATACATATTTATTAATATAATATTTATATTTCGAATAATATTTATTATTTATAAACAGTATTTATTCTATAAATTAGATAATTCAATTATCTAAATTTCTTGTTTTTATACCTATTTAATATAACACTATTTACTATTTAATATTTAATTTATAATCTAATTTACGCATCTGGCCTACTAGGTGCTGACACTTGTCAGCACCTGGTGCATCTTCTTCAAGAAGACAGTACTGCAGTTCTGTTCCAACCAGCCATGTTCAACTATTTCTCCCGCACGCATCCTAACCCATTCTGAAGATCTAAACCCTTGATTTGCTTCTCCTAACAACCTTCTTAATCGCCCACCATTAGATCTAGCATGGAGCTCACGAAATTCTCCTATATAAAACTTCAAAGTTTGCAAATTCAAACAAACTCACACATAACCAACTGAAACAACAGCTCCATTGGCTGAACCCCAATGTTCTTCGGCTCGCTCCGCTCGACCAGGAGGTGACAGCTCCAAGCTACGGTGCCCGTATGGAAGAAGGACCTTCAGGGAGGAGTTCCAAGGCGAAGCTCCACCTTGCATCGCCGCCACGCATGCGTCCAGCTCCGGCGAAGATCGGTCGTCGCAGTAGCTACCAGAGGTAATACACCTCTATTTTCCCATATCTACTCCTCCATCTTTATCAAATTTCTTCTCAATCCTCGTGCCGTGATTAGCATGGCTAATCATGTCATTAGTTAGCTTAACCATCCCTCTTAGACGCCCTACCTTCAATTCGTATCATTTCATTTAGAAATCATTCCAAATCGCGTTTTCTTTTTCGTTGTATATCACACAAATTTCATTAATACTGGAAACGCCATTTTTGAGCCTGCAAAAATATAACCAATTGGTCGATTTCTTGTAAATCGAGCATGAACACATCTTATTTGCAGGTTTATCATTGATTTGGAGCAACTTCGAGTCATCTGGAGCCTTTGATCTTCACGCAATTCATCGTCCAAGAAGCCATAACAAACTCCATCATCTCCAGGAGCAGAGGATCGCCAACTTCATCGACCTTTAGCCGCTGCTCTGAGCCATTGCCGCCTGACATCCACCGCGGGAGAGCTCGAGGGTTAGAGGAGCTAACCCTCTGGCCCCTGTCGGAGGCCCCAGTCCGTCGCCAACCGTCGCTGATAAATCGGAGAAGACGACTTGTCAACCATTCGCGAAGAATCTGAAGATCCTTAAGAATAGCCCTGAGCTATAGGCAGTTGACGCGTGGCATCAACGGACTGTCTGGATTGCATCGTACGTTATAATCTCAGCCGTTGAAAGTGAATCAGTAGAAGATTTACACAAAGAGTCCAAAAGATTTCCAGAATTTCCAGAAGCTCCAAAGTTTTCCAGATTTACATTTAGATCCCCATGTAGGGACCTAAATGTAAACTTTCTTGTTTTCTTTTCAAAACAGTCCCTGACCAAGGACCTTTTTGCACCATTTTTTATTTCTTTTTCTTGCAATTATACCCCTAACCTGTATGGGAGTTTTGGACCTATTTTTGACATATTTTTTCTTGGATTTTTTAGGTAGTTACGCAACTACCCCAACAAGGTTTCCAGTAATTTTTCGTGCATTTTTGTCATGTTTTTATCGTGTTTTTATTCTTCACAAATTGTCTCCGTTTTGATTTTTTTTTGTGTGATCTTCGAGCCCGTTGCTCGACCATTTCACCTACTATAATATCATCTATATTTCTTCTATATTTAACCTATTATATAGTAGGTAAATTGTGTGAAAAATACCACTTTGAAAAATAAATTAAAATTAAAAAAAGTATAAAATCAAATAAAAAATTCGATAAAAATTGTAGCTTTTTCCGTGATCACTTTAGGAAGAGATAAAATAATCACAAAGATATTTTCTCTTAAAATATTCAAAATACCCTATTCTGCCCACTTGTGTTCGATCCAGGAACACTTCCCTGGTTAAATAATTAGTGTAAGGTTTTTCTTAAAAAAATCGATCTTTATTTGATCGACTAGGATCCTTTTGCGATTTCTACACCGACAACCTTTTCTTTTAAAAAGCCGCAAACCGATTTCAGTCACATCAGTCGGTCAGATATCAGCCTTCAGAGAAGGATTGCCATCTCCTTCTCGGGATGGAGGTCATCTCTTCATAATCATTTTACAGTGCTTGATGAGTTCTCAATCTAACTCATTAGATATCATCCAAGCACAAGCCCCTATTATTCAATATTTGAATCAAAAGTTGTATTATCATTACCATGGTCATAATACATAACTTTAATTGTACTAAGGGACCTATTATGCAAATTAGGTATTATTCATTTCAGATCGGGAATGTTTTGCAATAATATTTCTTTCATAATGGCTCGTCGTGGGCTCACATGTCCAACAATCTCCCACTAGCCCAAAGAGCAATTAATTGGCCAATCTTTAAACCCACACTTATGTGCTAATCATAACCTTTTTAGAAAAATATCTTGGTAATCTAACTAATCATGCTATTCTCGGGAGACTACCCAAGTCCTTTTACGGTACTTGCATATCTCCTAGTAATAGTGCTCGCATCCAATGCGAATGTTGCATCTTATGCAACCAACACTCAATCCCGTTAAACCAGTTCTAATATCTTTTAAACTAAAACTCAATAATCATCATAACCAGTATGCAATTCCTATTATCCTTATCAAAACATCCTTATTCATGGAGATCTCTATTTCCTAAGATTATGGCCCAGCCTTAAGTGATATAAGGTATATGCAAGTAAGACCTTTTATATCACTATATGTAAGGTCTTATGTTCTGAAGATAAGACTTTGAGATTACTATCTCTAAAGTATTGTCCTCTTTGAAGATATTGTTATTACTAAATTTAAGTGTTTTATATCCATTGTAGGATTAATAACAATTTACTTCTCCCATAGCATGGCAAACATCTGACTTTTTTACACAACAAGCATACATTAGGATCCTTATAGCTGATGCACAGGGGCATGCAACTTTAGTATTCACATCATCAAACACTTTAAGGTGTTATCGATTTTGATAGGTCAGTACCATATCTTCATGGAAAGAAGCCTTCCTTGGATTTTCCAAAATGGAACATGCCCAAGAAGTACCACCAATGTAACAACCCCAATGCTCTCCTCTTTAATCAACTTCAAAACTAAGATATGAGAGGTGTCTTTGAGATCTTTCATCTCAAAATACAGAACAACAAAATCATAACACACTTATTATCATCCTTATATCATTCCAAATGGTTAGTATTTTATCTACTTTTAACAAGATGAACACAATGGTATTACATTCTATCTAGAATTATAGTCTTTATAATTTCATCAAATCTAATGTTCCAACTATAGGAAGCTTATTTGAGTCCATGTATATAGTTCCTTAGGTTTCACTCTTTGCATTCCTCAACCATAAATCTTTAGGTATACTTCATATGAATATCCTCGATGCAGTATTTATTGAGGAATTGTAATATTGACTTCGATTTTCCAGATGTCATAGTCAAGTTGTGTAGCTACAGTTAGAAATATTATGACGGGATTAAACATGGTCACTAGAAAGAAAGTCTCATTGCATGCTATGTCTTTCTTCTGTGTATAGCTCTTGGCAACGAGTCATGCTTGGAAGTTCTCTCTCTTCTCATAGATTCCCTCTTTTTCTTGAAGATCCATTTACCCCCAATGGGTTTGACCCCAATAGGTGGATTCTAAAGGGTTCATACACAACATAAGTGTGTGAAGTCTAGCGTCCATACACAACACAAGTGTATGAAGTTTACTTTAGACTTTATTGCTAACATCTATCTTTCCATGTCATGATATATAGAAGCTTCATCGTAAGAAGTTCTATCATTGTCAAATTTCTCTGAGACATGGAATCCATACCCTCTAGGTGGTTTTACCACACTCAAACCGATTTGAAGAGGTATGAGTGTTTCATCTTTAATTGTCTTTTAAGTTTTTATTCTAGGAACCTCATTATTTATTTAGGATTTAATGAGTCCTTTTACTTAATTCTTATCTTGATTCTCAAGAATGTCATCTTCTTAGAATCATATTTCTAGAGATGAAATCATTTAAGAATATAAAAGTCATAAAGTAGGTATCCAATACCATCCTTTATATTCCTAATGAAGTAGCACTCTCATGTACAAAATTCTAGCTTTTCTTACACCCTTGTTATAGCACAGAACAAACAACGCTTAAATCCTCCAGTGTTTGACATTAAGCTTGGCTTTGATCCATAGCTCACGACAAGTTTTCAGTTCATCTGCAAGGAATCTTGTTAAGGATATATATTACAGTGTCTGCTACATATATATCTGGAAACTAAGAGGTAATTATGCTAAGAGTCATCATTGATCAGATCATGTCAAACAAGGTCCAATTGCTTCTCCCTACAACTCCATCAAACTTATGGGTATTAGGAGAAGTAAGATAGAAACAATATTCCTTTCTCTATAAGGTATTCCTTGAATTCATCTAATAAGTGCTGGTTATCTAGGTTTGATCAAATTCATTTCATTTTCCTTCTAACTTTGGTTCTCAACCAAAATTATGAAATCTTTGAACATTTCAAAGGTTTTCTAATGGGTAAAGGACGAAATCAAATACCATGAATAATCACTAAAATATATCACAAATCATTAATGTACATTATGGTATAGGGTGTCAACATACATCAATATGTATGAGGTCCTGAATACCTTTATCATCTTACACCATTCCTAGAGAAGGGTGCATTAAACATTTTAACTTTGAATACAATATTCACAAGTGTGTAAGATTTGAAATTTCAGACAATCTAAAGTGCTTACTAGTCTATTGATCTTATCAATAGACATATGTCGAACGATTGATACAAGATTAATGTCAAATGATCTTCATCCTCCTATTGATCTTTTAGTGTATAAATTTTCAGTATTAGAAATGTTAGTGAACATTCATTAATAATCAAATTTAGTAGAATCCTCTATATGTTAGATTACTATATGAAATATATCCATCATAACTCTTTATGATAGGTTTATTTCAGAATGTATGTCCATTTCTAACTAGTTTAGAAATAAACAATGCATGTATTCTAAAATATAGGCCATAGAGACATTCTCTAAGATCGATAGCTCTCCCACTTAAAATATGCAGTCTTTCTATCCAATGGAGATTGTTGCAACAATTTCATCAACTCCCATGTAGATTGCATTTAAACCTTAAGATCAAAATTTCTACTCTTCTAAAACATATGCAACCAATTGCAATTATCTTTAGATGGAGATACAATTACTAGGCTTTATTATTATCTAATATGTAAGTCAATTTCAATGATGATATGAATATGTAGAATATCTCAATGCACTATCTGGGTCCTTCTCTAATGATCTTAGATAGTCTAGATAGTCAGACTATCAATACATCAGCTTGTTGTAGTATTGGCATTCATCCAACTCTTTGGACATCAAATGTATGGAAGTCACAGAAGTACAATCAACTCTTTGTATTTCCTTCTTACTTGGGTCAGACCCATGCTTCCACTATGCTTCCTTTATCTATAAACAACTACTGCTTAGGACAAAAGACATCTTATGTTTAAACTCAAAAGATTTCAATATAAGAACATTTAAACATTTATATATGCTTCATCTAATTCCTACAATATGAATATTAAAAAGATTCACAAAACACTTGAGTATAGATAGTAGAACATTGACATTAATCATATCTACATCCATCTAAACTCTTTAAGACTTTGGCCCAGGTAGGTAATGGATACAGAAAACCCTCTATTAATTTGTGATAACTAAATATGTGAATGTGAATGTGTTGTTCATTGTAGGTAGGTAATCCGAATCAGTCAAGAAATAACCACCGAATTTGTTAATTCAAATTTAAATGAAGTTATTTGATGTTTATTTAAAAAAGCAAGTCCCAGGGTCAAACTCAAGGAGGCAAAAGAACAACCTAGGTTAATGTCTATAAAATTTTACGCATGGTTTTCGAGGCATGATATTTTCGGTATTTTTATGCAACTTCTGAAATGCAAATGAAATGCGGGCCATATCTAATGAAAAATATCAATATGAATAAAATGATGTCAAAAAATTACAAAACATGACCATGGGGTTAATAATGATTAAATGCACTGTAACGTTTTTGGAATTTTCTGATGCAATATGAATATTTAATGAATTAAATGGTGTAAACAAAGTAAATCATAATAGTTAATTGTAATAGATATTAAACCTCTTTATTTTCAAGAAATAAAATTATCCAAGATAGATAAATAAATGAACTATCATAGAAAATCCTAAACCCTAAAAATATGGAGTTTAATACCTATTAAAAATTAAATATTCAAATCCACAAAATGATTTTGTAGATTAAATGATACATGCAAATGCAATTATTTTATGCACAATGTGAAATAAAATTAATTCTATTATACATGAATTTTCGGTAATTTGAGCAATGATTAATTTAATATGATTTTAACAGCATAAAATGGGTAAAATATGCAAGTTTCCACAAGATTAATAATTAGTAATTAACCACATAGCATAAGTATATAATAAGCATGCCACAATGTAGATAAATAGTTAAGAAACACAATGCAATTTTTAAATAATAAAATGATGCAAAAATGTTGTTCAAATAACAAAGGAAAGCTATGGGCCTATTTGCAAAGTTACAATAATTAAATAAAACAAAAAATCCAAAGAGAGGGGCCTTAATGTGACTACTCGAAGGTTTCTGCAAAATTTTAAGTGGGCACGTGTTTTGGATGCTTCTGCAAATTGATGTGATAAAGGGCGCTTCTTTGCAAAAGACCCCCCCATACACACATGTGTGGATCACGTGAGAGGGGATCTCAGGATTTGATCTCTGACAAAGGAGGGCAGCTGGCATGGAGAAGGCATAGGGTAGGTAAGGCTGAACATCCAGGTGGTGTTGCGTGCAGAGGCGGTCGCATGGTTCATCGTGGTTGGAGAGATGGAGGCAAAGCGACTACAACTTGGAAGCGAGCAAGGCAGCCAGTTCCTAGAGGGAGATTGGTGTTGAGGGCCTGGAGTAGAGGTGCGATGGAGCTCCAAATATTGAAGGCAGGGGCTCTAGTTGGTTGGAGGGGAGGCTTTGGAGCACTGATGCATCGGATCATAGTATGGTTGGCTCGAAGTGGTGGAGGATATGACGCCCTTACGTTAGTCGACGAGGCACGAAGAGCGATGGGTGACAAAGGGAGGAGTTGCTCTTGGAAATGTTGTGAAGCAGTGAGGCAAGTATGACTATGCAAGAGGCTCGGTGATCGATGAAGATGGAGGGTGATGGGGCTCAACAGCGTGAAAACCAGAGATAGGCATGCGCGCATTGGTGGCATGCTGCAGCGACCGCGAGAGGGTTGGATCTCTCTGGAAAAGGGAGAGGGTCGGGCTATCACCACCAACCTCCGCTTTTACTTGTGCAGTCTGCATATGGTTTCAAGTGGTGCGACGGTGAAGCTTTTATGGGGCTTTGGTGATGTATGATTTATAAGAGGAGATCGGTAGTGGAAATCCATGTTGAGGGAGGCAGCAATCGATCAAAATCGGAGGGAGGTGGTTGATTGATTGGATTGGTGATTAAGGGTCGAGACGGAGTCACCATATGATTAGGAAAGAGATCACGTAGTGGTGCGCGAGGCAGTATCCGCAAATGGAATGCGGCCAGAGATTGGAATCGTTAGGGGATGTCAAACGAAAAGTCAGGACATTAGAGAGATCATCAGGAGGATGACGACGCTTGTGGGTCATCCGACGGTCGAGATCGTATGGCCCACAAAATGCCACGCGACATTTCTTTTTTTATTTATTTTTTTTAATTTACTTTTTTAGTATAAATTTTCAATAAAATGAAATATAAATAAACCCATAACTGGGTGACATGTGGTGCCTCCAGGAGCTGCCACGTGTCACTCCTAAAAAATCAAAAAATAAAATTCAAAGATAAATAGAAAAGAAATAGGAAATGATATTGGATCGAAAAAAACTCTTCACAAATGTTGTTCGTCTCGATGATATCCACAACTTTTATGAATCGACCAAAACTAATATAGGTTAATTACACAATGTGATGTTTTTTATGATTCTCTATGTACATAGAATACCTTGATTTTTGGGTTTTGTATTTTTTTTCATTTTTTAATTAAGATAACAATCATGAAAAAATACGATAAAATCATATATATATTTAAACATTACTCTATTTTTTTGGGATTTTTATTAAATTAAGAAACAGAGAAATAAAATAAAGTATGATAAAAAGGACTTTTATACAGATTGTTAGTGAACACTCGAACTTGGTTAGTTTCTTTGATTTTTGTTTTATTTTAGGGTTTGGATTTTTTCTCAATTTAGTAAAACTTTTATCAAATAAATAAATGAAATGAAATAAAAAGAGTCAAATATGTACATAAAATAATAGGTTAAAATTGGGTTAAATACACAATGTACAAAACAGGCCCGAAACCCAACTTTCACATATGAGCTCTGATTCACTTGAACTTGATCTTGTTTTGATGGTCATTTCAATAATGAGTAGGATCAAATCAAACACTATAGGAGGATGATATCAACATTTTAGTCTGATCGGAAATTAAGGTTTGGGTTTCTGGTCCGCTTATTTATGTTGGTATTTTTTATTTTTTCATTTTTTCTTGTTAGTGATATGTACCCAATGGAGGTGGTTTCAGATGATTTGGAGTTAGCATGAATTAATTAAAAATCAGTGAGTTAGCTTATTTTACATGTCAATTGGGATGAGATTTTTGGCTTCTTATTTTATGCAATTATGAACGATAAAATGCAATTACTATTTAGAGTTTTTATCAGTTGTGCCCTTCTGAGGTACTGCAATTTCAGTTATGCCCCTTCCTTTTTTGGAATATGAGTTGTGCCCCCGACTTCTTGCCATTTTATAACTTGTTCCCCTAAGGTTAGTTGTTGTCCATTTCAAACGCACACAGACGTCAGCTTTGGGACATAATGGGAATGAAATTCAAAATAATTGTGTAAAGGTCATTTTTATTCATCCTCTTCTTACTTCTCCATCCTCTTCCTCCCCTTCTCTTCCTCCTACCCAGCCTCCTGCTCCTCCACAGTCTCTCTCCCCCACCTCAGGTGCTCCCTCGACCCCGAGCTCCTCCCCCACCTTCAAGCTACCTCCTCTGCACCGAGCTTCTCCTCTTCGCCAATACCGCCCCTGCACCTCCCCCTGCCCTCGCCCCCCTGCCACCCTCGCGCCTCCCCCTACCCTCACCTTCAGGTCCTCCCCTTTGCCCCAAGCTCCTCCCCCCACCCCGAGCTCCCCCGCCCCCGCACCTTCCTTGCCCTCACCTTCTTCCCCATCCCCTAGGTCCTCCCCTCTACCCTAAGCACCTCCCCTCACCCACTACCCTAAGCTTCTCCGCTCCATCTGCACACAGGTCCTCCTCCCCTATACCTCCACACCTCCTCCCCAGCCCTCCCATCCTCCCTAGACCATCGCCCCCTCCAGCCCTGAGCTCCGCCCCCTCCTCCCTAGTTGACCCCTGCATCTTTTTCCACCCCCTCCTCCTCCCGCACCCAACCACCTCCAGCCACTGCGCATCCTCCTCTACCCCTCCTCTTCCCCCTCCTCCACTGCCTTATCCCCAACTTCTCCCCTCCAGCCCCTCCACCGACCACCACCTCCTCCCAATCCCACCCTCACGCCCAATCTGTCGAGCGTAATGAATGATATATCCATGAAAATGCAAAAAAAAATAATGATTTTATGGATGTGTGAAGGTATAATTAAGAGAGAGCAATTATGAAGAGAAAGGAAGAAGAACAATTGGAGGAGGAAGAAGATGAAGAAGAAGTCTAGACAATTATACCCCCTCTTAACAGCACCATGGTTTTGAAAAAAACCATGGTTTAAGTCAACTCAATGATGTTTAAACTAACAGAGTGGCACAAGTGATAGAATGACAAGGAAGTCGGAGCACAACTGATATTCCCAAAAGTGGAGGGGCATAAGTGATATTGGAATATCTCGGAGGGGCACAACTGATAAAACCCCATTATTTATAAATGCATGGATGATAATTATGCAAGATAATCGATAAAATGCAGATGAATTTTGGAGAACTGAGATTAATTAATCTCTTTTAGAGTGATGAATCACATATGCATCAACCCCCTATACTAAAACCACACTACCCGAGCATCTAGAGAATTGAAATGAGGTGAAATGAGATTGGGTTCCATACCAGACATGAGCAAAAGGTGAAAATGGAGCTAGACCCAACCTTTGGATTATTAGTTTGGCAAAACTCTAGTGAGAATTAGGGTTTTAAATCAATGACCTCCAAGTTCTACCATCATTATCATAGTTTCATCTCATAAGTCATCTTAGATCAACCCTCATCCCAAAGCATACCCCATGAACATTGAATAACTATCTCATGTGTGTGAAAGGTTTTAGATCTTCCCATCAAGAATGTCGGACTACCATGTAAAACTCTCCTCCAATATCTCGTCCTCATGGAGTCAGGTATTTCCTTCTAAGGTCTGTCGTATTTTGTTCACAATTGAAAAGGGGGAGAAATTTTTATAAGAGGAAAAGAACAGGAGGGTGACCAGTGTAGTCACCTCTACTTGTAGTATCGGTCAGCTTAGCCAAGTCTCCACCATGAACTACAGGTTGTCTTGAAGCTTGGACCTTTTTGGTCAAATATTTATTTGATAGTAGGCTTCTTTTTGTTTGGATTTTTGGTAGCTCTATGTCTATCTTGTTGTGCCCCTACAGATATGATATCTTTCTTTCTGTATATGTTTTTGGGTCCTGGAAAAAATTGTGCATAGTTGTTCATCCCTTATCCAAGATTTATTTCAACACATACTCCAGTCTTTAGATGTCCATGCTACCAGAAAAGAGACTCACATTGTCTTCCAACACCCCGGTGAGTTGAGCTAAGAGCACAGTGTTAGAATACATATTAATTCCCAGTTCAAGAGTCGTACCCAGAATGAGGCGACTAGTTTAGACACTAAGAGACAAATTCTGCCCATTGTCATGGAGAACTCGAAGAATTAAGTTAAAGACCTGAATCTTCTAAAATCCAATTTCTTGGTGAAGTTCCTCTTAAAATTCGGTGGATTAAGGCCAAGTCCAGACCATTCTCAGTTTTCGCTCGTAACTCAGTTTAGAACATAAGGACTTTTCACCAATGCTAGTGCATGAAATATAGGATGAAGTGAAGATGCGTGAAATGAAAACAAAATTCTTTTTTATGAGAATTTTTTAAATGCAAGACCATTTTTAATAAAATTAATAAGAAGCCATTTTTCAAAACTTTTGTTACACATGTAATGTTTGTTGCACAAAACACAAAGTTAGATTTTTTAGTTTTTTTAGACTTTACAAGTTAGTTACCCATCCCATAATTAAGAATATAGACTTACACGAAAGTACGAGCTATTGGAAATATATATACAAAGTATATATACACACCCCAATACTTAGAGAGTGTTATGTCCTCGTAGCACAAGACGTGCAGAGAAGCCATAGCTCGGGCTAAGCATAAGAGAGTGAACAAGAAGGGCATCCCCTATAATTGCCATCCCCTATACTTAGACTGTGGACGGTCTATGTATAGAAGAAGGGTAAAAATAAGGCAGATAAGGGAGTGAGAATTAAATGAGGAGAGTACATACAATGGGCATCGTGTCCCCTTATACTTAGGCTCTAGTCGGCTAAGTATGTAAAAAGGGTGCAAATGGGGCGCTTGAGGGAAAAGACGATGGGGAGAGAGGTATATTAAAATGCCATCGGTCCCCTCCCCCTACTTAGGCATGGGCCTAAGTAGAGGATGAAGATGTACAAGGGAACTGATGGGGTCGGAAGGGAAGGGTGTCCATGATTGATGAGCAGCCCGAGCGGCACGGGTTAGGAAATAAAAACAAAGGGTAGTTGTGACCCGGATCACAAGGCCATGACTCAACAAGAAAAATTTAGAACCACTCGAATCAAACAATCAAGGCACGAAAATAATGCCAGCGGTCTCCGCTATTTAATTTAACCTAGTATAGCGACCAGGGTCGAACTCAAAGATCACGAGAAACCTTCGAAGTAGTCATGATCAGACAATGAAATGCAATTTTTATAATGATTTTAATTTTTTGCAAATTTTTATATATTTTTAAATAAAATAGTAAAAACAAACAACAAAGGAAGCTATGCACACAATTAAGATTTAAGAATTTTTATTTAAGGCAGAAATACTCAAAAATTGGGAATAAAAATATTTTTTTGTTTTTTTAAATATTCATATGTTCTTGGTAATTTTTTGTGCTTTTTTTCTAATTTATATGTGATTTTATAAAAATACAATAAATGCTAAAAAGGGAAACAGTGCACAACTAGGACAAAACTACAAATAAAAAATACTTGAAGTGTCCTAAATGTCCTGATTATGAATTTTATGAGAAAATAGATAAAAAGAGGAACAAACAGAAACTGAAATTGTATTTTTTTGAATTTTCTAGAAATTTTTATGATTTTTATAAGTTTTTAGAGTTTTTAGATTTTAGGGGTTTTATGATGATTTTTGCAACAAAAATGGTACTGGAATTAAAGCACACATGAACAAACAGAAATTATTTTTTTTGGAATTTTTAGCATACTTTTTATAATTGTTTTTTATTTTATAAAAAGACAGAACAATTTTTATGTGTTTTTATTTTTAGAAAATAAAAGATCCAACAAAATTAATCTCAAAATCACGATAAATAATATGTGTCAACAGGAGCTAACTGTCTTATTTATATAACTTTTGGGCTTAATTTGGTAATTATTTGATTAAAAACACAACACATAGTTTGCAGGGACCTAATTGCAATTACTAGACAGTTCACATGCCAATTAACACATATAAAAAGATCAGGGTGAATAATGTAAAATATACAGAGAATAAACACACATGCGTAATACACCATGCATAGGGGTATACTTGTAAATATCAGAAAGTTCTACTCAAAGTATAACATGTATATATTCTAGGTCAGAACAAGCAAATACACCAAATTGGCACATGAGACAGCACGTGAGATAACTCAAACAGGACTAAAACACAAATACTAGAAATATCAAGGGTCTACATGTAAAATAACCAAATTATTTAAAAAAATTATTTAAACTACAACAAATATTTACAGGACTAAATAATAAAAAGTAAAATAGATAGGGCCTTAGTGAAATTTACCCTTTATTAAACGTGATCTGATGGTCGATGATGTCCCACTTATGATCGAACAGCTAGGTACATGGACAACACATCGGAGATGGGGGCGCGGATGAGATCCTCTGATGGATCTGACGGTGGAAGGCCTCCTGTAGAGGAACGGCTTGGATTAGAACTGGGGCGGCGTTCGATCAGATGGTGTAAGAGGTGTCTGGAAGATCAAGGAAGAACTCACTGGAGGAGAGTTTTAATCGGTTCTAGCGTACATAACTGACGCCCTCTCGAGCTGCTGAACTATGGAAGAGATCGGCGGTGAAGCTCCGTCGTTACTAGATGGCTCAGAAGGGCCCAAGACCACGAGGATGGTCCTAGGGGCGCTTGGATGACTTGGAGATTTCCTGTGTTGTCCTGGACCTCCAGATGAGGTCTACTGGCACTTCAACCCAGAGGGAGAAGTGGTCTTGCTCGGAGGATGGGCACGGGTTAGAGTGCCACAAGTAACCGAAGGCAGAAGGTGGGGGTAAACGAGAAGGTCTTCAGCGAGTAGAGGATTTGACCTGTATCGGTCTCCAGCCTAATTGTTGAAGCCTCGTGGTGGGTTGCGGAGAAGATGTAGAAATGATAAGGAGTCGGAGTGAGGCATACGAAGGGTCAGAATACGGTGGAAATGCGAAGAACAAGGGATGACCAGTATTACTTTGTTCAACGAAGAAATGATGGATTCAATGGAAAAAGGAAGCGTAAGGGGGTACCTGAGATGGAAGATGTGCACCTGGGGTTGCAGCCGAACGTCCACAAGGGTCTTGACCTCAATGGTCGACGCAACCAGAGGATTGGCTCCTCATGGTGGAGCTAAGGTTTGATCCTCCCTGGACCTAGAGCTCCACCTCTCGCTTGCCGTCACTCTGGGAAAGGCGGTGTGGTGCACAAGGATGATGGTGCAGCCAAAAGTTGGACGGAAAGGAGGGGGTGGTGCAAGTTATAAAGGAACGAGGGTCCGACAGGAAGGAGGAGGCGCATGCGAACCGAGGCGCGAATCGAGGAGGAGAATGTCAGGCGAAGGTTAGGGATCCGAGGCTCGTATTCGGAGCCAGGAATCGGAGAGAAAGGTGGTTGGATCGAGCAACTAAAATAGGGAGAAATACAGGTGAAACTCGATCTGGCGAAAAAGGGCACCCGAGGGGACCAATTGATTGTAGTCAACAATCCGAGATGGCCCAATCAAAGGGGGGCTGGAATACAGACAAAACACACTATAGGACAAAACAGATGAGAAAAATAAAGATAATTATATTAAAAATAATAAATGAATTTAAATAAAAAAATGAATAAAATAAAAAATGTTTAATATTTTTTAAAAAAAATTCTGTGATTTTTAATTATTTTTTTATGAAAAATATACTATGGTATATACAATATATTGTATTATATACATCTATTAGTTACCTATGTATTATTTAAAATTATTTTTATTTTGTTATTTCTGCAAAAATACTCTAATTTTATATTTTATTCGGTTTCAACATAATTTTAGGAGTATAAAATAATTTATATTCTATTTGGGAAAAAGGACCCTACACCGACGGGTGCAGGAAATTCTCTACGCCCAGCCTAATTTTTCATTGTTTTTTGATTTTTTAAAAATGAAACCTTGGGGAATTTTGATCACCATGTATCACCCATGTTGTCATTTTAAATTCAACTTAATTCGATACTTCTATCATCTTTATCCAGACTACCAAATTTTAACGATCTCAAAATTGCTGAAATCGACCCATTTTAGATGAACATGTTAGGAATGTTTATTTTATATGAAATTTGAAACACTTATTCCCCTCAACATATTAAGTAAATCCCCCCAACTTTTAATTCAAAAAAAGTAAAAAAAATAATGCGAAAATGGGGTGGGTGCAGGGAGTTTCCTACACCACTGGGTGCAGGCTTCTTGCCCTCATTCTATTTTTATGAATTATTTACAGGTATAGAATAAATCGTGATTGTGATATATACACATGTGTACTTGTATAAGTGAGGAGGATTGCATATTTATTTTTATTTAATTTTTCTGATTTTTATTTATTTTTAGAAAAATATACAAGGAGGTAAAAATAATGATTTAGTTTTATTTTGACAAAAATAAATATTTATATACATAGGTACTATGTACAATACAAAGTAGGCCCTATCTCTCTCTCCTTATTTTATTTGGCGATCAGGTCAAGGCTTGACCTTCTCTTGGGGTTCGGTCACTCTATATTTATTCTAAAACCTCCTTCCTTTTCCTTTCCTTTATTCTTTTATTTTTGCACAAAAACATGATAATTATGCAGTATTAACAAATGCATGCTGAACGCTATGTATTGTATTTACGAGTATTTACATGTTGTGCCAAGATAAATAGCTAAAATAAAAGAATAAAAAGTGAGAATTAGGGATTCATCACCCCCTATACTCTACCTTTGTTAGTCCCTTAGCAATCACTTATTTGAAAAAAGAAGTGAAAAAGAAAAGAAAAGAAAAAGAATGAGAATCAATGTTGATTATTAAACTTATCTCATTAAATTGAAGTATTCTGCTCAGTCAGACCTTTGGATTATTAGTTTGTCGGAACCTTATTGGGATTTAGGTTTAAGCACAACAACCTCTAAGGTTCACCATTCTATGGCCAAGACTCCTCAATAATCCAGATCAGACCAAGTCTACATACGCAATCTCTAATGACCATGTATCTTTCCTTGTACTTTGTAAGTGATATGTATCTCCCCACCTCAGAAATGACAAAGAAACAACCTCCCTCAACAAGGTAACTCTAATTCCTAAATCCAGCATCTCTTTCCTCGAGGAGCGGGGTATTCTCTTCTAAGTTGAAGTTCAACCAGCTCAAGAAGAGGGGGAAAGAAGAGAATGGACCGTGTCCAGTGTAGCCACGTATCCTTGGGAGCCAAACCAGTACATCTAAGTCTCCCTCTACAAGCTTCATGAGATGAGAAGGTGTAATAACATAAGCTTTGCTTTATTCATCTATATACACTATGATAGGCATTTTATTTTCAATCAGGCTTGTCCACTTTTTTGGAGTTTTCTTGATTTTTGCACATTTTTTCTGTGCATATGTTCAACATATCTACATGGTGCATCATATACATAAGGACTTTTTCTTTTTGAGCCAGTAGACTATCCCTCTTTTGAAGCATTATTGCAACCCACAACTCCTGTCTTTAGACCTCAACACTGCTAGACCAAGTTGAGGTGCACATCCCTCCCTAAAGGAAGATGAGAGGTTTCGCCTAGAAGTACTACCCTCATATGCTACTCCAAGCCAAAGAAAATTCACTCCTCATCACCTCATCCGTGGAGAGCTATGTGTCAGGTGCTGGTTTAAGTAAAGCTTGTGTCTGTGGAGAGTCATGTGTGCGTTTTAAGTGTTCAACTTAGGCTCATCAAGATGACATGTGAACATAGCCTAGTGGACTCAAAGAATTAAGTCACTAATGGACCTGAAAAGTCTAACCCCAAATCCTATAAGGTTCCTCTGAGAATTAGGTGGATTAAGGTCTTAACCAAGCCTCCATTTTTTAATTTAATTCCAGACTAGTTTAAATGTCAATTATGATTCAGAAGAATATACAAAACTATATACGAAAAATCTTTTAATGCAATTTTCACAATATGCAAATTTTTAAAAATGTACAAAATTTTTGAAAATGTTTGAATGCATACATGCATGAATGCAGGAGTTTTGCAAACTATTTACAAACATTTACGTACAGGTTTTTGCAGATTTTTATTTTTCAAACAATTTCAAAAAAATTATACTATATACAAAATTTTGATACAAAAATATTTACAAAGTTTTACAATCAAAGCATTTTTACAAGCATTTGTATATAAATATTTTTTACAAATAGCTATTTACAAACATGTATCTGCAAGAAAGAATTTTATGTACAGGAAAAAATTTAAATTGTTGTGATTTTTAACTTCCATTTTATTTATTAACACAGTCACACAAAGTACGAGTTATGGCTATATATATGCAATATATACGACACCCCCCTTTACTTAGCTCGAACGATGTCCTTGGAGTGATCAAAGAGCGATGAAGAAGACATAACTTGTGCTTAGTATAAGGAAGTGAAATGAAAGGCTATACAACAACGACGAATGAAAGAATAAAATCAATAGAAGTCGGTGATTTCCCTATATTTAGGATAAAGTTATCCTAAGTATAAGAATTTGTACACAAGGAAAAATCAAGGGATAGAATATACAGGGTATACCTCCCCTATACTTAGGGTAAAATATCCAGAACTATAGGCAGCAAAATAAAGGTAAAAAGAAGCAAAAGAATAAACAAAAGTCCGACACCCCCTATACTTAAGGTAAAGTATACACTAAGTATAACATAATCATAAGATGCATATGGGGTGTTAGACAATGAATGTATGATATGGACATATGGATCTATACAAGGGCAGAAGAAAGTGATAATCAGGCATGAGATGCAAATGATGTGAGTCAGATACCACATCTCATGTAAAATGAATAGGGGCGATGTCAAAGTTCAGCAGATCATGGTCTAGATATGTCTTCAGACACTGACCGCTAACTCGAAAGGTGGACTCAGATGACATCTCAGATATATCAATACTACCATTGTCATGCACCTTTCAGACCAAGTATGGTCTATTCCACTTGCTCTGCAACTTCCTTAAAAATATTCTTAGTCTGGCATCAAATAACCATACTCTCTGGTTCGACTCAAACTGCTTATGTCTGATATGAGAATCACGCCATATCTTCAATCACTCCTTGTACTATAGGCTACTTGAAAAGGCTGTATCTCTAACCTCCTCCACAGATGCCAATTCCGCCTTCCTCTAATCTCATATACTCTTTGGATCCAATAATATCTCAACGACAACCCAAAGTGACTTATGCTTTATCTCCACAGGTAGATGGCACGGCTTTCCATAAACGAGACGAAAGGGAGATGTACCCAAAGAAGTCTTGAAGGACATCCGATATGCCCACAAGACTGAGTTTAAAAGCTGTTACCAATCTTTCTGGTCTGGACGGACCACCTTATGTAGTATTGTCTTGATCTCCCTATTTGATACTTCTGCAAGACCATTGGTCTGAGGATGATATGGAGTGTCAACTCGATGGTCTATGCTAAACTCTTTAGTAAGGGCCTTTACCTTATTGTTGATAAAGTGAGACCCCCACCAGAAATGAAAACTCTAGGCACCCGAATCATGAAATGATATTCTTCCTCAACAATAGGCAAACAGTCTTAGCATCTGCGGTTTGGGCGGGAATGGCCTCAACCAAACGACTCACATAATCAACAGCCAACAGAATGTACTCGAATCCCTGACTCTTAGAGAATGGACCCATGAAATCGATGCCCCATGCATCAAAAACCTCACATAAGTGAATGGGATGCAACAACATCATATCACGTTGTCCACGAGTGCCCATCATTTGACAATTAGAACACCTCTTCACGAATTCATCAGAATCCTTGAAGAGGTTAGGCCATCATAGGTCGGATTGGAGCACTTTTTGTGATGTTCTCCTCTGAGAATGATGTCCTCCTGCCTTGAGCTTATGGCAGTAAGTGAGGACATTGTGGTGCTTCTCCACTCAACTATGCTTCACGAAAATCCTCCTCTTTCCCGAAAGAAAGCTAGGTTTCATACTAGATATTTTCTTTTGGGGGATTCATAGCGAAAATTCCTGGTCTACTACTCTTTGGAAATTGGGAATGGGCTAACTTCCAAAGTAGATAAGGAATGCACCGACGCCAGATGTTATCCCCTCCTTCATGATAAAGGATGGGATCCTCCCAATGGTACGACTTGTCCTTTGCAAGGAAGGTCTCAAGCTGCTATTTGAGACAACCTTGTGGGACTTTCTTGGCAACAAGATAGTTCACAATGTTGGCGTACCATGGGACCGAGGTGATAGCAAGGATCGCCTCATCTGAGAAGGTCTCAGTGATAGGCTCAATCTGCTCAGATTCCTCAAGATGTTCCAACCGGGAGAGATGATCCGCTGCCACATTATTGACTCCAGGTTTATCCTTAATCTCATATCAAACTTTTGGAGCAGAAGGATCCATCTAGTCAATCTAGCTTTGGCATCCTTCTTTGCCATGAGGTACCTGATGGTGGTATGATCAGTGTAAATAGTCACTTTGGATCCAATAATATATGATCTAAATTTATCCAAGGCAAATACTTATGGCTAGCATCTTCTTCTCTGTGATTGTATATATCCATTGAGCGGCATCCAATGTACGTCTAGTATAGTGAATGGCAAATGGTAATCCATCTCTCCTTTATCCTAGCACAACTCCTATGGAAAAGTCATAAGCATCCATCATGATCTTGAATGGGAGAGACCAATTAGGCGATTGAAGGATAGGAGCCTCAACAACTAGACGTTGAGAGTCTCAAAAGACGCAAGACATTTATCATCTGCAGTGAACTCGGTGTCTTTCATCAACAGATTAGTTAGCAGTCTGGCAATCCTACTGAAGTCCTGAATAAACATTAATAGAAACCGACATGCCCCTGAAAAGACCGCAACTACTGCAAGTGGGACGGTTGATTGAGTTTCCTAATGATATCTACCTTGGCCAGATCAACCTCCATGCCCCTATTGGAGATGATATGACCAAGCATCGTCCCTCGAGTCACCATGAAGTGGCTCTTCTCTCAAGATAAAACATGATACACCTTAATGCAACGCTGAAGCACTCAGTCTAGTTAGTCAAGACAAGCATCAAACCCGTCACCATAGACTGAGAAATCATCCATGAAGACCACTAAGCAATCACACACCATGTCCGAGAAGATGGACAACATCCACCTTTGGAATGTCGTCGGGGCGTTACATAGACCAAAGGGCATCCGTATGAAAGCATAAGTCCCAAATGGACAGGTGAATGTCATTTTGTGCTGGTCTTCGGGCATTAGGGTCACCTAATTATAGCCAGAGTACCCATCAAGGAAGCAGTAATGACTCTTCCCAACTATCCTCTCTATAATCTGATCAATAAAAGGCAACGGAAAATGATCCTTCTTGGTGGCCAGATTCAATCGTCTGTAGTATACATAGACTCTCCAAGAATTGGGCACCCGGGTAGCGATCTCCTCTCCAGACTCACTCACAACTGTAGTGATGCCCGTCTTCTTGGGCACCACATGCAATGGACTAACCCACTTTGAGTCGGAGATGGGGTAGATAAAATCAATACTCTACCATTTTGATATCTCTTTCATGACCACTTCTCGAAGGTACAGGTTCAACCATCGCTGGAACTCACGCGATGGCTTAGCATTCTCTTCGAGATAGATATGGTGAGAGCACAAGAAGGCCAGACTTCTCCCTTGGAGATTAGCTACACTCCATCCTATCACCTTGCGGTTCCTTTCAAGAACCTCCATCAAATGAGATTCTTGCTCTCCAGTCAAATTTGCTGAGATAATGACTGGGTACATCTCATGCTCACCCGTAAGGAATCTATACTTCAACGACTGCAGTAAAGGCTTCAATTCTGGGCAATTGGGAGCTGGAAAATCTGGCTTCTGAAATGTCTGAGTGAATGCAACCAGATCTGAATGTGAGAACTCTCATTGATCAATAATGTCTGTTGAAGATGGCCCTACTGGTGTGTTTGTACTCGGCGCTAGCTAGGTCTCCACTGTAACTGTTAGCTCTGTGGGAATCAGACAAGGCAAATAGTCATCAAAATCATCCTAGTCTATATCTTAATCCGAGGGATCTGAATGAGAATCAAAAGAAACATAATCTGCTTCGCTCTCCATGGCGAGATCATCAGCCTCGACTGTGTCCTCGGCCAAGAGTCTACTCTCCAAACTCTCATCTGCTGGAAGTTGTAACTCTGTACTATTTGAACGTGAGACAAGGGCCCGTGAAACGAGGTCAGACCAAACGACTTCATCATGCAACACAGATGGACTCGCAATAAATAAAGAAACCTTTCCTTTATTAATTTTTCTTATTTTTTCCAAACTGTCCTGAGATACAAGTACTAGAGGAAACACAACTGGAATAGAAACGGTGGCATCTGCACCACCCACTGCATCAGTTTTCATGGCATCAACACCATGCTCTGGCTCAGCACTTGGAAGAATAGTGGCATTAGTACAACCAACTGCATCTAGAGAAATGATGGCCTCATTACCATCGAGTGGATCATTATCCTTTGTGGCTTCAGCACCACCATCATCAACATCATCTGTGGCATCAACACCACTATCCTCCTCGTCTGGCACTCTTGGATCATCATGTGGTAGTCACTCAGATGAGGCGCCGTCGGCTAGCATCCTACTGCTCCTAAGTGACACAAAATCAACATCAAATGTGTATGAATAAATAACACCAAATAACTCACTAGGAGTGGTGGTCTCTGTGAATTGTACCTTCTCGGACTTCCTCTTGAGGTTGTTCGGATTGCACTCGATCTGAGCAGGTATGGAGGCCTTGCCCTTAATGATCTCCCTCATCTCCTGCCTGAACTCGTCCATCTCCCGCCTGAAAGATGCCTGCTGTTATGAGAGTAGGTGGGCTAGATCATGCAGGGTTGGGTTCTCATAGGCTGGCCCATGAGAATCAGAAGGGTCGCCTCACTTTAACTGAGGTTGGCTCTGGTTTTGGTGATGGGGAGGTTGAGCGAACTACTGAGGATGTTGATGATGCCTCCACTGTTGTCCATGATTGCAGGGATGAGGAACCAACTGGTAATACTTTGGTTGGGAGTAATGGGGCTGCTGCTGTTGGCTGAACTGTCTAACCTGAGTTGGAGGCTACTGCTGGGATGAGGTACCTCCGATAGACCACCTGAATCTAGGATAATCTCAGCGGATCCCGAGCTGCTGCCGATCATATACCAAATTTTGTTAACTTCCATCAATGGCTCTTGCTTGTAAGGGAACGGGGGAAGAACTGTCAGGGGTTGATCCTGCTGATAGACCACTGTCTGAGTGTCCTGAGATGATGGTGGCTGAGAGTAATGGTGCTGCAACGGCAGAACAGCTCTACCTTAATCTGGTGGACCTAGCAGTGCTAGGTAGGTAGCTGGGAAGAGCTGTTGCTGCTACGATCAGCCTGTGACCTGAGACGGGTTGAGAAGCCATCTGTGCCTCTTGGAGACACAAGATCTGGGTCCTCATATCACTAAGGGTCTGTGCCAACTGATCGATATGTGTCATGCCCTAGCACTGCTTCTTCTCAATAATCTCTATGCGGTCCAACTTCTCTCTAATGATGCCTATGTCAACTACTATGTGATTCATCACTTTAAAAGTTGAAAATAGAGCTTTGTTCCCGAGTAATTAGCTGCATATTTTCACTTACATTGCATATATTAGCATTCATGCATGCATAAATAATATCTACATTTTAGCATTCATATTTGCATCATATTTGAATTAAATAAGGAGCCAAATTCACTTGTAAAAAATTCATCTGTATATTCACCATATTTCACCTATCTGTATATATTTTATACTAACTCCAAATCCAATAAAATCAACTCTATAGTGTATATATTATTAACACCAATAAATGAAAAATATCAAAAAAATACTAACTTGTAAAATTGTCCAATAAAACCCAAATACAAGTTTGAAACTGGGAGCCTTAAAATGCACATATCTCTCTCATACAGTCTTCGATTTAGTTTTACTCACTTTTAAAATAATATACATTCAAAGACCTTCAAAACAAGACTAATTTCATGAAAATCGGAGTTCATATGTGAAACTTGGGTTTTGGACCCCAATTGTATATTGTACAAATTGACCAAAATGCCCTTGTATTTTATCCTTTTTATTTCTTAATTATTAAAAATCCAAAAAAAATAAATTAAGTTTTAAATATTCCGTTCATATTCTCTCTATTTTTATTTTGATTTTTCTCTTTTTCAAAATGACAAAAAAATTACAAAAGATAAAAATGCGGTATTTTATACCTATAAGATACCACTGAAAAATACACTTTGTACATATGACTTCTTTTGATTTTTTATCCTTCACAAAAGTTGTAGATCCCGTCAAGGCGAGCAACTTTCATGTTGATTACTTTTTTGTTTAACCCCTTTTGTTATTTCCTTTTTATTTTCTTTACATTTAATTTTTTGATTTTTCTAGGTGCGACACGAGGCAGCTCCTGGAGCCGTCACATGTCACCCCATTTTTTATTATTTTCAGATTTTACTTTATGTTAATACTATTATTATTTATTTTAATTATTTATTTATTTACATTTATTTATTTATTTAATATTTTATTCTACTTTTATTTTCTCTTTATTTAGTAGCCTACTTATATTACTTTATTTATTTTTTTATTTCTTCTTCTTTACTTGTCTTCCACACCAAGCTATCAACTCCCCACTACTCCACTTTCTCCACATCGTTTCCAACTTCCTCCTCCTCTTTTTATTCCCATCTCCTCCTCCATTTTTCATCATCCGCCATTTCCTAAACAAGAGAGGAGAGAACTCCTGCGTTGTTGAAGCTCTAAGGTGACAGCTCTACCTTTGATGTTGAGTGATGACGAGTCTCTAGTCTTATTCGACCATTGGCGAGATCCACGAAGCTCCGATTCGCATTGCAGCTCCTTCCAGGTTGCTGCCCAACTTCGCGGCGCATTCGCCACATCGCTCGAGGTGATGATCGAAGTTGCAACATAGCTCCTCCAAGAATCCGATCATCTAATACAGGTAAGTATCCTTCTCCTTTTTCTTCGTACTTTATTTATCTAACAATTTTTTTTCTTGTTGACTCATTTTTCATCATATCAACCACACCACCACCATCATCACAACATTATCACCTCTTCATTCATATATTTTTGTTTCTCGTTAAAAAAAATTAAAAAAATATAAAATCAAAATACAAAAATCAAGCCGCTCATCCTCCGCCGGCATGCTCCAGAGTGCCAGCCCATCGCCACCAGCGGCCATCCTCCAACTGTGCATGACCGGTCCCTGCCACCGTGCACAACCTTCGCTTGCGCATACGCGCTGACCTCTAGGGTGGCACCATGTTGCGACACCCACACATTCCTCATCCATGCGCATGCCCCGCCAGCGTGCAGACCCAGCCACCTGTGGTAGCTGAGCACCTTCTAACAGTGCGCCCGCCTCGATCGATACGACAGATCTGCCTTGGCCACGTGACACCGCCTCTATAGCTCTGCCAGCGAGCTCGCACCTCCTCCAAGTCCACCCCCACGCGGCGCCTCCAGATCCTTCGCCACCAACCCCTTGTCAATAGTATTTACGAACTAATTGTTGATGTGAATTGGATTCGCATTAGATAGATAATTGAAAATACATTTTACATATTATTTTGGTTATATGAATATGATTCATATTTTTTCAATAGCATGATTGGAATATTCACAAATACATTTGGAACTAATTTTGTGAATATATTTGCAATAAAAGTTGTTACAAATATATTGAGGATTGTGTGATATATAAAATGTCACATAAATTAAAAGGATGAGCCACCTTCCATATATGATGGGTGGACGAACACCCTTTACTTGATCAAGAGTGGTCATACCCCTATATTTAAGTAAGTGGACTCATTCTTCATCCTCTTATCCAAATTGATTTATATAAATTAAATTATGTTGATGATAATTCAATGTATATTTCGTTAAATGTAAAATAATTATTGTTTATTTTTATACAACAATATCATTTCCATTGAATAGAAACACAAATCAATCAGAACCATAGATTTTGTGTTTCACATGAATTGTGATCCATGGACTTCCAAAATACTAAAAAAGAATAGGAAACCCTTTCTCTTCTTTTACAACATTTGAATCACATCTCTCTCTCATTCTCATTCTACACACCACATCTCTCTCTCTCTAAGTGTCTGTCCACTTTGTGCCATAGAGAGAATCACCGTCATCACCTCGTTGTTGTGCCGCTGCTTTGACCGTTTGTGGATCTTTGTCCCCTTCGATGTGCCTCTCTCATGAAAAAGACATCAGATCTCTTGTGACGATATAAGGAGAATTACCACTTGGATAATCATATTGGATTGCGAGAAGTTCACCTCTCATCAAAGCGCTTGCAACCATCTCCTCTGTCGGGTAGGACTTGAGACAGGAGGTATGTTCGTTTAGAGACTTCCATCGCAACTACTCTTCAAGTGGTACTCCTAATACCCCTTTGTAGTTTATATGAAATTATTTGATAAGTGTTCTTGGATCATGTGGTTTCATTGGATTTTTTTTAATTTTTTTGCCCCAAGCAACTAGTACGACTTGTCACTCTCGATCGTACATGATGCGATCACCACGGTTCCCTGATGCGCTTAAGGTTTTCTCCATAACCTTCAAGTGGTATAAGAGCCTTGTTTGGGGTCTTGGATATGATTTGAAACCATAAGTGATCAAGGTTCATGTTTCGAACTCGCGAGACTCATTGTTTTTGCATTGGATGCAAGATTTGAATTGGTATTTTTCACTAAAATAAAACCTACTGTTTGTGCACTATTTGGATGTGTTTTTTGGTTATTTAAATGTATCTATTATGTCAAAATATGTCCCAAAAACAGTAACCTATAATTGGTACCAAAATTTTATGAAATTGATTCGAAGAGTTCCCACTATGAAAATTGTTATTGTATGTATTAACATATTTGTAAGAATATTAATTTTACTTAGCCTTTTCATTCATGAAACATGAATTAATTATTTGTATTAAGTAAAGAATCAAACCAATAAACCATTCGAATTTATTTTGTATGATTCCGACTCTGTTTACCCTAGATATTCCATATTGAGTGGAATTGGATCGGAAGATGATTAGATCAGCAAACCTCTTTACTTAATGTGTTTATAATTCAATGGAAATCAAAGAAATTATGAATTTGTCTTCATTAAATGTGATGCTTAATAATTATGAAAATAAATGATTCATCATCATAGACCATTGAATGTATGTTTCATGAAAACCCTTGTTTATCCTACAATAGTTGTAGGACAATCTCTACATGCAAAATATTGTTACTTGAACAGGATTGGGGATTTGTTTAGAAAATCTCTTTATAATATTAATAAAAATGGTTTTGATAATATTATATGATATAACTTCAGTTGAAAGATCGATTATCATCTCAAATACAAATGATAAAATCACGTTATCCTGACCTAGGGCATATTTGGTGTCTAGTCAAAAATCGTTGGGTAGCAGGTTAGTCCATGAGCAGTCTGTCCCACATCCTATTCGTACTGGCCATGACAGTGGGTAAGTAAAGGTTAATGCTTTATGCGATCATGATGTATTTTTCTAATTATTAAAATTTGAATAATGCATTTTTTTAGATTATACCACCCTCTAAGTTATAGTTAAGATTGTTTGTTGGTTGATAAATTGGATTGATAGTTTTTTTAATGTGATTGAATTAATTATATCCAATTAAAACACTCTATTATGAAGTTTTGTGCAAAAATCATGATTCTAAGGAGGGTCGGGAGGATATATTCAGGATGGCTAAAGATTGAGAAAGAAAGACCAAAGATCTATCTCAAGTGAGGTGCATTAAGTATGACGAAGGTCACGTTCTTGTTACTAGGAAGGATATAGAGACTAGATTGAAGCAACAATTCCATAAGCTTTTCATTAGGGAAGGAAATAGAGAGATCACTTTGGGAAATCTATCTAGTAGTTAAAGTTACTTGAATCATATAAGTTATAGACGAATACAAAGGAAGGAAGTAGAGGAGGCTTTGAAGGTTATGAGACATGGGAAAGGTGTAGGACTTGATGGCATTCCTGTAGAAACTTGGAGAGTTTTAGATGTGCGTGCTTGTACTTGGCTTATAAATTTATTCAATGTTATTTGGAGAAGCAAGAAAATACCTGAAGAATGGAGGAGAAGCATCATTGTGCAACTTTATAAGAACAAAGAAGCCATTCAAAATTGTTCAAATTACAGAGGTATCTGGTTGATGAGTCACACTATGAAAATTAGGGAATGTGTGATCGAAAGAAGGTTGAGGTAAGTTTCCAAAGTAAAACAAAACCAATTCAGATTCATGTCAGGTCACTCAACTATTGATGCCATCCACTTGCTGAGAAAAACAATGGAGATTTACAGAGCTAAAAGGATGAACTTCCATATGATTATAATTGATTTATAGAAGGCTTATGATTATGTCCCACAAGAGATATTGTGGAGAGTTTTGGAGAAGAGACATGTACCTATCCTACACATTAACCGCATAAAAGATATGTATGATAGGGCTTCATCTTGTGTAAGAATACAGTCTGGGAAGACTGACTATTTTGGCTTCAAGACTGGTCTGCATCAAGGTCCAACTTTGAGTCCATTCTTTTATTCTTTGATTATGGATGAGTTGAAAAGTCACATTCAGGATGATATAGCTTGGTGTATGTTATTCGTTGATGAAATAGTGTTGATTGATGAGAATAGAGATGGAGTATATGAGAAGCTTGAGGTCTGGAGACATTCTTTGCAGTCTAAAGGTTTTCATATAAGTTGGGCTAAGACTGAATATATGGAATGTACTTTTGATGGAATCAATGCTGAAGGAATCATTGTTAAAATTGGTGATAATAACATTTGGAAGAGAGATTCTTTTAGATATTGGGACCTCTTTTTGCAACATGTTGGAGAAATTGATGGAGATGTTACAAATAGAATAAACATAGGTTGGATAAAGTGGAGAGGGGCCTCTATCTTTCTCTATGATAAGAAAATTCCTTTGAAAATCAAAGGAAAGTTTTACAAAGCAGCTCTGAGACCTGCTATGCTCTATGGATCTGAATGTTGGCATGTGAACCATAGACATGTGCAGAGAATGGCAGTAGCAGAAATTAAAATGATTAGGTCGATGTGTTGACATGCACGTAACGATCAGATTCAGAATGATGCCATCAGAATGGAAGTGGGTGTAGCTCCGATCGAAGATAAGATGCGAGAAAATTGATTAAGGTGGTTTGGCGATGTACAAAGGAGGTCAGCTGATGCACCGGTGAGGAGATGTGAGTTTTGGAATGTTGAGACGACTAAAAGACGTTGTGGAAGTCCCAAGAAGGCTTGGAATGAGACTATATGAAGGGATCTTAGTCTCTTAGATCTAAGCCCGAGAATGACCCAAGGTAGATCTGAATGGAGGTGAAAATCCATGTAGCCGACCTACTCAAAGTGGGAAAAGGATTTGTTGTTGTTGTTTTTATTGTTAATTATGAATAGAGTTGTTAGTTCTCTTGAAAGAATTAACTATTTGAATATGATTAATAATAACTAATTAAAATTCGAACATAATATGGAGGATCACATAAGTAACATCCATGGTATCCCGTCAAGGAGAAGGGTTTCGTCGCCATGGATTGTATGTAGGAGACACTTGGATATAAAGTTATACGGAGGGAGGAGCTAGATGATAATAGATTATTTAAAAAAAATATGGCAAGAAGGACGAAATGATTGTGTGGAAAAAATATGCAAAGAAGAGTAGTCGACCATTTATTCGGAGCTCTGGGTCAAATGAGGAAGTTGACCCAGGTCAATGGACCCGGGTCCAACCATTAGGAGTCCTGGCTCCAAATATAGCCAAACTGAAAATGACAAATAGTAAAAAAATCAAAGAGAACTAAAATAAATAGAAAATGATTTTAAATTTAAAGAATTCAAAATAAATAATGTTTATAACTAAATAAATTAATTTATAATGATTTTTAGTAAATTACATAAATTAATTAAATTGGTTAAAATAAATATAAATCGTTATTCAACGGTAAAGATACCAACATATACAATAAATCAACTTTATTATTTATTTTTTCAAATAAGTACATAGTTTAATAGTTTATTAATTTATAGAATAACTAAAGGATTTTAAATATATTTTAATTTTATTATTGTGATTTAATTAATAAGTTAAATAAATAAGGGGCACATACGATATATGTATATGATACATATAGTCTAAATACATTTTATTTATTTATATTCATATTTGATTTTCGTAATTTTTATTTGTATTTAATTTAATTTATATAGAGTATTTACAAATAATAAAAATGCTATTTAATAAAAATATAATAAATCAATATAATAAATAATATAAGTACAATATAGATACAATATACAATAGCATTCCAAAAAAGCCAACTTTCATATCTTAACTCTGATTTTTCTGAAACCACTTTTATTATTAAAATATTGTTATATTTGGAACACAATGAAATTGAGTTTGATTTATTTTGAGTTTTTATGCAATGGACAATGATCTATCAATTTCTTCTTTGTGACTTTTTGAGAGCATTGTCTCTTTTTTTCTAGACACGATTTCTTCTCATGATTAATTTTATTTTTTACAACAAATTTTTATGTACAATTTTTGTGAATAAAACTTTTTTATTTGAGGTTATTTTATTGATAAATAAAATAGTACAAGATATGTAAAAGATAAACAACGAAGAATATGTATAATGTATGTTTGATTTTCTGGTTTTATAATAAATTATGGATCGTAACTCCCCCTACTTTATTTATTTTCGACCATCCCAATGTTTAATCTGGTCTAAACCTTCTCTTCTTTTCGTTTTCTTTTCTTTGTTATTCTTTTATTTTGGTGTAAATAAGTGCTAATATAATATATTAACATATGATGTGAGACTTAGTGTTATTTACAAGTATTTTTCCAATGATTTAAAGCAAAAATAAAATAATAGAGATGTTGAATCATGGATTCATGACTTACCTAAGCTCATCTTTCTCGAAGGAGTCCAGTATCTCGATGAGGGTGGGGTTGGTATTCAAGAAATATATGATAGAAGATATAATAAAGGTGTCAATGATGAAGGTGGTGTTGTTCACAATGGTCCTTACTTTGTAGGTTGACGAGTCACCGATATCTTCGAGGTTCAGTCGAACTAGATGACAACGTCGTGAGAAAATGGAGTCTATCAAGGACTTGGGGTGACCATGAAAGAAGTTTGGATCAAACAAGTTCTTGACCTTGTTCATATAAAGATTTGGTCGAGCATGGGAAAGTGATCCCTAAAGATCAACTAGGAGGTGGGTCGAGAAGCCATTAGGGAAAGATATGAATGATCTGATCATTAACCGAGTCGAATTGGGAAGAGGAAGTAGCTTTTGACTTCTTAGGAGCTACCTGGATAAAAGAACTAGTTCGTGTCAGAAAAGGAATCTTAACACACTAGATCAAAGTGAAGAACAAAAGGAACTGAAATAGTAGGTATGAACTTATAGATGATCAATCGCCAAATAAAAGATGATAAGTCATGGCTAGTCGATCTGGCTATGAAAGTTGATCGATTAGGCATGCTCTAGGACATGAGGAACTCAAACTTTGGTGGACACTCTCTTACTTTGGGAATGAGTACGAGTAAAAGGAGGGCTTGGTTAGGTATTATAGACTTGTGGGAGGTAGTGGTTGAGATCAATATCTCATCTCGAGGGATACTAATGTGCCCTTCATGCCAAATAAAGAGATTTGATATGTCATCAAATAGGAAGGTCCTTAGCTATCTATGTAAGAATAAGTTGGCGAAGGGATACCAAAAATCCAAATTTTAAATTTTGAATTTCTACCCAGAAGATAAATCAGTTCAAGTAGCATGATCGATCATGGGTTATCGATCAACGCTTAACTGATGATTGATCAGGGGTGATCGATCAGACCTATCTTAATGATTGATCAGATGTGACCTAATTTCATATCCTCTTTGTGAATTTTATTTTTAGAAAACATTGTTTAATTTGTTCAATCATGTGTCTCTTATAATAGCCTAAAACTAAGCGCAACTTAAGGTTTTGTGTATATGTCTACTATCTTCATATCTATTGAATCATAGTCTAAATAGTTATTATTTTTCAGGACATTTTCTCTAAGAAAATGATGTCTCACATAAATAGGTTCTGTCTTAGAGTGGTTGATCAGGTTCTTAGATAAGTTGATATAGCTAGTGTTGCCACACAAATTCTATTCTTGCTAAAAGTAAAACCATAGTATGAGAGAGTATTTTTCATCCAAAGTAGTTGAGAACATGCTAGAGATGCAGATATATACTCTCCTTCAATAGTAGATAGATCTACCCAAGTTTTCTTTTTGAAAAATCAATAAACAAGGGCATTCCTCACGAATTGGCTAGTGCCACTTGTACTTGTATGTTCTGTACAACTCCGGCATAATCCGCATCGTTATATGCAAATAAATCTAACGAATGCATCTTTGGATAAAACAAACCCAAGTATTTTGTAAAAACATATAATGAAGGATTCTTTTATCATTTTTAGGAGACTTTCTTTCAACTTAGATTGAAAAGAATTTTATAAACAAGTACTGCATAATATATTGGGCCATCTCACAGTTAAATAAAGCAAGGAACCGATCATACCTCTTTATAGCCGTTGGTCGACATGCTTAGTAGAGTTGTCATGGTCGATGTCAGTTGTTAAAGAAATTGATGTAGACTTCCCCGAAACTTTGTCAGAGACAAGATTTACTAACATCTCCTTCGTATAATTCGGATGTGCAATGAACATATCGAGCTCGCTCTATTTGATTTGCAGCCCTAAGAAAAACTTTAGTTCTCCCATCATGCACATCTCAAAGTGTTCGTGCATGGCTTGAGAGAAATCCTTGTAAAAAAATGCATTATTGTATACAAACACAACATCGTCAACGTAAACTTGCACAATTAATAAATACGACAAAACAAACTTCACAACAAAGGTGCAATCTATTTTACTTATTATAATTCCTGAGGTGAGAACAAATGTTCTGAGTCGTTCATACCATGCTCAAGGAGCTTGCTTAAGTCCGTAAAAGACTTTTCTAAACTTGAAAATATGTTCTGGCCTCGAGGGCTCTTTAAAACGGGGTGGTTTCTTGACATGAACTTCTTCTTTAATGAAGCCATTTAAGAAGGTGATTTTGACATCTAATTGATACATCATGATTCCTTGAAACAAGAGAAGGCTAATGACATTTTGATTGACTCAATCCTTGCATTGGGTGCATAGGTTCTGTCAAAATTGATGCATTCTTGTTGAGTATATTCTTGAGCATCTTGTTCTTGAAAATTATCCCTAACTCATCCAATTTTCTCTTAAAAATCCACTCGATTCCAATAAACATGTGGTGCTTAGGTATAGGCACAAGCTACCATACCTAATTTATCCCAAATTGAACAAGGTCATCTTGCATTATCATTAACCAAGATTTAATGTTGCGAGCCAAGTCAACAGACTTCAGCTCTACTAAGGATACAAGCATACATTGCGCAAATGAATTTAAGGGTGATCTTGCTTGGATTCCTTTAGAGATGTACTTATCCAACGATTCCTTTGGGTGATCTTCGATAAAGCTAAAATCCTTTTATAACCCAACAGAATCACTATTCTCGAGGATGCTAGCAGGATTTGTTTGAGCATCTTCCTCAAATTCTAATTCTCATAGATGAGGAGTCTTGCTAAGGTTCTCATTAAGTGAAATCTTGATTGCTTCCACAACAATCATTATTTTCTTATAGAATAACCTCTAAGCATTACTTCTTGAAGAGTTATCTTAGAATAACCCCTCTTCACTTTTAGGATCCAACTTGTCAATGTTATCTTTAGTGTTAAGAATAAAACATTTACTTCCAGAAACATGGAAATATCCTATCCTTAGTGAGCATCTAAAATAGAGTTCAAAAGGTATCTTATTTCATCATGGTCAGATCAAAGTCATTTTTAAGACAAAGCATGTTGTGTTTATGGCCTCTACCTTAAAATATTTAGGCATATCAGATTTGTATAGTATTCTACAACTGTATTGCAAAAGTGTGTAATTTTTTGGTTCTACTGTGTTGTTCTGAGCTATTAGTTTTGGGTGTAGAAAACTCATGCTTGATCCCAACTATAGGATAGTAGTCAGAAAAAATCTCATTCTTGAAATACCCACCATGATTACTTCTTAACATCGTGATGTTTGATTTATGTTCGTTATAAATCCAATTGGCTCGCCTCTCAAACTCAGATAAGTCAAAGTGATTAAGAGATTTTGCACCGATCTACTAATCTGACAAGATCAACAATTGTTGTGGCGGCCAGGTTTCCCTCTAATCAACGATCTGCCCACAATAGGCATAAATCAATGTGTAAATGTGAGTCAAAATTTATTATAACTTTTGAATAAAGAGTATAGGTGTAAGTAGTGAGTGTCAAACACAAGGAGCAAACAAGGGTAGAAGTAAATGACTATTAATTACTGCTAATTAATAATATATTTTTCTAGGTATTTATCTTTTTTTGTTTTTTTATTTTTTTTCAGTTTTTATTATTTTATGGGTTTTTAATTATATGCAAATCTTTTCGGCTTTTAAATGTTATATATTTTTTATATGTTTTATTCTTTCAAAATATTAATATCCTTTTGGTTTTTAACATAAGGTAATTAATTATATGCATATGGATAATATGAATATATAACATATAAAATATCTTTTAGGATTTTCTAATAGTACTGCCATCTACTTCTCAGGCTGGAGATCCTTTCTCAACAATCATTTAACGGTACTTGATGGGTCCTCAATCTAACTCCTTAGATATCATCCTAGCACCAGCTTGTATGATTCAACCATTAAATCAACAGTTGTACGATTATTAAGATGGTCATGGTAAATAAACTTAATTGTTTTAGGGACGATATAAGTGCATTTATTCATTTAATCCTAATTAAGGAGTGAAATAAATCTATAACTTTTATAAATATATCAAAATATTAATATAACAATAACATTTATTATAGAAATGGTTCTCCTAGGGCCCACATGTCTAACATTTAGTCCCTGATAGATGCGTGTATAATAAGTGTTTCATTCGATATATGCATAGGTCCTGGATTGGTTATATTTACTCCGAAATACATGGAAACTCATTAATTGTAAATAGGTCCTTACGTAATTGATTTATTTTATTTTTCGTATTTTATTTTTATTATTTGCTTTTATTTATCTAAAATGTTTAGGATAAATACCTTGGATGTTTGGAACATAGACGCATCACCTATAATTTTTTTTACATTTAAATTTATTTCCTATTTATATAAATATAAAAACATGTTAAAATTCCCTCTTTAATATTATGAAATACATGAAAATTAGAATATTCATAACGAAATTCCAAATAAAATATATTAGTAATATTTTAGTATATTCTGTCACATATCCAAAAATCACAAAATATAACAACATATAAAACATACAAATCTAAAAACCCTAAAAATCTTATAAAATTTATTAATTTTGTATAAAAGTCCAAAATTATTTCTTCCTATCTTTGAATTTTCGTTATTATATCTAGTTATAATAAAAAAAGTTTTGGGTTAATTTTGAATTGATAGATATTTTAAAATCCCTGAACAAGTTTGTGAATTTACTATATTCATTTTTGTGTAATTTTAACTTTAAAAATCCAAAAATTTAGAAAAAAACCTGAAGTATTACAAAAATATATAACAATATTAAAAACACAGAAGTATTTTCTTTCATTTTTTATTGTGACCTATTAAAAAATCCAAAAATACATTTTATATGTTATATATTCATATTATCCATATCCATATTATTTGTTAGTAGACCAGTGCAAAATCTCTTAATCACTTAGATTTATCCAAGTATGAGAGGCTAGATAAATGGATTTAGAATGAACATGGATCTACCATCAGTATGTTAAGAAGTGATCGTGGTAGGGATTTCGAGAATGAGAACTTTTCTGATTACCGTGCTATGATTGGGAATAAGAAAGAGTTTTCTACACCCAAAACTAGTAACTCAGAATAAAAAAGTAGAATGGAAAAATTACACTCTTGGAATATACTCGTACAATACTATACAAATCCGATATGCCTAGATGTTTTCAAGCAGAGGCCATAAACACAACAAACATTGTCTTAAACTGAACTTCGATCTGACCATAATGAAGGAATATACCTTTTGAATTCTATTTTAGATGCTCACTAAGTATAGGATATTTCCATGTTTTTGGAAGTAAATGGTATATTCTTAACACTAAAGATAACCTTGACAAGTTGGATCCAAAAAGTGAAGAGGGGATCTTCTTAGATTACTTTTCAAGAAGTAATGCTTAGAGGTCATTCAATAAGAAAACAATGATTGTTGTAGAAGCAACCAAGATTTCAATTAATGAGGACTTTAGCAAGACTCTTCATCTACATGAGTTAGAAATTAAGGAAGACGCTCAAATAGATCCTTCTAGCATCCCTAAGAATAGTGATTCTCTTGGGTTAGCCAAGGATTTTAGCTTTGTCTGAGATTACCCAATGGAATTTGTGGCTGGAGACATCTCTAAAGGAATCCAAACAAGGACACCCTTAAATTCATTTGCGCAATGTAGATTTGTATCCTTAGTGGAGCTAAATTCCATTGACATGGCTCGCAACATTAAATCGTGGTTAATGACAATGCAAGATGACATTGTTCAATTTGAGAGAAATTAGATATGGGAGCTTGTTCCTAAACCTGAGAACTACATGGTTATTGGAATCGAGTGGATTTTTAAGAACAAATTGGATGATTTAGGGATAATTTTCAGGAACACGATGCTCGAGAATGTACTCATGAAGAAGGCATCAATTTTGATGAAACTTATGCACCCATTGTAAGGATTGAGTCAATCAAAATGTCATTAGCCTTCTCTTGTTTCAAAGGAATCAACATGTATCAATTAGATGTCAAAAGCATATTCTTAAATGGCTTCATTAAAGTATAAGTTGGTGTCAAGAAACCACTCATTTGATGACCCCACAAGTCTAGAACACAATTTCATGGTCTCAAAAGCCTTTTACGGACTTAAGCAAGCTTCTCGAGCATGGTACGACCGACTCAGAAAATTTCTTCTCACCACAAGTTTCAAAATAACTATAATAGATCGCACCTTGTTTGTGAAGTTCATTTTGTCTTATTTATTGATTGTGCAAGTTTATGTTAACGATATTGTGTTTGATACACTAATGCAATTTTTTACAAGGATTTCTCTCAAGCCATACATGAACAGTTTGAGATAATCATGATGGGAGAACTGAAGTTTTTCTTAGGCTTGCAAATCAGATAGAGCGCGTTTGATACGTTATTTTCTCAACAGAGGTATACAAAGGACATGTTAGTAAATATTGGCTCCGACAAAGTTTTGGGGAAGTCTACTTCAACTCCTCTAGCAACTGACCTCGACCATGATGAAACCAATAAGCATGTCGACCAACGAATATATAGAGGTAAGATTGGTTCCTTGCTTTATCTAATTGTGAGACGACCTAATATATTATGCAGTATTTGTTTCACAACATGGTTTTCAATCAACTTTGAAGGAAAGTCTCCAAAAAACCGGTAAAAGAATCTTTCGTTATATGCTTTGACAAAATACTTGGGTTTTTTTATCCAAATATGCATTCATTAGATTTATTTGCATATAGCGATGCAGATTATGTCGGGACAAAATAAAAAAGTACAAGTGACACCTTCCAATTCATGGGGATTGCCCTTGTTTCTTGATTTTCCAAAAAGAAAACTTAGGTGGATCTTTCTACTATTAAAGAAGAGTATATATCTGCAACTCTAGTGTGTTCCTAACTACTTTGGATGAGAAATACACTCTCATACTATGTTTTGACTTCTAAAGAATAGAATTTTGTTTGACAACACTAGCACTATCAAATTAGATAAGAACCCGATCATTCACTTTATGACAAAACACATTGATGTGTGACATCACATTCTTAGAGATAATGTTATGAAAGGTGAAATCTATTTTGACTATGTTTAACTAAATAGGCAGATAGTAGACATATTCACAAAACGCAAAGTTGCGCCCAAATTGAGGCTATTAGAATAGACTTTGGATTGTGCAAATTAATTGATGTTTTTTTTTAAATCAAATTCGCAAAGAGTATATGAAATTAGGTCTCGTCTCTTCAGTCATGAAGATATGTCTGATCGATGAGCCCAGATCGATCTTCAGTTAAGCATTGATCAATAACCCACGATTGATCATGTTATATTAACTGATTGATCATCTGGGTAGAAATTCAAATTTTTAAATTGGATTTTTGGTGCAAGACCAAGGTTTGAAAGTACACTAAGGACATCATTTCGTCGACTTATTCTTGCATAGATGGTTAAGGACATTCCTATTTTATGTCATATAAAATCTCTAATTTGGCATGAAGGACACATTAGTATCCCTCAAGAGGAGTGGTTGATCTTATCCACTGCCTCCCACAAGTCTATAATATGTAACCAAGCCCTCCCTTTACTCACACTTGTTCCCAAAGTAAGAGAGTGTCCACCAAATTTTGAGTTCCACAAGCCCTAGAGCAGGCCTAATCGATAAACTTTTAGAGCCTCAACAACTAGCCCTGATTGATCATCTTCTATTTAGCGATCGATCATCTGTAAGTTTTGACCTACTATTTTTAGTTCTTTTTGTTCTTTTATTTGATTCAGTCTGTTAATGTTCCTATTATTACAGGAACTAGTTCTCATGTCCAGGATGGCTCCCAAGAAGTCAAAGACTACTTCCTCCTCGCAATTCAACTTGATTAATGACAGAATGATTCATATCTTTCCCTAATGGCTTCTTGACCAACCTCTTGGTCGATCTTTAGAGATCACTTTCTCGTGCTTGACCAGATCTTTGATATGAACAAGGTCAAGAACTTTCTTGAGCCAAACTTCATTCCTGGTCACCCCGAGTCCTTGATATATTTCATCTCTCATGATGTTGTCTTCTAGTTTGATGTGAACCTCAAAGATATTGGGGACTCATCAAACTACAGACTTAGGACCATTTTGAACAACACCACCTTCATCATTGACACCTCTGTTATATCTTCCATCCTATATTTCCTGAATAACAGTTCCACCCTCATCGAGGTATTGGACTCCTTAGAGAAATATGAGCTTAGTTAAGTCATGAATCCATGATTCAACATCTTTATTCTTTTATTTTAGGTTTAAATCCTTGGAAAAATACTCGTAAATAACACTAATTCTCATCTTTTTATAGTCTCACATCATTTGTTAATATTGTATATTATCACATATTTACATCAAAATAAAAGAATAAATAAGAAAAGAAAAAGAAAAGAAGACAAGGTTGTATTTATGATATAAGTACAAACTAACTCGAACCTTGAGACCAGACCAAGCATTGGGATTTTCAAAAATGAATGAAGTAGAGGGAGATAAAGTCCATAATTTATAAAAAAAATCAAGAAAATCAAAAACACATTGCACATATTCTTCATTATTTATCTTTCACATATCTTTTACTATGTTATTTATCAGTAAAACAACTTCAAATAAAAAATCTTTATTCACAGAATTTGTACATAAAAATATGTTGTAAATAATCAAAATAATAATAAGATGAAACCATGTCTAGAAAAAAAGAGACAACACTCCCAAAAAGTCACAAAGCAAAAATTGATAGGTCAATATCTACTGCATAAAAAATCAAAATAAATCAAACTCACTTCCGTTATGTTCAAAATTTAACGATCTCTTAAAATAAAAGTGGTTTCATAAAAATCAGAGTCAAGACATGAAAGTTGGATATTGGAGTGCTTTTGTATAATATATCTATATTTTTCTTGTATTATTTATTTTATTTATTTACTTATATTTTAGTATAATATTTTTAATATTTTGTATATATTGTATATAAATTAAATAAAATACAAATAAAAATTACAAAAATCAAATATGAATATAAATAAATAAAATGTATTTAGACTATAGTTATCATATACAAATATTGTATGTGCCTCTTTTTTATTTAACTTATTGAATTAACGTAAAAAAAATAAAATATATTTAGAATCCTTGAATTATTCTGTAAATTAATAAACTATTGAATTTTGTATTTATTTGTAAAAATAAATAACTAAAAATTGATTTGTTCTATATATTAGTATTTTTTATTGATGAATAATGGTTTATATTTATTTTAACCTATTTAATTAATTTATTTCATTTAATAAAAATCTCTATAAATTATTTTATTTAGTTATCAACATTATTATTTTTGGAAAATTTTAATTTATAAATCATTTTCTATTTATTTTCTATTTTTCTTTAATTTTTTTCTATTTTGTTTTATTTCTATTTGCTTGTATTCTGAGCGAGACCTCCTAATGGTTGGACCTCCTCATTTGTCCCAAAAGCCTGAATAAATGGCTGACTACTCTTCTTTGCGGATTTTGCCATATAGTCATTTCATCCTTATCTCCATATCTTTTTTTCCTGAATACTCTCTTATCATCTTGCTCCTCCACCCATATAACTTTTTATCCAGGCATCTCCTACATACAATCGATGGTGATGGAACCCTTCGCCTTGACGGGAGACCATGGATGTCACTTATGTGATCCTCCATATCATGTTCCAATTTTAATTAATTATTATTAATCATATTCAAATAATTAATTATTCCAAGGGAAATAACAAATCTATTCATAATTAACAATAACAACAAATCCTTTTCCCACTTTAAGTAGGATCAGTTACATGGATTTTTTCTCTTCATTCATATCTATCTTGGGTCATTCTCAGGCTTAGATCCAAAAAACTAAGATCCCTTTGTTTAGTCTCATTCCAACACCTCATGGGCCTTGCACACCCTCTTTTAGCCGGCTCAACAATCAAAAACTCACATCGGTGCATCAACTGACCTCCATTGCACATGGTCAAACCACCTTAAGTTTTTTTCTCACATCTTATCTTCGATAGGAGCTACACCCACTTTCATTCTGATGGCATCATTCCAAATCCAATCTTTATTTGTGTGTGTGTGTGTACACATCCACCTTAGCATTTTAATTTCTGTTACTGCAGTTCTCTGCACATGTCTATGGTTCACAGGAAAACGTTCTGATTCATAGAGCATAGCATGTCTCACAACTACTTTGTAAAACTTTGCTTTGATTTTCAAAGGAATTTTCTTATCGCAGAGAACAATAGATGCCCCTCTCCGCTTTAGACAACCTGTGTTTACTCTATTTGTAACATTGCCATCATGTTGCAAAATAGATCCCAAGTATCTAAAAGAATCTCTCTTCTAAATGTTATCATCACTAATTTAACAACGATTCCTTCATCATTGCATCCATCAAAAGTACACTCCATATATTCAGCCTTAGCTCTACTTGTATGAAATCCTCTAGTCTCTAAAGCATGTCTTCAGACCTCAAGCTTCTCATTACTCCATATCTAGTCTCATCAATCAACACAATATCATCAGCGAATAACATACACCGAGGTATCTCTTCCTGAATGTGACTTGTCAACTCATCCATAATCAAAGTAAAAAGAAATTGACTCAAAGTTGAACCTTGATGCAGACCAGTGTTGATGTCCAAATAGTCAGTCTTCCCAGACTGTATCCATACACAAGATGAAGCCCTATCATACATATCTTTTATGAGGTTAATGTATAGGAAAGGTACTCGTCTCTTCTCCAAAACTCTCCACAATATCTCCCGTGGGACATAATCATAAGCCTTCTCTAAATCAGTAATAATCATATGGAGGTTCTTCTTTTTAGATATGTAAATCTCTGTTGTTCTTCTTAGCAAGTTGATGGCTTTAATAGTTGAGAGACCTGGCATGAATCTGAATTGGTTTTCTTTTACTTTGGAAACTTTATTCAACCTTCTTTCGATCAAACATTCCCAAATTTTCATAGTGTGACTCAACAGCTTTATACCTTTGTAATTTGAACAATTTTGAATTACTCCTTCGTTCTTATAAAGAGGCACCATGATGCTTCATCTTCATTCTTCATGTATTTTCTCGATTTGCCAAATAAAATTGAATAAATTTGTTAGCCAAGTCAAACAACACTCACCTAAAACTCTCTAAAATTCTGCATGAATGCCATCAGGTCCTACACCTTTCCCATGTCTCATAATATTCAAAGCTGCCTCTACTTCCTTCCTTTGTATTCGTCTGTAGCTTGCACGATTCAAGTAGCTTTCACTACTAGCTAGATTTCCCAAAGTGATCTCTCTATTTCCTTCTCCAATGAAAAGCTTATGGAAGTATTGCTTCCATCTAGTTTCTATATCCTTTTGAGTAATAAGCATGGGACCTTCCTCATCCTTAATTCATCTCATTGAGAAAGATCTTTGGTCTTTCTTTCTGTTGCTTTAGACAGCCTGAATATATACTTTTGACCCTCCTTAGAATCGAGATTTAGTACAAAACTTCATAAAAAAGAGATTTATTTTGTATAATTAATTCAATCATATTAAATCAATTATCAATAAATTTAATTAACCAACAAACAATCTTCATTGTTAATTGAAGGATGTATAATATCAAAAACAACATAATATTCAAATTTTAAAAATTATAAAAATACATCATGATAGCATAAAGCATTATCCTTAGCTACTGTCATGGTCAGTACGAATAGGATGTGGGACAGACCGCTCATGGACAAACCGGCTACCCCAATGATCCTCAACTAGACATCATATCCACCTCAGTTCAGGATAATGTGATTTGACAAATTTGTATTTGAGATGATAATCGATATTTCAACCGAAGTTATACCAGAAAATATTTATCAAAACCATTTTGATTAATACTATAAGAAGATTTTCTAAACAAATTCCTAATCCTATAAAAATAACAATGTTTTACATGTACAGATTGTCCTACAACTATTGTAGGATAAACTATGGTTTTCATGAAAAATACATTCAACGGCCTACGAAGATGAATCAATTATTTTCATAATTATTAAGAATCATATTTAATCCATACAAATTAATAATTTCCATGGTTTCCATTCAATTATAGACACATTAAGTAAAGAGGTTTGATCTAATCATCTTTCAACCCATCTCCACTAAATATGGAATACCTTGGGCAAAAGGAGTTGGAATCGCACACAATAAATTCGAGTGGTTTACTAGTTTGATTATTTGCATAATACAAGTGATTAGTTCATGTTTTAAGACTGGAAAAAATAACCAAAATTAATTTTCTTACAGATCTGTGAATATATGCAATAACAATTTTCATAGCGGTAACTCTTCGAATCAATTTCATAAAAATTTTGTACCAATTATAGGTTACTGTGTTTGGGACATATTTAGGCATAATAAATACATTTTAGTGACCAAAAACCAGATCTAAACAATGTGAAAATAGTAGGTTTTATTTTAGTGAAAAATATTAATTCGAGTCTTGCATCCAATGCAAAAACAACGAGTCTCGCGCATCCAAAACATGAACCTTGGTATCTTATGGTTTGAAATTATATCCAAGACCCCAACCAAGGATCTGATACCACTTGAAGGTTATAATGAAAATCTTAAGCGCATCACAGAAGCGTGGTGATCGCATCATATGCGATTGAGAGCGACTAGTCGCACTAGTTGCTCAGGGCAACATAATTTTAAGACAAAAATAAATGCGATGAAACCACATGATCCAAGAACACTTATCAAATCATTTCATGTAAACCACAAAGGGATATTAGGGGTACCACTTGAAGCGTTCTTGCGATCAAAGTCTCTAAACGAACATACCTCCTGTCCCAAGTCCGACCCGATGTAGGAAATGCTTGCGAGCGCCATGATGAGATGTGGGCTTCTCACAATCCAAGATGATTATCCAGGAGGCAACTCTCCTCATCTCATCACATGAATTCCGATGTCTTCTTAATGAGCAAGGCACACCGAAGGATATAGAATCATGAATGGTCGAAGCGACGACAGATAGCGTGGTGACGAGGGTGGTTCTCTCTAAGGCACAAAGTGGACAGACACTTAGAGAGAGAGAGATGGGGCGTGTAGAATGAGAATGAGAGAGAGGTGATTCAATTATTGTAAAGAAGAGAAAGGGCTGCCTCTTCTTTTATAGTATTTTGGATATCCATGGATCACAATTCATGTGACACCCAAAATCAATGGTTGAGATTAATTTGTGTTTCTATTCAATTATCATGATCTTATTGTATAAAAAAACAACAATAACTATTTTATATTTAATTAAATATATATTGAATTATCATCGACATAATTTAATTAAATCAATTATGATAAGAGGATGAATAATGAGTCCACTTACTAAATATTGGGGGGACAACCACTCTTGATCAAGTCAAGGGTGGTCATCCATCCTCCAAATATGGAAGGTGGATCATCTTTTTTATTTATGTGAGATTTTATATCTCACATAATCCTCTATGTATTTGGAACAACTTTTACTGCAAATATATTCACAAAATTAATTCCAAATTAATTTGTGAATATTCCAATCATACCATTGAAAAAATATGAATCATATTCATATACAAAAAATAACATTTAATTATATTTTCAATTAATTATCTAATGTGTATCCAATTCACATCAACAATTAATTCATAAATATTATTTACATAAATCTCTTTCTAATATAATATAAATAGCAATTATAAAATATAAATAATATGGTTAGTGTTATCCACATTATTTGTATCTTTTATAATTAAATCACATTTAATCATCTTTTATCATCATTCTCATGCATCTAAATAATATGAATCATATTCAATTTTTTCATGATAGTTAAATCACAATTAATTATCTATTTCTCAATGCTCATATACATAAATCATAAATGGAATTGTTCTTGAACTCTTTCAAGAATAATGTGCATTCTCCATAAATACTTGGAGATAAGGACACCTTGATTGTACGTTCCACGTATAGTGACTTGGGTATGAAGATCATATCTCAAATCCAAATCAAGAGGACCTCCCAGAGATATTTAATTAAATCAAAGTCATAAATCTAATCTTCTCATTGCATCTGAATTGTATTCAGATCAATGTCCAACATTTGGAATAAGATCATATTACTTCTCTATTGATAAGAGTCAATAAAATCCAAGCATATTTCATCATTCCCTCATAATGGAAGCATCACGATTATACAATCATTTATGATCACATCACCCTCAAGTATTCCTTATACCGGTACATCCTACATACTTGAAGACCTAGAATAAACCTGAAGATTTAGATCAATATAGACTATCTTCTTCAAGGTTTTACTATTAAATTTCTCATTCGATCATTAGGATTTGGTATCGATCATATCCTTTACTGAAGCATATATCATACCTAGGTATTGATCATATACTTTCCAAAAGCAAATATCAAACCTACAAATTTAGTCAAGCTTCCAAAGTGAGACCATCATACATGGAATTTGATCCCAATATCTCTTGAGTTAGCTCATTTCTTCCTATTAAGTAATGAACTTGTAAGATCCATTTGAGAGATTGTATTACCCATATGCCTTCGTATACACACCAGTTTGCTAGTGTATAGACGTTGATTTGATCATCATCCTATCGGACTACCAAATGTACATACTCCAACATATAGTAATACATATGTCTCTAGTAATAGGAAGTGTGCCTAAATCATGACAGTATACAACATAGTCTTCAATATCTTGATCTCGTTAGGTCAACTCTTTGACCTAACTTATCTATCACCTCTAAATATATATTCCTATGCAGAGGACTTTCATGAAGAGGCCGATTAGATATCAACCCACGAGAGAAAGGATTTCCATCTCCTACTCAGGCTGGACATCATCTCTTAATAATCATTGACGATGCTTGATGAGTCCTCAATCTAACTCTTTAGATAAGCATCCAAGCACAAGCCTCTATGATTCAACTATTGAATCAACAGTTGTATCATCATCAAGATGGCCATGGTACCTAACCCTAAGTACTAAGGGACCTATTATGCAAATTAGCTTTTCTTCATTTCAGATCAGGGAATGATATTTGCAATAACATTTATTGCATAATGACTCGTCGTGGGCTCGTAGGTCCAACAATCGCCAACCTTCTTAAAATAGAGGAGATCAATCTATGAATGAGTTAAAGGGTGGTTGTCCACCCTCCATTCATTGAAGGTGTTGACCTTCTAATTATATGAGATATAAAATCTCACATAATCCTTCATATATTTACAACAACTTTTGTTGTAAAATAGTTCAAAAAAATTTCCAATTTAATTTTATAAATATTGCAATCATGCATTAAATAATAGTGAATCATATTCACACATAAAAAATGTAAATTGTATCTCTCTAATTAATTTCCAATGTCAATCCAATTCACATTAATAATTAATTTGTATATACTATTTACAATAAGCCCTCTCTAATATATTATAAATTAAATTTATAATATATTTATAACATCGATAGTTCTATCCACATTATTCAAACCCTTGATAATTAAATCACAATTAATTATCTTGGATCTTCATTCTCATGGAACTAAATAATATGAATCACAATCACTATATTCATGATAATTAAATCACATTTAATTATCAAATTGTCAATGCTCAAATACACAGTTCATCAATGAAATTATTCTTGAACTCTTTCGAGAATAATGGGCTTTCTCCATGGATACTTCGAGATAAGGATAGGGTAATTTTACGTTCCTTGTGTAGTGACTTGGGTATTGAGATCACATCGCAAATACAGAACTCGGGGACCTCTCATTGATGCTTGATTAAATCAATGTCATACTAATCTTCAATTGCATATGAATCTCAATCAAGTCAATGTCCAACATTTGGACAAAGATCAGATCACTTTTCTACTGAGTGGATTCACTAAAATCCAGACATGTTTCATCACTCTCTCAGAATGGAAGCGTCATGGTTATACAATCTTTTATGATCACGTCACCATCAGGTTCCTAATACCTATACATCATGCATACTAGAAGACTTAGAATAACCCTGAAGTTTAAGATCTCTTTTAGATTTTCTCTTTCAAGGTTTTACAATTAATTTTCTCATTCGGTCATTTCGAGTTTGTTTCGATGATATGATTTCCAAAAGCATATATCATACCTCCAAATTCTTGTCATGCTTCCAAATCAAGATAACCATGCATGGAATTTGATCAGCCCCAATAACTCATGAGTGAGCTCATGTCTTCCGATTCACAAGTGAACATGTATGATACATTTGAGAGATCATATTACTTGTATGCCCTTGTATGCACACTAGCTCATTAGTGTATAGACCTTTATTCGGCCATCAACCTATCGGTCTGTCAAATATACATACTCAGAAATAGAAACACATCTGTCTCTGGTGAGATGATGCACTCCTATATCGTGATAGCATACGACATAGGTATTGGTTATCTTGATCTCATTAACTCTTTCACATAACTTATCTGACACCTCCGAATATCTATTCATAAGCATAGGAACTACATCAAGAGGTCGATCATATATCAACATTTAGAGAAAATATTGTCACCTTCTTCTCTAGCTAGATATCATCTCTAAACAATCTTTGACGGTACTTGATGAGTCCTTAATCTAACTCTTTAGATATCATCCAAGAACCAACCACTATGATTCAAAAAGTGAACCAATTAATGTTTGATCATCAAGATATCCATGGTACATTACCTTAATTGTACTAAGGGGCCTATTATGAAAATTAGTTATTTTTCATTTCTAAAAAAAGTGAATTGCTATAACATTTACTACATAATGGCTCAGCTTCTCCTCTCTTGTCCAACATTGGATCCTTCCTAACATTTGTAACATAAAGACATTCTTTAAGTGCAAGGACTCTCCTACTAGATAATGATATTTTCCATGTCTTGATGATGATTACTACAATAGTTACATCATATCTTATCTAGATGACTATTTCCCCTTCATCAAGTTTTCTAGTTTCTTGAAACTGATGCAGCAAATGACATACATGAACAGAAGCATAGAAATCAATGACTGACTACCTTCTCGTCCTACGAGAGTGCAGTTTCAATGATGAACGTAGATTATATAACTACTGGGGCATTACCTTTCTCAACTATATTCAGGTATTCTAGGCAGTTACGCTTCCAAGGCCCTATTTTTTTGCAGTGAAGACAAACATTGGTCTTCATTGATGCTATCCGTGTAGAAGCATGAGAGGATGAGCCAACAGATAAACTCTTCTTATTTTTCTTTTGTGACGACCCTTCCAATACCTATGATTCTGACTGTGCTTCCCTTTAACCTACGCAACCATTGCACTGCCAATGGGATTCCCTTTATTCAAGACATCCTCAGCGGACTTCAATGATGAAATCAGCTCAGTGTTAGTCAAGCTCAACTTGTTCACATTGTACAATACAACAAAGCTTTTGAAAAACATGGGCAAAGATTGTAGAGTGAAGTCATACTTGATATCTGCATCGATATATGCCCCAAGGGTATCCAGTTTCAAGAGATAACCAAAAATTTTATTGCGTGCTCTCGAACCAAATTCCCATCCTACATCTTGTAGCAATAAGTTCTTTCATTATGTTGTAATGTTGTGTGTGGTTTACATCTCCGAACATCTCTTTCAGATCCATCATTATATCCTACGTTGTGTCCATGTCCACTTCTTGCTTCTGAAGCACATTGGACAAAGACTCATAATATAACACTTAGCCAATTATCAATCTTTGTCATATTTAATTATTGATCTTCATCATATTTTTCAATGTACTTAAATTCTTTTAATGTTGTAGGGTTTGTGTGCTTGTTCTTCTTTAGCACATAGTTAATGTTCTCCACAGAATGAACAAGTTCCAAATTACAGAGATAATATGAATAATTTGGTCTCATCATTTGGTTGACCTCCAGAAGCTTGCTGAGTAGGTTTGTGGATTTCATATTTGAGATTAAGAATGAACTTACTAGAACATATAAATAATTATATATTCAAATTTAAATTCTTTGATAAAGGATTTTTAAATCTGAGTAGATTTGCCTTTTAAACTTTGAAATTCCATCCCATTTTTGAGCTTTCAAAGCAAGAGATATACTTACGGCTATATCTCTTGCAAGATTTGGGATCTCTCTTCTGCCTTTGTTACTACCCAATAATATAAGAAAATGTAAATTAGGTAAAGGAAGCAGGAACACTTTCTATTTTGCAAGTCCAACTTGCATTTTCCAATTTGATTTTTAACACCCGGACCCACCACCCCTAATGTGATGTTGACAAGTAGTTAATTGAATCAACTGTCAATAAGAATAGAACTCGCTATGTGTAATCCAATATGGCCTCAATTATATGAGGGACGATATTGGGGTCACTACGCATGCAACCTTACTCATTTATGAAGGAAAGCGTTTGATTTATGTATGATTGTATGTTGGAGCTATGACTTCACATAGGCATCTCCAACGTACAATCCCTGGTGACAGAACCCTTTGCCTTAACGGGAGACCGTAGAATTCATTCATATGATCCTCCATATCTCATTTAGAATTTAATTAATCATTGTGTATCATATACATTTCGATTAATTCTTCCAAATGAATTACATCTCCATTTATTATAGAATGTTTATTTTAACTAGATCGAATTAATTTAATCATACCAGATTAAATAACAATCCAATCCAACCAACAAATAAATATGGTTTGCTTGATATTATGTTATAGTTTTAGCACTCAGAAGTACACGTTAGTCTGAATTTGTATTAATTAGAGTAAAATTTTTTTTACTCATATTACCCTTTACTCGAAAATGGATCCGGCATATCACACAAGTAATGGTGGGAGGGAGCATTTCCAAGACATGCAAGGCGCTAATTAAGAAACCAAGCGAGCGTTCCCGGTCTAGACACCTTCACTATCCTTATTCGGAACAATAAAAATTGAATCAATGTACTTGTGGTTTTATTGATCATTCTCTTGTTGACTAGCATCATAATATAGAGTATACACTTGGAAATCTTAGGTTGTTTGAAAACATTTTTGAAGATCCAAATTGTCTAGTCATATCAAGCAAATATGTTTTTTTTGGTTTTTGCATGTAAAAGTTGATATACAACTATTATTGGTTAAACTAGTGTTTTATCATGAAACAATCGTTCAATGGTAGTTGATGTTTTTAATTCAAATATTTCCGTAAATTTGTGAAGCACCAATTAATTTTGGCACATTCATAATTTCCTTGATTGACATTGAATGATAAACACATTGAGAAAGTTCTTGTAATGATCCAATCATCTTCTGACCCATCTCCACTAAATGTGGAATATCTAAGGCTATCAGAGTTAGAATCACACAAAATAACTCTGAGCAATTTACTGGTTTAATTATGTACTTAACTAAGATGTTTTATATTTGTTTCATTGCTGGAAAACAATAACCAAAAATTAATTTATTATAGATTCATGCATACATGCAAAATTAATTTTATTATGAGAAACTTTCAGATCAAAATTATGCACCTTTGATGCTGATCTTTGGCAAATATTTTGGGGACATATATACATTCTAAATAGATTTTAATACCCGAAAAATCGTTCAAGATATTCATAAATAACAGCTTTTAATTTTATAGAAAACGTTTTGAAACAAGCATCCTATGCACAAATCATGAGTCTCTCGCCTCCGGTATACAAAATCTTGTTCCTATATGGTTTGGATTAGATCCAAGACCTTTGAGCAATGCTATAATTGCAAGTGAAAGATATTGTTTAGGCCTTAGCTCATCATGGAAGCATGAAGATTGCATCACATGCTATGAAGTACAACTAGTCATACTAGTTGCAAGGGGCAGTAGAAATTTAAAAATTAAATAAAGATGAAACCACATTATATGAGAACCATTCTCAATTCATTTTATCAAGATCACAAACAAGTCATAGGATTACCTCTTAAAGCGTGTTTGCCATCGCATGTCACTAAATGAAGAGACATCCTGTCTCAAGTCTAATCCAATAATGGATACACTTGCGGCCACGTGGATGAGACACATGCTTCCTGCAATCTCAGCTGACGATCTGAGAGTGGAGCCTCTTGATTTCATCTCATGAAATATGTAGCCTTCCTCATGAGTAAGAAGCACCAAAGAAGGTAGAAATCCACGAGCAGTTGATTCGGAAACAAAACAGTGACATGATGACGATGATGATCTTAATGTCAATATATTGGGTGGCTGCAATAGTTCAAGAGAGAGAGAGAGAGCTTGGGTTTATATAATAAGAGAGAGAGAGAGAGATAGAGAGTGAGAGAGATATATTTGTTGCTTTCTTATTGTTAGTAGAGAAAGAGCTAGGTCTAGTATTTCTTTTATAACAAAATGGATGGTGGAGATGCACTCTTTAATCCAAATGAATGGTCACGATTTTGTTGCAAATTTGCAACAACAATTAATTAACTAATTTAAAGAAAATGAAAAAGTTGAATAATAATCAAAAGAAATAAATTCAACTAATTCAATTAAATGTATCATAATAAGGAAAGTTAGAGAGACATCTTCCTCATTAGGGTGGAAGGCCACCGAGAAGTCCTCCTTGTGGTCGTCCTCTCCTAATAAGGAGAGGAGCCTCCTTATTTCCATATTGATGAGATTCTCAAATCTCACAACAACTTCCACATGTTTACAGCAACTTTTTGTTGTTTAAATTCTCATAAAAATAATTCCAAATTATTTTGTGACTATTTCTATCATTCCATTGATAGTTATAAATAATATTCAACCACCAATAAAATCTGTAAATTATAATTTCAATTACTTGTACAATGAGAATACAATTCACATTAACATTTGATTTATAAATCCTATTTACAAATGAATCTATACATTGTATTATAAATCATATTTATAATAAATTTGATTATCATAGATAGTGATATCCACATTAATCTTATATTTATTAATCTCATTTAATTATCTTAGATGACTCTTTTCGTGTATCAAAATAATATTAATCATATTCTCCTTACTAATGATAATGAAATCATATTTAATTATTATTTTTTTGAATCTCGAACATATTTTATCAATAATAGAATGATTCTTGAACTCTTTCAAGAATAATGTGCCTTCTCCGCGGATACATGGAGAGAAAGACAATGAAATTGTACATTCCATATATAGTGACTTGGTTATTGAGACCTTATCTCATATCCAGATTCAAATAACCTCTCAAAAATATTTGAATAAATCAAAATCTAAATCTAATCTTCTCATTTCATCACAATCTTATTCAGTTCAGTGCCCAACATTTGAACTAAAATTAAATGACTAATATTCATAGAAGAATCACAAAAGTCTAATCCAGTTTCATCACTCCCTCGAAATGAAAGTGTCATGATTATACTTAGAAATATAGTAATACATATGGACACCAACTCGCTAGTATATAGACCAAGATTAGGTCATCAACCAAATGATTTGCCTAATGTGCATACTTAGACATATATCAATACATATTCCTCTAGTTAGAGGATGTGTGCTTATATCATGATAACATATGACACAGTTCTTGGTTATCTCGATCTCACTATGCCAATTCTTTCACCTAGCTATATGACTACTCCAAGTCTCTATTCCTATGCAGAGGACATACATCTAGAGGTTGGTCAGAGATCAACCTTTAGCGAAGGATTGCCATCTCCTTGTCAGGCTGGAGATCCTTTCTCAACAATCATTTAACGGTACTTGATGAGTCCTCAATCTAACTCCTTAGATATCATCTTAGCACCAGCCTATATGATTTAACCATTAAATCAACAGATGCAAGATTATCTAGATGGTCACGGTAAATAACCTTATTTATACTAAGGGACCATATAAGTGCACTCCTTCATTTAATCTCATACGAGGAGTGAAATAAATGAGTAACTTTTATTGATATAACAAAATATTAATATTACAATAACATTTATTATAGAAATGGTTTGCATGGGGCCCACGTGTCTAGCATTTAGTACCTGCTAGGCGCATGTATAATAAGTGTTTCCTTGGATAAACACATATTTGGTCCAAGATTGGTTAATTTATTCTAAAATACAAGGAAATTTTCCATTAATTATAAATAGGTCCTTATGGTACTGATTTATTTTATTTCGTGTATTTTATTTTTAGTAATTGCATTTATCAATCTAAAAGTTATAGGATAAACACCTTCTGCTTAGAACATAGACACATCATCTATAATTTTTATTTGACATTTAAAATTATTTCCTATTTATATAAATAGAGAAACATGTTAAAATTACCTCTTTAGCATTAGGAAATACATGAAAATAAGAATATTCATTAAAAAAATTCCAAAAAATGTATTAGTAAGATTTTAGTATATTTTATCACATATCAAAAAATAAAAAAAATCAAAACATAAAACCTTAAAGTCTAAAAATACTAAAAATTTTATAAAAATTATAATTTTTCTTATAAAAGTCTAAAAATTTTACTTTCTATCTTTATATTTTCTTTATTATATATAGTTATAATAAAAAAAGCTTATGGTTAATTTTGAGTTTTTCGATATTTTTAAATCACTAAAATAGTTCGCGAATTCAATATATTCATTATTCTGTGTATTTTTAACTTTAAAAATCCATAAAAATTAGAAACATAATCTAAATATTACAAAAAACAAAAATATTAAAAATCCAAAAATGTTTTCGTTCATTTTTTACTTATCCATATTATTAAAAAATCCAAAAAGACATTTTATATGTTATATACTCATATTATCCATATCCATATTATTATTTACCTTATGATAAAAACCAAAAGAATAAAATTTGGCAAATATAAAACATTTAAAAACCATAAAGATTTGCATATAATTAAAAACCCAAAAATTAATTAACGTAAAATAAAAACCCAAAAAACATAAAAACCTAAAAAATATATTATTAATAAAATAATAATAATAATTTACTTCTACCCATGTTTGCTCCTTGTGTTCGACTCTCTTCACTACTTACACCTATACACTTTATTGGAGAGTTATAACAAATGTCGACTCACATTCACACAACACTTTGCCCTTTTTTTGTGGGAAGACTGTTGATTAGAGAGAAACCTGGTCACCACAACGATTGTTGATCTTGTCAGATAAGTAGATCGATGCGAAATTGTGTAATCACTAAGACTTATTCGAGTTTGAGAGGCTAGCAAAATGGATTTAGAACAAACATGGATCTACCATCACTAAGTTAAGAAGTAATCGAGGTGGGGATTTCGAGAATGAGAATTTTTCTAACTACCATGTTACGGTTGGGATCAAGCATGAGTTTTCTACACCTAAAAATAGTAGCTCAGAACAACATAGTAGAACAAAAAATTCACACTCTTTTGTAATGCACTTGTACAATATTATATAAATCCAATATGCCTATATATTTTCAGGCAGAGGCAATAAACACAACATGCTTTGTCTTAAATAGGACTTTGATCCAGCCATGATGAAATAAGATACTTTTTGAAGACTATTTCAGATGCTCACTGAGGATAGGATATTTCTATGTTTTTGGAAGTAAACGTTATATTCTTAAGACTAAAGAAAACCTTGACAAGTTGGATCCAACAAGTGAAGAGGGGATATTCTTAGATTCCTCTTCAAGAAGTAATACTTAGAGGCTATTCAATAAGAAAACAATGAGTGTCGTGGAAGCAATCAAGATTTTTCTTAATGATAACTTTAGCAAGACTCCTCATCTACGAGAATTAGAATTTGAGGAAGATGCCCAAACAGAGCATTGTAGCATCCCTGAGAATGGTGATTCTCATGGGTTTCCCAAGGATTTTAGCTTTGTCGAAGATTACCAAATGGAATTGGTGGCTAGGGATATCTTTAAAGGAATCCAAACCAGATCTTCCTCAAATTCATTTGCGCGATGTAGATTTGTATCATTAGTGGAGCCGAATTCTGTTGACACGGCTCATAACATTAAATCTTGGTTAATGACAATGCAAGATGACCTTGTTCAATTAGAGAGAAATTGCGAATGGGTGTTTGTGCCTACACCTGAGCAAAACACAATTATTGGAACCGAGTGGATTTTTAAGTACATATTGGATGAGTTAGGGATAATTTTCATGAACAATTTAACTACAAAAATCAGTCAGAAGGCATAAATTTTGATGAAACCTATGCACCTATTGCAAGGATTGAGTCAACCAAAATGTCATTAGCCTTCTCTTGTTTCAAAGGTAATAAGATGTATCAAATTGATGTCATAAGAACCTTCTTAAATGTCTTCATTAAAGAAGAAGTTGATGTCAAGCAACCAACTTATTTTGAAGACCCCTAGAGTTTATAACACCTTTTCACGCTTTGAAAATCCTTCTACGGACTTAAGCAAGCTCCTCGAGTGTGGTACAACCGACTCAGAACATTTCTTTTCACCTCATGTTTTATAATAAGTAAAAATGATAACTCCTTGTTTGTGAAGTTTGTTTTGTCTTATTTAGTGATTGTGTATGTTTATGTTGCCGATATTGTGTTTGGATCCACTGATGCATATTTTTTACAAGGATTTCTCTCAAGCCATGCACGAACAGTTTGAGACGAGCATGATGGGAGAACTAAAGTTTTTCTTGGTGTTTCATATCAAATAGAGCGAGTTTGATGCCTTCTTTTCACATCAGAAGTACACTAAGGAGATGCTAGTAAATCTTGGCTCCGACAAAGTTCAGGGAAGTCTACTTCTACTGCTCTGTCAACTAACCTTGACCATTATGAGTCTGGTAAACATATCCACTTATGGCTATAAAAAGGTATCATTTGTTCCTTTCTTTATCAAACTGTGAGATGACCTAATATACTATGCAGTACTTGTTTAGAAACATGCTTTCAATCAACACCAACAGAAAGTCTCCTATAAAATTGGTAAAAAATCTTTCTTTATATGTTTTTACAAAATACTTGGGTTTATTTCATCCAAAGATGCATTCGTTAGATTTATTTGCATATAGAGATTCCGATTATGCCACGAGTTGTGCATAACATAAAAGTACAAGTGACACTTGCCAAGTTATGGGGAATACCCTCGTTTCTTGGTTTTCCAAAAAGCAAACTTAGTTTTATCTTTCTACTATTGAATCAGAGTATATATTTGCATCTCTAGCATGTTCTCAACTACTTTGGATGAAAAATATACTATCGTACTATGGCTTGACTTTTAGCAAGAATAGAATTTTGTGTGACAACACTTGCTCTATCAACTTAGCTATGAACCCAATCAACCACTCTAGGACAAAACACACTGATGTGAGACATCACTTTCTTGGAGAAAATGTCCTAAAAGGTGAAATCTATTTAGACTATGTTTCAATAGATAGGCAGATAGTAGACATATTCATAAACCCTAAGTAGTGCCTCGGTTTGAGACTATTAGAAGAGACTTAGGATTGGGCAAATTAAGTGATGTTTTTTGAAAATCGAATTCACAAAGAGGATATGAAATTAGGTCCCATTTGATCAATCATGAAGATAGGTCTGATCGATAACCCATGATCGATCATGCCACATGAACTGATGGATCATTTGGGTAGAAATCAAATTTTAAAATTTGAATTTTTGGTGCAAGACCAAGGATTAATAGTACACTAAGGACATCTCTTCACCTACCAATTCTTACATAGATGGGTAAGGAGCTTCCTATTTGATGACATATCAAATCTCTTTATTTGGCATGAAGGATACACTAGTATCACCCGCTGCCTTCCACAAGTATTTAAATATGTACCCAACCCCTCCCTTTACTCACATTCCTTCCCAAAGTAAGAGAGTGTCCACCAAAGTTTGAGTTCCTCTAGCCGTAGATCAGGCCTAATCGATCGTCTTTCAGAGCCTGATTGACTAGTCCTGATTGATCATCTTCTACATGGCAATGGATCATCTGTAAGTTCAGGCCTACTATTTTCAGTTGTTTTTGTTCTTTTCTCTGATTCGGTGTGTTAAGGTTCCTATTATTACAGGAACTAGTTCTTATGTCCAGGATGGCTCCCAGGAAGTCAAAGGCTACTTCCTTCTCCTGATTCGACTCTGTTAATGACCATATCTTTCGTATCTTTCCTTAGTGACTTCTCGCCCCACCTCTTGGTCGATCTTTAGGGATCACATTCCCGTGCTTGACCAGATCTTTGATATGAATAAGGTTAAGAACTTGTTCGAGCCAAACTTCTTTCATGGTCGCCCCAAGTTCTTGATAGACTCTATCTCTTACAACGTTGTCATCTAGCTCGATGCGAACCTTGAAGATATTGGTGACTCGTCAACAGTTAGACTAAGGACCATTATGAACAACACCACCTTCTTTATTAACACCTCTGTTATATCCTCCATCCTATATTTCTTGAATACCATCCACCCTCATCAAGGTACTGGACTCATTAGAGAAATATGAGCTTTGGTAAGTGATTGAATCCATGATTCAACATCTTTTTTCTTGTATATTAGCCTTAAATCCTTGGTAAAATACATGTAAATAATATTATTCTCATCTTTTAATAGTCTCACATTATTTGGTGATAATATACATTTATCACTTTTTTACACTAAAATTAAAGAATAAAGAAGAAAAGAAAAATAAAAGAAGAGAATGTTTTATATATGAAATAAATACAAACTGGCCCAAACACTGAGACAAGACCAAGAATTGGGATGGTTGAAATGGAATAAAGTAGGGGGAGATAAGGTCCATAATTTATAAAAAATCCAGAAAATCAAAAATACGTTGTATATATTCTTTATTATTTATCTTGCACATATCTTGTACTAATTTATTTATCAATAAAATAACCTCAAATAAAAAGTTTTCTTCACAAAAACTGTACAAAAAATGGGTTGTAAATAATAAAAATAACTCGAAAAAGAAACTATATCTAGATTAAAAGAGACAACACTCTCAAAAAGTCACAAAGAAAATTTTATATCTCATTAACTACTGCACAAAAAATAAAAATAAATCAAACTCAAATTCATTTTGTTTAAAATTTAACAAGCTTTAAAATAAAAGTGGTTTCACAAAAAAAATGATTAAGATGTGAAGGTTGACTTTTTGGAGTGTAATTGTATGTTGTATATATAGTGCACTTATATTATTGACTTTATTTATTTACATAATTTTTTATTATATTGTATTTTTATTATTTTGTATATATTGTATATAAAATAAATAAAATAAAAAATTACAAAAATCAACTATGAGTATAAATAAATAAAATGTATTTAGATTATAGGTATCATTTACATATATTGTATGTACCCCTTATTTATTTAAATTATTAAATTAACTCATAAAAATAAAATTTAAAATATTTAAAAACATTAAATTATTATGTAAATCTATACATTATTAAATTATCTACTTATTTGTAAAAATAAATAAATAAAACTTGATTTGTTTGATCATTGGTATTTTTACCTATGAATAACTATTTATATTTATTTTAACCTATTTAATTAGTTAATTTAGTTTACTAATAATCAATATAAATTATTTTTTTCAACATTATCTATTTTGAATTTTTTTAAATTTAAAGTCATTTTCTTTTTGTTTTCGATTTTTCTTTAAATTATTTACTATTTTGTCCTTTTATGTATGGTTGTATTCAAAGCTAGGCCTCCTAATGTTTGGACCTGGGTCCATTGACCTAGGTCAACTTTCACATTTGATGCAAAAGCATGAAAAAATGGACAACTACTTTTCTTTGCGAATTTTTCCCATACGATCGTTTCATCCTTCTTTCATGATCTTTTTTCCCGAATAATCTCTAATCTTCTAGCTCCTCCACCTGTACAACTTTTGATCCATTTGTCCTCGATTCATGTGCACTTTTCTAATTCAAATTTTATTTGAGATCCACTTCCATATATACCCTCTTCAGTTCTCCATCTTATTATGATGTGTCTTTGACCCTTGAATACCACCGTGATTTGTTCCTAGAGCTTTAGCTTCGTGACTAGGAGTTGAGGCACAGATCAAAGGAGCTTGATCGGGTTCAGATTGATGTGATCCAGTCTTGGCCTGACCTCTGGTGCGAGCAGCCTCTTCAGCCTGACGCCGTCAAATCGAGGCAATCACCCCCACAGATTCAATGACATTCCATCACCTAATTGCTCGCACCATCAGGTAACCTTAGAACTCTTATTACTGTTTGATTTTCGTTTGATTTGATAATCCATAGCAGTAATACATCTCATACCTGTGTTCCTTATGATCAGAGGTTCTTCTCATTCGATTCATCCACAATCCGATAGTCGTTCACCTCGTCTGACCATGTCACATGCTTCTCCTCCTAATTTGTAGCTGATCACCTCAGATCAATAAATATGGGGTTTTTGGGTCTCATTCCTCCACTAGGAAGAGACCCAATCCATCCCCTTCTTTCATCTCATTTTCCACTTGAATAACCTCCAACTAAGGCCCCATCGCTTCGAGCTCTGATAATATTTGCAGGATCACAAAACGTGTTGCCTGGAGTGTAGATATAGAGTGTGGAAGAGATTCAAGAGCAGCTACATGAGAATGACTACCATATCTCTCCACAACAAGGTATGGAGTGTTTGAAAGTTGCTATTAGGTGCAGATTGTCATCAATATTCTCTTGGAAGCATCAGAAATCGATTCCAACAAAGATCGATCGAGATCAGTGAGATCAACGCTCGGAAGTGCGAACCTTTTCTATATGTTCTTTGTGATAGATCCATCACCACACAATCAAGAATGCTCTGTGCTAAATTAGAATGTATCCGTTTGTGCACGCCCAAATAAGCACTGTCTGATTAGATCAACTGAGTCGATTCAGAACCATCTGATCTACATGAGCAAAGGTCGCATGCCTTGGGGTAGTTGCTCATATATCACTGCCTTTTGTTTATATTGTAGATAACTCAAAATAGAACACGTGTCAAGTTTTTATTATTTCAATAATTGTAGATTTTTCCATATTTGTTTTTACATTTGCATTTAGGCCCAATTGAAACAGCCTCACGTGTGCTAGTGATGAATCTACATTTCATCATCTTTATTAATTTATTTTTGCTTAAAATCCTTTATAAATCACATGTAAATATTAATAAATCTCTCCTTTTTACTAACCAATATTCTTTTGTAAATATTGTATATTTATCACTATTTTAACATAAAATAAATATAAAAAGATTTAAAGGAAAAATAAAGAAAACCAAAGACTATATGTATATGAAATAAATATAGGTTGATTCTGACCCCGAGAGAAGGTTAAGACTTAACTTTATCGTCAAGGAATAAAGTAGGGGGTGATAATGCGTAATCACCACAATAATGAAGAAAATCAATCTTCACTTGTTTGTATTCATCACTTTTATATCACCACATATATTATATATTTTATGCACTAATTTATTCATCATTAAATTCACTCCAACTACAATTATTTTCTTCTTGGAAACTTGTACATAATAATAATTTATAAATACTAAAAAAAATTGCAAAAAGAATTATTGTATAGCTTGCAAATAACAACATTTGAAAAAGCTACAAAGCTCAGCTTGTTAGATCAATATATTCTCCATAAAACTCAAAATAAACCAAACTCACTTTCATTGCACTACAAATTAAATATTCTTTGAAATGGAATTAGTTTCATAAAATTTTGCGTTAATATGTGAAATGTGGTTTTTTTTGGTGTTATTGTATATTATGCCTTTGCATATTACTTATGTATATTTTTTCCTTGTATTTTGTATATGTTTATTTTTTAACCTATGTGTATATATTGTATTACAAATAAAATCACAAAAGGAAAAATAACCAAAAATAAATATCATCTGTATCTTTTATATGTATCACTATGTATATTGATAAATACCCCTGTTTATTTTTCCTAATTAATAAAATCTTAAAAAAAATAAAAATATAATTATAATCCTTGTAAAATGTTGTAAAACAATAAATTACAAAATTATATGTATATTGTAAAAGAATGTATTAAAAACTAAGTGTTGAATATATATGTTTATATACCTATAAATAAGAGGGGCTAGTTATTTTTACCCTTGTATATAATTTTTTAAATAATTAAAAATAACCATAAATAAGTTTGTTTAAATACTAACATTTTTATTTTTAAAATTTTTTCATTTGAATTCATTTTCTATTTTATTTTTAATTTGTTTCTTTTTTCCTTAATTTGTTGTTTAGTGTTTTTTGTCTTGTAGCCAGCCCGTGCTCTTATTAATTGAACCTGTGTCTATTGACTCGGGTGAATTCGCCAATCTTCTACCTGACCTGCTTCTTTCTCTCGCCAGATTTACATCCCCTCTATTTCCTATTCTCTCTGGTCATCAATGCCCCTTGATTTCCTTTCTGGTCTTTGAGCCTAATTCACGAACTACAATACCCAATTTATCATTCCTTTTTTCATGCCTCGGGTTGCGTGATTTTTGAATATAAAAACTCATCGAACTTCATGTCTGTATATAGCTCTAGACAATGTCATGCTCTGGCATATCTGATTTTGATGGAGTTTCATTGTCTGAGGTTGATTTTGATGAGTGAGATTCTGACAGAGCCAAGCTCCTACAACCAGGAGTGCGTGATTTCCTCTTGAATTTGAGATCCATAAGTCGTCGGATCCTTCATTGGAGACTTTGAGTCTCTTCGACCACCACATTGAATCAAGGAAGTTACCATCCATTCCACCACCATAGGTAATATAGTTAATATCCCTTTGATTCAACATTTCATTCCACATTCCTATTCTGGTTTGAGTAAATTTTCGATCATCTTCATCGGAGCTCCGATCTGCACAATTAGAGTGCTCAGACCATCCACTTCATTATATAAACCCTGCTTCATGTTTTCATTTACATTCTCCATCTTTGTCCATTGCTTATCAACTTCAGATCGATCTGGATCTGGAGTTCGACCTCCATCCCAACCACGACCGTTGGAGGCCCCCATTCCTTCCATTTTAGTTTTGTTTGTTGGTAATAAAACTTCCATAGTTCTATCTTCGAGCAAAGGAATTCTTTGTAGGTGAATAGGACTCTACCGGAGCTGTTATTAGAGACATGGAGCTCCACTTCTAGTCGTCGACCACAAAGAGCTCCAAAACCTCGATCATTCACCATCGAGCCTTCATAGCACATCAGATCGACAAAGTAAAGCATCTACAAGTTGTCCAAACCTATAGGATGAGCTCTTAACCAAAATCTGTTGATCTTAGGGTGATTGAAATTTATCGGGCACCTCATTCTTACGAGTTCTTCCATATGTACTCCGCATCGTTGGTTCAAGAACAATGTTGCCCAGATTTAATCAAGCCAATCCAAAAAGCGCCAAATCTCAGTAGTGGATCTAGACTTCAAGATCAACCGCACCACACGTTTTCTACACCTACTTTGGTGAATCAATGCACTTTTGACTTTTTGTTTTCTTATTTTGTCAATAAGTTCCCAGTGGGACACATGTCATTCTATTATTTGTTAAACATTTGGATATACACCACTCTTGTTTCATGCATTTCTTTCTAGTACTATTTGATCAGAAGTTCGTGCATTGCACGTGATTAACTTAAAATTGCAATAAAAGCCCCAAGCAATTGTGTTTTTGTTTCACTCTGAGACTTAAATAGTTACGTAAAAGTTCATACCAGTGTGACCCACGTACGTTGGCAAAAGATTTTTCGTGCAAAAATAACAATTCACCCTTGCATTTCCTATTTTGTCTGTACTCAGTCTTTAAAGAAACGTTCCTTTAGAATTGGGTCTCTATGATCCAGTCTTTTATTTTTATTTATTAATTGTTTTAAATAAATAGCTAATATCGCTTGAAAATTCCATAAAAATCAACTTAAGCTCTTGTTAATCAAATTTATCTCCAGTAATTTTTTTCACATTTTATTTTGTTTTATTATTTTTAAGAATTCAAAGATCACAAAAATTTTCCTTGTTTACATTAGAAATTTAATAAAAATTATAAAAATCATTCCAAAATTCGATAAAAATTCATGATTGCTTGACTTGATTTGTTTAAATTTTTCCAAATTTCATCTTTAAATTTCATAAAAGACAATAAAAATAAGAAAATGCAAAAATCATTTAAAATCATTGAAAAGCCTAAAATTTTGACAAATTACCTTTATGGAATCTTTGGAAAATAACATTTCTATTGATTTGCATTTCTTTGATTTTTTATTTCATAATCTATTTTTAAAAATCCAAAAAAAACCTAAACTATATCATGTTTGCTTGATTTCTTATTTTTAATTAATTTGAAAACCATAAAAATCAAAAATCCTCTCAAAATCACAAAAATGGTATAAAAATATCAAAAACTCAAAAATAATTTTAGTTGAATTTTGTAGACATATTTGGTATACTAGAGAAATACAAAAAGTGTGCTTTCTTTATGTTTTCATTTTGATTATTTTATTTTTTTTATTCAATAAAAAAATATAAAAATATTTGCAAATATAAAAATCATAAAAAAATATATTCAAATCAGAAAACCATTAAAAAATATAAAAAAAGAGAACTAAACATAAAAAATCTATAAAAACCAAGATAGTTGGCTTAGAAATTCCTTCTTTTTATTTCACTGCTTGCCTTTGATTTAAATAATCATCGAGATTTTTCGTAACCTCCCTGAGTTCCATCTGGTGCGCTATATAGGTAAAAAAGCAACCATCTTTCTCTGCTTACATTATTCTTATCTTGATGGCTTGAGTTGTGAATAAAAATAAAAATTACTTTTTGTTGAGGGATAATTAGGGTTGCATCGATGCTTGATAATTCTATTAAATTAAACCCTTGAGAATCCCTATTCAACAAATGGTGTTTCTACCGGGGAGGCACAACGTGGATAGCTATATTTCTCCTTTAGTTTGCTATTCTTTGTTTATATAATATATATATATGTTTCTTTTTTATCTATTTTTCTATCACTTGTTCATATTATTTCTGTTTTTTATTTTCTATCTTTTATTTATGTCATTTGTTCATTTTTTTTGTTATCCATTTATATATATATATATATCTATATATTGTTGTGGATTTGCATTTTATTGTGGAGTGAGCACTCACGTTGAATACTGCATGTCGTGAGGGATCTTACACAATGCTTGGAGTATCCAATTTGTCGGACACCAAAAGTTCCCCAAGATTGAACTTTGGAATTTATTTGAGATCACTTTTACTTGCTCTTCTCATTTTGCTATTCATCCACCTTGTGATTATTTGTTTGTTTGTTTTTCTGCTTTTATTTTTTCTTTTATTTTTGTTTATATTTTCCTAAATGTAATGTGACACATATTTTGTTTGTTTGTTTCTTGCAAGGGCCTGACGAGCAAAGGCAACATTCCTAGGAGCGTTAACTCAGTCGAGCGAAGCAGAGGCAGCTCGTTTCTTCACCGAGCAACAGGAGAGTGTAGGAGATGAGGAGCATAAGAGTTGGAATATTACTTGAGCAGATTGCACATATTTTTTTATTCTATTTTAGCATTTTACTTTTATTTCCATTTTATATAATTTTGTAATAATTATTTGGTAATATCCTTTTTTTCTATTTTTATTTGGACATTAGACTCTCTTATGATCGTAAGGTATGTTTTACCAAGTGCTTGTGCACTTGGGGGACGTCACCAGATTTTTGTTTTCTTCACCTTTTCTTCTTATCTTTTCTCATATTTTTTTGTGCTTGAGCCCTTCGAAGTAGATCATATTTCCTTGGTCGAGCGAGGTAATCGATTAGGTACAAAGCCCCTAAAGAAGAATATATGTTTCTATAGATTAGATCGTAGGATTAGACTTTGTAAAATTTAATTGGTTCTTGCCTGTTAATAAAGGTTATTGCTAGGATGTTTCTCATCCATCAGTTAAGAGTAGCTTATTTTCTATCTTTATTTCTATGTGAGGATCAATTTGCATGTAGACTGTTGGCGTACGTATCTCTTATCTTATGCATGCATCATTGATTTATGTCTCATTGGATTTTCCATCTTCGTCCCTTGATTTTTCTCGCATAGGAAATAAAGGAATTGGAAAATTCATTAGATCAATTTTTGAAAAAAAATCCAAAATAATAATCTAATAAGAAAGGGACTGCTATTTCTCACTAGACATAAAACTAAACGTAACAATAACATCATTATTGTTTTGGGGAGATTAACCCCCTCATTGTTTGTAGGTACATACCTCCAAACGGAGTGGGTGAGGACGTGCAAAAAGGATAGCGTCGAAATCTCTATACTTGTGCTCTATGATTATGTGCATCACTCTTTGGTGAATGGTTTAGATGCAAGCGCTTGCCTAAGATGTTAGAAAATCATTTTGGTGTGCTCCACCTCCTATCTCCATTTGGGCCTTATATTGAACATGTCATCACAGGCAGAAGGTTCCATTGATTGCGGAGGTTTCAGGACATACGTTGGGCAATAGAGGTGACTCACCATGTGTGTTTGGTAGTAAGCAATTTCGTGTATATTCACTAAACCAACATTGAAAAGATAACATACTGAACTCTTACGGTCCTCACATTGTGTTCAGTTGAAGAATCAGGGGATTGTATTGTATTTGTTTGTTAGTGTAAAGATCCCTCCATACCTTTCATTCATTTTCTTCATTTTTCTTCTTGACTTGACATTGTGTTCTTGCATCTCGCCTTTTTTCATCGAAGATGTCAGATTGTACTTCTTGTTCGATCTTTGCAAGCTCATCTTTACACACTTTAGTTCGATCGTCTTCTATTCGGCAAAACATAATTCTCGAGTATCGCTCTTTCTCTACGTCACCAGTCTTCTCATAAATGAATCCCTTGTCTGAGATTGACTCTAATTTGTAACTTTCATTTGGGACTCCATCATTTCGAAAGACTATTTAAGTGTCGTGTACATTTTCTGAGATAGAATCTGAGCACTTGTTGCCACTGAAGGGAAAGAATCCATGTTCAGCGTAGAGTGAGATCAACAGTACTATGTTAGATTCTATTCAGGCTATTCAGGCATAGCTTACTGGGCAAGTTGGCATCCTGGATGGATTTAGAGATAAGATATTCGAGCTAAGGAATCACATAGTAGATAAGAGAGAGGAGTGTGAGCAGCCAAATGTAGGTTGGAATGGGGGAGGTGAGCAGCAACCAGATCCAGTGGCAAAGCTCACACATAAAGATGCCTATAATACAAGTGCAACATATACTAATACATGCATTCAGATACCTACGATTCATGGGCATTTTGAGCTGAAGCCCATGATTTTACCTTTACTCCCCATATTCCATGAACAAAAACCCTTACAAAACCTCTAGCAGTTCGACCGTATTTGCAGCACTATATACTACCCTGACATTCCGTTAGTGGTAGTGAAGATGATAGCTTTCTTGTCCAGTCTGATGGACAATGCATTGCATTGGGTTAATCAACTAGAAAAAGTTGTCACGTCTAGGGAGGAATAGAGGTCAGCCATCTTGAGCAAGTTTTATCCTCTAGGGTGACTTAATAATATGCGTTCATTAATAGCTAACTTCTCCTAAATGTCTCATGAGACAATTCACGGGGCATGGGAACATTTTAGAGATTAAACAGAGAAGTACCCTCATTACGATATATTGAAGACTAGCCTTCTGTAGAATTTCTTTGGGGGCATGAGCTTTGAAAATCAGAAGTTGGTAGATGCTGCTTGTGGGGGGGTGCCAATTCAATAAGTATGAGGATGTCCGATATCATATTTTCAAGGAGATGGTAGAGATCACTATAGCTCTTTCTTCTTTACGTGCTTTTCAGAAGCGTCATCTACCTTTTCCTTCAGTACTCCACAAGGCTGTCAACTTGATGGCATCTCACAATGTGGATAGGGTGGACAATACATATCTGACCGTCATAGGAAATAACCTATCCAAAGTAGGTATAATAGAGAAACAATCTAAAGAGCCTAAAAAGTTACATGTGTTTGAGTAGAGGACAAAGCAGTTGGATAAGCTGGACGAGATTATGTATCTTATGGAGCTTCTTGTCAGTACTATACATTCATGTCAGAGTACGAGTGCCAACCAATACTTCTACTCCTTAGCAGACTTCTTCCACAACTTCAGCACAAAAGTGTACCGGAGCACCGTCCTTTGTTCAACACATTTACTACATGCAGACCCTGGAACTGGTCCCGCAGAAGTCACCGCCAGCATGTATTGTACCGTACCACCAGGAGAATCCCTACATTTCTGAGTAGTAGTTTCCACCTCTACCTCTCATTCAGGAGGTAAATGACATTTGGTTTGATCGAGAGCACATCTAAACACGTCCATCTGGATAAGGTCAGTTTAGTTCATTCCCGAGTGAGAGGCTCGTCTACCAATTTCAGGGAGGGAGACCACAACCCCATCACTAGCAGCTATAGCCTCATTTTTATTCTCCGCCACACTTCCATAATTGGAGACATGGCAGCAGATGCAGGTTGCGTGTCCTTGTCAGCCTTATTATCAGCAATAGTATGCATAATTATCGCACCCTCCTCCTCCTTACACAGATCAACCACAGTCTGCATATTCTGGGTATCTGATCAATCTACATTTCATCATCTTTATTCATTTATTTTATATTAAAGTCCCTTATAAAACATCTGTAAATAGCAACAAATCCATTTTTTACTAACTCTAATTCTTGTGTAAATATTCTATATTTGTCACTATTTTAACCTAAAATAAATAAATAAAGAAAGTAAAGGAAATAAAATAAAATAGAAGACTATATATATGTAATAGATACATGCTAACTCTGACCCTGAGAAAAGATCGAGACTTGACCCTGATCGATAAGGGAAAAAGTAGGGGGAGATAAGGCCCTAAAATACAAAAAATTCAGAAATTCATTTGTCACTTTTATATAATCATCATATGTACAATAGTGTCTATAATACACATTCTTTTATTTAATTTATTCATTACCAAATTCTTTTTAAATAAAAAATTTTTTCTTGAAAATTGTGAATAAATTCTTTTGTAATAAGAAAAATAGTTGCAATAAAAATCTGTATAAATTATGTAAATAACAAAACTCTCAAAAAGCCACAAAGCTCAAATTACAAGATCAATATCATCTCCACCAAAACTCCAAATTCATAAAACTCACTTTCATTGTATTTCAAATTAAATAACCTTTAAAATGGCTGAAATTTCATAAAATTCAGAGTTATGGTATGAAATGTGGCAAATAGGGGTATTATGGTATATTAGACTTATGTGTATTACGGATATTATATAATTATTTCTTTTCTTGCACATATTTGTGAATGTTGTATTATTAATTAATTATGAATATTATATTTGACTCATATACACACCAATAAAAATTACAAAATCAAAAATCAACAAAAATAAAATCATGCATATATTGTATAGGTATCACTATGTATATGATGTACATATACTTATTTATTCAGCCTAATAAATTAATTCATAAAAATCAAATAAAAATTTCATTAAAATCCTTGTACAATATCGTAAAAAAATAAAGAATTAACGTATGTATATATTTGTATAAATAATTAATTAAAAATGAAATCCTTCTATATATAGGTATACATACTTATAAATAACACTTTATATTTATTTTTTTAACTCTTGTAAATATGTTATTTAATTAATTAAAAATTACATAAATTAACTTTATTTTATCATTAACATTTTTAAATACATTATTTAATTTTATAATTCATTTTCAAGTTTTAAAATAAACATTATTTAATTTTAAAATTCTTTTTCGATTTTTAAATCATTTATTGATTTTTTATAATTATCCATATTTGTCTGCATCTCGCATGCCTTCTGATTGGTTGGCTCGGGTTTGTTGACCCGAGACAACTGTTCAGTCACCCTGCCATACATGCACTCTATTCGTCGTCGCTCCTTCGCCCAATTTTCCACGTGCCCTCTATCACTAACTGATGAACCTCAGTTTCATCATCTTTATTTCCCATAATTAACCCCCTTGCTTAAAAGTTTTCCAATAAAAACCTGTTAATATCTAATAATTAACAGAGTCCTTAATAAATTAAAAACCACAAAAAAATGATAAAACAAAAATTGGTGGTATTTTTAGACTCAAAAATACCCTCAAAAATATCTCGGGCCCTTGTTTGATTTCATTTCCAGTTTTGGTCAACATGAAACTTGTAGATCTCATCAAGATCTACAACTTTCATGTTTTGAGTTTTCTCAAATTCGGCCAATAGGGCTCTCAAAAATAAGAAAAACCCTCTGAATAACCTGATTGGGCCACGTGGCCCATTCTAGGGGCGCCACGTGGCCCGGCGCTTCTTGTCTTATCCGCCTGTGATTTGGACCGTCAGATCTCTTCCTGAGATCCAACGGTCCAAAGCCTTCCACGCCGTTCCTTATCCGCGACCGTTCGATCATTCCCCCGTCTCATCATCACCGCATGCTTGCACTTCACCAGGAGCACGCCACGTGGCCCTTGCTGAGCCCTCCGATCACGCCTCGACCTTCTGATCTGAGCCACTCAATCCACCATTTGTCCTTTACCGTCAGATCTCCCTCAATCTCTCATCCTCACCGCTCGTTAGCACCTTTGCCTGCCGATCGACACGTGGCTGCTCCACAGCCATTCGTTCGCATCGCCCCGATCCGATCGGGTCCGTCCCTTCGCGCCTCATCGACGGCCGTTGGATCTTCAGATCCAACGGCTGCGGGCTATCATCTACCTCGGTCAGCCCACTCGCCCACGTTCTCCACTGCACGAAACCCTCTCCCCTTTTCCATTATCGCCGACTCCTCCGACCCACTCTTCGCTCGCTAACCACCGCACGACATTCCCCAGTCTTCCGTCTCCCTCGCGCACTTCTCCACAAACCTCGACACCCCTCCAGTCGCTCCACGATCACGGTTGAACCCCACGTCCTCGCTAGCAAACCGCCCAACTCCAACCTTCAAATACGCCGCCTCCTTCACCGTTACACCCTGTCCACCTTTACGTGGGAGGAGGCCCAGCCCTCCTCCGCCTCTCTGTGACAGAGAGGGGCGAGGGGATCGAGCGATGACGACCTCCCTCTCCGGTGATGACCCTCCGCCGTTCTCGGCGGAGCTGCGGCGCTCCGCGACCGCTCGAGCTGCACCAGGTGGCTGAAGGTGTTCAGCAAAGACCCGGGCGTCGATCCAGACGTCCAGCCCAAGCTCCTGTTCCATCTCCGGCAAGGTAAGTCCTCCTTCTTCTTCCTCTGTATTTTTCGTTAATTTCTTTTAATTTTCTAGGCTTCTCCAGCCACCCCCTCGTTCCGATGACCACTTCAACAGCTCCGCTACACCTCCCCCTTCATCGCGCCTCGCTCCGCTCATCGTCTCCTTCTTACAGAACCTCGACCATTTCCGACCCATCTCCTCCTCCATTCACGGCGGAGGAGCTCAGAGCTCTCACGTTCTCCACTCGCTGAGCTTCCACTCCATTCACTCACGCACCATTAGGCTTCGGCTATGGACTACTAACGTGCAGGTCATCAAGAGCTTCAATGATCGGAGCTTGATCGGAGCAGACTTCACCGACTTCGCAGCCGACCTCCGAGCCCCAGCGAGCCGCACCAGAGCCTTCAGGATCTCCCCCGAGCTCGCAGCTTCATCGACGACTTGTCTTGAGCATCGGGGGACGTCCACCGTAGCCGGGAGCGAGCGGCGGAGGAGGAGGCCCTTCACCGGAGCTCAGTTAGCGCCGCCAGTCCATGGCGAGGGAGACCGCACAGGGACCGTTGGATGGTCCAACTCCAGCGACCATCCAACGGCTATGATAGAGCCGCGTCCTCGCCTTCAGCGGCCCTTGGATCATCCCGATCCAACGGCCTCGAGCTAGCCACGCGTCGTCACCAGAGCAGCACCGAGCCTCCGTCTCCGTGCCTCCAGGTTCGGTTGCTCCGAGCCTCGACCGAGCCTGCACCGAGCTTCGTATCGTCCGAGCCTGGCCGAAGCTGCCCCGAACCTCTGCCGAGCCTGCCCTTCGTCCGAGCCTAGATAGCACGTGCATCGCACGTGCTATTCTGGGTAAATTGCAGAGATGCCCATATCTTCTCCAGAATTGCATAATGGTCCTGCGTCACGTGCAGATCACACGCATGGTGGGTAAATTACATTGAAACCCTCGCGGGTTTTCCAAATTACAAAATTACCCATGTGCGCGTGGTCAAATTACAGGGAAGGTCCCGCTACTTTGTTTATTTACTTTTTAGTCCCTCCCAGGGGCCTGTATGTAATTTTATTTTCATGTTTTCTTTTATTTATGCCCTTATCTTTGAACTTGCATATCTTGAGCTACATAGCTCCAATCAAGTTGATTTCAGTTTCGTTTTGAAGCTCTTCTCGTCCTCTTCACTATGGCATGGTTAAATTTCAGATTTGATACTATGAACAGTGATGTATTATTTTATTATCTAAGTGTCTTGATCTCTTTATTTATCATGCCCTGTCTACTTGCTTAATGAGGATAGAATGCTTCTTAATGTTAACTCTGTTTAACTTGCATTTTTTTTCTATGGCTCAAGTGATTTTTATTGGGCATATCATTTGCTTTGCATGCCCATTTATTTGCATTTTAAAAATTGATAAAAAAAATGCATGTTTATTTTAATTGCATTGTCATGTTGTGTCTTTGCATAGTTTGACCTTTATGCTTCAACTCTACACTTAGTTAAACAAACTTAAATTCGATTAATATGAGAGAGGCTCGTGTCCCTGAGTTCGACCTTGGTATCTTACCAAGTAAAAATAAATTCACGATCACCTCATTTCGATTCATTATGGCATATATCTAAATGAGGTGATCGCTTTGACGACCCGAAACCGGCCCAACTACGATGATGATTCCATGTGCTAAAAACACTCTATTAAAGGGCCGATTTTGCGGCTCGTCAAATGGCGCCGTTGCCGGGGACACGGCTCATTTCTTTTATTTTTTGGATTTTCGTGTGTTTAATTTAGTGTTTCTTTTTATAGGTCAAATGATCATATATTTTGCATATAAAATTTTTTTTCTTCCTTATTTGATATCTAACTATTGTTTTTGTGGCAGGGCCCTTGATCGATCAAGGAGGCGAGGAGCAGGATACTCCCCGCTGCGAGGAGCCGCAGAAGCATGCTTGGAGTCGATAAGAAAGAAAAGAAAAAAAATTTTGTGTCGCATTTATTTTTTATTATAATAAACTCGTCTTTTACAGCGATCTTCGATCGAAGACTCGCGATTGTAATCGGACGAATGTGTTTGTGTGGGGATCGTCCCCACTTGAGTGTCGACCTAGGACTAGGCATGCGGCTCTCCGAGCTCATTTTATTTTTCATATTCTTATGTGCTTGATCGTAGGTTAGGACACACTTTAAATAAAAACGCACATAATCTCGCATCACTTAGCTAAAATTCATGAAGATTAATCACCGCTAATAGATGCATGATTAGGTGCGGCTTTTTCGACTTGCATACATGTTTGATTTGATTTTCAAAATGGCCCCAGATTTTTCGCGGCTTTTATCGTCAAATCACTGCATGATTTCTCGCTTAGCCTAGTTCGCGTTTTTCTTCATCGTATACATGTTTTTCTCGGCTTTCATTTTTCTAGATTGATCACCTAGGATAAATGGAAAATGGAATGAACGGTAGACGATGATTTTCTGATTTATGTGCTAACTTTAATTCAGTGATAATTTAAAATAAAATTGGGACTGTTAATTGCAAGTCAACCAAAAATGGAGTAAAATTCGGTTTTGGGAGAGCAATACCCTCGCTTACGCAATAATTTTCCTTCACATCTTTTATTTGCGTAAAAATCGAATGTTTTATCACCAATAAAATAGACAAGATAATTAACCAACCTTGGTTGGTTTCATGTGTGAGTTGGTGAAACTAAGGGTTTGCTTGCTTGATTGAGCCTTGTTTGATGTGACACACACCCCAAATCCAAAGACACTCCATTTCATCTCCAAAGATTCAGCCGCTCATTTGTATATTCATCCTTCTTCTTCGTTCACCTTGGGTCTCTTCCAACATCAATCTCCATCTTTATACTTAGGCTAATCTCAGCCTAAGTATAGGGGGGACCCAAGTCCCTGTGATTTCTCTACTCATCTTTTCTTGCCTTTATACTTAGGTTATTTCTAACCTAAGTATAAGGGGAGCCCCTCTTAGCTCCCGTATATTCTTCTATATTTAAGTGGACCTATGTACTTGTAACATTTAGTGCTATGAGGACATAGCAAAGTTTAAGTATAGGGGGGTATACCGTATATACCGTATATTTACTTTAGCTATAATCTGAAAATTTTGAAAAATTAAAAACTTTTTGGCTAAGGTAAAAATTCATTGGACTAAGAAAACTCAAAGGATTTTCGCGGTTTTTCGATATTATGTTACACTATTTTATAGAAATATTTTCGAAAATGATTTTTGAAAATGTTTTGAAAATTTTCATTTTGTGTGACATGGGTTTTGAAAAATCGCCATCTCTTTTCAAGGAAAGTTGAGTCTAACTTGTGTTTTAACTCTTTTATTAAAATCCATAAAAATCAGAAAACCCCTAAAAACCTTTAGGAGCTATTAGTGACTACTAAGCCCAATTAAGAAAGCCGCGTTCAGTGAGGGTTCGCCCTTAGCAGATTGGATGGTTTAGAGGACATCGCGTAAGGCCCCGTCCTCAAGCAACGGGCTTCGGCCTGTACTTACATCCATACTGGCTGAATTGTAGCTACTTAATTGAGTTTAGGCAGTTGTTATATCTCTTGAAGTTCAAAAAAAAATGTCTTGTTTTTGAATGAAGAAGTTGGATTAGTCCTCTACATTTTCACTTTCACCCGGGATCTGATTTGGTCAAGAAGACTTAGCTTTTAGAAGTCTTTGAGATTTTTAGGTTAACCAGCCTTAGCCATCAGGGTCTTAGACTTAATCATCCACATTCCCCTAGGTTTCTAGATTTGCATGCTATATTCCATGCTTAGTCTCAGACATAAAGAATATGATCAGCACATCACATGCACGACTGCGGTTCTCGATGAGATGAGTTGATTTTTCACCTGAGGGATTGGGATGAGGAAGTCGAATTTGGATTTGATCTAATAATGCTCGAGGATGGGATAAAATCTTTGGAGGCTTCAAGAAACCTGAGTGTCAGCAATATTAGCCAGTATGAGAACTTGATTCTTATACTACTCTCTTGACATTAACCTAAGTGCCTGGGTGTGAAAAATAAAAAAAAATGTTGATCAGTGTGCGCCAACTCTTGGTAAAAGCAGTGGAGCTAGCCACAAATACTACAAGTCAATGAATTTCAAAGAAAAGCTCTCATTCCACAAAGTTACATATCAAAGAGCTTCCACCAAAGGCGAGCGCTCCCAAACTTTTCAAAGTGTCCACTTGGACCACCTCTATTAGGACCAGGAGTCGGGCTTGCACCAAAAAAGGGCTCTGCATCGTAAATGCTACAAGTCTGGGTGTCGAAGGTACGATAGGTACTCAAAAGAGACACACCCCGGTGTACTCCCAGGAAAACAAGTGCAGACGGCTCCAACTTCTCTTGACGGACGCACTGATCAACACCAAAAAAATGTGTTGCGTAAAAAGGCACTAGAGAGAATCCCTGTTCCAATGAGAGGGAGAGAAGAATTGACACAATCCCATGCTCTCCATTTCTGGCCTGCCATCTACATTTTCTAAGTCTGAAAACTAAAGAGACGGTAGACTGAATGCAAGATTTGATTTATTCCCTAGTGCTGAGGATTGGGTCCTTAGGAGATTTTCTCGGACCAAGATTTTGGGTGACGAATTGACTCTACTCTCAGAATTGCAGTCAACACTAAACTCATATCCTTTAGTTTATATGTACATCAGAGAGAGTCTAGAGAAGTAGAGGAATTGGAAGCCTCTTGATTAAGGCTGGGTTGAACTCTAAAATTTTGGATCTCTGAAGCCGAGTCGACTTGATCAGATTGGATCCTGTATTCACATGCACAAGGGGGTTAATCCAACTTAGTCATTCTTTTTGATGCTCGAGGACGAGCGTAGTTTAAGTATAGGGGGGTGATGAACCTCAGTTTCATCATCTTTATTTCCCATAATTAACCCCCTTGCTTAAAAGTTTGCCAATAAAACCCTGTTAATGTCTAATAATTAACAGAGTCCTTAATAAATTAAAAACCACAAAAAAATGACAAAACAAAAATTCGTGGTATTTTTAGACTCAAAAATACCCTCAAAAATATTTCGGGCCCTTGTTTGATTTCATTTCCAGTTTTGGTCAACATGAAACTTGTAGATCTCATCAAGATCTACAACTTTCATGTTTTGAGTTTTCTCAAATTCGGCCAATAGGGCCCTCAAAAATAAGAAAAACCCTCTGAATAACCTGATTGGGCCACGTGGCCCATTCTAGGGGCGCCACGTGGCCCGGCGCTTCTTGTCTTATCCGCCTGTGATTTGGACCGTCAGATCTCTTCCTGAGATCCAACGGTCCAAAGCCTTCCACGCCGTTCCTTATCCGCGACCGTTCGATCATTCCCCCGTCTCATCATCACCGCATGCTTGCACTTCACCAGGAGCACGCCACGTGGCCCTTGCTGAGCCCTCCGATCACGCCTCGACCTTCTGATCTGAGCCACTCAATCCACCATTTGTCCTTTACCGTCAGATCTCCCTCAATCTCTCATCCTCACCGCTCGTTAGCACCTTTGCCTGCCGATCGACACGTGGCTGCTCCACAGCCATTCGTTCGCATCGCCCCGATCCGATCGGGTCCGTCCCTTCGCGCCTCATCGACGGCCGTTGGATCTTCAGATCCAACGGCTGCGGGCTATCATCTACCTCGGTCAGCCCACTCGCCCACGTTCTCCACTGCACGAAACCCTCTCCCCTTTTCCATTATCGCCGACTCCTCCGACCCACTCTTCGCTCGCTAACCACCGCACGACATTCCCCAGTCTTCCGTCTCCCTCGCGCACTTCTCCACAAACCTCGACACCCCTCCAGTCGCTCCACGATCACGGTTGAACCCCACGTCCTCGCTAGCAAACCGCCCAACTCCAACCTTCAAATACGCCGCCTCCTTCACCGTTACACCCTGTCCACCTTTACGTGGGAGGAGGCCCAGCCCTCCTCCGCCTCTCTGTGACAGAGAGGGGCGAGGGGATCGAGCGATGACGACCTCCCTCTCCGGTGATGACCCTCCGCCGTTCTCGGCGGAGCTGCGGCGCTCCGCGACCGCTCGAGCTGCACCAGGTGGCTGAAGGTGTTCAGCAAAGACCCGGGCGTCGATCCAGACGTCCAGCCCAAGCTCCCGTTCCATCTCCGGCAAGGTAAGTCCTCCTTCTTCTTCCTCTGTATTTTTCGTTAATTTCTTTTAATTTTCTAGGCCTCTCCGGCCACCCCCTCGTTCCGATGACCACTTCAACAGCTCCGCTACACCTCCCCCTTCATCGCGCCTCATCGTCTCCTTCTTACAGAACCTCGACCATTTCCGACCCATCTCCTCCGCCATTCACGGCGGAGGAGCTCAGAGCTCTCACGTTCTCCGCTCGCTGAGCTTCCACTCCATTCACTCACGCACCATTAGGCTTCGGCTATGGACTACTAACGTGCAGGTCATCAAGAGCTTCAATGACCGGAGCTTGATCGGAGCAGACTTCACCGACTTCGCAGCCGACCTCCGAGCCCCGGCGAGCCGCACCAGAGCCTTCAGGATCTCCCCCGAGCTCGCAGCTTCATCGACGACTTGTCTTGAGCATCGGGGGACGTCCACTGTAGCCGGGAGCGAGCGGCGGAGGAGGAGGCCCTTCACCGGAGCTCAGTTAGCGCCGCCAGTCCATGGCGAGGGAGACCGCACAGGGACCGTTGGATGGTCCAACTCCAGCGACCATCCAACGGCTATGATAGAGCCGCGTCCTCGCCTTCAGCGGCCCTTGGATCATCCGGATCCAACGGCCTCGAGCTAGCCACGCGTCGTCACCAAAGCAGCACCGAGCCTCCGTCTCCGTGCCTCCAGGTTCGGTTGCTCCGAGCCTCGACCGAGCCTGCACCGAGCTTCGTATCGTCCGAGCCTGGCCGAAGCTGCCCCGAACCTCTGCCGAGCCTACCCTTCGTCCGAGCCTAGATAGCACGTCCATCGCACGTGCTATTCTGGGTAAATTGCAGAGATGCCCATATCTTCTCCAGAATTGCATAATGGTCCTGCGTCACGTGCAGATCACACGCATGGTGGGTAAATTACATTGAAACCCTCGCGGGTTTTCCAAATTGCAAAAATACCCCTGTGTGTGTGGTCAAATTATAGGGAAGGTCCCGCTACTTTGTTTATTTACTTTTTAGTCCCTCCCAGGGGCGTGTATGCAATTTTATTTTCATGTTTTCTTTCATTTATGCCCTTATCTTTGAACTTGCATATCTTGAGCTACATAGCTCCAATCAAGTTGATTTCAGTTTCGTTTTGAAGCTCTTCTCGTCCTCTTCACTATGGCATGGTTAAATTTCAGATTTGATACTATGAACAGTGATGTATTATTTTATTATCTAAGTGTCTTGATCTCTTTATTTATCATGCCCTGTCTACTTGCTTAATGAGGATAGAATGCTTCTTAATGTTAACTCTGTTTAACTTGCATTTTTTTCTATGGCTCAAGTGATTTTTATTGGGCATATCATTCGCTTTGCATGCCCATTTATTTGCATTTTAAAAATTGATAAAAAAATGCATGTTTATTTTAATTGCATTGTCATGTTGTGTCTTTGCATAGTTTGACCTTTATGCTTCAACTCTACACTTAGTTAAACAAACTTAAATTCGATTAATATGAGAGAGGCTCGTGTCCCTGAGTTCGACCTTGGTATCTTACCAAGTAAAAATAAATTCACGATCACCTCATTTCGATTCATTATGGCATATATCTAAATGAGGTGATCGCTTTGACGACCCGAAACCGGCCCGACTACGATGATGATTCCATGTGCTAAAAACACTCTATTAAAGGGCCGATTTTGCGGCTCGTCACTAACTCACCACGCTTTCTTCTCCTAAAGCCTCACTCATTCACTCATAGCCATCGCCAGCATATCCATTCCATCAATATCGTCTCGATCATCACATATTCTGAACTCAACATCCCTGTCAGAGTATGCTCTATAAATATTCACCCTTTGACTCTGGTGGTGGGCTTATCAGTTTTTGGCCCCTTTTTCTCCCCGCGATTGACTTCTGGAAAAGCTTTAAGTTGACAGATTGAGCTCAACACGATTATTAGCATGAGACGAGGGTTGAAGATGTGACTCCACCCACTCGCCATCCTTCCTCCAACGTAGTTCCGACACTCTGCACCCCACCGAAGATCAAGGAAATTTCATTTTCGTTCTTCACCGTAGGGTAATGTAGAGAAAATTAGGCTTAATTTTAGTTTTTATTTTATTACTTTTCACATTAATCACATCATCTTCGATCATCACCTCAACCTCCGATCCGTAAGATCAGAGGAGTTCCAATCACTCTCGCCGATCCCCGAGTTGGCAAACACTTTCGTCCCAACCTTCTTCATCTCCTCCCATCACTGATCACCCTCTGATCACTCTAAATCTGAGCTCCAATTCCGACTCTGACCAACATCACCAGATCCTCCATCCCCTTCTTCATTTCCTATTTTTTATGACTTAATAACTACATAGGTGCTTTGCCTTCGACCAAGGAACTCATGGTAGGAACAAGGAGCGCAATTGGGTGTGAAATCCAGTATCTCGATGTAAACCTAGAGAGAAATACCACTTAACCTCCAGATATCATATTAGTCATCACCTACCTTGTGGAAGACTTTTATCAAGAGAGGAGAGGTGTTGGAAGCCATAGCATTTGTTACAGGATGATTTAGGCGGAGGATGACCGAGATCTTCTCGATCGAAGCTCACTTGAGCCACCTTTTTCCTAATTCTCCCAATAGTCTCTAGCACCGCACGACCAGGAATGACACTCCAGATTTGATCTTGGCTATTCAAAAAGCCCCAAAGGTTTGCCGTTGATCAAAGCTTCCAGATCAAATATGTGCCTTCAACGCACGAGCCACATTCAGACGTTAGATCAAATCTGCAGAGCATAAAGTTCGTCCATAACTCCACATCATTAGAGGGTATATTTGTATCCATCCTGTGTAGTTATTTAATTCTGCAAATAAGTCCCAGCTGGAAACATGTCTAAATGTAATGTTTTGAACATTTGCACTTATAACCTACACTTTGATTTTGTTTGCATATACTTTGAATTGTAGAACGTGCCTAGCATGCGACTTTTTTTGGTTATTTGCTAAAAAGGTATGTATTTTAATGTTATTATTTGGGCCCTGGATTTACTTTATTTGCAAATAGGTCCAATCCATTGCACATCGTGTCACTGCAAATGCTCCTTTTAAGAAATTTTGTGTAATTTGCCCTGAAATATTTATATCTTTTATTATTTAGTCCGCAAACCTAAAATATTTGCATATACGCCTCTGTTTGTCTGCATTTGCTAGTTAAATATTAAATAAAAATAGCAAAACATAGTTAAAAATTCCACAAAAAACACGAAAGAGTCCTATTAAGCATATCTTGCATCCATAATTTTTATTTTGCATTTCCAATACTTTATTAATTTTGAAAATTAAAAAACCTCAGAAAGAGTCCCTGTTTGCATTTGAAAATAGATAAAAAACATACAAAACTTATTCTAAAAATTCAAAAAAATCCATTTGTTTATTTTTATTTATTTTAATTTATATAAAATTATGGTACTTTTATTCCTCCTTTAATAAATAAAAAATCACAAAACACTTAAAAACATAAGAATTCATAAAAAGATCATATAGAAATTTTCCAAAAAGTCGTAAAAAAACCTTTCTGGAAAATATAAAAATTATCTTTAATTTTGTGTATATTTGTTTGCTATTTTTTATCTTACTTGATATTTTAAAAAATATAAAAACTTTCATTTTGTGTTTTGTTTAATTTATTTTCAATTTTTGATTTATTTTAAAGCTTTAAAATTTTGTAGAATCATAGAAAGATCACAAAAAAACATTAAACAAATTACCAGAAAACCAAAAATACATTTATTTGAATTTTTATTTATTTTCACTACTTTGTAAAAATCCAAAAAGTTGACTCTTTTTATTATCTTTATTAATTCCTTTTATTCATTCTTATTTAATTATTTTAAAAATATTTTGCAAAATTAAAACCAAAAAATATAACAGTCATAAAACAAAATAAAAAATATAAAATTAAAATTCCATAAAAAAGAAAGCCAAGCACTGTGTTCATAGAATTTACTTCTTTATTTCATTGATTATTTCATTGATTTAATAACCCTCTGAATTTTGTAGCCTCATTGAGTTCGACCCTGTACGCAATACTCGTAAATTAAATATAAAAATACTCTTGCTACAATTTCTTTATTTATTTTGGCTTGTGAATCGAATAATTTTTTGTTGAGAGATTTTCAGGGTTGCAACGACACTACAATTTAATTCCATCAATTTAAAAACCTTGATTTCCCTATTCAACAAAATGGCGTCGTTGCCAGGGAGGCACGACAAATGTAGTTAGATTTTTTCTCTTGACTTGTTATTCTTAGTTGCCTGCACTTATTTATCTTTTAGTTTTTTTGTTTACATTTTCTAACATTCATATCATTGTGTATATCACTATGACTTATCCTTTTTATATATTTTCTGTCAATTATATCTTTCATTTCGATATATATATATATTGAGGATTTGCATCTTGTTGAGGAGTGAGCACTCAAATTGAATATTGCATGCTGTCATGGAGCTGATACAATGCTTGTAGGATCCAATGTGTTGGGCACCGAAAGCTCCTCTAGATCGGACTTAGGGATTCATCTGAGATCTATTTTCACTTACTCTTCTCACTTTGCTTTAGATCCACCTTATTTTTTATTTTTCAATACTTCACGTCTTTATTTTATTATTATTTTGCTCATATTTTCATAATTGTGTCTCTTATAAATTCATGTGTTTCCTCTTTATTGTGAGGACCTGACGAGCGAGGGCTGCATTCTTAGGATTGTTGATGCACCCGAGTGAAGCGGAGGCGACTTGTTTCTTCATCAAGTTGTAGGAGTGCATAGGAGGATTAGAATAAGAACTGGAGGAGTATATCCACTTGGAGCACACTACATACAAATTTTTTGTTTCATTTTTTCATTCATTATTTTTTAAAAAATTTATAATAACTATTTTGCATTTGCCTCTTTTCCTGTTTTTGAAAAGGCCACTATTAACCTTGTGTTTGCGGGGTTCTTTGCACCAAGTGCTGGTGCACGTGAGGGACCTCACCTATTGTGTTTTTATCGCCTTCTTTTTCTTTGTTTTCTCGCGGTTTTGTATGCTTGAGCCCTTAGAAGTATGTTTTATTATCTTGCTTGAGACAGGTAATTATTTAGGTCCAAAGCCTCTAAACAAGAATAACTGTACCTATAGAGTGGAGCGTAGCTTGGAATAGTCAAATTAACATGTTCTTGACTGTTAATAGAAGTTACTTCTAGGACGGTTCTTGTGCATCATATAGGTTAGTTTATTTTATGTGTTTATTTTCTATGCACATCACCCTTCATGTAGAGTGGTAGCGACAAGGTATGCATCATCTTTCTCCTGCATGCATCACTAACTTTCTCGCACATTGGCATTTCCAAATTTCTTCCCTATTTTTACTCACAAAATATTAGAAGGAAATCAGAAATTTGGTAGACGATTTCTTGAAAATACTCAAAAAAAAGTGACAATTGTATAAAATCATGACTTCTAAAGAAAACTCGACCCTAAAACTAAATGTAAGGAAAAAAATCATTCTTTTGGGAAGAGTAAACCTCTCATTATTTGCAGGTACTTACCTCCAAACAGACTAGGTGAGGGCGTAGCTGTAAGGATAGAGCCCAAATCCCTGGACTTTTGCCTTAAGTAGTTATACATCACTTTTCGATGTATGGTTGCAACTGTAAGCACTTGCCTCCGACCATAAAAACCGTTTTAGTGTGATAATCCTCTTATCTCCCTTTGGGCCTGATATTGAATCCAACAACCCGGGAAGATGGTATAACTGTTAGGGGAGGTCTAAGTATGCAGACTGGTGATAGCGGCGACTCACCTTGTGTGTTTGGTTGTAAGAAACATTTTGTATATTCACTAAACTTAAAATTGAAAAGATAAAAGACTGACTCTTGCGGTCTCCACTTGTGTTCCATTGGTGAATTGGGGGATTGTATTGTGTTTTTTGGTAGTGTAAAGAACCTTCCGTACCCTTCTCACATATTTCCTCTTGAAATCGAAGATGTCGGATTGGAGCATTTCTTGTTTGGACTTTTCTAACTCATTTTACACTTCAAACCGATTGTCTTCTATTCGGGAAGACTTACTTCTCGAGTATTCGTCTTTCTCCACTTCACCTTTCACCTCATCGATCAATCCACTGTTTAAGATCGACTCTAACTTGAACTATCCTTTTAGATTCTACCATTCGTAAGGACTAATTCAGTTCCATGTATATTTCTAGAAAAGAGTCAGCGCACTTTATGCCTCCTAAGGGCAAAATTTCCATGTCTGAGTAGAGAGAGATCAAAAATACGATGTTAGCCTCCATATATGACATTCAGGTACAGTTGACTTAACAAGTTGACATCCATGCATGATTAAGAGACATGATCTTAGAGCCAAGACAAAACAGACAAGAGAGGAGTGAGGATGATAGAAACCCTAAGGAAGAGGTGGGAATGGGGGGATGATCCATTACTTGAGCCAGTGGCTAAGGTCACATTGAAGTATGATTATAATCGAAGGGTAGGACAGACCAACTCATGGATTATAATCTATGTCATTCAAGGGCATTTTGAGCATAAGCCAACTATTTTGCCACTATTCACAATATTCCACGGACACATAAATGAAGAACCATACATTCACCTCCAACAATTTGATCGCATTTGTGGCACTATTGATGCGAGGCTAGAAAATCAGTTTGCGGCTTTTAGAAGAAAACGTTGTCGGTGTAGAAAACCTTAAAAGGATCCTAGTCGATCAAACAAAGATCGGTTTTTTACGAAAAACCTTACACTAATTATTTAAACATGGATGTGTGCCTGGGTCGAACACAAGGAGGCAGAATAGGGTATTTTGAATTTTTTTAAGAGAAAATAATTTTGTGATTATTTTAACTCTTCTTAAAGCGATCACGGAAAAAGCTACATTTTTTATGGAATTTTTTATTTTTAATTTTTTATTTGATTTTATTCTTTTCCAATTTTTATTTATTTTTCAAAGTGGTATTTTCACATAATTTTATTTACGATATAATAGGTGGAATATTTGTGATACTATATAGTAGGTGAAATGATCGAGCAACGGGCTCGAAGATCACACGAAAACAAATCAAAATGGAGTCGATTGGCGACAAAGCAAAACATGGTGAAAACACGACAAAAATACACAAAAAATTAATGAAAAACTTGCTGGGGTAGTTGCGTAACTACATTAAAAATAACTACAAAAAATTATGTCAAAAATAGGTCCAAAACTCCTGTGCAGGTCAGGGGTATAATTGCAAGAAAAAGAAACAAAAAATGTTGCAAAAAGGTCCTCGGCAGGGACTGTTCTGAAATAAAAATAAGAAAGTTTACATTTAGGTCCTACGCGACGACCTAAATGTAAATGTGGAAAACTTTGGAGCGCTTTGAAAATTCTGGAACTCTTCTGGATTTAGTCTTCAATTTTTCCACCGGTTCAGATGGACGGATAGGATTAGAACTTGAAATACGATCTGGGTCGTCCGCTGACTGCCACGTGTCGCAAGCTTGTAGCGCGGGTTGTTCTTGAGCTGTTCTTGGTTCTTCGTGAGGCTGACAAAGGTGGTTACTTCTCTGATTTATCACAGGCAGTTGGTGTCGATCTAGGGTCTCCGACGGGGCCAGAGGGTTAGCTCCTCTAACCCTCGAGCTCGCCCGCGGTGGACGTCAGGCGGCACTGGTTCAGAGCGGCGGCGGAAAAGATGTTGGTCCTCGGTGCTCTGTCCTGGAGTTAGGTTTTTGTGCCTTCTTGGAGGATGATTTCCGTGTTGATTAAAGATTCCAGATGACTTGAAGTTGCTCCAAATGAAAGATGAACCTGCAAATAAGATGCATTCGTACACGATTTACGAGAAATCGGCCAAAGGATTAAGTTTTTGCAAGCTCAAGATGGTGTTTCCAGACTAAATGGAATGTGTGTGAAATACTACGAGAAATGAAAACGCGATTTGGATGGATTTAAAACGAATTGCGAATTAATTTCGAGTGTGCGTGTAAATTAGATGTTTAGGCTAACTAATTACGTGCTTAGCCACGCTAATCGTGGCATGATGATCGAGAAGAAATTTGATAAAGATGGAGGTAGAGATCTGTGAAAATAGAGGTGTATTACCTCTGGTAGCTGCTGCGACGGCCAATCTTCGCCGGAGTTGGACGCGCGCGTGGCAGCGATGCAAGAGCGGACGTACACCTTGGAACCTCCTCTGATCTCCCTTCCTCCACATGAGCTGACGAAGGAAGATAGGGGTTCGTCCACTGGAACTGGGTGTCTCAGGTGGTTAGGAACGTTAGTTGCGAAATGCCAACTTTGGGGGTTTATATAGAAGAATTTCGTGAGCTCCACGTTAAATCTAAGGGTTGGCGAGAATCTTGGTTGTTAGGGGAAGCAAATCAATGGACTAGATTGTCGGAGAGGGTTAAGATGCACGCGGGAAAAATAAGTGAAGATGGTTGTTCAGAACAGAAAGGCTAACAGCCTTCTTGAAGAAGATGAACCCGGTGTTGACATGTGTCAGCACCTGGTTGGACAGATGGGTTAATTTCTTGTAATTTCAATATTAAATAGTAAATAGTGTTATTTTATATAAGTATAAAAACAAGAAATGTAAATAATTTAATTATCTAATTTATGGAATAATTACTTTTTATAAATAATAAATATTATTCGAAATATAAATATTATATTAATAAATATGTATAGATAAATAGGTTTTGGATTCTTAATTTAATAAATAAATAATTAAAAAAGTAATTTTATATTTTCCTAATTATTAGAATAATAAATAAGGTTTGTGTGATTTTTTAGGGATTTTAATAAATTAATTTACTTATATTAATAAATGTGGGAATAAGTTATCCAGTTCATTTTTACCTATAATTTAGGGTTTTTGGTTTTATTAAAATAATAAATAAGCTCCAAAAATTATGAAATATATCAAGGTTAAATTAAAAGATCATGAAAATAATGAGAAATTATAAAATTAATAAAACTATAAATAATGTGTTCTACATAAAATAAATAGCCCAGAAACCCCGTTGTCACTTGGTCCTAAAACTGACTTTTTGCAAACGGACTGCGAATTCGATGAAACTACCTCCATTAACTAGAGAATATTATTTTATGAACTTTAAAGGTGAGTAGAGTAAAATTGGAGTTCGTATGAAGAAGTTATGATGTTCGGAAGTTGAGATTTTGACAATTTAAATGATGGATTTCTTGGCATATATACAGGGTAATATTTTTAACTTATTTTTATATTTTTATATACATTTTTAGAAATAATTAGGAATAGAATTTGGTGAAAAATATATATGTATGAATTAATTAAAAATCATTGAATTTTGTACTTATTTAAAAAATAGTGGAAAGTACATGAAGTGTGTCTTAATTTATTTTTAGGGGTTTCCTTCCTTATCTCCCCCTACTTATTGGTTTGTCGACCAATCCATGTTGACTTGGTCTCGGGGGTTAGGCTACAAATATATCTTGTAGTTATATTTATATTTATAAATCATATTTTACATATTTACATATCTCCAATCTTCCTTTTTTTTCTTCGTTCTTTATTTATTTACATGATTTTGATGCTTAAAAGTGAATATTTATTTATGAATGATGTTTGAATAAAAGATGGGAATTAATGAATATATACATGCATTTGTTAAGGGTTTTAAGACAAAATGCGACAAAAAAGTTAATGAATCATGGATTCATCAACCCCCTATACTTAAACTTTGCTAGTCCCTTAGCAAACACTTCTTTAAAAAGTAAGTGAAAAAGAAAGAAAGTTAGAATGAATTTGTTTTCCTAAACCAATTCATGAGAATAGACAAAGGACAGAGCTCGATCGGGCCTGAAACAAGCATTTTGTCGGAGCCTTAACTAGGATTAGGATTTTATCCTCAACAGTCCTCAAGTTCCACAAATCCTTATTCAAGATCACTTCATCAGCTAGTCCAGACTTACTTATTCATATCACAAACTCTATCATCCTTGAAGTCAATTTGTACAGTGTGTGAATTGATTTAGCTCTTCCTGCTTAGAGAAACGAAGAAACCGTCTATCCCGACTATACACTTCTATTGCTTCCTTATCCAGCTACTCTTTCCTCAGGGAGGGAGGTATTCCCTTCTGAGGTCAGTTCGTGCTATGTCCACAATCGAGTATAGAGAGAAAATAGAAGAATGAGAAAAGAAGTGGAGTGCGACCAGTGTAGACGCATCTCCTTGTGGAGCTCAACCGGTGTAGTTAAGTCTCCACTAAGATGTGCAAGCATTTTTGGTGGAAGCTTGGACCATTGTGGTCGTAATTGGTGGCTTCTTCTTTTATTTAACTTTGTAATTTGCTTGCACTACATTCATCTTTTTGTGCCTCGACGGATATAGCATTTTTTTATTCTATCCCTTTTTTGAGGTCTTAGAAAAATTATGTCTGCACATCCTTCCCTCATCCGAAGCAACTATCGCAACCCCAATCTCTCTCGTCTTTAGACGTCAATTCCGCAAAGATAAGGATAGAAACTCACTACCAAGATGTACTACCCTTTGTAACTCCATGCGAGTTGAGCTAAGTGCAGAGTGCATGTGTTCAAAATTGGTTCACTGGTGTAGAGTTGTATGGATGACACCAAATGGTCTACTTAAGCACATATGACTTGATTTCCCAAATATGGTCTTATGGAACCCAAAGATTTTAAGTCACAGACCTGAAGAGTTTAAATTTCAGATCCTAACTAGGCTCCTTACAATGAGAGTTAAAGGCCACAATCAAGCTAGACTCAATCCTTAGTTCCAGAAATCAAACTTATTCTCAAAAATGCGAATGCAAATACAACCATGTTTTTGTGAAGTACATTTTCTGAATTTTACTCATTTTTATGGATTTTAAGGATTTCGTAATTTTTATGACTTTTAGGACTTTGTAAATTTTTATGGATTTTCTGAATTTTATAAACAAGTTTTTGTACATGAATTTTACAATATATATTTTATTTGACTTAAATATCTAATGTATTTTACAGATTTTATCTACAAAGGATTTTACAAGGATTAAATGATTTTTACACATGTTTTAATAAATAGAATTTTAAATAAGTATTATAAAAATTTTAAATACATATTTTTAGATACATATTTTAATTACAAATTTTAAACACAAGTTTTAAACATATTTTACTTATTTACAAGGATTTTATAAGTAATAAATAAATATATAAATGGATTTTAAATTGACCCTCACCCAATTTTTATGGATTTTACAGATATAGAAAATACATAAAAGTACGAGTTATGGACAAAAGTATATATATAATATATACGCACCCCCCTATACTTAGCTTGTGCTATGTCCTCATAGCGTCAAAAGAGAAAAAGGAGGACATAACCCGTGCTAAGTAAAAGTGGGTGAAAAAGAATAGAGAGTACAAGTCAGTCAACCCCCCCCCCCCCCATACTTATGATCAGGTCATCGTAAGTATAACGGAAGAGCAAAAAATGAGGTGACTTAGTAAAAAGAATATACAATGATGGCACAAGAAATAAAGTAAACGAAATCATTGAAATCACTTTGTCCCCCCTATATTTATGATAAGGCATCCTAAGTATAGAAAAGTGTGTAGCCAAAAATCGGAGAGCAGTGATTTGTGAAAAAGAAAGGATATACAAAAGAATCGGAACAAAATATAAAACGTTAATCAGCGAACAATCGGTCCCCCCTATACTTAGGATATGGTATCCTAAGCATAGAAGACGAGCAAAAATGGGGACGATTGTGGTCTACGAAGAATATACAAGTGTTGTGGATCTCCAGAATCGAATGGCTCAAAAGCATTTGTACAGGATGAGATGAAGTGAAATAATGATCATGATTCCTGTACAATATATATCCTAAGTGATCTCTGTATGTGGCATAGCTCTCTTTTCTAAAACATGCGTCTCTGGAGTCAGACTACAGAAGGTGTCTATATGTGTAAGCATCACACCATCCAACTCTCTACGTTGAATAGACTGTATAATCTATGAAATGTAATCAACTGACTCTCGTGTTGTGATATGTGTACTCTCAATCTGCGGCACTGAGATGTCTACTGCAAGTGACTGCTCATCTGAATCTGATATGAACTCTGTCTCTGTATGTGAACAATCATCTGAAGAACTAGTACCATGTAATCTACCCTATCCTCAAGTAGGATATCGTGGGTATCAAAATAAACGCTCTTAAGATCAGGAAACTGTGTCTCATCTATGTGTTGCAATCTTCTGCAAGACTGGTGTCCGCTGAAGTGAATGACAATACTGATCTGGGACTACTACATCCTCTCTCCATCTCAATGTGTATCTCTCCATTGTCTGTGCGGAATGATACTCTCCCAGCATCATAATCAAAGAGTGCTCTTGCTGTCTACAAAAAGGGCCTCCCGAGAATGATTGGAGCAAGGTGTAACTGTGTAGGGCACGTCATGTCTAGGATAGTAAAGTCCACTAGAAACTGCAAGCCTTGGACAGTTACAATAATATTCCTCAGCACACCTCTAGGTCTCTTGACAGATCGATCTTCAAACTAAGTATCACTCGTGATTTGTAGAGAGGACCTAGCTTGAGCGCATCAAGCAAAGAGGATGGAAGTAAATTGATCGAGGAACCATTACCTAAGAGAGTACGATGGAATGTAGCGTCTTCAATCTGACAAGTAACATAATGAGCTCCAGAATCTTTCTTTTGTCCCGGGTACCTTGTTCCGAATCGCACACGAAGTTGCCTTGGTTAATATATGCTTCTCAACTCGTGATCTCTTTTTCCTACATGTGATACATAGATTTTTTAACTGATTCTTGCGCGTAGAAAAATGATCCAAGGCATCGTGAAGTGGATTCTTTAGAAATATGTGATCTTTAAGTAAATGCTCGGTATCTGGAGTCACAGCATTCTTTTTGTTATTTTTCTTTCCTTTTCCAAATATAGCACCGGGAAAAGGAACAATGTCAGGAATTAGAAAATCAGAATTTTTATTGATATTGGAATCAGCTTGTACATCGAGATTTTCAGAATTATATACAAAACTCTCTAAAACAGGGGAAGAAATGTTTTTCTCGGGGGTATCTACATGGTCTGGCATGATGTCATCGTCTGATTTGCCAGTGTCCATATCAATTGTATCGGCATCGCTCCCTTCTCTTGGATTTGTAAAGTGGTCCTCATCAACTTGGTGGTTCTCCTCCTCGGCATCAGAATCTTGCTGCTCATGGATTTGCTCCTGCTCCTCTAGTGCCCTCTCCTCGACTCCAGCAGGTGCTCGTGGTGATCTACCGCTCCTGAGACGAATGAAGTTAGATAAAAATTTAGGAAAAAAGATCATACCTATAGTGTCTACCTGATCTGGATGCCTCCTCTTGTTGTTCAGGTTCATCTGAGGCTGGGCTAGAAGAGTGGTCTTCGGTGCAGTTAACTTGTCCAGACAACGGTTAACCTGCTCCATCTCTGTCTTATGTGCAATTTGGAGCGTACTCAGCATATCCATGATTTGATTTAATGTTTGGGCGTGTGGGTTCATTTCAGATTCGGTGTGGTGGCACTAGCTTGCTCCTCCCTCCTACCTTGGGGTGTATTGCTGAGAGGTGGATGGCTGTGAGAATCTCTACGGTGTGGAGGAAGATTGTTGCGGTTGCTAATAAGGATATGTCTGTGAATAATGATCAAGATGCTGGTATGATTGTGGTCTCTGATAAACATTCTGGTGAGACTGCTGCTGCGTGAAGTTCTGGCGGTGCTGGAAATGTGGACGTCCATGCTGCGGCTGACTTTACGACTGCTGTCGATGATGCGGTATACTCGGTTGTTGAATCAGAGTATACCAAATCCCGTTAATCTCGAGAGTGGCCTGCGGCTCAACCTCCATATCTGCAGCATTGGTGATCTGACCGGGATTGGCATGAGACTGATCCTCATGCCAATCAATCTGCGGAGTCTCTAGCTCGCTCTGCATGTAGTGAATCTGATGGGTGGGTGGAGCAGGTAAGATATCTGTGTAGGTTGTGCGGTCAAAGAAGATTGGCTCTGCTAGTACTGAAGTTGAAGCTCAGAAACCTTCTTCAAAAGATAACTCAGATGCTGAGGTAGAGAAGAGAGTTTCTCCAACTCTCGCAGTGGTTGTAAGTCCTGGTCTTGTTTCCGAATCACATACACAAACGTTAATTTCTCACTAATGAAGCCCATGTTGGTGTTTGATTCAGATTCTGTGACGTTAGCCACCTTATGTTGCTCTCGGTGATGTGGTGGCTGAGGGGCTTTCTGAAATGCCCGAGTAGAGTCAACGACTCTCGAGTTCTTAGCCATCCCTTCGAAGATGGCCCACACTGACTCGGCATCCTTGTTCAAATAACTTCCACCACATGCGGCACTCACTAGTCCCTGGATGTCCGGCTGGAGTCCTCCGAAATAATTTTGAACTAGCACCTTCATTGGTATCTCATGATGCGAGCATCTCTACATAAGGTCCTTGAATCTATCCCATGCCACATGGAAAGACTCATGCGGAAGCTGTGTGAAATTGGGGATCTGACTCCTCATCATGTTCGTCCTCCCTAGAGGAAAATATTTACGCAGGAATGTGGACTTCAGATCGTCCCATGTAGTAATTTTTTTCCCAGGTGACTCAGCCAGTAAAGTACCTTATCGGCTAAGGCGAAGGGAAAGTCTTTGAGGCGTACAGCCTCCTACGTAACTCCTGGATAACTAGTCGTACCAATATCATCTCAAATTGCTGTAGAAAGGTAAACAGCTCCTCTGTGGCATTCCAGTAGAACTTGGGAAGCAGTGATATGAAGGACAGTCTCAACTCGTATGACCCTTGATTCGGCGATAGCCAAATCCAATGATAAAGCATTCTTGCTCCCGGGTCATACTCTTCTCGTAAAGTAGCAGGAACCACTGCAGGCGGTAATTGGTTACCGGCCCCTGCTCGCAGCGTGGCTATCTCAGCCCGCAACTCATTCTGAGTTCTGAATTGTTCTCGAATCTGGATTTTCATCTGTTGGAGCGTGTCGAGAATCCCTGTTGTGATATCTGCGGAGTCTAGTATTCCTTCGTGATGTTCCTCAACTAGTGGCCTCTCATCTGCTGGTCCTTTGCCGTGAGCCATCTGCTTCAAATTGTCTGTGAAAGAAAAGCTCTCATAAGAACTCAGCGATACTTCGACTGGAGATCTTGATGTATTGAGGCAAGGATCTGCCTTAATATTCTGGCCAGGAGGCGAGGGAGTCTGGGTCTGACTCTCCTCGAGATCAGTTGGACCAGCTTGGGAAGAGAGTCATCCCAAGCTTGTGAAGATGTATGATCGACGGTGGATGATCCAAAGCTCACGGAGTCTGAGCAGAAAATCCATTGAGACGTCATCTTTGATATCAAGAGAATGATCGGGAGAGCACGATTTGCGATTCAAGAGAGAGGGAAAATGCATAAAGCCGAAGTAACTCACGCCCCACAAGCAAACACAAAGCAATCCTCGCTTTCACCAACACAACCCGATGAAGACCGTAAGAGTTCGATCTTTTATCTTGTCGGTTTTAAGGTTGTAATTAGCAAACAAGTCTAATCGGTTATCGCGAGCTGATGCGAGCTGATAGGTGTCTGATAGTTTCTCCAAAACACTTGCCCAGTCTTTCCAGAAAATCACTTGCACTCAGCCAGTATGGGAGTAAGTACGGACCGTTTCCGGCTACCCGTGTTACTTGAGGATGGAGCCTTGCACAGTGTCCTCTAAACCTCCCACTCTGCTAAGTAAACCCGGACCGTTTCTGGCTACCCGAGCATACCCACTAAGGAACAGTGATTAGGTGCATAGACTAAGTAGTATTTCACGAGAAATATGTGGTTTTAACTCTAGCCTTATGGGCCGTCTCTCGCTCGTGTACTCTGAGAAGATATGCAGGGATTACTCTCCCAAATTAGATGAACCGTTACATTTTTTAGGTCAGATATCTTTAGCAGTCCCAATTTTATTTTGGGGTTTTGCAATTTTTTGAGTTTTTTCAATTAAACATCTACTTTTGTTTATAAGAATCCTAAAATCATGCACCTAGGTTGCAAGTCCTAAGAGTAACTATGTAAGCGCAATCAGATAGAATAAAAAAACTCCTAATCAAGCATCTATTGAAAAAGCCGCGGAAAAACCGTCGAGGCGAGAAAACCGCGGTGGGTGCCCTGATCCCCCGAATACACTGTACTCGGTGAATCATACCCTGAAAAAAATGGGGGGGCACTACAAGTCGGGATGTCCTTAGTGGACCCCTTCTACTATAGTTCAACACAACTTCTCTCTCCCTTTCTCTCTCTTTTACAAAATTACACTACTTAATTTATGCCCTCTGCAGCCGATTCGTAAAGAAAGAATCGACCTCTGTACTTTCAACTGACTTGACTTCCTAAGAAACCGGCTGATCCTGCATGCCCTGCAAAAATTAATTAGCGGTCTATAGAAAATCGAGAAACGAGTCAAGAAAAGCCGTAAGAAAAACTGAAGAAAATCTACAAAAAACAAAACAAAAAGAAGAGAGAAAATAAAATCACAAAATAAAAAAAATCAAAATACACTAACGCCTCCCCGACAATGACACCATTTTGATGCGGGCTCAGAAAATAGGTTTGCGGCTTTTAGAAGAAAAAGTTGTTGGTGTAGAAAAACGCAAAAGGATCCTAGTCGACCAAACAAAGATCGGTTTTTTAAGAAAAACAATACACTAATTATTTAACCAAGGAAGTGTGCCTGAGTCGAACACAAGGAGGCAGAATAGGGTATTTTGAATTTTTTTAAGAGAAAAAATTTTTGTGATTATTTTAACTCTTCTTAAAGCGATCATGGAAAAAGCTACAATTATTATGGAATTTTTTATTTTTAATTTTTTATTTGATTTTATTTCTTTCAGATTTTTTTTATTTTTCAAAGTGGTATTTTTCACACAATTTTATTTACGATATAATAGGTGGAATATAGGTGGAATATTTGTGATACTACATAGTAGATGAAACGGTCGAGCAACGGGCTCGAAGATCACACGAAAACATATCAAAATGGAGTCGAATGACGATAAAGCTAAACACGGTGAAAACACGACAAAAATACACGAAAAATTAATGCAAAACTTGCTGGGTAGTTGCGTAATTACCCTAAAAAAAACTACGAAAGATTATGTCAAAAATAGGTCCAAAACTCCCCTACAGGTCAGGGGTATAGATGCATGAAAAAGAAACAAAAAATGCTGCAAAAAGGTCCTCGACAGGGACTGTTCTGAAACAAAAATAAGAAAGTTTACATTTAGGTCCCTACACGGGGATCTAAATGTAAATTTGGAAAACTTTAGAGCGCTTTGGAAATTTTGGAACTCTTCTGGATTTAGTCTGCAATTTTTCCACAGGTTCAGATGGACGGACAGGATTAGAACTTGCAACACTATCTAGGTCGCCCGCTGACTACCATTTGTCGCAAGCCTGTAGCGCGGGATGTTCTTGAGCTATTCTTGGTTCTTTGCAAGGCTGAAGAAGGTGGTTACTTCTCCGATTTATCACAGGCAGTTGGTGTCGATCTAGGGTATCCGGCAAGGCCAGAGGGTTAGCTCCTCTAACCCTCGAGCTCGCCCACGGTGGACGTCAGGCGGTGATGGTTCAGAGCGGCAGTGGAAGCTCGATGAAGATGGTGGTTCTCGTTGCTTTTTCCTGGAGGTTGTTGCGCCTTCTTGGAGGATGATTTTCGTGTTGATTAAAGATTCCAGATGACTCGAAGTTGCTCCAAATGAAAGATGAACCTGCAAATAAGATGTATTCGTGCTCGATTTACGAGAAATCGGCCAAAGGATTAAGTTTTTGCAAGCTCAAATATGGTGCTTTCAGACTAAATGGAATGTGTGTGAAATACTACGAGAAATGAAAATACGATTTGGACGGATTTGAAACGAATTGGTAATTGATTTCGAGTGTGTGTAAACTAGATGTTTAGGCTAACTAATTACATGCTTAGCCATGCTAATCGTGGCACGACGATCGAGAAGAACTTTGATGAAGATGGAGGTAGAGATCTGTAAAAATAGAGGTGTATTACCTCTGGTAGCTACCGCGACGGCCGATCTTCGCCGGAGCTGGACGCGTGCGTGGCGGCGATGCAAGGGCTGACGAGCACCTTGGAACCTCCTCCGATCTCCCTTCCACCATGCGAGCCGACGAAGTGGAGCTGTCACCTCCTAGGATGGTCGGAATCGAGAGAGGAAGATAGGGGTTCGGCCACTTGAGCTGGGTGTCTCAGGTGGTTAGGAAAATTAGTTGCGAAATGTTAACTTTGGGGGTTTATATTGAAGAATTTGTGAGCTCCACGTTAAATCTAAGGGTTGGCGAGAATCTTGGTTGTTTGGGGAAGCAAATCAATGGATTAGATCGTCGGAGAGGTTAGATGCATGTGGGAAAAACAAATGAAGATGGTTGTTCATAACAGAAAGGCTAACAACCTTCTTGAAGAAGATGAACCAGGTGCTGACACGTGTCAGCACCTGGTTGGCCAGATGGGTTAATTTGTTGTAAATTCAATATTAAATAGTAAATAGTGTTATTTTAAATAAGTATAAAAACAAGAAATGTAAATAATTTAATTATCTACTTTATGGAATAATTACTTTTTATAAATAGTAAATATTATTCGAAATATAAATATTATATTAATAAATATGTATAGATAAATAGGTTTTGGATTTTTAACTTAATAAATAAATAATTAAAAAATTAATTTTATATTTTCTTAATGATTAGAATAATAAATAAGGGTTTTGTGAATTTTTAGGGATTTTAATAAATTAATTTACTTATATTAATAAATATGGGTATATGTTATCCAGTTCATTTTTACCTATAATTTAGGGCTTTTACTTTTATTAAAATAATAAATGAGCTCTAAAAATTATGAAATAAATCAAGGTTAAATTACAAGATCATGAAAATAATTATAAAATTAATAAAACTATAAATAATGTGTTCTACATAAAATAAATAGCCCAGAAACCCCATTGTCATTTGGTCTCAAAACTGACTTTTTGCAAACGGACTCCGAATTCGATGAAACCACCTCCATTAATTAGAGAATATTATTTTATGAACTTTAAAGGTGAGTAGAGTGAAATTGGAGTTCGTATGAAGAAGTTATGATGTTCGGAAGTTGAGATTTTGACAATTTAAAAGCTGGATTTCTTGGCATATATACAGGGTAATATTTCTAACTTATTTTTATATTTTTATATACATTTTTATAAATAATTAGGAAAAGAATTTGGTGAAAATATGTACATATGAATTAATTAAAAATCATTGAAGTTTTGTATTTATTTAATAAATAGTGGAAAGTACATGAAGTGTGTCTTAATTTATCTTTAGGGTAAACTTTCCTTATCTCCCCCAACTTATTGGTTTGTCGACCAATCCATGCTGACTTGGTCTCAGGGGTTAGGCTATAAATATACCTTGCAGTTATATTTATATTTATAAGTCATATTGTACATATATACATATCTCCAATCTGCCTTATTTTCTCTTTCTTTTTTCTTTAGTTATTTACATGATTTTGATGCTTAAAAGTGAATATTTATTTATGAATGATGTTTGAATAAAAGATGGGAATTAATGAATATTTACATGTATTTGTTAAGGGTTTTAAGACAAAATGCGACAGAAAAGTTAATGAATCATGGATTCATCAACTATACACTACCCTGAATAGTGAAGATGATAGCCTTCCCGTTCAGTCTCGTGGACAAGGCACTTTTTTGGATTAACCACTTGGGAAGGGTTGCCACTACTTGGGAAGTGTTGAGGCCCACTTTCTTGAACAAGTATTTCCCACTCGGACGTCTCAACCAAATGTGATTGTTTATTGCCAACTTCTCCCAGATGTCTCATGAGCCTATTAATAAGGCATGGGAGAGATTCAAATATTTAACATAGAAGTGCCCCCATCATGATATTCCAAAGACGTGCCTTGTGCAAAATGTTTTTGGGGGATTGAGCATAGAAAACCAGAATATGATAGATGTCGCTTGTGGGGGTAGTCCCTTCAACAAGAATGAGGATGTCCTATACCGGATTTTTTAGGAGATGGCAGAGAGCTTTGCAGCTCTATCTTCTTCCCGTGCATTCTAGAAGCATCTCCTTCCTCCTTCTTCATCCGCAACACCCCACAAGGCTGTCAACATGATGGCATCACATGATCTGGGTAGGGTGGACAGTTCAGATCTGACCATCATTCGAAATCACTTATCCAAAGTAGACATAACTGAGTAATGGTCCAAGGATCTTAAGAAGCTCCAAGTAATCGAGCATAGAACAAAGAACCTAGAAATGTTGGATGAGATTACGAAGCCTATGGAGTATCTTGTGAGTACGATCATTGCATGCTAGAGTGGGAGTGCAGCAACCGATACTTCTACTTGTGAGAAAACTTCTTCCACTTCCACACGGCATAGTACCAAAGGTTTGTCCACAGCTCAGCATGTTTACTACATGCAGACCCCAGACCAGGTCCAGTAGCAATCACTCCAGATAGTACAATACCAGTAGGAGGTCCCATATATTCCTAAGCGGCGGTCTCCACCTCCACCTCTCATTCAGAATGTAAACGGTATTTTGTTCGACCGAGATCGCAACCAACCCCATCCATTAGGGAAAGGCCAGTTGTGTTCCCAACAGGGTCAGATACCCACCCACCACTTTCAATCTCCACCTTACTTACAAAACTGGAGAGATGGCAATCCTTCTCTAAAGGATGATATCTACCTGACCTCTTGATGTAGCTCCCCTGCATATGAATAGAGACGTGGAGTAGTCATATACATTAGGCCAAGGAGTTGATGTAACTGCTAAGTAGGGAAATATGGAGTTTTAATAAACGAGAATTAAATTGAAGTGTCCTTACAACCCTAAAAATCCCTCAACAAAAGTTTATTTGATTCTCAAGCCAAAATAAATGAAGTAAATGTAGCAAGAGAAATTGGATATTTAATTTACATGTATAGAGTACATAGTCAAACTTAAGGAGGCTACAAAAATCTCGAGGGTTATTCGATCCAATGAAAACCAATTAAAAGAAACAAGGGAAATCTATGAACACCATTCTTTGTTTTTTTTCTTTTTGATTTTATTGTATTTGTTATGATTTTAATTATTTTTTATATGGTTTCCTAAAATTATAGTTTTTATGATTTTTAATTTTGCAAAAAGATTTTTTTATTTTGATATAATTGAAAAAAATGAATAATAGAAATCAACAAGAAAATAAAGAAAGTGGCAACTTTTAGGATTTTTTCAATGTGGTAAAAATACAAAGGAAATTCAAACAAAATTATTTTTAGGTTTTTTAAAATTTTTCAATGTTTTTATGATTTTTCCAGAATCTACCAAATTTTTGAAGTCTTTCAATAAATAAAAAATAAAAAATAAAACAAATTTATTAAATGCGGATGTTTTTAAATTTTAAAATTGCTATTAAAATAAAAAATATATGAAATATACACAGAATGATAGATAATTTTTGTATATGTTCTAGAAAGGTATTATTATAATGTTTTTTTGCAATTTACTATAAATTTTATTGATTTTTTAGGATTTTTAACATTTTATTATTATTTTTGGTTTTTACAATGAATGAAAATGCGAAAATGGTAGTGAAATTAAAATAAACACCAAGAAAATTTTTAGAATTTTTCGCAAATGTTTTTTTATTTTTATTTATTTCTTGATGTAAACATGTAATTTTTATATGGTTTTTATTTTTTGGAAAATAAAAATAGTAAAAATGCAAAAAAATGAATGCATGATCTAATTAAAAAGGCTTTATCAAGATTTTGTGTAATTTATAAAGGTGTTTTGCTAATTTTTATTTCATTTTGATAATGCAAAATAAATGTAGATGCACAAGGGTATATATGCGATTATTTTGATTTTGCAGACTAAATGATAATAGTTATAAAAATTACAGGGTAAAATAGTCAAATTATCCAAAATAGGCGTGAGGCTACATGTGTGCCTCGTTGGACAGGACCTATATGTAATTAAAATTAATCCAAGGACCAAACAATAATAAAGAACTTACGGGGCTTTATTGCAATATTCACAAAACTCACATGCCAAGCATGCTCTGAAGTTCAAATAAGACAAAAATACAATTAAAATAAATTCAAGGGGCAAAAGTGTAAATATTCATTACATTACATTCAGACACGTGTCTCTATAGGGCATATTTACAAAATGGAAAACATGCAAGGGCTTGGAGGAAATTGTACCCTTTAAATACGTGGTGAATCGAACAACTACATACCGATGAAGATCGTATCTAAAGGTCGAGGTTGATGCGTACGTGGAAGGATTTTATCTGAGGGCTTCAATCTGCGATTGACTTTTGGAGCTCAATCGACGGTCTAGATCTAATTCTGGTGCCTTGTTCCTGATCGATGGGCAGCGAGATGCTCTGGATGATCTGGGAAGCGCATGAGCTTCTCCGAACTTTGTTGGCTTGGATCTCTCTCGTCTTACCTCTACTCCACTCCTAATAGGTCTCAGATGAAAGCTTCTTATATTCTGCACCTGATGCGCACCTTGGATCATCGTGAAATGACCAGATCATCGATCTGGAGGATGTTGAACTTCACTGCTACAGGAACCTAATTCCAGTCTTAGACTTTGTGTTATATGTTAGATCAAGAGCTCCTTTGACATGTATATGAACGCATGCTTGGGGACGAAGCTCTGACACTCATTATTACTTGAAATCAAATCAAAACGAAGGCAAATGGGGTGATTCAGACCCTGTGTGTGCAAAGGAGGTGGGTCTGATTATTTATACCTAATCCTTGGATCGATCAACGTAACATTCATGGAAGAAGATGGAGAAACGAGTGGCAAATCCGATGAGGTGATGCGCTCGGAGATAACTCAAGGATCGATCGAAACAAGGACAGAGCTTAGTGCTCCGATCTACGAAATTATAAGAAGTCGTCCAAATCTAAACATGAAGCAACGAAACAAAACACAGAACTAAACTAAGAAATAAAATACGAAGATAATTACCTAGGGTTAGTCCTCAACAGGATCGAGAAGGACCAGGAAGCTTGACGATTCGTAGCTCCACCTGGAGCTCAACTCTCTGAAGTACAGTCGTGATTCTACTCCAAACCACCGCGCTCACAGCTGAGGTGATTCATCAGTCACTTGGGCTATTGGACATGCGAGCCAACAACGAGCCATTATGCAATAAATGTTATTGCAAATATCATTCCTTGATCTGAAATGAAGAATAACTAATTTACATAATAGGTCCCTTGAATAATTAGGGTTATGTACCATGACCATCTTATTGATCATACACTTGTTGATTCAATAGTTGAATCATAGAGGTTGGTGCTTGGATGAATATCTAAGGAGGCATATTGAGGACTCACAAGTTCCTATGTCGTATACTATCACGATTCAGGCACACATCCTCTGACCGAAGATAGATGTGTTACTATATATCTAAGTTATGTACATTTAGAATACCAATAGGTTGATGACCTAACCAAGGTCTATACACCTGTGAGCTGGTATGCATATGAGCAAATTTGAGTAATACGATCTCTCAAAGCGATCATACATGTTCACTTGTGAAACTGAAGACATGAGCTCACTCATGATGTATTGGGATCGATCAAATCCCATGCACATCATCGTGCTATGGAAGCATGACAAGAATTTGTAGGTACGATATATGCTTTTGAAAAGTACATGATCGATACAAACTCCCAATGACAAAGAATGAGAAACTTGATGATGAAACCCTCAAGATGACAGTGTAAAATTGATCTATATCTTTGAGTTTATCAAAGATCTTCTAGTATGCAGGATATACATGTATTAGGAATACCTGAGGGTGATGTGATCATAAACAAGTCTATAACCAAGACGCTTCCATTCTGAGGGAGTGATGAAACATGTCTAGATTTTAGTGACTCCTCTCCGTAGAGAAGTAATCTGATTTTGGTCAAAGTGTTGGACATTGATCTGAATGAGATTCAAATGCAATGAGAAGATTAGCCTTATGGCCTTTATTTAAATCAATCATTTATGAGAGGTCCGTGAAATCTGGATTTGAGATGTGATCTCAATATCCAAGTCACTATACGTAGAACGCACAATCGCCATGTCCTTATCTCCAAGTATCAAAGAGAAAGCGCATTATTCTTGAAGGAGTTCAAGAATAATTCCATTGTTTAATTATATTTAAGAATTGAGAAATGGAAAATTAAATGTGATATAATTATAATGTATAATGTGAATTTGATTCATATTATTTGAATGCATGATAATGATAACCCGATGTAACTAAATGTGATTAATTATCATGGATGTGAATAATGTGATTAGCACTATCCAATTATTCATATATATATATATTATAATTGTGATTTATAATATATTAAAGAGGTACTATTGTGATTTGTATTTTTTAATTAATTATTGATGTGAATTGTATTCACATGGGATGATTAATTGAAATTATAATTTACATTTTGTTTTGGGGATGTCAGTGTGATACACATTTTTTCCAATGGGATGATTACAATATTCACACGATAATTATGAAGTATTTTTGTGAAATAATTTACAACAAGTGTTGTTGTAAATCTATAAGATGTCATAAGATAATGAGATCTCATGAGATAATGAGTAAATTGGCCCATTCCCCCATAAGAGGGTGGATGGCCACCAACTTCCATTAAGAGTGGGTGGTTGTCCCTCCATTTTTAGGGATAAGGGAAATCTTCTCTCCCTTTATGTCAAAGATTAATTTATTTAATTTGGAATTAATTTATATTAATTTATTAATATGTATTAATTTAATTTAAATTAATTATTATTGTGTTTTTACAACAAGATTGTGGTCATTGAAAGAAACACAAATAAATCTCATCCATTGATTTTGTGTTGTCCATGGATTGAGATCCATGGACTCCCAAAATACTATATCAGAAGAGGTACCCCTTGCTCTTCAAATTAAAACAATTGCAACATCAAGCTCTCTCTCTCTCTCATTCTCACGCCCACTCTCTCTCTCTCTCTTGTGTGGTTGTCCACTCAAACCCTAGAGAGAAAGCCGCCACTATTGTCGCAACGCCCTTGTGTTGTCACCTCGACTGCCCTTAGTTCTCCGTCTTCTTTGCTGTGCTACGCTCATGAATAAGACATTCGATCTCGTGTAATGAGATCAGGAGTTCTTTTCCTTAGATCAATGACTGGGATTGCGAGAAGCATGCGACTCATCTCCGCACTTGCAAGTGCCTCCACCGACGGATCGGACTTGAGACAGGAGGTCTCTTCTCTTAGAGGCTTTATCACAACCATGCTACAAGAGGTATTCCTATATCTACTATGTCGCTAGATGAAACGATCCAAGCAGTGTTCCTGGATCATGTAGTTTCATCAATTAGAAATTTTTAAATTCCGTTGCACCGAGCGACTAGTACTACTAGTCGCTCTCGATCGTATATGTTATCCTCATGCTTTCGTGATGTGCTTAAGTATTCTCCCATATCCTTCGATTGGTATCAGAGCCAGGTTGGAGGTTTTGGATATGATCCATAAACTTTGGATGACTTGGGTTCATTACGGTTTGTAATTTTTTTTTGCATTTTATTCATGCAGTCCTATTTCATGAGTTTTTCAGCCCTATTTTAATTTTTTAAACATAAAATTATCACTTGAATTATGTTCCCCATTAAAAAAGAAAATCATGGGATTTGACTTTGCATTATTTAGAATATGATTTCTCAAGTTATGATCAATTTAATGAATGTGTATCCTTTGTTTCGGGGATGATGAATCTTGACGTAATTAAAGAGTTGATTACTATTTTGAAACACCTAAAAATGTATGCAAACTTCGGAAATTTATTTTGCAGGATTTGGATTTAAATTGATTGAGATATGCTAATTTTAGTAAGTGAAGGTCACTACTGGAAATTACATTCCTAATCAAGAACCTTATGATTGTCATTTAATCAAATAGTGAAATTAATGATTAATTTCATGTAATAATTCTTGATGAATAGTTTCTGAAATATTTGATAATGATTATTTCCTTAAATGATATTTCCTTAACCAATAATTGAATAGATATGATCTAGATCACAAGTTGGCTACATGATCTTCTTTCCAACAAACAAACTTGCTTGAATAGGATTGGGAATTTGTTTAGCAAATTTCGTTATAATATAAATCAAAATGGTTTTGATTATTATTATATGGTATAAATTTAGTTGAAAAATCGATTATCATCTCAAGTACAAAGTGATTAATTGTCATTATCCTAACCTGAGGCGGATATGGTGTCTTGTCGGGGAGTGTTGGGGTATCAGGTTGCTCCGTGAGTGGTCTATCCCATCCCATTAGTATTGGCCATGACAGTAGGTAGGGAAGGATAATGCTTGAGAGGATCATGATATATTTTTCTAATTATTAAAATTGAATAATACATATATTTGAGATAATACCATCATTTCAAGTAAAAATCAAGTTTATTGGTTGATCGATTGGATTGATAAATTAATATGATTAAATAAATTAGATCCAATTAAAATTTAACTCCCTATTATGAATAGAGTAGTATTTCCCTTGCAATAATTAACTAGAATTTGACATGATATGGAGGATCACATTAGTGACATCCATGGTCTCCCATTAAGGCGAAGGGTTCCGTCACCAGGGATTGTATGTAGGAGATGCTTGTCCGAAGTGATAGCTCATGCATACAAGCGCATCTTGATCAGGCTCTTTGCTTCTCGAAAGAGTAAGTCCGTAGGCGTAGTGACACCAGTATCTAGTCCTCATATTATTGGGGTGATATTAGATTGTGCATAGCAAGTTCTAATTCTAATGAAGGTTGGTTTAATAAACGATGGGTCAACATCACCTTAGGGGTGTCAACATCACCTTAGTGTTAAAGACTGAACTAGAAATGCAAGTTGGACTTTCAAGGAGGAATGTATTCCCTCTTCTTTTTATCCGAGTTACAGGTTCTCATATAATTGGGATGTGACAAAGATAAGATGGAGATCCCATATCATGGTTTTGATATAATGGTAATTATATCTCTTACATTGAAAGTGATTAAGGGAATGAACTTTCAATGTTGACAAGGCAAGACAACTTTGATATAAAAAATTTCATAAACTAAGTATAATATGCATATATATATATATATGCAAATTTCTTATTTCAGATAATCCTTCATTGAATTCACTCAATACTATACTCAATAATAACCAGTAAAATAACGTGGATTGGATCCAGGATCAAGAAATTGTACTTGCAGTTGGACACATAATGTATGTGGTTGCAATGTGAAATTTTTCTCGTAATAATGAGGAATGCCAATTTAATAGACAATAGGACAACAACCTAAGGTTTGTATGTATCTATAGTCTTGGTCTTTAATCGACTGTGCTTTGAAAGTATCATGTCAATGATGACGATAATTATAAAATAATCCTTATAAAAAATTCCAAGAAGATGCTTTGGCACACAAATGTGCTCTCGAAATTTAATCATGAATGACATGGTTCACTGCATCATGCAGAATAGTGACTCTACAAGAGATGATGTATTTAAAATATTTTAGTACCTACCTGAACCAAAGTCTTTGAGAGTTAATATGTATGTAGATACGATGAGTGTCATCGTTCTACTATCTGTACTCAAAATCATTCATGAAGCTTCTTAATATTCATATTGTATGAATTAAATGAAGCATGTATAAATGTTGAAATAGTCTTATATTGAAATCTTTTTGAGTTCAACATAAGAGATCCTTTGTCTTAAGCAATGGTTGTTTAGAGATGAAGGAAGCGCAGTGGAAGCGTGGGTCTGAGCCAAGTAAGAGGGAAAGTCAAAGAATTGAGTGTGCATCTATGATTTCCAAACATATGACATCCAAAGAGTTGGATGAATGCCAATACTGCAATAAGTCAATGTGTTGACAATATGACTATCAAGTCTATCTAGAATCCTTAGAGGAGGACTCGGATAGTGCATCGGAATAATCTACATCTACATAACATCATTGAATTGACTTACTTATTATATGAGATAGAAGTATAATAATTGTATCTCATTCTTCTAATGACATTTGCAATTGGTTTGGAACCTAGCCTAGTGTTGGACACTTGAGGATTTAGGGTTTCTTGGTTCATAACTTTGTCATGGATGCAAGTAACTGGAATCTAGCACCAGAAAGGGCTACTTCATTAGGAAAATAAAGAATGGTATTGGATACCTACTTTATAACCTTGAGATTATTAAAAGATTTCATTTCTAAGGATATGATACTTAGAGGAGGAGTCTCTTGAGAATCAAGATGAAAATGAAGTGAAAGAGCTCATTAAATCTTGAGAAGATAATGAGGCTCTTGAAATCAGAAACTAAAAGGGCAATTAAAGATGAAACACTAATACCTCTTCAAATGAATTTGTGGATGGATTCCATGTGTTTGTTATGTCTGACAATGATCAGACTTTACATGATGAAGCATCTGATGATCATCACATGGAAAGACGTATGTTGGCAGTAAAGTCTAAAGTATACTTCATATACAAGTGTTGTATATGGACCCTCGTGGATCTACCTTTAAGGGTAAAACCTAATAGTTATAAATGGATCTTCAAGAGAAAGAGGGAACCTGATGAGAAGGTAGGGGACTTCAAAGCACAGTTCGTATCCTCAAGATACACATAGAAAGAAGACATCGCTTGCGATGAGACTTGATTTCTTGTGACCATGCTTAAACCCGTCAAAATAATGCTAACTATAGCTACACATCTTGACTATGACATCTTGAAGATGGAATTCAATATTGCATTCTACTAAGAATAACTCTCTGAGGATATTCACATGAAGTAGACCCATGGATTCATGGTTGAGGAAAGAAACGTGGGCAAGCTAAAGGAACTCCATCTATGGACTCAAATAAGCTTCTTGTAGTTGGATCACTAGATTTTATAAGACTATAAATGTTATGATTTCATATAAAATCTTAATGAACCGTGTGAAGCTTAGTAGGAGTGCCATTGTGTTCATCGTATTAAATGTAGATGATATCCTAATCATTTGGAATGATGTAAGGATAATAATAAGTGTTTTATGATATGGGTATTCGATATTTTGATATATGATCTCAAGGATACCTCTTAGATCTTAGTTTTGAAGTTGTCCATAAGCAAAGATAAGAGGGATTGGAACCATCACATTAGTGGTACACCTTGGACATGTTCCATTTTTGGGAAAAATCTTAACAAAGGCTTCATTCCCTAAAGATATGGTACTGATTTATCTAAAGGGATAACACCTCAAAGAGTTGAGGAAGTGAATGCTAAAACTGCTTACCCTTGTGCATTAGTTATGAGAAGTCGGTTGTATGCTAGTTGAGTACAAAAGCCAGATGTGTGCTAGGCAAGAATAGTAAACTATTGCTAATCCTACTATGGTAATAAAACACTTGATTGCAGAAATAACAATATCTTCAAAGATGACAAGACTTGGAGATAGTGATCTCAAAGTCTTATCTTCAGGAAATTAAGACTTTATAGAAAGAGATCTAAAAGGTCTTAACTGCGGACACCATAGGAGATATAGATCTCCAAGAATAGGGGCATTCTTATAAGGATAATAGAAATTGCATGCTTATTATAATGATTATTGAGTTGTAGTGTCAGAGACACTATAACTGCCTTAAAATTGAGTATTGGTTGCATAAGATGCAACATTCGCATTCGATGTTAGCACTGTTACTAGGGTATATGCAAGTACCATATAAGGACTTGAAGTAGACTCTCTGGAACATAGTGATTGATCAGCTTACCTAGATTTTTTCTAAATAGCCTATGATTGTCACATGAATGTGGTTTTAAATATTATCCCATTAATAGCTCTTTGGGATAATGAAAGATTGTTGGACATGTGAGCCCACGGCGAGCCATTATGTAATAAATGTTATTGCAAATATCATTCCCTGATCTGAATGAAGAATAACTAATTTGCATAATAGGTCCCTTAGTACAATTAGAGTTATGTACCATGGCCATCTCAATGATCATACATATTTTGATTCAATAATTGAATCATAGAGGCTTGTGCTTAGATAAAAATCTAAGGAGTTAGATTGAGGACTCATCAAGCACCATCAAATGATTGTTAAGAGATAATCTCCAGCATGAGTAGGCGATGACAATCCTTTTCTCATTAGGTTGATATCTGACCGACCTCTTGATGCAGGTCCTCTGCATGGGAATAGAGATTCGGAGGTGTCGGATTAGATAGGTCAAAGAGTTGACTTAATGAGATTGGGATAACTAAAGTCCTATGTTGTATACTTTCACGATAAAGGCACACATCCTCTGACCGGAGACAGATGTGTTACTATATGTCTAAGTATGTATATTTAGTAGACCAATAGGTTGATGACCTAACCAAGGCCTATACACCAGCGAGCTGGTGTGCATATGAGGGCATATGAATAATACGATCCCTCAAAAGGATCATACAGGTTTACTTATGAGCTGGAAGACATGAGCTCACTCATGAGGTATTGGGTCCGATCAAATTCTATGCATGGTCATCATGCTTTGGAAGCATGACAAGAATTTGTATGTATGATATATGCTTTAGAAAGCATATGATCAATACCAACTCCCAATGACCAAGAATGAGAAAATTGATAATGAAAACCTCAAGATGACAGTGTAAAATTGATATATATCTTCGGGTTTATCATAGGTCTTCTAGTATGCAGGATGTACATGTATTAGGAAGTGATGTGATCATAAATGATTGTAAAACCATGATGCTTCCATTCCGAGGGAATGATGAAAAATGTCTGGATTTTAGTGACTCCTCTCAGTAGAGAAGTAATCTGATCTTGGTCCAAGAGTTGTAAATTGATCTGAATGAGATTGAAATGCAATGAGAATATTAGATTTACGGCCTTGATTTAAATCAAGCATCTATGGGAGGTCCATGAGATCTGGATTTGAGATGTGATCTAAATAACAAAGTCATTATACGTGGAACGTACAATCATCCTGTCCTTATCTCCAAGTATCTAAGAAGAAAGCGCATTATTCTTAAAAGAGTTCAAGAATAATTCCATTGTTGAATTATATCTAAGCATTGCTAAATGGATAATTAAATGTGATTTAATTTGATTCATATTTTTTGTGATAATGATAATCCAATGTAATTAAATGTCATTTAATTATTATGGATATGAATAATGTGGATATCAATATCCAGTTACTCATTATATATTATAAATGTGATTTATAATATATTAAAGAGAGACTATTGTGATTTATATTTGTTAATTAATTATTGATGTGAATTGGATTCACATTGGACGATAAATTGAAAATATAATTTACATTTTGTTTTGGGTGTGAATGTGATTCACATTTTTTCCAATGTCATGATTGCAATATACACAAGATAATTATGAATTGTTTCTGTGAAATAATTTACAACAAGTTTTGTTGTAAATATTGGAGATATCATGAGATAGTGAGGAAATTGACCCATTCCACCATAAGAGGGTGGACGACCACCAACTTCTATTAGGTGTGGGTTGGCGTCCCTCTTTTTTAAGGATATGAACAATCTTCTTCCCCTTTATCTCAAAGATTAAATTATTTAATTTAGAATTAATTTATATTTATTTATCAATATTTATTAATTTAATTTAATTTGATTATTATTTTTTACAACAAGATCATGGTCATTTAAAGAAACACAAATCAATCTCCTCCATTGATTTTATGTTGTCCATGGATTAAGATCCATAGACTCCCAAAATCCTATATAAGAAGAGGCACCCCTTTCTCTTCAAAGTTACAACAATTGTAACATCAAGCTTTCTCTCTCTCTCATTCTCACGCCCTCTCTCTCTCTCCTTGAGTGGTCATCCACTCAAACCCTAGAGAGAAGGTCGCTGTCATCGGCGCAACGTCGTTGTGTTGTCGCCTCGATTGCCCTTGGTTCTCCATCTTATTTGGTGTGCTACGCTCGCGAAGAAGATGTTATATATCGTGTGACAAGATTAGTTCTTTTGCTTGGATCAACGACTAGGATTGTGAAAAGCACGTGACTCATCTTCACGCTCGCAAGCGTCTCCACCGACGGATCCGACTTGAGACATGAAGTCTCTTCTCTTAGAGGCTTGATCACAACCACACTACAAGAGGTGTTACTATGTATACTATGTGGTTAGATGAAATGATCCAAGAAGTGTTCTTGGATCTTGTGGTTTCATCAATTAGAAATTTTTAAATCCCGCTACACTGAGCAACTAGTACGACTAGTCGCTCTCGATCGTATATGATGCGATCCTCACACTTCCATTATGCACTTAAGGACTCTCCCATATCCTTCATGAGCGTCTAATGGGATCAGTATCGGGTGGAAAAATGGTGAAAAATCGAACCTCAACTCATCTCAGCAGAGGCGAGTGGTAAATATTTATAGAGCAAGCTCCGATGGATTTTGAGTTTTAAATCATGTGAGGATCAAGGCGTGATATTAAGATCGGAAGACCAGACGATGGAGAGGAAATGAATGGACTAGAATTATGTAGAAGGAATCAGAGGGAGTAAGTGAGTGAAGCGCATGGGAAAATGGTAGAAGGACTGACAGTGCACGTGATGAGCGAAAGAAGCGAGCAGACCAAGCAGTTGACCCGGGTCAACAGACCCGAGCCGGCAAAAAGGAACGCGCTGAGGAAAACACCAAAATAGGCTAGATGCCATAAAACTAATAAAAAGTTAAATAAATGAATTAAAAATTGAATATGAATTTACATAATTAAATTATGCAAATAAAAAATTTTAAGTATAAAATAAAGTTAATTTAGATGATTTTTAATTAATTAATAATGGTATTTACAATCATTATAGTAAATTAAAATTTTTATTTAAAGGTATGTATACCTCTATATAAATGGTCTTGATTTTTATTAATTATTTAAATAAATATATACATAATTTATTTTATTATTTTATATATTTTAAAGGGTTTTAATGAAGTTTTTTGTTGATTTTTAGGAATTAGTTTATTAGGATAAATAAATAGGTATATATACAGTATATACATAGTGATATATTCACAATATATACATGATTTTATTTTTTTATTTTTTATTTTTGATTTTGTGATTTTTATTTATATTTGATATAAGTCAAATACAATATGTACAAATAAATAAAAAACAATATTTGCAAACATGCTCATGATAAAGAATAAATAAATAAAGTATACAATATAGATATGTATAATATACAATAGTACCCCCAATTTGAGTTTTGGTGGAGAAGGTATTGATCTAGAAATATAAGCTTTACTGCTTTTCGAGAGTGTTGTAATTTAAACAATATACACATATTTTTATTGCAATTCTGTTTATTATTTACAAAAGATTTTATTCACAATTTTCAAGAGGAAATTATTTTTAATTAAAAAGAATTTGATGATAAATATATCAAAGAAGAGAATGTGTATTATAGATAATATTGTACATATGATGAATATATACAAGTGATAAATGATTTTATGGAATTTTTGGGTATTTTGGCCCTTATCTCCCCCTACATTATTTCTTGTCGATCAGGTCAAGTCTAAACCTTCTCTCGGGGTCAGAGTCAGCCTATATCTATTGCCTATATATAGTCTTTGTTTTCTTTACTTTTCCTTTATTTTCTTTCTTATTTATTTTAAGTTAAAATGGTGATAAATATACAATATTTACACAAGAATTAGGGTTAGTACAAGATTGATTTTATTGGTATTTATAGGTGTTTTATAATGGATTTTAAGCTAAAATAAATGAATAAAGATGATGATATGTAGATTCATCATCCTCCTATGCTTTACCTTTGCTAGTTCATTAGCAAACACTTATTTGAAGAATAAGTGACTAAAAGAAAAGGACAAATAATAAAGAAAAAATAAATAACTTAGAACAATATTGAGAATTTAACCTTATCTTCATAAAATGGAAGTATGGAGATCTGTCAGACCTTTGGCTTATTAGTTTGGGCGGAACCATAAGGGGAGTTGACTTGTCACTCAACAGCCTCTAGAAACCATACAAATCTACTCAAGTCTCCTCAATAGTCAGGTCTGAATAAATCAACTCATATGCAAACCCTTATGACTATGAATTTTTCTTGTACAGTGTAAGTGATAGGTAGCTCTCCTTGGTTGAAGCGGTAGAATTCAGTCTTCTCCGACATGGTGACCCTAATTCTCCAATACAATAACTCTTTCCTCGAGAAGTATGGTATTCCCTACTAAGTTCAAGTACAACCAGCTCAAGAAGAGGAGGTAGAGAGAAGAATGGACGATAGCCACTATAGCTACCTATCCTTGGATGCTTGACCAATGTAGACAAGTCATCCACTTGTAGGCTCATAAATATCTGACTTGGAAGCTCAAGCTTTCTTATTTGACTATACAAATGTCCATACTCCAGTGGGCATTTTATTTACAATCAGGCCTATCCACTTTTTTGGAGTTTTCTATTTTTGTACTTTTTTTAATATATACAAGGGTGTAGCATGTACATAAGGAGTTTTTCCTCTTGAGCCAGTAGACTATCCCTCTTTTGATTCTTTATTGCAAACCATAGCATTCTGTCATTAGACCTCACTACTACTTAACTGGGTTGGGATATAATGGTCACAAATGTATGACTATTGATGTTTCCATTGGCTTGTGTCTCATGCCGACAAATCCAACCCTCTATGACCTCAACTGAGGTGAGCAAAGTGTAAGTGCATGTGTGCAATCTAGGTGATTATCAACATGAATCATGTGTGTTCTCTGAAGTACTCTATTTAGGCAGTCCATATGACACTTGACTAAGTCATGTGGTTCCCAAAAAATTAAGTTTATAAACCTGAAGAATCTCAATTCCATTTCCCATACGGATCCTCATAAATGAAGTAGATTAAGGTCCAACCAAGCTCCATTCTTCATCTTTATTCCAGACTAGTTTAATTGAAAATACCATTTTGAAAAATTCACATGCAAATGCAATATATATACAAAATATTTTTTTTCGAAAGAAAAAAATAAAAGAACAATATTTTTGAAAATGATTTTAAAAGAATTTTTGTTGATTTTTTTATGCATTTTAAGCAAATATATATATATATATATATTTCAAAGAAGGAAACTTGGTTAGTAAAATGAATGCATTTACAAGATATATATATATACACACAAATATACAAACAAGATTTATACAAAAGGATTTTGTGTACAAGTTTTATATTCAAACTTTATAGAAAAATTTTATATACAACAAAGAATTTTATTTATAGGAGGAAAAGTGAGTAAGGTTTTTTTTACACACGTGGATTTTACGTGTATATATAGATCCCATACTTTATATCCCCCATGACAAAATAATTTTACAAACATTTTCAAAACATTTTACAAAAGATTTTACAAACATTTTTCAAAATATTTTACGAAGATTTTTCAAAAGGTTTAACAAATATTTTTGCAAACTATTTTACAAATATTTTTACAACTCATTTTACAAATGATTTTTCAAATATATTTTTGCAAACATTTTGCTTTCAAAAAATTTACAAACATTTTGTACAATATACATAATTTTGATACAGAAAATAATTAACAAACATTTTACAAACAAAACATTTTTACAAATAATTTTGCAAAGATTTGTACAAAAATAGTTTTACAAAATTTTTACAAACATTTTTACAATCACTCTCCAAATAATTTTTACAAAAGTTTTTATAAAATATTTTACGAAATAGTTTTTGCAAACATTTTTACAAAGATTTTTGCAAATAATTTTACAAATCTTTTTTCAAATTTTTAATAAATATAGCCATATTATTAGTGAAAGTACAAGTTATGGCTAAATTATATCTAAAATATATATGACACCCCCTATACATAGCTCGAACTATGTCCTCATAGTGACCAAAAAGATATAAAGGAAGACATAACGCGTGCTAAGTGTAAAGAAGTGAAAAGAGACCTATACAACAACGACCCAAAGAATAGACGAAAAGAATGGAAGCTGGTGATCCTCCCTATACTTAGGATCAAATAATCCTATGTATAGAAGACTGTACAAATGGGAAAAATCAACAACTCAACTCATCCTCCCCTATACTTTGGGTAAAAGATCCTATGTATTGAAAAAGAACATTGACAAGTTGATGGATAGACGAGAGATCGGAAAAATAAAACAAAATAAAAACATGAAAGAGGTAGAATGAACAACTTTACTCACCTATGCGTAGGGTAAGTACTCCTGAGTATAAAAAAATAACATGTGTGATGAAATAGAATTAAAATGAAAAAACTCAAATCATTCACCTATCCTATAATTAATATAGAGTACATCCTATGTATACCGCACACACACACATAAAAGAGGTGAACGGTAAAAATGGAAGAAGAAATAATAAAATGAAAGGATATATATAAGAGAAAATATGCTCAAGTATAAGACATAAAAAGATGTCAAAAAGTCATTTTCTGATACCACAGACACTGAATCAACCATGGATAGGAATGTATCATGATCTAGATAAGGATTCAACAATTGTCCATTCACAACAAATGGGTATGCGTCAGATGACAGCCCATATATGACAATACTACCATTGTAATGCCCAACTCTCACAATGAACTGTACTGACCATTTTCTTTTTAATTTTTCGTAAAACAACTATTTAGCATCAAACAAACAAACTTTCTGATCAGGGGAGAAAGTCTTTCTTCTAATATGTCTATGATGACCGAAAAATCCCGAACAACTAAGGATGAAGAAATAACACAGGTCGTTGCGACCTTAATCGCTCAAGAGATCCATCAGTCACTCAAGAAAATGAGGATCAGACCACCAAAATCAAATCAAAATCAAATAAAAGCAATAGCGGTCCTGGCTATTGGATTAGCCTGGTATAGCGACCAGGGTCGGACTCAGGGAGCACGTGATGGCCTTGCGGCCTACGAAGTAGTCTCAAAAAGAAATAAAATAAAAGGAATGTATTTTTGGTGGATTTTTAATTTTTATAAATTTTTTTGGATTTTTAATTAATTAAGAAAATAAAGAAAACAAGGAAACTAGCCTACTCAAACAATTATTTAATGCATCAAAAATCAATCAAAAATTCAAATAAAAATGTTTTTGTGTATTTTATGATTCTACTGTTTTTAATGAATTTTTGGTATTTTTCTTATTTTTATTTAATTTTCTAAAAATAAAACAAGGCAAGGAAATGGGGGTATTTTCCAGTCAGAGTAAAAGGCCAATTTAAAATGCAAAAGGGCCTATTAGCTCTTGGAGGTAATTTTCCTATAAAATAGAAAGTCTAAGGAAAATTAAGGCACCAGAATTATTATTTTTGGATTTTTAGATTATTTAGTAGAATTTTTATGAGGTCTTTAGTTTTTTGTAATTTTTATGAGTTTTATATAATGAAAAATGACCAAATTTGGTCAGAAAATCAAACAAGCCAGAAGACACAGTAGCTAATTTTTTTGTAATTTTTAGCTGAGTTAAATATTGTTTTGTGATTTTTCAAGTCAGACATTAAGGAAAAAGGTTGTTTTTGAATTTTTAAAAATAGCAAATAAAAGCAAAAATGTCTCCAAAAACTCTCGAAAATTTTACAACATGGCAGGAGCCATGTTTCCAATTTTCATTGAATTTGGAGCGAGTTTGATATTTTATTCAAAATCAAAACCTAGGTATAGTGCATAGGGACCTGTACACAAATAATGAAAGTTACAGGGGGTCCAATGCAAAAATATCAAGATATCACGCGCGAGGCGTGTGTCTGGGGCACACAGGGACCTAATTGCAAAGAAATAAAGTTTCTAGGCTAAATAATAACAAGTATTAAAAGCCAGGAACCTTAGTGTAATTTACCGACTAATATACGCACATGCACAAATAAATCACGCACAGGGGTATAAATGCAATTAACTAAAAATTTTCATTCATTCATGAACATCCCAGAACTACAAGGCTAAGTATGCAAATAACCCAACAGAACATGTGTCGATGCACGTGACACACTACAGGCAGGGGTATACATGCAAATCACAGAAAAGATAAGGTCTAAAGTGCAAAAGTACCAAATAAAAACAACTGACTATGGTATTTACATGACTAAACATGAAATAAAATAAACAGGGGGGCCTAAGAGCAATTACCCCTTTATTATATCCGAGGGACGGATGGCTGCCACGTGGTGGATCGAACGGTGGAGGACTAGTGGCGCCTCGCTCCTGTAACCCTTGGCGCGATCCGACGGTGGAGAAGCGGCCACGTGTAGATCCAACAGTGGAGGGTAGAGGGCGCTTCTTCGTCAAGATCGAACGGCTCAGATCAGATCCTCCTAGATCATGCGGTGAAAGAGGCTCCTCAGATGAACGGCTCGGATCGAAACTGGAGCTTCGAGGCTGATCGAACGGTGCCTGAAGGTCCTGGAGGAACAGGTGGCCGGCGAACTTCGCCGGCCCAGTACGCGTGCCCCAGGCCTTCGCGGGGGATGCAGATGATCGGAGAAGCTTCGACTTGGCTCCCCGCGTCTGTAGAACGCCTCCGATGAATCAACGGAGCTCCGGAGAGCTTTGTCGACTCCGGCGGAGGAGAAGCTCCGGTGCTCAAGTAGGAGAGCCTCAGACAACCCTCGATTGACCTGCAAAACGTAACCAAAGAGCTCCTGGGTCGAAGGCAAACTACCTCGACCCCGTTAGCGGCGGTGAAGGTGGACAGTGCGGTGGTGCGGGCGAACTCCGGCGATGCGATGACGAAGGAGTGTGAAACCCAGCTCCTGTGCGAGCTGTGTTGAACGGAGGGGCGTAGAACGTGCGCGGGAGGAAGGCGAGTGTGATGGTGCGGTCCGATGATCGATACGAAGGTGGGTGTGGCCGGAATCGGAGGTGAACGGCGACGGCGAGATTTGGGCGAAACTACAAATTAAAGAACGGGAAAGGGAACTAGGGATACCTGGATGGTCGAGTCGACTGGGCGTGAGCTAGGCTTGCTCTGGGTCGTTGCCTCGTGGGACGTCGTGGCCCGAGGCTCGAGCTCCTGCTTCAGGCAGAGCACGGCGGCGCTAGCTCGCCAGATCAAAGGTCCGGTCACTCTCTCCTCTATACGACACGGCCAACCGGGAGCTGTCACCTTGAGGGTGGCTGTGGAGGTCCTGGGATGAATGAATGGGGAGCCAAAGATGCCGAAAAGAGGTGGCGGAGCTCGGATTTTAAATGCCCAGGGGTCCAGCTAAAATCGATCGGGTAGGGCAGCGTGGAGCGCGGACCCCGAGGTGGGCATGCTGGTGAGGGTGTCGGATGTGTCATGAGTGAAACGGACTCTGGGTATGGGTATGGAGCTATCGGATCTGGAGTGGGGAAGAGGGAGAAGTCGGGTGAAAAATCAGACCCGCGAGGAAGAGGTCCGCGGGGGGCAGTTGTCCGGAGGTCAACGTCCCCCGTGGACCAATCAGAAAATTCCAGATCATATTTATTTGGAAATTCGAAATAAAATATAAAAAGGCTGAATTAAGAAAAACTTAAAACATGAAATATTTTTGTTTAACTTTTTCTATTTTTTGGTGATTTTTAATTAATTTTCAAAATAAAAATAGGGTATGTACACTTTATGCTATACATAGGTATTTACACAATATGCCTTTTTAATTTTTGATTTTTAATTTGTTATTTTTGGGCATTTTTATTCCTATTTATATTTTATTTATAGTATAAAATAAGGAATAAAAAGGAATTTTTATTTTATTTTTATTATTTATATACAAGGGTGAAATAAATAGGTATATATATCTATGTACATGGTATATTTACAATATTATTTTTGGTTTTTAATTTTGTTCTTTTTATTTTGTTTTTATTTTTGTTGTTTTTATTTTATTTATTTACACCATAAAAGATAGAATATTTACAATTTTTTATAGAAATTAATTTTATTTATTTATAAGGTGAATAAATATGGATGTGGTTGTATGTACATGATGAATATATACACAAGTGACTCTTTTTATTTCCTTTTTAATTTTTCTATTTTTGTTTTGATTTTTATAATAAATATACACAATATATACAAGCCATTCTATTTTTTTAGAGGAAAAATATTTTTATTATATTTACAAATATATTTACACGCATGAGCCCCTATCTCCCTCTACTTTGGCTTTTATGCGGTCAGGCCCCTGCTGATCCCTCCCTTGGGTTAGGTTGCTCAATATTTATTCTAAATATTTCCTCTTTTCTTTTTAATCTTTATTCTTTTATTTTTGCACAAAAACGTGCTTATTATTAGTTTTTACACCATGCATGCTTCTGGTAATTATTTATATTTACAAATATATACATGCATTTGCAAAGGTTTTTCTAGTTAAAATATAAGAATAAAGAGTGATGAATGAGTATTCATCACCACCCTATACTTAACTTTGCTAGTCCCTTAGCAAACACTTATTTGAAAAAGAAGTGAAAAAGAAGAAACAAAAAGAAAAAGAGAAGAATGTACATGGATCAAGGTTGATTATTAAACTTTCCTTCATTAAATTGAATTATGGAGCTTAATCAGATCTTTGGATTATTAATGAGTCGGAACCTTATTTGGACTTAAGCTTAAAACTCAATAGCCTCTAAGTTCCACTAATCTCTAATCAAGACTCCTCAATGCTCCAGATCAGAACAAGTCATCAAACACAAACCATGAAGACCATGAATCTTTCCTTGTCCTGTGAATGTGAGTTATAAGCTCTCCACCTCAGAAATGGCAACTTGACAACCCTCCCCAACAAGGTAACTCTATGACCTTAGTCTGGCCACTCTTTCCTCAAGGAGCAGGGTATTCCCTTCTAAGTTCAAGTTCAACCGGCTCAAGAAGAGGAGGAAGAAGAGAATGGACCATGGCCAGTGTAGGCATGTATCCTTGGGAGCTCGACCAGTATAGCCAAGTCTCCCTACTGCAAGCTACATAAGGTGGATCATGAATCTCAAGCTTTGCTTATTGCACTCTATATACATACTCCGGTGGGATTATCATTTTCTCTCAGACCAACCACTTTTTTGGAGTTATTTTCTTTTTGCATTTTTTCAAGTGCATCTATACAACATATACATGTGCAGCATATATACAAGGAGTTTTTCCTCTTGAGCTAGTAGACTATCCCTCTTTTGAAGCTTTATTGCAACCCACAACTCCTGTCGTTAGACCTCATGGCAACCAGACCAAGTTGAGACGCACTTCCTTCACTAAAAGAAGAAGAGAGGTTCCGCCTAGAAGTACTACCCTCATATGCTACCCCAAGTCAAGGAAGACTGCCTCCTCACCACCTCATCCGTAGAGAGCTCGGTGCAAAGTGCTGGTGTCCAAGTAAAGCCATTGTCCCTATGAGTCATGTGTTGTTGTTAAGTGCTCTACTTAGGCTCATTGAGATGACATGTGATCATAGCCTAGTGGACTCAAATAATTAAGTCACCATGGACCTGAAAAGCCTTAAACCTAAGCCTATAAGGTTCCTCTTATAAATTAGGTGGATTAAGATCTTAATCAAGCTCCATTTCCCAATTTGATTCCAGGATAGTTTAAGTGTCAACTATAATCCAGAAAAACTATATACATATGTACAAAAGATGCTATTTACACAAATTTTTACAAACATGCAAAATTTTAAAAAAAATGTTTTGAAATCATGAATGGATGAATGCATGAAGTGCAAGTTTTGCAAAAGTATTTACACACATTTACACAAGATTTTTGCAAACTTTTGATTTTCAAAACATTTTGGAAAAATTTTGTACTATATACATAATTTTGATACAAAAATATTTACACAAGCTTTACACAAAAGATTTTTGAAATCATTTTTACAAAAATAATTTGTACACTAGCTATGTATGTGCAAATAAAAGAATGATTATTTACAGGAAAAATTTTTAATTTTTTGTGATTTTTAGGGTTTTTAGCCATTTTATTTATTAACACACTCACACAAAGTACGAGTTATGGCTAAAGTATATATGAAATATATACACACCCCCCTATACTTAGCTCGAACGATGTCCTCAGAGTCAAGAGCGATGAACAAGACATAACTCGTGCTATGTATAGGGAAGTGAAAAGAAAGGCTATATACAAAGACAAATGAATGAATAGAAAGTCAAGAAGATCTCGGCTCTTCCCCCTATACTTAGGATCAAGTAATCCTAAGTATAGCAGGCTGTACACTAAGGGAAAACCGAGTGGAGAATGTACAGGGTCCACCCCCCCTATACTTAGGGTAAAATTTCCCTAAGTATAGGCAGCAAAACAGGGGTAGACAGAAACAAAAGAAAACTCAAAGGTCCCACATCCCCCCTATAGTTAGGGTAAAGTACACCCTAAGTATAGCAAGTTGTACGCTAAGGGAAAACCGAGTGGAGAATGTATAGGGTCCACCCCCCCATACTTAGGGTAAAATTTCCCTAAGTATAGGCAGCAAAACAGGGGTAGACAGAAACAAAAGAATACTCAAAGGTCCCACATCCCCCCTATATTTAGGGTAAAGTACACCCTAAGTATAGCATAATCAAAGGATGAATAAAGGGATGTGGGACTAAAGAATGTGATGATATGGACATCCGGATCTATACAAGTCGAAAGATCAGTGAAAATCAGGTGTGAGATGCCATAGATGTGAGTCAAAGGACCACATCTCACGCAAAATGAATCGGGGCAACATCAACGACCCGCGGCTCATGATCTAGAAATGGCTTGAGCCGCTGGCCGTTCACTCGAAAGGTACTTTCAGAAGACAACTCGGATATATCAATGCTACCGTTGTTGTGTACCTTTCTCACCAGATAAGGTCCCTTCCATTTGCTCTGTAGCTTCCCTGGAAATAGACAAAGCCTCGCATCAAACAACCATACTCTCTATCCAGGCTCAAAATGCTTGTGGCTGATATGAGAATCATGCCACTCCTTCACTCTCTCCTTGTAATGTAGGCTGTTTGAGAAGGTGGTATCTCTCAACTCCTCCAGGTCTGCTTACTCTGCCCTCCTCTGGTCTCCTACACCATCTGGATCCATAAGTATCTCAGTGACTGCCCAAAGTGACCTGTGCCTCAGCTCAACAGGCAAATGGCACGGCTTGCCATATACAAGGTGAAAGGGAGATGTACCCAATGGTCTCTTGAAAGACGTCCTATATGCCCACAAGACCGAGTCCAAAAGCTGTGACCAATCCTTTCAGTCAGGGCGGACGACTTTCTGCAAAATAGTCTTAATCTCCCTGTTCGACACCTCGGCTAGACCATTCGTCTGTGGATGGTAAGGTGTAGCAACACGATGGTCTATGCCGAACTCGCTAGCAAGGGCCTTCACCTGGTCGTTGATGAAATGAGACCCCCCATCTGAAATCAATACTCGAGGTACCCCGAACCGCGTGATGATGTGCTTCCTCAAAAATCTGCAAACTGTCCTCGCATCAGCGGCTCGGGCGGGGATAGCCTCAACCCAACGACTAACATAATCTGCAGCCAACAGAATGTACTCAAATCCCTGACTCTTAGGGAATGGACCCATGAAATCGATGCCCCATGCGTCAAAAACCTCACAGAAGTGAATGGGCTGCATCGGCATCATATCACGTTGTCCACAAGTGCCCATCATCTGACAGTCAGTACACCACTTCATGAACTCATCAGAGTCCTTGAAGAGGGTAGGCCACCACAAGACGGATTGGAGCACTTTCTGTGCCGTTCTCCTTCCAGAATGATGTCCTCCTACCTCAAGCTTGTGGTAGTAAGTGAGGACGCTATGGTGTTCCTCCTGAGGAATGCACCGACGCCAGACGCTATCCCCTCCTTCGTGGTAAAGGATGGGATCCTCCCAGTGGTAGGACTTGGTCTTCGCAAGGAAGGTCTCAAGCCTCTGCCTGGTCCAATCTTGTGGGACTTTCCCAGCAACGAGAAAGTTCACAATATCGGCATACCACGGGAGTGAGGCGATAGCAAGGATCGCCTCATCTAGGAAGGTCTCACAAATGGGATCAATATGCTTAGACTCCTCAGGCTGCTCTAAACGGGAGAGATGATCCGCCACCACATTCTTGACTCCAGGCTTGTCCTTGATCTCAATGTCGAACTCCTGGAGTAGAAGGATCCATCTAGTCAGTCTGGCCTTGGCATCCTTCTTTGCCATGAGGTATCGGATGGCGGTGTGATCAGTATACAAGGTCACTCTAGATCCAATGATGTAAGATCTGAACTTATCTAGGGCGAACACTACGGCTAGCATCTCCTTCTCTGTGACTGTGTAATTCCGCTGGGCGGAATCCAATGTGCGGCTAGCGTAGTGGATAGAAAAGGGGACTCCATCCCTCCTCTATCCCAGCACGGCCCCCACGGCAAACTCGGAGGCATCCGTCATGATCTCGAATGGGAGAGACCAATCAGGCGGCTGGACAACAAGAGCCTCAATAACACACTGCTTGAGAGTCTCAAAGGACGAAAGACACTTGTCATCGACAAGGAACTCGGTGTCTTTCGTCAGTAGGTCAGTCAACGGCCGGGCAATCCAGCTGAAATCATGAATAAATCATCAGTAGAAACCGATGTGCCCCATGAATGACCGTAACTGCCTCAGATTGGACGGCGGTGCAAGTTTTCTAATGACATATACCTTGGCCGGATCAACCTCCATGCCCCTGTTGGAGATGATGTGGCCAAGCACCGTCCCTTGAGTCACCATGAAGTGACTCTTCTCCCAAGATAGCACCAAGTAAACCTCTATACATCGCTGGAGTACTCGGTCTAGGCAGTCAAGACAGGAGTCGAATCCGTCACCGTAAACTGAGAAATCATCCATGAAGACCTCCAAACACTCCCCTACCATGTCCAAAAAGATCGACAGCATGCATCTCTAAAAAGTCGCAGGGGCATTGCATAGCCCAAATGGCATGCGTCGGAAGGTGTATGTGCCGAAGGGACAGGTAAAGCTGGTCTTCTCCTGGTCCTCAAGAGCGATGGCCACCTGGTTGTAGCCCGAGTACCCATCCAAAAAACAATAATGGCTCTTCCCTTCCAGTCTCTCAATGATCTGGTCAATAAAAGGCAGGGGGAAATGATCCTTCTTGGTGGCCTGGTTGAGTCTCCTGTAGTCAACGCAGACCCGCCAAGAAGTGGGTACTTGTGTAGCAATCTCCTCTCCCGACTCACTGATCACAGTCGTGATGCCCGTCTTCTTGGGCACCACATGCAAGGGGCTGACCCACTTGGAGTTGGAGATGGGATAGATAAAATCGGCGCTCCACCATTTCGATATTTCCTTCATGACAACCTCTCTCAGATTGGGGTTCAGCCGCCGCTGGAACTCACGCGACGGCTTTTCCTCATCCTCGAGATAGATATGGTGGGAGCACATGGCCGGACTAATCCCCTGGAGATCTGCTATGCTCCATCTGATTGCCTTGTGGTTCTTTTCAAGAACCCCCATCAAACGGGATTCTTGCTCTCCAGTCAGATAGGCGGAGATGATGATTGGATACATATCAGGCTCACCCGCAAGGAATCGATACTTCAACGAAGTAGGGAGCAGCTTCAGCTCTGGACAGCTGGATGCTGGCAAATCTGGCTTTGAAAGAAGCCTCATGTATGCTGCCAAATCTGCCCGGGAGAATGAGAATGTACTCTCGCAAACTGGATCTGAAGAAGGTTGCTCAACTGAACTGTCTCTGATCTGCTCGGCATCTACCTCCTCCTCAACTGTAGGCTCAGTGGAACTCAGGTGTGGCATATAATCCTCGCAATCTGCCCAATTAGACTCTGAATCCGAGGGATCTGCATCAAACAAGGTGGCATCAGTACCACCATCATCACAAAAATCCGTGTCGCGATCAAGAACCTGCTCTGCTGCCACTGAAGTATCCTGAACCAGGAATGTGCTCTCCAAGCTCTCCTCTGTTGTCATCTCTGCATTAGTGGTGTCTGAAAATGAGAGGATAGCCTGTGTTGCGGGGTTTGCCCATACTGCCTCATCGTTTGTGATCACAAAATCACAGTCCTGGTGGAAGTCTAGCTCGGCATCTGTCAGCTGCTCTGTATCTGAGGTGGTCTCTGAGCATGATCTGTCTCTGTCTCTGTTGTCCTCGACCGTCACTATTTGTATACTTTCGCCCTCGACGCAAAAGTATACCTTCCCGCTATCATGGTCAGTCACCGCCTTGGTTGTGGCCAAGAACGGACGACCGAGAATGATGGGGGTATCGGTCACTGAATCAGAGATCTCCATGTCCAACACTACGAAGTCCACGAGGAATTATAGGCCCTAAATAGTGACGACAACGTCTCGTAACAACCCCTTCGGCCTCTTGACAGATCGATCAGCAAACTGAAGGACTGTCCTGCTCTGTCTAAGAGTGCCCAACTCGAAGCGGTCGAGAAGGACTGCCGGAAGGAGGTTGATAGACGATCTGCTATCTAATAGAGTCTGGTCGAACCTCTGCTCTCTAATGTGACACCTGACATAAGGGGCTCCTGAATCTGGCCTCTTGGCCGACATACGGTTCTGGATCGCGAAACACGTGGCTTTCGTCAGCACATGGATCTCTGCATGGTGGTTCCTCCTCTTCCTCCTGACGGTAGTCCTGTCTCTCAATGAACCTGAAGAAGGGGGATGTGCTGCAAAGCCTCCTGAAGAGTCAACTGGATATGGAAACGATCTATCATCTGCTGGCTGAACTCTTCCTGATCTCTCTTTTTTGGATTTTCTTTTTTCTTCCCCTTCCCCATCTGAAGGGCTCTAGGGAAGGGGATCACTGGGTCCTTCTCAGATGAAGGACTAGGAAAAGGTCTAGACGGCTCGACGGCCGGATCCGCACATGCATCAAGCACCACAGTGGGACCAGAAAAAACCAAACCTTTTCCTTTATTCACAACATGGTTCCGAGATACATCAAGGGAAGGAAAAACAACAGATCTCTCTACATGAACTCTGGTGGCCTCAGTACCACCAGTGGCTGGATCAACTGGACGTCTCGCGGCCTCAGTACCGCGCTCTGGCTCGGCATCAGGAGTGGCCTCAGTACCACCTCCTTGAACTGGTGAAATGGCGGCCTCAGCACCGCCTGTGGAGTCAGCATCCTTGGTGGCATAAGTACCATCGTCATCATCTCGAGCGGCCTCAGTACTGCTCTCCTCCTCCTCATCTGGCACTCTAGGTGCATCCTCATGACGTCGCTCAGACGAGGCATCACCTGCTGGTGTCCTACCGCTCCTAAGTGTGACAAAATCAGCATCAAAAAGGTCTGCAGACATATCATCAAATGGATCACTAGGAGTGGCATGCTCACTGTAAGCTACCTACTCAGACTTCCGCTTCAGGCTGTTGGGGTTCGGCTCGATCTGGGCAGGGATGGCGGCCTTCCCTCTCACTATGTCCCGCATCTCCTGGCGGAACTCATCCATCTCCCGTCTGAAGGTAGCCTACTGGTCCGTGAGGAGGCGGGCTATATCGTCCAAGGCGGGGCTCTCGTAAGGTGGGCCATGAGAGCCCGACAGGTAGCCTCTCTGGTAATGAGGCTGCTGGAACTGGTGCTGCTGTTGCTGAGAGGGGTATGGATGTGGTGGATGCTGCTGCTGGTGAGGTGGCTCGAGCCTCCAAGACTGTCCCTGCTGATAGGGACGAGGACCATAGGATGACTGCTGCTGCTGTGGTGGTGGGTAGACTGGGGGCTGCTGCTACGGCTGGTGCTCTCTCTGATGGCCGTACTGGCCTCCCTGACCTGATGGCTACTGCTGGGGCTGGGTACCTCCGTTCCCCCACCTGAATCCGGGACGGTCTCGTCGGATTCCAGGCAGAGGGCGGTCATACCAAATCCCGTTGGCATCCATCAACGGCTCTGCATCGTACTGGGCTGGCAGGAGTACTGCCAGAGGCTGATCAGGCTAATATACCACCATCTGCAAGTCTGGAGATGGTGGTGACTGGTAGGTGGGCTGCGGCTGCTAGTACGGCTCCGCCTGTACAAGGTGAACCTGTCTAGGCTGTTGGTGTGAGCTGGAGCGCTGGGACGAGCTGTTGCTGCTGCCGTGATCGCCTCGCGACTGAAGACGGGGCTGGGAAGCCGTCTGTGCCTCCTGGAGACACATGAGCTGGGTCTTCATGTCGCTCAGAGTCTGTGCCATCTGCTCCATCTGAGTGATGCCCTGGCACTGCTTCTTCTCTATCAGCTCCATCCGATCCAACTTCTCACTAATGATACCCATGTCCGCAGCGGATGACTCTGCCTGTGCTGCTGCTACTGCGGACGAACTGGAAGGACCGGCGTCAACCCGTGTTATCCTCTGGTACTACACGGGTCCTGGCTGCTGGGGTCTGCCCTGAGTATACAACCTGGTCTGAGACATCACCATGTAGTTCTCGGCCATCTCCTCATAGATGGCCCAGACCTGGTCGTGATCCTTGGTGAAGTAAGACCCGCAACAAGAAGCGTTCACCAAGACCTGGAGCTCTGGTGTCAGCCCGCTGAAAAAGCTCTGCACAAGGTTGGGTTTGGAAATAACGTGGTGCGGGCATCGAACAGTCAGCTCTCGGAACCTCTCCCATGCCTCATGGAACTGCTCGTTGGGGAGCATGGAGAAGTTGCTGATAAGGGCTCTCGCTGCATTGGTCCGCCCGAGTGGATAGTACTTATGCAAGTACTAGGTGCGAAGCTGCTCCCAAGTGTAAACAAAATTCCCCAGATGCTTCAGCCAGGTGTCTGCTCTATCTGCCAAGGAAAAGGGGAAGGCAATCATCCTGATGGTGTCCTGGTCCACCTGATGATCGTGGACGGTACTGAAAATCATGAGGAACTCCTGAAGGTGGAGATGGGGCTCCTCGGTGGCGAGCCCGTGGAAACGGGGGAGAAGCTGCAAGGTGTTCGGGGGGAACTTGAAGTCCCCCGCGATCACTGGAAGCACTACTCAATGATGCATCAATGTCGATCCGGGGTTGTGCAACTCCTGCATCGGTCTCGGTGGTCCTCCTGTCGCGGCTGCGGCGGCTGCTGCTATTGGGGCGGCTGCTGCGGCTGCTGCATCTGCATCATCCGGGATCCTTGGCATGTCTCTCCGCTGCTCTCTCTCTCTGCTCTCATCTGCTCCATCTCTCTCCTCATATCTAGCATGAACGCTCCCTGATCCCTCAACTGCTGCTGAACTGTCTCGAGGGAGGTGATCAGGGTGGAGTTGATCGCACCCTGGTCCAATACAAAGTGCTCAGGCACCGGACCTCTGGAGCGATACTCTGAACTGCCGGCCATGGTGTCTACAAAATCAAATGACCCAAACTCAGGTGTCGATAAATCTGCTAATCTCTCCTCTGGCACTGGTCTCTCGGAACCGAAAGAAAGGGGGTCGAGGGGGAATAGGGCGAAATCATACTCGGGCTCGGAGAGCTAGTCTCGGCTCTCGCGAGCCAACCTAGATGAACGGGTAGACGTGCCCGAAAGCGGTGCAGCCAAAGGCTGCCTAAGAGATCGTATACCCATCATCGTGATGTAGCGAGTAAGGCGGATGGGATCTGGAGAAACTATGATGACAAACAAACCCCTCAGTTCACCAACGCAACGCGAGCTGAAGACCGTAAAGGCTCGGTCCAATTATCTTGTCAAGTTTTATTTTGGTGAACAATCAATCTATCAGAGCGATTACGTGACCTGCTGGGATACCCGATGCTACCCCAACCGACTGTCTAGCACGAAAGAGTCGGTAATCAGTCGGGAATAGCACCGGAGGGCTCTACCTAGTGTACGGGTCACTCTCTCGCACAATCAAACCAACCAATGAGGGGGTTGCTCTCCCCAAGACAAGTTTTTTAGGTCAAGTGTCTTTTAGGGTAAATAGCTTAAGCAGTCCCAATTTTATTGTTTTTCTTTTTAATCTTTTTCAATAAAAACAAAAGGCCTAACGAATTTTTCAGTTCTCATGATTATTAAGTCAAAAACAGGGGGAGAAGACGAAAAAGCCGATGCGCGATGAAATCAATGATGCATGCAAAGATAGAAATGCTTACCTATCTCCAGCACTCTACAAGCAAAGTGATCCACGCAGAAATGTAAAGACTGAAAGAAACTACCTATATGGTGCAGCGGAAAAACCAAGTCCTAAACAGGCAATTTCTACTCGACAGAACCGTCTAACTGGTCACAGGTCCTTCAAGCCAAAGGGTCCGGTCTCGGTCTACCCCTCCTCCTCCCGACACATCGGGTTCAAGAGCAGCGCTTGGCAGGGCAGGCTACGGCACGTAGGCTACGAAGGGAGTGAGTCAGTTATTTTTATTATTGATTTATTAGTAGATCCAATTAACGCTCTATAGGAACAGACAATCAATTAAGTGTGTGGATCCTACTAATTATGGCACAGTCAAGCAAAAAATCCTAAATCTAGGGGCTCAAGAAAAACCGCGTAAAACTGTAAAAGGCAGTGAAGAAAAACAAAACCGCGAAAAGCCGCGAAAAATCTTAAGGGTCCCTCGAGCACACCGGTGCTCGGTGAAACAGACCAGCTAAATAAGTCCAAGTCCACAGTCTGTCCCTGTATTATTACAAATAATCTAATGACAGAAATAAAAGACTAAGCTAATCTTCGCCCACTCAACCTCTCTCTCACGCTCTCCTGCGGCTCCGTGCAGAAGGGAGCCACCTTCAAGTCCCACGGTTGCACCGACTTCTCGAAAGCTGCCGCCTCGGTCCTCGGGCCCGCGCAAGAAAGAGACAAAAGGTCAAACCAATAGAATAATAAATAGAAACAAGAAATACAAACATGGGTATAAGTGCAGAAATGGCAAAGGAAATAAACAAGCAAAATCAATCAAAAATAAAAAGAAAAGAAAAGAAAATGAAATAAAAGAAAATAAAACAAAAATAAAATAAAAACAAAAAGCCGCGAAAAGCCGCGGACTCAGAAAGGGCCGCGGAAAGCCGTGAAAAAGAAAATAAAGTGAAAATAAAAACTACTAAGCCGTGCTCCCCTGCAACGGCGCCATTCTGATGATCAAAAAATCCCGAGCAACTAAGGATGAAGAAATAACACAGGTCGTTGTGACCTTAGTCGCTCAAGAGATCCATCAGTCAATCAAGAAAATGAGGATCAGACCACCAAAATCAAATCAAAATCAAATAAAAGCGATAGCGGTCCTGACTATTGGATTAGCCTGGTATAGCGACCAGGGTCGGACTCAGTGAGCACGTGATGGCCTTGCGGCCTACGAAGTAGTCTCAAAAAGAAATAAAATAAAAGGAATGTATTTTTGGTGGATTTTTAATTTTTATAATTTTTTTGGATTTTTAATTAATTAAGAAAATAAAGAAAACAAGGAAACAAGCCTACTCAAACAATTATTTAATGCATCAAAAATCAATCAAAAATTCAAATAAAAATATTTTTGTGTATTTTATGATTTTTACTGTTTTTAGTGAATCTTTGGTATTTTCTGATTTTTATTTTTTTTCTAAAAATAAAACAAGGTAGGGAAATGGGGGTCTTGTTCAGTCAGGAGTAAAAGGCCAATTTAAAATGCAAAAAGGCCTATTTAGCTCCTGGAGGTAATTTTTCTATAAAATAGAAAGTCTAAGGAAAATTAAGGCACCAGAATTATTATTTTTGGATTTTTAGATTATTTATTAGAATTTTTATGAGGTCTTTAGTGTTTTATAATTTTTATGAGTTTTATATAATGAAAAATGACCAGATTTGGTCAGAAAATCAAACAAGCCAAAATACATAGTAGCTAATGTTTTTGTAATTTTTAGATGAGATTTAATATTTTTTGTGATTTTTCAAGTCAGACAGTAAGGAAAAAGGCTGTTTTTGAATTTTTAAAAATAACAAATAAAAGCAAAAATGTCTCCAAAAATTCTCGAAAATTTTACAACATGGCAGGAGCCATGTGTCCAATTTTCATTGAATTTAAAGTGAGTTTAATATTTTATTCAAAATCAAAACCTAGGTATAGTGCACAGGGACCTGTATGCAAATAATGAAAGTTCCAGGGGGTCCGGTGCAAAAATCCAAAGAAGTCACGCGCGAGGCACGTGTCTGGGGCACACAGGGACCTAATTGCAAAGAAATAAAGTTTCTGGGCTAAATAATAACAAGTATTAAAAGCCTAGGAACCTTAGTGTAATTTACCCACTAATATACGCACATGCACAAATAAATCATGCACAGGGGTATAAATGCAATTAACTAAAAATTTTCATTCATTCATGAACATCCCAGAACAACAAGGCTAAGTATGCAAATAACCCAACAGAACACGTGTCGATGCACGTGACACACTACAGGCAGGGGTATACATGCAAATCACAGAAAAGATAAGGTCTAAAGTGCAAAAGTACCAAATAAAAACAACTGACTATGGTATTTACAGGACTAAACATGAAATAAAATAAACAGGGGGGCCTAAGAGCAATTACCCCTTTATTATATCCGAGGGACGGCTGGCTGCCACGTGGTGGATCGAACGGTGGAGGACTGGTGGCGCCTCGCTCCTGTAACCCTTGGCGCGATCCGACGGTGGAGAAGCGGCCACGTGTAGATCCAACGGTGGAGGGTAGAGGGCGCTTCTTCGTCAAGATCGAATGGCTCGGATCAGATCCTCCTAGATCGTGCGGTGAAAGAGGCTCCTCAGATGAATGGCTCGGATCGAAACTAGAGCTTCGAGGCTGATCGAACGGTGCCTGAAGGTCCTGGAGGAACAGGTGGCCGGCGAACTTCGCCGGCCCAGTACACGTGCTCCGGGCCTTTGCGGGGGATGCTGATGATCGGAGAAGCTTCGGCTTGGCTCCCCGCGTCTGTAGAACGCCTCCGATGAATCAACGGAGCTCCGGAGAGCTCTGTCGACTTCGGCGGAGGAGAAGCTTCGGTGCTCAAGTAGGAGAGACTCAGACAGCCCTCGATTGACCTGCAAAACGTAACCAAAGAGCTCCTGGGTCGAGGGCAAACTGCCTCAACCCCGTTAGCGGCGGTGAAGGTGGACGGTGCGGTGGTGCGGGCGAACTCCGGCGATGCGACGGCGAAGGAGTGCGAAACCCAGCTCCTATGCGAGCTGGGTTGAACGGAGGGGCGTAGAACGTGCGCGGGAGGAAGGCGAGTGTGATGGTGCGGTCCGATGATCGATACGATGGTGGGCGTGGCCGGAATCGGAGGAGAACAGCGACAGCGAGATTTGGGCGAAACTACAAATTAAAGAACGGGAAAGGGAACTAGGGCTACCTGGATGGTCGAGTCGACTTGGCGTGAGCTGGGCTTGCTCTGGGTCGTGGCCTCGCGGGACGTCGTGGCCCGAGGCTCGAGCTCCTGCTTCAGGCGGAGCACGGCGGCGCTAGCTCGACGGATCAAAGGTCCGGTCACTCTCTCCTCTCTACGACACGGCCAACCGGGAGCTGTCACCTCGATGGTGGATGTGGAGGTCCTGGGATGAATGAATGGGGAGCCAAAAATGCCGGAAAGAGGTGGCGGAGCTCGGATTTTAAATGCCCAGGGGTGCGGCTAAAATCGATCGAGTAGGGCAGCAAGGAGCGCGGACCCCGAGGCGGGCATGCCAGCGAGGGTGTCGGATGTGTCGTGAGTGAAACGGACCCTGGGTATGGGTATGGAGCTATCGGATCTGGAGTGGGGAAGAGGGAGAAGTCGGGTGAAAAATCAGACCCGCGAGGAAGAGGTCCGCGGGGGGCAGTTGACCGGAGGTCAACGTCCCGGTGGACCAATCAGAAAATTCCAGATCATATTTATTTGGAAATTCGAAATAAAATAGGAAAAGGCCGAATTAAGAAAAACTTAAAACATGAAATATTTTTGTTTTATTTTTTCTATTTTTTGGTGATTTTTAATTAATTTTTTAAAATAAAAATAGGGTATGTACACTTTATGCTATACATAGGTATTTACACAATATGCCTTTTTAATTTTTGATTTTTAATTTGTTATTTTTGGGCATTTTTATTCTATTTTATATTTTATTTATTTATAGTATAAAATAAGGAATAAAAAGGTATTTTTATTTTATTTTTATTATTTATATACAAGGGTGAAATAAATAGGTATATATATCTATGTACAAGGTATATTTACAATATTATTTTTGGTTTTTAATTTTGTTCTTTTTATTTTGTTTTTATTTTTGTTGTTTTTATTTTATTTATTTACACCATAAAAGATAGAATATTTACAAATTTTTATAGAAATTATTTTATTTATTTATAAGGTGAAATAAATATGGATGTGGTTATATGTACATGATGAATATATACACAAGTCACTCTTTTTATTTTCTTTTTAAATTTTTCTATTTTTGTTTTGATTTTTATAATAAATATACACAATTTATACAAGCCATTCTATTTTTTTAGAGGAAAAATATTTTTATTATATTTACAAATATATTTATACACATGAGCCCCTATCTCCCTCTACTTTGGCTTTTATGCGATCAGGCCCCTGCTGAGCCCTCCCTTAGGTTAGGTTGCTCAATATTTATTCTAAATATTTCCTCTTTTTCTTTTTAATCTTTATTCTTTTATTTTTGCACAAAAACATGCTAATTATTAGTTTTTACACCATGTATGCTTTTGGTAATTATTTATATTTACAAATATATACATGCATTTGCAAAGGTTTTTGTAGCTAAAATATAAGAATAAAGAGTGATGAATGAGTATTCATCAGTCTATCATGCCAACGCTTGACTTCCTCCTTATACATGACTGAGTTTTCGTATGAAAAAACTTGAAATTCCAGCAATTTGTTCAGATCTAACTTCCTGCTCTTTCCTGCATTCTCATAATCCAAATTACATACATGTAGTGCCCGTAATGATTTGTGAATTAATTCAATTGGGAGGTGGCAATGCTTTCCATATATTAATCTGTAGGGAGACATAGCTAATGGAGACTAGAACATCATTCGATAAGCCCATAGAACTAAGTCAAGCATTTGGGACATGCTCTTCCTATCTGGACATACAAGTTTTTGTAATATCATCATTATCTCCCTATTTGAAATCTTAGCCAACCCATTAGTTTGTGGGTAGTAAGGAGATGCTACTTTACGCTTAAAGGCGTACTCCTTCACAAGATTCTTGATCTCTCTGTTAATGAAATGGCCTCCCATCTGAAATGAGTATCTTGGGCATCCTGAACCACACAATAATGTGGTCCTTGAGAAATGAACAAACCGTACGACTATCAGCGGCTCAGATGGGGAAAACCTCCACCCATCGACTAACATAATCCACGGTAAGAAGGATGTACTAAAATCCCTGACTAACAGGAACTGGGCCCATGAAGTCTATGCCCCAAGCATCAGAAACATTAGAAATCTGAATATATCTCAGGGGCATGGTATCTTTTGAATGAATGGTTCCTCCCATCTTCTGGCAGTCAGTACAACCTCAAACATAATCTATAAAATCCTTAAATATAGTTGGCCACCATAGGTCTCTCTATAAAGCCTTTGCTATCATGATCTTCCCCAAATGATGCCCAACAGACTCTAATTTGTGACAATGCTCAAGTACTCTAATGTATTCCTCCTAAGGAATGCACATTCTCCGGATTGATACAATTCGTACCCTCACAAAATAGATTTGGATCCTCCCATAGGTAAAAATGTATCTCTGATAGAAATATGTCTAACTTGTGATTTGACCAATCTTGAGGAACTTTCTTGCAGACAAGATAGTTCACAATATTAGCATACCATGGAAGTGAGTCCACATACTATATGGTGTCATCTGGAAAGGTCTATGAAATAGAAAGTATTCTCTACTCGGAAGTCTCAGCATACGAAATCTAGGAAAGATGATCTACCATAACATTCTTTACTCCAGGTTTATCGTGAATCTCTAAATAAAACTCTTGGAGAAGAATGGTAATATGAACTCTGTATAAAATTACGTGTGAACCAAGAAAGTAGGATTTGAACTTCTCTAATGCAAACACCAATGCGAACATCTCCTTCTCTGTGACTATGTAAATAAGTTATGCCTCATCTAGAGTCTTGATATCATAGTGTATGCAAATGGTATCCCATCCCTTCTCTACACTAACACAACTCCAATTGCGAAATCCGATGTGTTAGTCATGATATCAAAGGGGAGAGACCTATCAGGTGGCTATAGGACAGGGGAACTTGTAACCATATGTTTCATCTGTTGAAATGCAAGGAGGACATTTTAATCAACAACAAACTCACTCTCCTTGCACAGAAGCTCGGTTAATGGTCTGGCGATCTTGTTTAAGACCTTAATGAATCACCAAAAAAACCCAATGTGTCCCAAAAAAGACCTCAACTGCTTCAAATTCTGCGGTGGCTCAAGTTTGGAGATCACATCAATCTTAGCTGGGTCAACCTCCAATCATGTTTGGAGATGACGTGGCCCAATACAATACCATTAGTCACCATAAAGTGACTCTTCTCCCATGTTAGGTTTCACTCACTGAAACGTTGAAGTACTTGATTTAAATGAGAAAGGCATGTGCCAAAACTATACACGTAGATAGAGAAATCATCCAATGAAGACCTCTAGAAAACTACCCACCATGTTGGCAAAAATGGCCAACATACACCATTGGAATGTAGCAGGAGCGTTATACAATCCAAAGGGCATCCTTAGGTTCCAAACATATAAGTAAAAGTAGTTTTCTTCTGATCCTCATGAGTGATATCAACCTGGTTATACCTCGAGTCCCATCCAAGAAACAAAAGAACTCTTTCCATGCCAACCTCTCAATAATATAATCAATAAATGGAAGTGGAAAGTGATCTTTCTTGGTAGATGCATTCAGGCATCAGTAATCTGCACAGACATACCATGAAGTAGATACACAGTTCGAAACCTCCTCACCATGGTCATTTTTACGATAGTAATCCTGGATTTATCAGGACTACATGTAAAGGACTGGCCCACATGGAATCCGAATTGGAATAAATAAAGCCATCATCACACCATTTCTTGATCTCTTTCATGACAACATCCCGGAGGTTTAGATTGAGATGACACTGGCACTCACAGGAGGGTTTGTTGTCATCCTATAGTTAGATATAATGCGAGCACAAAGCAGGACTAATCCCACATAGATCCAAAATATTTCATCCAATGGACTTGTGGTTTCTCTAAAGAACATCTAGCACGCGAGCCTCTTGTTTGTCAGTCGACTGCAAGCTAAGGATGACCAAAAAAAATTTGGGGGGACCCGCAAGGAAGGCATACTTCAACGTTAAGGGTAAAGCCTTGGGCTCATGTGGGATCTAAATCGACTCTGTGACAACCTCTGTAACTGCATAGATATAAGATATCTGATCTGCACTATGTGTACTGTCCACTGTGGCAACTAGGGGCTCCACAAGTAAAATCTCAGAAAGATCTACAACGAATGATTTCTGCTCAAAAAAGGAGCAGCTCATCAGGTTGTTCAGAATCCTCAAAAATCTTGGGAGTCTAAGTAGAAGGCATCTTATCAGTAATCTCAGAAAAGGAATGTGTCTCATGAATCTCAAAATGTATGTCCAATATTTTGAATTGATCCTCATAAATCAGCTCAAACTGTCCATCAGCAAATGACTCAATATGATCAACAACGAAACTCATGTCAACTATGATTTCTAGGGATTCCTTCTGAGAAATGAATTCCTGGGTGTCCATAAAATCTGTGAAAATATCTATCTCTCTAAACTCGATAAGAAAATCACAATCCTTAGGGTCTAGTGTAACTATCTCTCTCTCATCCATTGTTGTTGGTGACAGTGATGGCTAGGATCGGGGATCGTCTCAATTTCCACCTTGTCTCTACGTAAGTGGAAGATCATCTCTCCAGTACCATAATCAATTACCGCATCGATCATTTGACAGAACGATCAACCAAGTATGATCATGGTATGGAGTAATGGTATAAGGGTGTCCATGTCCATTACAACACAATCAACTGGTAATCTCATTCCTTACACCGTTACAATAACGTCCTCTAAAGTGTCCTTGGGCCTCTTGCTCGATCTATCAACAAAAGGGGGGGTCATCCTGGTGGATCTAAGAGGTCCCAACCCAAACATAATGAGTAGCGAGGATGGAACGAGATTAATGGACGAACTGCTATGGGGAATAGTATAAACAAATTCTTGATCAACTATGTGGCAATGGATATGAGGTTCTCCCATATCTATCTTTTTGGGTGGGAGGTTGCTGATGGCATGAACTGTGGCGATGGTCAATATGTGCTTCTCTGTCTTCTTCCGTCTATTTTTCTTTGGTTGACATTTTTGAGTACATGCTTCTTTCATTCCCTTTTTAACTACAAGCATGTAGTTTATGACCTTATGGAGTGACATATCTAAAAATATATTTTGTAGGATCTCAACCACTCCAGGATCAGATAGTGTTGTTTTTTATTTTATTTTTTTATTTTATTTAAAGTAAATGGAAATGAAACAGAATTAAAAGAAACATTCAACTACTCATTTTGAATATTCAAAATAGAGTCATAATATACATTTGGACAACCAGAATATGGCTGTACAATGAATCCAAAACATGAGTAGATGAAATAAGCTCAAAAATAGGACGGGTTGCTATTGCTGTTGTAGAATGAGATTCCACAATCGGTGTGTGCTCTTTTTTAATGTGTTGACTGTGAACTGCATCTCTCTTTATTTTCTTTTTAGCTTTTTTTGAATGAAGAAGTTAAAGAAGGTTGTGGTGGTGAAGATAAAGATGGTGAAACTCCAGGATATGGTACTGCTACACTAGATATCTCTACTGCTAGTGAAGAAGACGATGATGTCGTTGAAGCTCTCTCAGTGGCTCGATCTCCCAATCCTAACAGTTGTGAAGGCTACTGCAATCTCCTACCACTAGTAAGGTGAATGGATTCAGAAAAACATGTAAAATCAAGGGCCATACCAGTCTCAGAGTTGGATGGGTCATGGGTTGTCTGCTCCTTGCGTATGAAATTGTTAAGATTTTCTTCGACCTGTGTTGGAATGAATATCTTAGTAGTAGTCAGGTTGTCGATCCTCTGAGTCAGATCATTCATATTCTTCAACAAAGTGTTAACTAATCGAGTACGATATTCACTGAAGGTGCCTCGGGGTTCTCATGTTGTCCCTAAGATTAGTATAGAGGATGTTGATGGTATCCAGACTATGGTTGCTCATAATGAGGAGGAGGAGGATGTGAGAACTGTCCATATAATACAGATTGTTGTTGATGATAAGGGTAAGGAAAATATGCAGACTGCATGTTGTTGTCCATGTCTCCAGTTTTGGAAGTGTGGAGGAGACTGAAAGAGAGGTTGGAACTGGTAGTGCTGGGACTGCGGTCTCCCATCTCGAAAGTGGTGGGCGAGCCTCTAACTCTGATGGGACTCAACTGACCTTGCCCCGATGTGTTGGGATGGTTGCGCTCTCTGTCGAACCAATTGTCATTCACCTTTTGAATGAGAGGTGGAGGTGGAGAGTACTGCTTAGGAATATGTGGAATCTCCTAATGGTACGGTACTATCTGGAGTGACTACTATTGGATCTGTTTAGGGGTCTGCACGTAGTAAATGTGAATGTGTTGAATTGTAGATGGTCCCCCGACACTCCACTGTGCGGAAGTGGAAGTAGTCTGCTAATGAGTAGAGGTATCAACTGCTGCAGTCGAACTCTGACATGCATTGATCGTACTCACAAGAAGCTCCAGATGTTTGGTTATCTCATCAAGCTTATCTAGTTTTATTATCCTTTATTCAGTCACTTCGAGCTTCTCAAGCTCCTTAGACCATTTCTCAATTATGTTCACTTTGGATAGGTGATTGCCTATGATGGTTAGATTTGCACTATCTACCCTATCCACATCATGTGATGTCATCATGTTAACAACCTTTTGGGGCATTGTAGGACAAGGTACATAATGATTTTGGAAAGCTCGTGAAGAAGAAAGAGTTGTAGAGCTATCTACCATCTCCTTAAAAAATCTGATAAAAGGCATCCTCATCCTTGTTGAAATGTTACTTCCACAATTGGCATCTACCAGCTTCTGGTTTTCAATGCTCAACCCCCCAAAGAGGTTATGCACATGGCTAGTCTTTGGAATATCATGATGGGGTCCCTTCTCCGTCATATATTTTAATCTTTACCATGCCTCGTGAATAGGCTCATGGGACATCTGGGAGAAGTTGCAATTAAAGATCGCATTTGTTGAGTTGTCCGAGTGGGTAATATTTATTCAAGAAAGCATACCTCAACTCTTCCCAATTTGTGACAACCCTTACCAAGTGGTTAAGAGAATACAATGCCTTGTCCATGAGAATGAATGGGAAGGCTGTCAACTTCACTGCCTCTAAGGGAACATTTGTATAGTGTATCATGCCATAGATGTGATCAAATTGTTGGAGGTGTACATAAGGTTCTTCATTGATGTTTTCATGGAATATTGAGAGAAGTGGTAAAATTGTGGGCTTTAGCTCAAAATTCCCATGAATCACACGGATTCTAGTCTATGTATTAGTATGTCCTGCTCCTGGATTATAAGTATCCTTCAATGTGTGCTTGGACACTGGCTCAATAGGTTCTTCTTCTCCGCAATTCCCACCTCCTCCTGGGTTTCTATTCTCCTCTCTCCTCTCTCCTCTCTTGTCTGCATGTCTTAGTTCTATGATCATGTCTCTCAATATGCCTTGGATGTCGGCCTATTGTATCAAATGTACCAGAATGGCCTATATGGAGGCTAACATGGTGTAGTTGATCTCGCACTGCTCAGCCATGGAACTCTTGCCCTTAGGTGACATCAAGTGCACTGACTCGATGTCTGAAAATGTACATGGCACTGAATTAGTCCTAAAATGATGAAGTCTCACATGATAGTTAAAGATTAGAGTCAATCTTGAACAATGTATTGATCGATGGAGAGAAATGTGAAGTGGGGAAAGAGGAATACTCGGGAAGTGGATCTTCCTTAATAGAAGATGATAGGATAGGAATGTGAAAGGAGTTTGCAAAGTCTGAACGGGAAATGCTCCAATCTGACATCTTTGATATAAAGACGAAAGATGCGAGAATACGAAGCTCGGCACAAGAAGAAAGTGAGAAAAAGGCACGAAGGGCATGGAAGGATCTCTACACTACCAAACAAACACAATACAAACCCCTGTTTCACCAACTAGACGCGTGTGGAAACCGTAAGAGTTCAGTCTTTTGTCTTTTCAATTTTAAGTTAAATGAATCTACAAGAAGTTGCTTACTATCTAACACACAAGGTGTGTCGCCTTTAACAACCATCATGTATACTAAGACCACCCCAAATAGTGGTACCATCTTCCAGGGTTGCTATGTTCAATAATATGCCCAAAGGGAGATAAGAGGATTAACACACCAAAAAGATTTTCTATGGTCGGAGGCAAGTGCTTACAGTTTCAAAAACACACTGAAAAGTTATGTACAAGTACTTAAGGCACAAGCCTAGGGATATGGGCTCTATCCTTATGGCTACATCCCCTCCCACTCTGTCTGGAGGTAAGTAGCTGAAACAATGAGGGAGTTACTCTCCCCAAAACTATGATTTTGTCCTTACTTTGAGTTTTAGGGTCGAGTTTTCTTTAGCAGTCCCGATTTTTATACATTTGTATTTTTTTATTTTTTTTCAAGTAAATTGTCTACCAAAATTTCCAATTTCCTTTTGATATTATGTGAGTGAAAATGGTGAAGGAATTTAGAAAAGCAAATGTACGAGAAAATCAATGATGCATGTAGAAGATAGAGGATGAATACATTATCGCCAACACTCTAGATGCAGGGTGATCCATGCATAAAGTAAAAGACGGAAAACAAACTAATCTAAATGATGCACGAGAACCGTCCTGGCAATAACTTCTATTTAACGAGAAAGAATAAGTTAATTTGACTAAATTCAAGCTATGTTATACTTTATAAGTGCAGAAATTATTGTTTACGGCTTTGAACGTAGTCATTTTCCTCGCTCAAGCAAGAAAATAAAACTTATCACTAAGGGCTCAAGTACACAAAGCTGTGATAAAACAAATAAAAAGAAGGCAATGAAAACAAAATCATTGAGGTCCCCCAAGTGCACCAGCACTTGATGAATCAGACTTCGCAAACACAAGGCATGTAGTGGCCTTTTAGAAAATAGAAAAAAAGAGGCAAATGCAAAATAATTAATTACAATTTTTTACAAAAATAATAAAAAAATAGAAATGTTAAATAAAACAAAAATGTATATGAGCAAAGTGCTCCAAGTGACTCGTCTCCTCCAAATCTTCTGCTCCTCCTATGCATTCCTGCAACTTCATGAAGAAACAAGTCACCTCCACTTCACTTGAGTGCGTCGATGCTCCTAAGAATGCCGCCCTCGCTCATCGTCCCTCACAAGAAATAGGAAACAGAAGAATGTGTAATAGGCAACATAAATGAATGAAATAAACTACGAAAAATATAGACAAAAAATATATGATATCAATATATGCATAATGCAATAAATGGTATAAAAATATAAACACAACTAGAAGGAGAAACAAATATAGACAACCAAGAATAGTAGGTTAAGAGAAAACCTAACTACCCTCGTAGTGCCTCCCCGGCAACAACACCATTTCTTGAGCAGGGAAATTTGAGGTCTTAATAAATGGGAATTAAATTATAGTGTCATTGCAACCCTAAAAATCCCTCAACAAATATTTATTTGATTCCCAGGACAAAATAAATGAATAAAATGTAGCAAGAGAAATTTGCTATTTAATTTACCTATATAGCATACAGGGTTGAACTCAGGGAGGCTACGAAAATCTCGAGGGTTAATCGATTTAATAAAAATCAATGAAAAGAAACAAGGGAAATCTATGAACACGAGTCCTTTTGTGTTTTTTTGCATTTTTTATGGATTTTTATTTTTTAAATTTTTATTTCGTTTATTATTTTATATTTCTTACGATCTCTAGTTTTGCAAAAGATTTTTTTATTTTAAAATATTTGAAATAAATAAACTAAAAGAAATCAAAAATAAAATAAAGAAAGAGATAACTTATGGGATTTTTACAGAGTGGTAAAAATACATAGAAAATTCAAACAAAATTATTTTTGAGTTTATGATAATTTTCAATGTTTTTATGATTTTCCATAATTTTCTAAATTTTCTAACAACTTTAAATAAATGAAAAATAGAAAGTAAAACAAATAAGATTAAATGCAAAAGTTTTTAAATTTTTAAATAACTAATAAAATAAAAAATAAATGAAATATACAAAAAATGATACATGAATTTTTATATTTTCTAGAAAGGTATTCTATATTTTTTGGGAATTTTCTATGAATGTTTATATTTTTATGATTTTAAGTATTTTATGAATTTTTTTGTTTTTATAAGGAATAAAAATGCAAAAATTGATAGAAACAAGGATTTTTTTATACTTTTTCGCAAATGTTTTATAATTTTAATTGTTTTTTGGATGTAAACAACGAATTTTATACTATTTTTAAAATTTTTAAAATAAAAAAATGCACAAAAAATATGGATGCATGATCCAATTAATAAGACACTGTCATGATTTTTGTGGAATTTTTAAAGGTGTTTTGTTAATTTGTATTTAATTTTAATCATGCAAAATAAATGGGGATGCACAGGGGTATATATGAAATTATTTTGATTTTGTAGACTAATTGATAACTGATATAAAAAATCCAAAGCAATTGTGCAAATTATCCAAAATATGCATGTGGTTGCATGTGTGCCTCGCTGGACATGACCTATATGCCATTAAAATTAATCCAAGGCATAACACAGGACTTACGGGCCTTTATTGCAATTTTCACAAAACACACGTGCTAAGCACACTCTGAAGTTCAAATAAGAGAAAAATGCAATTACAATAAATTTAAGGGGCAAAAGTGTAATTCAATACATTACATTCAGAAATATGTCCTTGTAGGACTTATTTGCAAAATGGAAAACATGCAAGGGAACGGAGGAAATTGTACAGCTTAAATACGTGGCAAATGTAACGGCTGGATGGCTATGAAGCTTGGATCTGGTGGTTGAGGTTGATGCACACGTGGAAAGATAGAATTTGGTCCAAGGGCTTCAATCCACAACTGACTTTTGGGGCTCAATCGATGGTCCAGATCTAATTTGGGTGCCTTATTCTTGATCGAATGCATGCGAGATGCTTTGGAAGAACTGGGAAGTGCTTGAGCTTTGCTGAACTTGATTGGCTTGGATCGCTCTCATATTTTCTCTACAACACTCCCAATAGGTCTCAGATGAAATCTTCTTAGATTCCACACCTGATGTGCACCTTGGATCATCATGAAATCACCAGATCATCGATCTGGAGGGTGCTGAACTTCACTACACCAATAACCTAATCCCTGCCTTACATCTTCTTCTATACGTTAGATCTGGAGCTCTTTTGACCATCAGATGAACGCATGCTCAGGGACGAAGCTCCAACACTCATTATTGCTTGAAATCAAATCAAATGAAGGTAAATGAGGTGATTCGGACACTGTGTGTGATAAAGAAGTGGGTCTAATGATTTAAACCTAATCCTTGGATCAGATCACTAGAACAAGCAAGGAAGAAGATGGAGAAACGAGTGATAAATCAGATGAGGTGATCGACGGTCAGAGATAACTAGAGGATCGACTGTAATAGGAATCAGAGATTACTGCTCTAAGAAATTATAAGAAATTGCCCAAATCTAAACAGGAAGCAAACTAAACAAAACACATAACTAAACTAAGGAATAAAATACGAAGAGAATTACCTATGGGTTAGACCTGAACAGGATCGGGAAGGACCTAGAAGCTTGACGCGGTGGAGCTCCGCTTGGAACTCAACTCTACTACATACAATTGTGATTCTACTCCGAATTACCATGCTCCCAGCTATGGTGACACTTACCTATCACATGGGCATCTCCTGGTCCAGTCTCGGGTATAAAAATGGTAAAAAAATGAATCTCAACTCTTGTGACAGAGGTAAATGGGAAATATTTATAGAGCAGACTCCAATGGATTTTGAATTTGAAATCGTGAGATGATCGAAGCGTGATCTTAGGATCGGAATGGATGGCGATGGAGAGGAATGAATCGACTAGAAATATGGAGAAGGAAATGAAGGGAATTAGTGAGTGAAGCGTGTGGGGAAAATGGAAGAAGAAGCAATGTGCGTGTGATGAGAGGAAGAAGATGGTGGAATAGGCAGTTGACCCTGGTCAACAGACCCAGGCTGACCAATAGGAATGTGTGGAGGAAAACATCAAAATAGGCTACACGACAAAAAAACAATAAAATCAAATAAATGAATTAAAAATCAAAATTGAATTTAAATAATTAAATAATGTAAATAAAATTTTTGAGGATAAAATAAAGTTAATTTAGGTGATTTTTAATTAATTAAATATGGTATTTAGAAGGGTTATAATAAATAAAAGATGTTGTTTATAGGTATATATACCTATATATACAAGATCTTTATTTTTAATGAATATTTATCTAATGTTTTATTAATTTACAATATTTTACAAGTGTTTTAATGAAATTTTTATTTTATTTTCAGGAACTAATTTATTAGGTTAAATAAATAGGTATATGTACAGTATATACATAGTGACAACTATACAATATATACAAGATTTTATTTTTGTTGATTTTTTATTTTATGATTTTATTTATATTACATATAAGTCAAATACAATATTTATAATTAATTAAAAATACAATATTTGCAAATATGCTAAAGAAAATGAATAAATAAATAAAGTATACAGTATAAATAGGTATAATAAACAATAATACCCCAATTAGCAACATTTCACACCTTAACTTTAATTTTTTAAATCACCTCCATTTTAAAGATTATTTAATTTGGAGTACAATGAAAGTGAGTTTGATGAAATTTGAGTTTTGGTGGAGAAGATACTGATCTTGTAAGATGAGTTTTGCGGCTTCTTGAGAGTGTTGTAATTTACACAATATACACAGATTTTATTGCAATTATTTTTATTGTTTACAAAAGATTTTTATTCACAATTTTCAAGAAGAAATTATTCTTATTTAAAAAGAAATTGGTGATAAATAAATCAAAGAATGGAATGTGTATTGTGGATAATATTGTACTTATGATGAATATATACAAGTGACAAATGAATTTTTGGGATTTTTGGGTATTTTGGTTCTTATGTCCCCCTACTTTATTCCTTGTTGATAAGGTCAAGTATGGACCTTCTCTCTACGTCGTAGTCAGCTTGTATCTATTGAATATATACAGTCTTTATTTTCTTTATTTTTAATTTTTTTTCTTTATTTATTTAATTTTGTTTAAAATTGTCATAAATATATAATATTTACATAAGAATTAGGTTTAGTAAAATAATGATTTTATTGGTATTTATGGGTGTTTTATAAGGGATTTTAGGCTAAAATAAATGAATAAAGATGATAAACTGTAGATTCATTGGTAATGAGATCGAGATAGCCAAGAATTGTAATATGTATCATGATGTACGCACACATCCTCTAACCAGAGGCATATGTATTACTATATGTCTAAGTATGTGTATTAGGAAAGCCAATAGGTTGATGACCTAATCAAGGTCTATACACTGGCGAGTTGGTGTCCATACAAGGTCTTATGAGTAAGAACATATCTCAAAGCGATCATACATTTTCATTACTGAAACGGAAGACACGAGCTCAGTCATGAGGTATTGGGACCGATCAAATTCCATGCATGGTCGTCTTGCTTTAGAAGCATGACAATAATTTGTATGTACCTTCTCGAATCAATTCATCTAAACCACATATAAGATATAGGAATACCTATCGAAGCATGGTTGCAATGGAAGCCTCCAAACGAAGAGAGCACCAATCTCAAGTCCGGCCTGACGGAGGAGACACTTGCGAGCGCGTTGATGAGATGCGTCCTTCTTACAATCCAAGATGTTGATCCAAGCGACGCATCTCCTGATTTTGTCACACAAAATCCTAGGTCTTCTTTGCATACTAGAAGAACTGAGGAAGACGAAGATCCACGAGAAGTCGAAGTAATAGACATGGCAGTGTAGTGATGACGTCGTTCCTCTCTAGATCACATAGTGGAATATCACTTCGAGATAGGAGGTGTATGATAATGATAAAGAAAGAGTTTGTGAATTCTATGTTGTAATTGAAGAGCTAGGGTTGCTTTGATTTGTGTTTCTTTCAATGGCCTTGATTTTGTTGTAAAAACACAACAACAATTAATATAAATAAATTAAATATATATTGAATAAATCATCATTATAAATTAATACAATCAAATCAATATACCATGAGGGATTAGGAAGGAGGTAATGCTCCTTCCAATTAAGGGTGGATGTCCTTGAGTCCTAAATCAAGGTTGTTGTCCACCCTCCGTAGATGGAAGGTGCACTCCTTCCTTTTATATGAGATCTAATATCTCATATAATCATTATATACAACTTTTTATTGTATGTTATATCACAAAAGTAATTCCAAATTATTTGTGATAATTTCAATCATGCCATTGGAAATTTGTTAATCATATTCACAAAAAAATAAAATGGAAATAGCATTTTCAATTATTTGTCCAATGTGCTTCCAATTCACACCAACATTTAATTTATAAATATTGTTTACTAATAGATCTCTCTAATATATTTTAAATCAAATTTATAATATATATGATTAATATGGATAGTATTATAAACATTATTCATATACATGATAACTAAATCACATTTAATTTCCTTGGTTCATCATTCTCATGCATCCATATAATATGAATCACATTAAAAATATTCATGATAATTAATCACAATTATTATAAATTTCTCAATGCTTAGATATATAATACATCAATGGAATTTTTCTTGAATTATTTTAAGAATAATGTGCTTTCTTCGCGGATACTTGGAGATAATGACATGGCAATTGTACAATGTACTTATAGTGACTTCGATATTGAGATCAGATCTGAAATACAGATCTTGGGGACCTCTCAAAGATATGAATCTTCTCATTGCATATAATCACATTCAGATCGATGTCCAGCATTTGCACTAAGATCAGATTTCTCTACTGAGAGGAGTCACTACAAAATAGACGTGTTTCATCACTTCCTCGGAATGAAAGCGTCATGGTTATAATTGTTTTATAATCACATCACCCTCGAGTATACCCAATACCCATACACCCTACATACGGGAAAACCTAGAATAACCTAAATATTTAGAACAATTTTTACACTGCCTTCTTGTGGGTTTTATCATTAAGTTTCTCATTTTGTCATTGGGAGTTGGTATCGATCAAATTCTTTCCAAAAGCATATATCATACCTACAAATTCTTGTCCTTCTTCTAAAGCAAGCCGACCATGCATGGAATTTGATTGGTCCCAATACCTCATGAATGAGCTCATGTCTTCTGATTCCCAAGTGAACCTGTATGATCCCTTTGAGATCTTATTACTCATATGCCCTCTTATGCACACCAACTCGCAGGTGTGTAGACCTTGAATAGGCCATCAACCTATCGATTTGCCAAATGTATATTCTCTAATATATAACAATATATATGTCTCCAGTTAGAGGACGCATGCCTATATCGTGACAGTATACGATATTTGTCTTGGTTATCTCGTTCTTGCTAAGACAACTCTTTGACCTGACTTACTTGATACCTCTTAATCTCTATTCATATGTGATGAATCTGTGATTCATTACTCTAAAAGTTGAAAATAAAGCTTTGTTCCAGAGTAATTAGCTACATTTCATCACTTATATTGCATAATTAGCATTTCATACATGTGTAAATAATATCTGCATTTTAGCATTCATATTTTGCATTAAATAAGGAGCCAAATTCACTTGTAAATATTCACATGTATATTATCTAAAATCACCTCATTGTATCTATTTTATATTAACTCTAAAACCAATAAAACCAACTCTGTAGTGTATATATTGGTAACATTAATAAAGGGAAATATCAAAAAAATACTATTTTGTAAAATTGTCCAATAAAACTCAAATCCAAGTATGACACTATGAATCTTAAAATGTGTATATCTCTCTCATATAGTGTCTGATTTAGGTCTACTCAATTTTAAAGTAATATACATTCAATAACCTTCAAAATAAGACTAATTTCACAAAAATCGGAGATCGTATGTGAAACTTGAGTTTTGGGCCCCTATTGTATATTGTACATATTGACTAAAATGCCCTTCATTTTATATTTTTATTTTCTAATTATTAAAAATCCAAAAAATAGATTAAGTTGTAAATATTTCTTACATATTTTCTCTAACTTTATTTTGATTTTTCTCTAATTAAAAATGATAAAAAAATCAAAAGATAAATATCAGTATTTTATATCTATAAAGTACCCCACAAATACTTTTTGTACATATGACTTCCATTGATTTTTAGTCCTTCATGAAAGTTGATCTCCTCGAGATGAGCAACTTTCATGTTTACGACTTTTTGATTTGACCCCTTTTGTTATTTCCTTTTTATTTTTCTTTCGATTTAAATAGTGATTTTTCTTGTGGGACACGTGGCAGCTCTTGGACTCGCCACATGTCACCCATTTTTTAGTTATTTTTTAGTTATTTTATTGATTATTTTATTTTATTATTTATTTTATTATTTTTTATTAATTTTTTTTAATTAATTTAATGTATTTTGTTTTTATTTACCTAGCCATATGGGCGCACCCCTGCATGCCATGTGGCGCTCCCTCCATCCCTCTGCCTCTCTCCGCCCGGTCACGTGCCTAGCACGTGACCATTCTTCTCTCCACCCGGAACGCCTCCTGCGCAGGAGAGCATGCGTTTTCCGCTGCCCATTCCCTGCATTTCTCCCTCTACCTCTCTCTCTGTCTACACCTAACCTCGCCCCACCATTTGCGACGGTGTGCGACTCATCCTCCTCCATCCTCTGTGCGCACCTGCGCCGAGCCCTCCTCACCTCTCGCCGATCATCCAGCCAACCGTCCCTACTTGCGACCCACTACACGCCCTTCCGCCCACAATCCAACAATCTCTGCCCATTACGCGCACCTGCTCCATCACTTCCCATCTCGCGCACTCGTCCACGATCCGCTCCCCCTCCAATTGCCATTAAAAGCTCGATCCCTGCCACCTGATTCCCTCATCTGCCATCTCACGACATAAACCACGAGCTCCTTCTTGCATCAGTGACAGTGAGGGCAAGAGTATCAAGTTGAGCGACGACCGGTACCATCTCATGCGTGATCCGGTGACGTCGTCGTTGTCGCTGTGAGTTTCATTGAAGCTCGCTAAGCTCGCTGTGTGGTCGCAAAGTTTGAGAAAGGACTTTTCAGATACCATCTCCAGCACCCCCATGCACTTCATCCATTCATTTCAGGTAAAGCCTATTTCCCTTCCTTCTTCTCAATTCCTTCCTTCCTCATGTTCTTCTGTCTCTCTTTCTACCTTACTTGAGTCTACTCTGGATCACCATCTCTTCACCAAATCGTCACTTCTTCTTCATCTACAATATCTCTTTTTCCTCAACATCACCACCCACTTCGATAAACATCGATAATCATCGCTCGCCGCTTATCATCATTCTCTTGGACTCCAACATCCGACCGAGCGTTGTTCGAGCATTGCCTTTCAACCGCTCCAGGAACCCACCTTTGCTTTGCAAGAGCTGAGCTCATAGGTCCCCCTCAGGCGCCTCACCGCTGGACATCCTCTGTACCTCTCACCGCACGCTGCACCATCTCTTTGCATCACTACTCGAACAACAAGTTGCCTGCCACCGGTCGCTATCGCTTCCTCGACCCTCTGTCGGCTGAGGCTTCCTCCATGAGCTGCCTCTGCTGCATCACTCTCTCGACACCCTCATCCATTCATGAACCTCCAGCAGCAGGTCACCAAGCTGCCACGCCTCCGTCGCATCCCTGCAGCACCACCAAACCCATTGTCGTCCACATCATCACCTGCCTCCAAAGCGAGCAGTCGCCCCAACATCTATGCCCTTGGCAGTGTGTCAATCAAAAGGAAGCACCATGATCTCCTAGCTCATCTTCGATCGGTGGGAGCATTACTGCCTTACGTAGATCCATCTCCATCGACGACTCGGGCCACGCGTGCTCGTGCCATCACCACTGCGCTCCGCTCCCATGCAACCAGTCACCCTCGGTCCAACCGCCCACCTCTCTTCCAAGCACCGGTTGTCATGTCTCCATGCTTTACCTCCAGCAGCCACGATGTGGAGGAGCTTCGAGTAGCACAACCCTCTTCATGGATAGATGCGAGCATCCAGATGAAGCCCCTCATGCATGCAGGAGCCCACCATTCGATCGCCGTCTATGGTCACCACGCAGCCGTGTAGCGCCTTAGCCGCCCGCTTAAGACTCATCCCCTCCTCATGCACAGGGTACGTTAGGGCAGGGGTCTTTTGCAGGACAACCCCCTTGGTCTTTGCTAATCTAATTCACGCCCAACTCCAGTAGAGCGCGTGTGTGGCACATGTTCTTTGTGAAATTTGAGTCAAAGCCCCAGTGCATTACGAACGCAAAGGTCCCCGCTAGTTGAATATCACACGCAATGCACGTGGACGGTGGGAAATTTGCACTCGAGCCCCCGCAAAATCAATTGTTCACACCCGAGTCCCTGCAAGCTAGAGAGCACGTGTGAGGCACACCCCCACTAGAAAATTTGCATCCATACCTTTGCAAGTATAGGTAATTTCATTTTAGTTCAGTCACCATATTTTCTTTAGTCAATTTTAATTCTATATTGCATTGTGAACCATGTGTTTCCATGTTCATTTGAACATTCTTTTTGCATTATTTTATATGTTTGAAAATTGCATATTGTAGAACAATCAATTCTTTATCTACTAAATATTTATTTGTAATTTTGTGACATGTGGTTTACTTAATAGAATTAATTTGGTGAAATATTGCATATTTCACCCAATGTCTATTCTGAAATCAATAGCAAATTCATCCTTACTCAAAAAATTGTAAAAAGTTTGTAGTACGTAGAGTTTGAGTAGTTCTACATTGTGCCCAAAAATCACATTATTTGCACGCATAATGTGGTCGCAATAAATTACTTGGTGATTTGCTTAATTAATTTTTAGTAGGTCATCAATCTATTATTTTTATGATTTGATAATTTTCCTAGATTCCACTTTCATAGAAGTATTTAGGATTATTTTAGTTTCTGAAAATAAATTGGTTTGGTATTTATTAAATTAAATTTACGTAAATCATCCTACATTCATATTTAATTTGAAATTAATTCATATAATATCAGAAAATTCCAAAAAATGCAGTAGCTTAATTTCATCATTGTTCATCTTCTAGCTAAGTTTGAAGATTTTGGAAGTGGTTTGATCGAAATTTATGTTTTAGCCCTCAAACTAGCTTGAAATTGCATTTGCATTTATTACTTCATTCAAAAATACAAAATTATTCCTCTCTGAAAACCTAGCATCTAGATCGACTTTAAATGAATCTAAGGAAAAAGTTGTCTCTCTGAGTTCGACCTTGGCTTGCCCAAGTAAAAAAATGACTGGTTGCTATTAATCGATATATTAATTAAGTGGTTTTTTATCGATCCTAATTTATCTGACTACAACGAAATCATTAATTCAACATTATTAAAGGGGTAGATTCACGGTATGTCACTATGCAGAGGACCTACATCAAGTGGTCGGTAAGATATGAGCCTTTAGAGAAAGATTGCCATCTTTCTCAAGCCAGAGATCATCTCTTATAATCATTTGATTGTACTTCATGAGTCGTCAATCTAACTCTTTAGATATTGAACAAGCACCAGCCTCTATGATTTAACTATTGAATCAGCACTTGCATGATGATTAATATGGCCATGGTACATAACTTTAACTGTACAAAGAGACCTTATATTGCATTCATTCATTTAGTCTCAGACAAGGAGTGAAATAAATCAATAACTTTTATTGATATACCAAATATTTCAATAACATTTATTGTAGAAATAGTTCACCTTGGGCTCACATGGCTAACAAACTGTAATCAACATTACAATATTATAAAGAACTTATTCGCTATAAGATGCATGAAGGGACTTTGGTTCAAGAGCATGAAATCATAATGTTAGGTTATCTCTCAGAACAAGTTACTCTTGGGGCTTAGATGGACACAGATATGCAGTCAGACCTCATTCTGTTATCCCTACCCAAGCCTTTCACCAACCATGTGGTATTGTACCACGTGAACAAGTTGAGCTTAACTAATGATGAGCTAATTTCTTCATTGAAGTTCGTTTAAAATGTTCCAAAGAAAGAGAATCCCACTGGTAGTTCAATGGTTGCAATGGGAAGCACAACCGGAAGCATGGGGCCTGGAAGGGTCCGACCCAAAAGAAAAGGAGGAAGAGTCAAGTTGTTGGCTCATTCTCTTATGCTTCTACATGGATAGCATCAAAGAAGACCGGTATTTGTCATCACAACACGAAGTCACAACACTAGAATTGTAATTTCCCAAAAACGAAGTATGGCTTGACCCTCATAATTACCAAAATGTACGAGACAGTAAGACGAGGAAAAGCCCCCAACCACATAGGAGGCTTGGCTGCTCCCGCGGTTGTTAGAGTGAAGGACTATCAAAATGTAGTAAATAACATATGCAGCCTTTCATGTGGCTTCATTAAGTACCCACTGACTCGCTTTCTCTATGAAGAGCAAAATCAATCAAGCTCTAAGTGATCTATCTTGCATTAAGCATTACCTGAAAATCACTAAAAAAGGTAAAGCCCAAATAAGTTTAAAATTTACTTTCATGATTGAAATCAATTTTCTCTTTAGATGAGAAGGTAGTTGGATCATTGATTCTAGTGCGTTTGTTCTTGTATTCAATTTGTTTATTTCAGGAAACTAGGAATCTTGATGAAGGGGAGATAGTCATCCATATGAGATATGATGCAACTATTGCAACAGTCACCATCTAGATATACAGACTATCATTATCTAGTAGTAGAGTCTTAGAACTTAAAAAGTGTCTTTATGTTCCAGATGATAGAAGGAACCTTATATATGTATCTATGAAAGATAAAAATGGATATTCATTCTTATTCAGTAATAAACTTTTCATAAGTTGTTATGATAAATATATTATGGATGGTATTCTAACTTCTTGCGGAATGTATGAATTGTTCATTGATGAATGTGTCAAGAATGTAACACCCACTGATAAAAATCGTAAAAGAACAAGAGAGTACGGAAATCATTCCAACATTATTTGGGATCGAAGGCTTGACCATTTATCTCTTTATAGGATCAATATATTAATAAAGGATGTACCCTTAGATTTTCTACAAGTTTAAATGTTACCTACCTGTGAACATTGCATTCGAGGTAAAATGACCAAAGGCCCTTTCATAACAAGGTTACACGATGCAAGGGTATTCTTGACCTAATATATACCAATGTATGTGGTCCCTTCAGTACCATGACCCGAAATGATATTTATATTATTTGACATTTATTGATGATCATTCATGATACATGTTTATCTTCTAATTACATCATTATATTGAATCTTTGAAAAGTTAAAAGGATTTATGGCTTTGGTAGAGAACCAAACCAATAGGAAAATGATGAATCCAAGATTCGTCTACATTATTCTATGTTTTTATCTCTCTAGATTAAGGAAACCAATAAAAATAACTAACAAATAACATTAATTAAATTATTACTTGTACCTACAATTATTGTACATTATTATGCTTATTATTATACCATAATTTTATATGTTTATTATTTATTAATAATCCAATACAAATTAGAGTAATATTATATATAATTATTCTAACATTATTTTTATATTAAAAACAGAAAAATAGGAAAAAAAATAAAAAAATAATTTAATTCATTAGATTACTTGTAAAAAAAATTTATGTACTTAGATGACTTTACTTCTCTTTGAGATCTACAAGAAAGTTGTAGATCTCATGGAGATCCACAACTTTCATAATGTGAGATCTATAACTTTCATATTTTCCATTTTTTCTAATTAACTTCATTCTAATTCTTTTTTCATTTTATTATATTCTCTGTAATTATCTTAATTATCATTCGGCCACCTGGTGCCACTTTAGAGTACCACATTGCTCCTGCCTCTTCTTTGATGCCTGCTGGCTACAAGATCATTGGATCATCAGATCCAATGTCTGTGTGCCTTCCTTCAACCTCCATATCCACCTTCTGAAAGGTTGTTTCTCTTCATAAATGTCTGTCTTCTCTCATTTCCAACACCAACCTCTGACAACCAACCCTCTAACCCTAGATGCCCTACTCTTCCCAAATCATCCAACACCTTAACCCAGGTGGTTACTCTCATCATCGTCATCACGTGTTCTTCTAACCAATTGTTGAAACCACCATCTCCACCACCTGGAACCTCCAAACTTATCCCCCTCAATACCTCTGCTCCTCCAACTGGCTTCATTAAGTACCCACTGACTCGCTTTCTCTATGAAGAAGAAAATCAATCAAGCTCTAAGTGATCTATCTTGCATTAAGCATTACCTGAAAATCACTGAAAAAGGTAAAGCCCCAATAGGTTTAAAATCTACTTTCATGACTGAAATCAATTTTCTCTTTAGACGATAAGGTAGTTGGATCATTGATTCTAGTGCGCTTGTTCATGTATTCAATTTGTTGCATTTATTTTAGGAAACTAGGAATCTTGATGAAGGGGAGATAGTCATCCATATGAGATCTAATGAAACTATTGCAACAGTCACCGTCGAGATCTGCAGACTATTATTATCTAGTAGTAGTGTCTTAGTACTTAAAGAGTGTCATTATGTTCCAATTTTAAAAAGGAACCTTATATATGTATCTATGAAAGATAAATATGGATATTCGTTCTTATTCAGTAATAAACTTTTCATAAGTTGTTATGATAAATATATTATGGATGGTATTCTAACTTCTTGAGGAATCTATGAATTGTTCATTGATGAATGTGTCATGAATGTAACACCCACTGATAAAAATTGTAAAAGAACCAGAGAGGACGGAAATCATTCCAACATTATTTGGGATTGAAGGCTTGACCATTTATCTCTTTATAGGATCAATATATTAATAAATGATGTACCCTTAGATTTTCTATAGGTTGAAATGTTACCTACCTGTGAACATTGCATTCAAGGTAAAATGACCAAAGGCCCTTTCATAACAAGGTTACACGATGCGAGGGTATTCTTGACCTAATATATACCAACATATGTGGTCCCTTCAGTACCATGACCCGAAACGATATTGATATTATTTGGCGTTTATTGATGATCATTCATGATACATGTTTATCTTCTAATTATGTCATAATATTGAATCTTTTAAAAGTTAAAAGGATTTATGGTTGTGGTAGAGAACCAAACTGATAGGAAGATTATGAATCCAAGATTCATCTACATTATTCTATGTTTTTATCTCTCTAGCTTAAGGAAACCAATAAAAATAATTAACAAATGACATTAATTAACTTATTACTTGTACCTATAATTATTGTACATTAATATACTTGTTATTGTGCCATAATTTTATGTGTTTATTATTTATTAATAATGCAATAAAAATTAGAGTAATATTGTATATAATTATTCTAACATTATTTATATATTAAAAACCAAAAAAATAGGAAAAAATTAAAAAAAAGTAATTTAATTCATTAAATTATTGTAAAAAAAAATTTATGTACTTAGATGACTTTACTTTTCTTTGACATCTACAAGAAAGTTGTAGATCTCATCGAGATCCACAACTTTCGTATTGTGAGATCTATAACTTTCATAGTTTCCATTTTTTTCTAATTTAACTTCGTTCTAATTCTTTTTTTCAATTTATTGTATTCTCTGTAATTATCTTAATTATCATTGGGCCACCTGGTGCCACTTTAGAGCACCACGTTGCCTCTGCCTCTTCTTTGATGCATGCTGGCTGCAAGGTCATTGGATTATCAGATCCAATGTCTGTGTGCCATCCTTCAACCTCCAGATCCTCCTTCTAAAAGGTTGTTTCTCTTCGTAACTATATGTCTTCTCTCATTTCCTCCACCAACCTTTTACAAAAAACCCTCTAACCCCCAAGGCCCTACTCTTCCCTAATCATCCAACACCTTTACCCAGGTGGTTACTCTCATCATCGTCGTCACGTGTTCTTCTAACCAATTGTTGAAACTACCGTCTCTACCACATGGGACTTCCAAACTTATCCCCCTCAAAACCTTTGCTCCTCCAACTGGCTTCATTAAGTACCCACTGACTTGCTTTCTCTATGAAGAAGAAAATCGGTCAAGCTCTAAGTGATCTATCTTGCATTAAGCATTACCTGAAAATCACTAAAAAAGGTAAAGCCCCAATAGGTTTAAAATCTACTTTCATGATTGAAATCGATTTTCCCTTTAGACGAAAAGGTAGTTGGATCATTGATTCTAGTGTGTTTGTTCATGTATTCAATTTGTTGCATTTATTTTCGGAAACTAAGAATCTTGATGAAGGGGAGATAGTCATCCATATGAGATCTGATGCAACTATTGCAACAGTCACCGTCGAGATCTACAAACTATCATTATCTAGTAGTAGAGTCTTAGACTTAAAGAGTGTCTTTATGTTCTAGATGTTAGAAGGAACCTTATATATGTATCTATGAAAGATAAAAATGGATATTCGTTCTTATTCAGTAATAAACTTTTCATAAGTTGTTATGATAAATATATTATGGATGGTATTCTAACTTCTTGCGGAATCTATGAATTGTTCATTAATGAATGTGTCATGAATGTAACACCCACTGATAAAAATCGTAAAAGAACCAGAGAGAACTGAAATCATTCCAACATTATTTGGGATCGAAGGCTTGACCATTTATCTCTTTATAGGATTAATATATTAATAAAGGTGTACCCATAGATTTTCTACAGGTTTAAATGTTACCTGCTTGTGAACATTGCATTCGAGGTAAAATGACCAAAGGCCCTTTCATAACAAGGTTACACGATGCGAGGGTATTCTTGACCTAATATATACCAATGTATGTGGTCCCTTCAGTACCATGACCTGAAACGATATTGATATTATTTGATGTTTATTGATGATCATTCATGATACATGTTTATCTTATAATTATGTCATAATATTGAATCTTTTAAAAGTTAAAAAGATTTATGGCTTTGGTAGAGAACCAAACTGATAGGAAGATGATGAATCCAAGATTCATCTACATTATTCTATGTTTTTATCTCTCTAGCTTAAGGTAACTAATAAAAATAATTAACAAATAACATTAATTAACTTATTACTTGTACCTATAATTATTGTACATTAATATACTTATTATTATACCATAATTTTATGTGTTTATTATTTATTAATAATGCAATAAAAATTAGAGTAATATTGTATATAATTATTCTAACATTATTTATATATTAAAAACCAAAAAAATAGAAAAAAATTAAAAATAAGTAATTTAATTCATTAAATTACTTGTAAAAAAATTTATGTACTTAGATGACTTTACTTCTCTTTGAGATCTACAAGAAAGTTGTAGATCTTATCAAGATCCACAACTTTCATATTGTGAGATCTATAACTTTCATATTTTCCATTTTTTTAATTTAACTTCGTTCTAATTCTTTTTTCATTTTATTGTATTCTCTGTAATTATCTTATTTATCATTGGGCCACCAGGTGCCACGTTAGAGCATCGCGTTTCCCCCGCCTCTTCTTTGACGCCTGCTGGCTACAAGGTCATTGGATCATCAGATCTAATGTATGTGTGCCTTCCTTCAACCTACAGATCCACCTTCTGAATGGTTGTTTCTCTTCGTAATTGTCTGTCTTCTCTCATTTCCTCCACCAACCTCTGACAACCAACCCTCTAACCCTCGATGCCCTACTCATCCCAAATCATCCAATACCTTCACCCAGGTGGTTCTCTCATCATCGTTATCACGTGTTCTTCTAACTAATTGTTGAAGCCACCATCTCCACCACCTGGAACCTCTAAACTTATCCCCCTAAAAACCTTTTCTCCTTTAACTGGCAACCGCATCTGCCATTCCCTGAAACCCTCCTACCATCTTTGTTTATCACATGACAGAGTGATTAAACTTAGACAAGCCAGTGAGGAGGAGGAGGAGCTCTAGCGAGATCCTTGGTTTTTCAACCTAGTTGCATATCTGCCCTAGGTGTTGCTCGAGCTTCCACCATAGACACGATGGTTAAGTGAAGATCAGTAAATCTTTTGATCTTCGCTTTGGTCAAGATTCATCCTAAATTATTATATTCTTATTCATCTCATCATATGTAGAGTCTTTGGTCTTTGTTTACTTCCTATTTCTCCATTTTGTATCTAGTGTTATTTCATATCTATCACACATGGATCGACTCAATCTTCATCTACAATGCACGTGTAGCCTCCTCTGTGATCTATTCCTTTCCCCATGATCGGATCATCTTACTTTATTCCAGACCTTTGAAAGGTCTGGAACCCAACTTGGGCATGTTCCTTCATTCGTTTTAAACCCTCCATTCCGCCTAAGAAGCATCCCAAAAGATTCTTATTTGCTTGGGATTTGTCTTTCAACCTTGTCGAACTTTAATGATCAAACATTTTATCAAATTCTGATCTAAACTTTCCTTGTCGGAGTCACTTCTTTGACTAAGACTACCAGCACGTGTCTGATATTCAACACATTCTTCTTCTTTGTCGTGATTCAGGGGAGGTCTAGCGACCTTCAAATGTAGAAGAGATGCACGAAAGAGAATATCGAGCCCCACTGGAGATTTGCCCAAAGGACGTCCGTGGAGGAGGGGGAAGAACACGACGCACAATTGTCTTTCGATTGGATCCCCAAGATTAGATCCAACGGTTGTTATTCAATCTGACCCGGTAGTCGAAACATTGATTCATGCCTAAGGCTCGGAGCTTCTGAACTTAGGCCAAGACATCTAGAGTGACCGTGGCACAAGCCACTCCACTGAGCCTTAGACTGAGCATGTGCAAGGAGTGTGCTTCTGGAGAAATTGCAACGAAGCACAAGGAAGATTCAAAAATAGTAGATAAGTCCCTCCTTTTTGAAAAAATTGCATACTTATCCGAGTGGGTTTCCATATTTCCAATTTAGTCCATTTTGGACCTTTTTGTAATAAAATAAACATGTTTTTTTTGCAATTATGCCCTTGTAGTGTATTATCAATAACTTTTGAATCATTGATCAGATTTTACTGAAATTGGTGTCGTTGGAAATCTTATTTCATGCTATTCAATTTTCTGCATTTAAATCTCTGATTTGATCTATTTTTTTACACATTAATTTTTAGAGTGCTCTTCTAGCTTATTCTGCCTTATTTGTCACTAAAATTTGAATTCATATTCAATTGAATTAACTTTCTGATTGACATTGATTTATCATTAATTAAACTATTTCTCTCACAAGTAATTATTTTTATCAAATATGGAGCATATTGTGAGTTATAGAATTTGTGAGTTCATTGCATTATTGTTTGTCATATTAAATACTTGCATTAAATATGTTAAAAAAATATGCATTTTGTGTGTTCTTAACGTTGTGCTTAACCTAGAATATAAGAAATTACTTAAATAATTAATTGACCACTAAATTTAATTAGATAGTTGCTCATGTCTCTTTGTTCGACCCTAGACTTACCTAGGTATAAATTAAAGTCGAGAACTTGTCATTGAGATATTCTCTCGGTTCTTTTGATTGTCGATTGACCAGTGCAACAACTAGACCATATTAATATTGCTGATTGGGAATTCATCAGATGGCACTATTTCTAGGGATATGGCACATTATTTGATTATATTTAGTATTGTTAATATTTTTTTATTTCTAGGCCTTCTTAGTTAAGTTCTTGTTGTGGTGTTTATTGTTTTTTATTGATTTTATTTAAGTGATTTGAATCTATTTTGATTTGATAAATTGTTGAGATTATTTTGACACTCTTATTCTTTTGTGTTAGGGATCGTCGAGCCGACGATGCCCGACAGACTACGAAGATGAGGAGATTGGAGTTTTACCCTAAAAGACCGTAGAGCAATTCTCCTCGGTAGATTTTTAGTTAAATTAAATAGCATAATTTTTGTGTTGTACTTTATTGCGTAGCATTTTTGTAGTCTTTCTTGTAAATTAATTTGTAATTAATTACCCAATTTATGACGGTTCTCGGTTATTTTCTCATGTATGTAAAAAAGGCCTCTTTTATTTTTTACTATTAGTTGTGTGATTATGTCGAGAGTGGTTCTTGACTTGAATGGTGATTTACTCAAGGCACAATGCATCAAGTAGACATATCTTAGGTCCTTTTTTCTTGATCTACTTCGTAACTTAGGACACACCACTTGATCTCATAAGATTCACAAATGCAATAATCTCAGGAGATTCATTGAGACACACGCAAATTACGTTCTATCTATTCAAATTTAATTGAATTCTTGATAGGGAATATAACTATTCTTTAGGTGTGGATTTCTTCGACTTGAATCATATAGTGTATTGCATCCACATGGAGAGTGATGGGAATCACTGTAAGTATTCCTAAATAATTGCATCCTTCATCGTTTTTTGAGTGCATTCCATTTTTTGTTTTCTCCCTCAGAGCTTGCCAACCTAGGAAATTTTTTAGCGCATTCCATTGTATGTTAGGATATTTTTATGGTCACATAAATACATGTGATAACCATCAAATAAATTTGGGACTGAATTGTGTATGTTGACCTAAATAATTTGGAATAAAATCTACCTTGTATTATGGGTAGATAAACCCTCATTGTATGTTGGTAATTACCCAAAGACAGAGTGGGTGAGGACATATCTCTATGATTAGATCCCACAACCCTAGACTTCCACCCTGTCTCCAGGTCCGACTCTTATGTATTTTGAGAGCTGCAAGTGGTTGCCTTCGACCATAGAAATACATTTTAAAAAAGGGTTGTCAACGTCTGTAAGTTCCTTTTGGGGTATGATATTGAACCTGAGATCCCAGGAAGGTCACTCCATTGATTGAGGGCTTGTAGGACTTGAACAAGGTGTAGTAGGAGACTCTTTGTGTGCTTGTACAAGATTGTTTGATTAACCTATTAAAACTGCCAAGATAAAAATAAGTCGAACTCTTATGGATTTCTCCCGTTGAGTTGGTGAATATATTCAAAGGGGTTTGTTTGCATTGTATTGTGTAAGTTGATTCTACACATTTATGTGCCTTGTAGTACTAGGTACTCTTTGAATTGACCACGCTCAATTTTCGTAACCTCCTTGAAATCGAAGATGGATAATTGGTAGGATTTTTGTTCAGAATTCATGAAGCTTTCATTTTACCATCCAAATATCATGTCCTCCAAGGTCCAACCAGTTCTTTCCCCTTGGCCCACCGAATCCAAAATAATCTTTGTTTTGATCTAATGTATAATGATTCATTCTTAGGAAGGAATTAGATCCCAACCAATCCCTTTCTTTCTTCTCTTGTCACCGAGGAAGACCATTGCCTTGGTGAGATTTATTCGATTACAATGTCTTCGTCAAGATTTCACTCCAATCCTATTTTTGATGAAGGTTTAGAAGATTCGTTCACGATGCCTCCCAAGAAATAAAATGGAGGGGAAGAAGAGCAAGAAGACTCAATGCACATGGTATTGGATAGGCTAGTAGCTTTTGATCAGAATGCAACATTAATGAGAGTGCATATTAGCCAATTGAATCTGGGAATAGAAGCACCCATGGATGCAGCTTATAACCATGGGCAATACTGAATAACCAACTGATTGAGTCCAGTTGAACTTGAAGTAGAATACGAGTTGAAGCCGTAGTTTTTGAGCTTGTTGCCTCGCATACAATGGAATGCACATGAGGAACCATATGCATTCCATATGGACTATGAGTTGGTCTTCTCTAACCATAGACATCCTAAGGTCAGCCAAGACTATATTAGGCTCCAAGCCCTTTGTTTTGCCTTAAAGGATAAGGCGGATTATTGGATTAAGCACCTAGCGGTAGTTTTAACTACCTATGTTCAGTTGAAGGCCCTCTTCTTGAAGAAGTTATACCCTTTGAGTAGAATATATGTGTTGCGATCACTCGTAACAAGTTTATCCCAACATCCCAATGAAGTGTTCTATGATACATGGAAGAGATTCAAAGATATCTTACAGAAGTATCCTTGTCATGATTTAGATCTATCCATTCGGGTTCAGTCAGCATGCTATGGTCTTAACCCTAAGGTGCAGGGTTTGGTTAGTGCTACTTGTAGAGGCAGCTACACTTCACATGGTGCGGACACCGTTGGGAACGTGTTTGATAGGATGGTCGAGATGAGCCGATCACAGACCGCTAGCAGAGCTCATATAGAGATCCCCATACCCTTCCTACCTAGAGGGGGAGTGAGGGCTATAATCAAACCTTTTTACATGGGCAACATAGCAAACAAATTAATTGTGTGGGAGAGGGTCGAAATGAGGATGGACGAGTTGGACAACAACTTATCCAAACTAGCGAAGCAGATGGTAGAGCTTTCTAAGAAGGTATCCAAGATCAAGAAACCTGTCGTGATTGCATCTCCTACTCCCCTATGTCATTTTCACAACATTAAGGAGCAACAGATGTTACGGCCACCCCAACCATGGGTAGAAAACCAGACTCGTACCCATTCTTGTCAGTTGCAGCCATCGTTTGTAGAGATTGTTACTGAGGAGCCTTCCCAGGTGCAAGAAATAAACGGTGTGTGGTACACACATGACCTTACCAGGCAGGGGAGTTCAGGGTACCATTTCTCTCACCAGTGTCCGCCGACTTTCTACAACACATCATTTACTCATACACCTCTTCTATCACCACAGAGTTGTGGAGCCTATTCTTCCCAGGCACCGAGGTAGAAACAACAGTACGTCTGCCAATAGTCATACCAAAAGGTCTAGCATGGCTCACATGTGCATCATCATTCCAAGCAACAACAATACCATGGTCATCAGGGCCGATCTTCATGGTCATCTTTCCCTTCTTCACAAGAACACCAGTCATCATTAGGTCCCAAAGATTTTCATGGGAAGATTCTTGAAGAGTTACATTCCTACTGGAATGAGATATGTGATCTACAGATTGACCTCAACTACTTATCTCATTTTCATGATTAGTAGACTACCCTATCAACATCCATTCTTGCATAGGTTCAGGTTAATCCCAACAACTTGAACAAGATTCGGTAGAAGCAGGTGCATGATGAGGTATATTACTCAGATTCTCACATATCTAAGCATGAGATCCTTCCTTTTGATTGTATTAATCACATGTCACTCAGGAGAGGAAGGATCATGGTCGTGACTGATCAGGCAAGGGAGATGGAGAGCACTTCTGAAGCTCACCCTGAGGAGTCTTTAGAGGATGACGAGGATAGGCATCGCCAATAGCATCTTCTTCATGAGGTGAAGACACCAACGAGAAGGAAGAGGTGGAGTAAGAGAGCTTCACTACATCGTGGAGAAGATTCAGAGTCTACAGAGGACCTCGTACCTTTTGTTGAGGAGAATGTACCTTCAGCAGAAATTCCCCAACCTTTAGTAGATACATATATTTCCGATTCCAAATTATTTGTAGAAGATTCAATTGTAAAGAACTCTATTTCCAAGAATAAAAAACATGTTTCTTTTTATGGTTAAGATTATTCTCATTCGTCTGCTAGTTCAATCCCTTTCCCCTATGCTCTAACGACAGGAAAGCATCATATCAAGAAGATTCATAAAGATGATCTTGAAATGGTATTATTTTGTAAGGACAACATTATGGTGAAAGTGCCATTTGACAAGTATGTGGCAAGTCATCCTACTTTCCAGAAATATTTGAAGATACACTTTACATAAAGAAGGCTTACAAAAAAATCAAATAGTTATGTCAAGACACGTGTTCTCGGTAGACACTTCTTACTATCTCAAGAACGTGCAACCTCTAAGAAAAAAGAGAGATCTACGACCGGAAGCGCTCCTTGTTTCAAAGAGAGGAAGACGGGTTATTCACATGGAATTTGAGCATTATGTGGTAAGTCACATTGATGACATAGCATTTGCATGCACTCTCCTTGATAGAGGTTTTTCAATCAATTTACTTCCTTTTCCTTGAATGAGAAATTAGAGTTGGATCCACTTCGAAAATATAGAGCATTACTCTAGTTTGCAGATAAATCTATAAAGAAGGAAAAGGGAGAGGTCAAGGATGTTATCATCTTGATTGAGGGACAAAATTAAAGAGTGGACTTCATTGTCCTTGAAATGGATATCCCTAATCATTGGAGAGATTCATAGATCATCCTTGAGCGGCCTTTCCTTAGGACCATTGGAGCTTCATTCGACTATTAGATGTGGATGATAAAGTTCAGTTCTCCAGGAAGAGTAGTGGAACTTAAATTAAAGCAGACGAAATGACAGTGACCATACTCAGAATCAAGTACAGATTTCTCTTCATCTTTTTCTGAAGTAGATTTCATATGTGTTAGCCCGGATGGGGTATTGAAATAAAACCCGACAGGATCGAGAGGGACCCTCTCATCTGGAGAGGATAGTGTACATGATGTAGTTTACGAGGGGTTGCCAGATTTCTTGAGAGATGGATCATCTATCTATTCATTTGATGACTCAGAGTTCTCCTTAGATATGCCAGTTCTTACCTCTAAGGAACGATCGAAGGAGTTAGATTTAGAGTCGGACATGGCTTTGGTCGAACTACTATAGTTATTTGGTGATTCGACTCCTTTAGTACAGTTGGTGGCTAGCGCTATAGAGTTAACACCACCTTCATGCATCACAGAACCATATTCAGCGACAGTTCAGTCGGATTTGATTTATGACACTACATTACTAGAGCTGAAGTTGTTGCCTCCTACATTCAAGTATACCTTTCTTGCGAGACCTAAGAATAGATTTCTTGCCATTATTAGTTCTAAGTTGACTACAAAATAGGAGTCTAGACTGTTAGGAGTGATTGAGAAGAACCGCAAGGATATAGGATGGACTATGTCGGATCTAGAAGATATTAACCCTACTCTCTATGTAAGCCACATTTGTGTTGAGGAAATGATAGGCTTTCCCATGAATTTCAAAGGAAACTTAGTCCAAATCTTTGGGAAGTAGTTAAGAAATAAAATGAGAAATGATGTAGAGAAAGATTCATATACCCCACCTTTGACTCCAAGTGGGTGCCCCCCCCCCCCTTCATGTTGTCCTGAAAAGTCAGAATTCATATGGTCACCAACGAGGAGAGAGTTGAGATCGTGATGTGTACCCACGTCATGGTGCGTCTGTGTCGATTACAACCATCAGAATATCTGTGACCAAGAAAGATCACTTTCCCCTTATTAGTCACTAAAAACTGAATTACAATTCAATTTAATTGACTTTCTGATTGACATGATTTATCATTAATTAAACTACTACTCTCACAAGTAATTGTTTTATCAAATCAGGAGCATATTGTGTGTTGTGGACTTTGTGAGTTCATTGCATTATTATTTTTCATATTATTTACTTGCATAAAAATGTTTTTAAAAAATATTCATTTTGTGTTCTTTGCATTGTGCTTAACTTAGAATCTAAAAAATTACTTAAATAAGTACTTGACAACTAAAATTAATTAGATGGTTGAGGTGGCGAGTACCTCTTAGATGAATTTAAGGAATACCTCAAAGAGAGAGAGAATTTATCCAATCTCACTCCTCCTGGAACTCCCCAACTAAATGGTATCACTAAAAGACACAATAGGACCATCATGGACATGGTCTGTTCAATGACGAGTAAAGCATATATACCTCTTAGTTTCTAGGGATATGTAGTAGAGACTGCAATATATATCCTCAACAAGATTCCTAACAAATCCGTACCCAAAACCCCTCATGAGCTTTGGTTTTAAACCAAGACCCGTGTTAGACACTTGGGGATTTGGGGTTGCTTGATCCACGCAAAGAACATGGATGCAAGTTAGTTGGAATCTCGCACTAGAGAGTGCAATATGTAAAGGGCGATATTGGATACCAACTTTAAGACCCTCAGACTCAAAATATTTTCATCTCTAGAGATGTGAAATTTCTTTAGGATGACTTCCTTAATAGTCAAGACAACAATGATGCAAAGGAACTCATTGAATCTCCTGAGAATATTTAGCTTCCTGGCAAGAAATTGAAGCTATAAATGAAGACGAAACACATGTACCTCTTAGAAGGAGTTCTAGAGTGGTTGTACCACCTGAAAGGTACCGATTTGATGTGTCCGGTGAAATTGACAATGATCCAACTTCACTTTATGAAGCATTCGCGGATCATGAAATTGATATATGGATGCTAGCAATGAAGTTTAAAATAGGCTCCACGTATAGAATTGTGTCTGGACCCTAGAGGATCCATCTAGATTGATAAAATCCATTAGGTGTAAATGTTTTTTCAAGAAAAAGAGGGCAACTGATGCGAAGGTAGATACCTTCAAGGCACGACTCGTATCTAAGAGCTACACATAGAGAGAAGGCATCGACTACGATTAGACATTCTCTTATGTGGCTATGCTTAAATCAATCAGGCACTGCTAGCTATAGCTGCATATTTTAACTACGACATCTGGCAGATGGATGTCAAGATTTCATTCCTCAATGGATACATCGAGGAGGATATTTTTATGGAGTAGCTCTAGGGCTTCATAAGCGAGGAATACAAAGTATGCAATTTGAATAAATCCATATAAGGGCTTAAACAAGCTTCTCTTAGCTAGAATATTAGATTTGATGAAATCATAAAGAATTATGATTTTGTTCAGAATCCTGATTAACCAAGTGTGTACAAGAATCATAGTTGGAGCGCCATTGTGTTCATCGTGATTTACGTAGATGGCATCCTTATCATTAGAAATGATACAAGATGATTAACTAGTGTTAAGATTTGGTTGTTCAATATTTTTGAGATGAAAGATCTTGGAGAAGCATCTTTTATCTTTTGTCAGGAGTTGTTCAGAAAAGATGATTTTGGGATTATCACAACAAGGGTACATTAAGAAGATCTTGGAGCATCTCCATATAGAGAATTCTAAGAAATGATTCCTTTCCTTAAGACATGATATACACCTATCTAAAGGTATGGCTCCTCAAAGTGTTGAGGATAATTAAGACATGGCTTGATGCCCTTATGCATCAGCTATGGGAGCCTAATGTATGCCCTGATATGCGTAAGGTTAGATATCCATCATGCAGTGAGAGAGATAAGATGATACCAATCCTGCTATGGAGAATAATATTGGAATGCAGTGAAGAACATATTTAAGTATTTAAGACAGACGTAAGATTATATCTTGGTATATGGAGGTGGTGATCTCCAAGTCATAGGATACAAAGATTCAGACTTCTAATATGATATAAATAACCTCAAGTCAAGTTTAGGGCTTGTGTTTTGTTTAATGGTGGTGTTGTGAGCTAGAGAAGCAAGAAGTAGGACATTACGATTGATTCAACAACAGAAGTCGAATACATTGATGCATCAGATGCTACAAAGGAGGTAGTGTAGTTAAGCAAGTTCATCCCTGAACTTAGTGTAGTTTCCTCTGATACTCTCATCCCGTTGCTCTGCGATAACACGGGAGTCATAGCTTAGGAGAAGGAACCAAGGTGGCATAAAAAGAACAAACATGTGAAAAGGAAATTCCACATCTTTCGGGAGATTCAAAAGTGTGGTGACATCATCATGACCAAGGTGGCCTCTACAAATAACCTTGTTGATCGCCTTAACAAACTCTTACCCCAAATCATTTTCTACCAACATGTATGAGCATGGGTTTAAATATTGTACCTAAATGGTTCGAGGACTAGTGGGAGATTGTTAGCGATGTGATCACAGGGCAAACGATTCCTACAATAAATTTTATTATAATCTTTGATATATAATTAAAGGTTATTTGTTTATTTCACACTGTATCTGAGATTAAATGAAAAAATGCACATATAAGGTCCCTTAGTACAATTAGGGTTAGTATCATGGTCATTTAAATAATCATACATCTATAGATTCAATAGTTGAATCATAGAGGCTGGTGCTTGAATGATGTATAAAGTGTTAGATTGAGGCCTTATATAGCACTGTCAAATGATTTTTAAGAATGGATCTTGATGAATCTCAGATTCATCACTCTAAATCTCATTTATTAAGCTCAGATCCCTCAAAATCATCAGCATTTCTACATCTATTCTGCATAATTAGCATTCATGTGTGTTTTCATAAGAATTGCATTTTAGCACTTCTTTCTGCACAAAATAAGAAGCCAAAAATCTCAGCCAAAATTGACATATAAATAACCTAACTTCCCCGATTTTTAACTCATTCATGCTAACTCCGAATAACCCAAAACCACTCCACTGTGTACATATCACTAACAAGAATAAATGAAAAATACAAAAAAATTAATTGACCCAAACAAATGGACCAAAAACCCAAACCCTAGTTTCAGGATTTCCAGACTAAAAACCCCATATCTTCCTCACCCAATGTCCGTTTTGATCCTGCTCACTTTTGAACAAATGTACATTCAATTACCTTCCAAACAAGACCAAGTTTATGTGAAAGTTGGGTTTTGGGCCTCTTTTGTACAATGTGTATTTTAGAGGTTTTTGACCTGACATATTTTCTTAATTAATAAAAATCCAAAAAATTAGATTAAGGTGTCTTTATTTATCATTGTTTTTATCATATTTTTTTATATTTTTATCTGGTTTAAAAATGACAAAAAATTACAAAACCTAAAAATCAAGGTGTTCTATGTACATAGGGTACCTCAAAAATATCACTTTGTACAATTGATCGATTTTGGTTTTGTTGTCTTCATGAAAGTTTTAGATCTCATTGAGATGAGCATTTTTGATAAAGGAGCTTTTGTGATCTGAGGTCATTTGCTATTTATTTTTTATTTACAAAATCTTTATCTGTGTATTTTTCTGGTCTAACACGTGGCCGCCCCTGAGGCTGCCACGTGTCAGCATTTTTTGGCCTTATCATATTTTCGTTTTAAAAAGTATCCCGCACGTGCAACGCACGTGCCCCGCACCCATTCCTCCTTTACGTCACGTGGCGATCTCCTGGCCATCCGATCATCACCCGATCGGACGGCCCAGGAGTCGTCTTCCTCCACCCGCCACTTTCCCAATCTGGGAACGCCGCCACTCCGTAACAGCTGCCGCTCCCCCGATTTCTTTACCGTTGACCTCGTCGTCCCCGCAATCCTCGCCAACCACCGCCCCCGCAACCACCTCCGTGACTCTCGCAGTGGCCAACTTCCTCCGCATATCTCGTGATCTTCAATCTCCGATCACCTTCCATCGCAGGTCAAAATCCTCGCCTATTTAAACGAATCTTTGCCCCCCGATCACATCCATCCACCGATTGCACCATAGATTGGGGATCCAGGGTGACAGGCCGCTCCTCCACCTTCTCGCGACGAGATCCGGCCCTCGTGGTCGTCGCAGCACCACCACGCCGTGCTGCCGAGCTCCACTCCTTTGCCGACCATTGAGCCTACAACATCGACCACCTCCAGTTATGCCTCCGCAACGTCGTCCTCGACCTTTCGACAACTCCACCTGCTCCGACCTCCATCGAATACGCTTCACCTTCAACGCAACATCATCTTTAACCTCCGCCTGGTGTCTTTATCGACGCTCCTCCACCGCCTTGGCTAGGTTGCGCCTCACCGCGATCAACGCAAGCTCGCCACCACCACCAGTCGCCAGTGGCACAGCTTCCCGGAGTTGCGCCGCACCGTAATCATCTTCAACTTCCTCCGCCACCGACGATGCTGCTCCGACCACCATCACCGGCCACGCCTCGGCAGCAGCTCCACCAACGTTACGCTTCCGGCCCACCTCCCCCGCCTCGCCAAGGGCTCGCCGGGCCTCCGTCGCTTCACCTCGGCCTCCACCAACCCCGCCTTGGCCGGGTCTGCTCAGGCCCCCTCGCAGACCACCCTCCGTCCAACGTACGGCCCTCCTCAGCCTTCCAAGAGCTCGCCTCCCCCACCTCGCCAAGGTCTCGCCGGGCGATGGGCCCGAGACCCCCGCACGTACATGGCACGTGTGGGGGGGGGGACGTCAGCCGCACGTCACCCAGGTCACGTGCTTTGCACGTGACCTTGGGCAAATTACAAAAGACCCTTCGGAGGAAATTTATATTGCAGACCAATCCAAGACCCCAAGGAGCACGTGCTACGCACATGCTACCTTGAGAATTTTGCAGAAATCACCTATCTCCATCGTTAATTACAAAGCAGTCCCCCTTGCATTTTATTTATTTTATTTATTGCATTTATACCCTTGTATTCTCAATTAAGTTTGAACCTCTACATGACACTGTTTTATTTATCTAAAAATAGCATTTTGTTCCTCACTTAATTCTCTACATTTTGACACATTATGGTTATTTTTATGATCGATGGTTAATTAATGATTAATTATTTGGTGGAAAATTGTAAACTTTGCCCATTTTATGATCTTAAATTTGCTATTGATAAACCATTGCTCTAAAAATTCCCGAAAAATCACATATTGTAGAGTTTATTGTGCTTGACATTATGCCCAAAAAAGAATTGCATTTGCATGCATAATTTACCCTGTAAAAATCATTTTGCATATTTCAGTGTTTTATTTTTAATAGGTATTAGATCTACAATTTTAAAGTTTAGGATTTTTCTTAGTCCATCACCTAGTGATAGATCTTAGATAATTTTATCCCTTGAAAAGAAGTAGATTTAATATTTATTAAAATTAAATAATGAAATTCACTCTGTTTGCATTTAAAAATTCATAAAAAAAATTCATATTGCATCCAAAAATTCCAAAAATATTATAGTGTATTCATTTTATCATAATTATCATCTCGGTCAAGTTTCATATTTTTCCGACATTGTTTGGGCATAATTTGCATTTTAGTCCCTAAAATAGGCTGAAATTGCATTTTGCATTCTTTATTACATTAAAAAATCTAAAAAAAGATCGCCTCGAAAACCGTGCATGAATTTTGATAGACATAGATCTAGGTTGTTCATTTTCCTCCTTGTGTTCGACCTTGGGACTTGCCCAAGTAAAATAAACATAAAACCACTCGATTAAAAATTGATTAAATTATTTTGTGTTGTTATTTTCTTGACCGATTCCGATTGTCGCCTACAACGAGCAAAATCATTACTTTTACACACGATCGCAAATAACAAACACATCTTCTTAACCAGCAGATTCCGGGCTCGTCAGATGGCGCCGTTGTCGGGGAGGCAAACGGCTTTTGTTTTTGTCTTAAAAATTTTTGTTCAGTTTTCCGTATTTGGGTAGTCTGACCCCCGAATCTTCTCAATGTAAATTCCATTTTTTTTCTTGCAATTTATTTTCAGCATTTTTTTCTTATTTTATTTTTTATTTATTTGTTAGTCACTCTCTTACATTCTCTCTCTTATTTTTCTTGAGAGGTACACGGCGTACGTGGAGCGATTTTTCAAGAACCGAAGCATCTTCACCGACTTCCGAAGAGCCGTAATTAATTTAAGATCGAGTCGAGTCGTGAGAGAGCGTAGATTCTAGGATTTTATTTTCTGCAATTTTAATTTTTTTTAATTAATTTCTCATTTACAACATTATTCGTTTGGACTCATGCGTGTGTAAAAAGACTTTGAACTCTTCTATGGTGTGTCGTGGCCTGTTTCACTCCTCGGTGAGGGTGGGGCCCGATTTGATTGGCGATTAGGATAGACCTGCATATACGGCTCTCAGAGCATTTATATTTTTGATTGTGCTTGTAGGATCAAAGGACACACTGCACTTTAATTGAGACGCGCATTTGATCATTCAACTTAGCCAAATTTAACTCATTTCTTCCCCGCTAATAGAACTTTCTGATTAAGTGTGGTTTTTAATCGGCTTGCATTTCATATAGAGTAATTTTTCAATTCTTGTATTGCATCCCACATGGAGATTGCGAGGATTCACTGTAAGTCTTCAAACTGAGCATACATCATAATTTTTTGCATGCATCAGCTTTTCCCGAACTTCTCCCTCTTGTTTTATCACATAACACTAAAAGGAAATTGGGACTAGACGGTAGACGTGTATTTGTGCTCATTTTAATTCTTCAGTGATCACCTAATTAAAATTGGGACTACTAAATATAGCCAATTTTAATAACCCATAAAATCAAGAATTTCTGCGGTAGAGCAACCCCGACCTTGGATGTTTTTATTTTTTCTGAGTGAGCGAGAGACGACACTTAAGGCTAGGGCTCAAACCCGGATTTTCATATTGACTACTGATTCTACTAAAAACGATTAGCTACTTCTCCGTGAGGATCTATGGGTAGCCGGTAAACGGTACGGATTTCCTTAGCAGAGTGGGTGGTTTAGGGGACACTGCGTAAGGCTCCGTCCTCAAGTAACACAGGTAACCGTTCTACGGTCCGTACTTACACCCATGGTGGCTGAAAGTAGGTGCAACTAGTCGTAAGAATTTGGGACAGTCATTATGAAAATTTCGACACCTAACAGCTCGCTTAATTATTTTCCAAGATTGTTTTGTCACCAACTAAAATAGAAAAGAAAGTAGCCGGACTCTTACAGCTTCATTGCGTGTGTTGGTGAACCTCGGGTTTGATTTGCGTTTGCATTGGTGTGTGTGAATCGATTTCGAAGATCAATAGCCGCACGACTATCCCGTGCAATCATCTCTCTCTTTTCTTGATCATGGAACTCTTGTCCAAAAACTTCTGCAGACCCGACCCCTCATTCCTTTCAGCTCTTTCAAAAATGTCCGAACAATTAGCCGAGAATCCATCAGTGCTATACTATGAAAATGAGTTCGTATCGGTTAGACCCAAAACACCTCCTCCAACTTCAACAAGAGACTCTCAACCACCAACACTCTCTATTAATCCTATATGTTTCATGAATGACAACCCTTTGTATTCGGACCAGGCAAACCAACAACTGACTGAGGTCTCCACTTCTTCATACATCAATCCACTCTACTATGATCATACAATTCATCCTTCATATTCGGTAAATGTCAATCCATCATTCATAGGAGATGATAACCACATGATCGAATTGAACACTTATCCACCTCTTCCATCGATCCTACCATGGAACACCAATGAACAATCATCATCTTGGATTGACCATGACAACCCCCTTTTCAGACATGATACTCATACAGAGGATTGGATAGACCACATAGAAACACATCAACCCTATATGCTAACTTCACTATATCAGGGTCCGACAACTCATAATCAAAGGATTAAACTCTACTCAGACCAACTACACATGCCTGGACCATATGAGCAGCCTCCTTCCATAATTATTGAGGAGATATTGTCAGAAAATAATGATCATATATTGGATGTTTCAAGATACTCCTCCCCTAGTACATATAGGAAAATAAAAGAGGAAATTTTTAAATCTCAAGTAGAAAAACACACCCTTACTGCTTCCACGATTGGTCATGAAAAGATTTTGGAGGATATATTGAGGATGAACAAGAAATATGAGTTAATGGAGGATAGATTTCAAGAATTGGTCGATCGATTAATTTCGATCTATGGTAGCTCAGACATAAAAATAAATGAGGAAATGATTGGATCTAAGATTGAAAATTTTGAGGACATTCAGGAACCTAGGGGCGATTCGGACAGCGGCACTTCTGCATATTATTCCCCTAGAAATGAATATGCCTCTGACTCCTCCTCTGAACATCAGAACCCCTGCTCATCTGAGGAGTACACCACATCACCACACCACACAGAAAATACCAAAACAATTGGAATAATCGAAAATCACAAAAAATCGAAAATCTTGAAAAATTCATAAAAATTGAAACTGAAGAAGATCTGAAGAATTGAGATCTTGTTGTACGGGAAGCACTGAAAAAGAAACTGATTTTTGAAATTCCCTTTCTCCAAGCCATTGAGCACTTCCTCGACCTTAAAGAATTTGTAATGAACAAATTAATGATCAAAAAGTCGGGAAGGATTAGAACAAAGACTGAAAGACATATCTTGTCAATGGCCTCCTCCTTGGTGTTGAGGAGAAAAACCAAGAGCCGCATAGTGAAGCGGTTGCCCAGATTTGACTGTGAAATCAAAGACACAATTTTCACCCATGCTCGAATTGATGACGATTCACCGATCAATATCCTCCCGACCTCTGTATTTCACGAACTCAAACTCGGACCGATTCGGAAGATACGAGAGATTGTTCAATTGGCTGAATGATCGATAAAACGGCCGAGAGGAATCATTTCTGTCATCATGACATTCCAAGGTGCTCCGTTTAAAGTAGACATCACGATCATTGATATAGAGCATCAAGGAGAATTCACCCAGTCTCCAATTATTCTGGGAAAGCCATTCTTAGCATTGGCTAAGGCAATTATTGACTTTGAGACTCGGAAAATCAATTTCACAGCATTGCAAGCACTTCGATCTTACCCAGTCTTTGAGGAACCACGACTTTCTGAGGCAACCCATGAAGTCCTTGACAATTGTAACCATGAAACGGTAGAAGAGCCCTCCCCCGCTACGACACCTGAGATAACTATTTTTGATGAGACTATTGGTTTAGAGACTCTCCCCCCTGCTCCATTCCCCGCTTCTCTCACCATGGAGAATCAAGTACATGAATCATATGATCCGGAGACTTATGCATGGGCACACCCTGGGTCAACCTACTCTAACTACATGGATTACATCAACTAGACACAGGAATGCTCCAACATCGAATCAATTAAGAACGAACATGCAGAGATTCTCCCCAGTATTTCAATTCACGCGGATCTCAAAATAGACAAATCCTTCTACTATGATCTTGAGACATATGCATGGTCGCACCCTGGAGCAACATTCTCTGAATACTTGGACCAAATCATCCCAAATCGAGAGTGCACCAACATTCAGAAGACCAAGAAAAAACAAACAGGAATGAAACCAACCAAGGAGAAGAATTCTAATGGTTATTCATCTGGATACTCAAGTGAACCGACACCTTCACGAAGCAAGAAAAATAAAGTCACCTTTGACCTTTCGGAAGAGGAATCATCTGATGATCCCTCATCAGGTCCGGAAAAGGTAGTCTACATGAGTGAAGTGTGTTCAGCTGCTCTAAAGCCATATCTTCGCAAGGATCCAAAATTCAATTCTCGTTTGGACAACTCCCGTTCCTAACTACTATTCATCCAAAGCTGATGCTCCTGCCCTCTTCAAGTACACTGGAATTATTTCGTATGAGCTAACTGAGATCGGTGCTTTTGAGTATTCATCTGAGGATAAACCACTTGATCTCAAGAAGGAACGAATTCTGAGGAAACAAAAAGATCAAAATATCTGGAGTGTGTCCACTTTCAAGTACTATTCCTCTGAGGATTATTCTGATGATGGATACCTTTCATCTGACTCAAATACTTCATCCATTATCCATCATGATTTTTCTGAGGATGACACTTATCATAGTTGGGAATCATATGCTTCATCTCCGTCTCTTATACCGATTTCCCATAACAAGATCACAAAATGATCAACCGAAAATCGCCTTAATCATTGGATACCCACCCTCCCTCCCGACCACATCGGTCTCTTTGTACAGCTTCTTCCTCTACTTAGGCCAAGGCCTAAGTATAGGAGGGACCGATGCCATATGTATATACCATTTTCCCACATCACACTCCTCTCGATCGCTCCACTTCCGCCTTTCTTCTATACTTAGGCTAACCAAAGCCTAAGTATAGGGGAAACCGATGCCCTCCTGTATATACTCTCCTCATTCACATACCCCGACCGCTTCATTTTTTCCGCTCTTCTACTATACTTAGACCATTCACATCCTAAGTATAGGGGGGGCGGTTCTGTAAATCTTGTTCTTTATCTTTTCCTTTTTCTTTTTTCACCGTCTTACACTTATCCTGAGTTATGTCTTCTTTATGCTTCTTGTGCTCTAAGGACACATCACTCGCTAAGTATAGGGGGTCTGTATATAACTATGTATATATATTAGCCATATCTCATACTTTTGCGTAGGCCTATATGTATTTACGGGATGGGTTATTAATTCAAAAAAAAACAAAACAAACAAAACAAACAAAACAAAAAAACATTTTGCTACTAACACTGAATTTGCCTAAAAAATTTTAAAAATGGATTCTTATTCATTTTTACATAAAAAAAATTGTCTTCAATTCACACACCTGCACTTTATCCAGCATCGCATTCATTTACATGAAAAGACACCGAGTTGTGAACCGAGTTGTGAGCAGAAACCGAGAGTGGTCTGGACTTGACCTTAATCCACCTAATTTTCATAGGAACTTCATTGAGAAATAGGATTTTAGAAGTTTCAGGTCTTTGACTTAATTCTTTGAGTTCCACATGACAATGTGCAGCGTTTGACTCTTAGTGTCTAACCTGGTCTCTTCATTCTGGGCACAACTCTGGAATAGGGAATTAATTTGTACTCTCGCATTATGCACTTAGCTCAACTTAGACCAGATGTTGGAAGACTGTGTGAGTTTCTTTTCTGGTAGCGTGGAAATCTAAAGACCGGAGTATGGGTTGAAATAAAGCTTTGGAAAAGGGATGGCCGACTGGGCACAATTTTTTCTAAGATCCCAAAAAATGTACAGGACAAAAAGATTCTATATCCGTAGGGGCACAACAAGATCCAAGCAGAATCACCAAAAATTCCAAATACAAAGAAGCATTCTACCAAATACAAATCTGACCAAAAAGGTCCAAGCTTCAAGAAACCTGCAGATCTTGGTGGAGACTCGGCTACACTGGCCATCTTCACAAGGAGAGGTGACTACACTACCCAGCCTCCAGTTCTTTTACCCTTTTTCTATATTCTCCCCCAATTCGATTGTGAACACAGCACGACAGACCTTAGAAGGAAATACCTGACTCCCCGAGGATGAGTTACCGGAGAGGAGAGGAGCATGGTAGTCCGGCATTCTCGATGGGAAGAGCTAAAACCTCTCACACACATGAGTCGATTGTTCAATGTTCATAGGGTATACTTTGGGAAGATGATTGATCTAAGATGACTTCTGAGCCGAAAGTGTAGCAATGATGTGTAGAACTTGAGGGCTGTTGATTTTAAAATTCTAAGTCTCACAGAAGTTCTGCCACACTAATAATCCAAAGGTCGAGTCTAGTTTCATTTTCACCTTCAACTCATGGTCTTGGTATGGAACCCACTCTCATTTCAACTCATGGCATTTCTTTTTGATGCTCAGGGACGAGCATGGTTTAAGTATAGGGGGATGATGAATCTCGGATTCATCACTCTAAATCTCATTTATTAAGCTCAGATCCTTCAAAATCATAGCATTTCTACATCTATTCTGCATAATTAGCATTCATGCATGTTTTCATAAGAATTGCATTTTAGCACTTCTTTCTGCACAAAATAAGAAGCCAAAAATCTCAGCCAAAAATGACATGTAAATAGCCTAACTTACCTGATTTTTAACTCATTCATGCTAACTCTGAATAACCCAAAACCACCTCCATTGTGTACATATCACTAACAAGAATAAATGCAAAATACAAAAAAATAATTAACCCAAACAAATGGACCAAAAATCCAAACCCTAGTTTCAGGATTTCCGGACTAAAAACCCCATATCTTCCCCCATCCAGTGTCCGTTTTGATCCTACTCACTTTTAAACTAATGTACATTCAATTACCTTCAAAACAAGACCTTCAAGTGATTCGGAGCTCATATGTGAAAGTTGGGTTTTAGGATTATTTTGTACATTGTGTATTTTAGCGGTTTTTGACCTGACATATTTACTTAATTAATAAAAATCCAAAAAAAATAGATTAAGGTGTCTTTATTTATCTGTGTTTTTACATATTTTTTCTGGATTTTTATCTGGTTTAAAAATGACAAAAAAATATAAAACCCAAAAATTGAGGTATTCTATGTACATAGGATACTCCGAAAATATCACTTTGTGCATTTTATCGATTTTGATTTTGATGTCTTCATGAAAGATGTAGATTTCATCAAGACGAGCATTTTTTGTGAAGGAACTTTTGCGATTCGAAGTCATTTTCTATTTAGTTTTGATTTTACAAAATCTTTATCTATGGATTTTTCTAGTGTTGACACATGGCAGCCCCTGGGGCTGCCACGTGTCACCATTTTTTGGCATTATCATATTTTCGTTTTATAAAAAAAATCCCGCACGTGCAACGCACGTGTCCTGCGCACATTCCTCCTTTATGCCATGTGGCGATCTCATGGCCATCCGATCATTGCCCGATCGGACGGCCCAGGAGTCGTCTTCCTCCACCCATAACTTTCCCAATCTAGGAACGCCGCCACTCCGTAACAGTTGTCGCTCCCCCAATTTCTTCGTCATTGACCTCGTCGCCGTCCTTGCAATCCTCGCAAACCGCTGCCCCCGTAACTGCCTCCGCATCTCTCGCAGCGGCCAACTTCTTCCACATATCTCGCGATCTTCAATCTCCGATCACCTTCCACCGCAGGTCAAAATCCTCACCTATTTAAACGAAGCTTCGCCCCCGATCACATCCATCCGCCAATTATACCGCAGATTGGGGAGCCGGGGTGACAGGCCGCTCCTCCACCTTCTCGCGGCGAAATCCGGCCCTCGTGGTCGCCGCAGCGCCGCCACGCCGTGCTGCAGAGCTCCAGTCCTTTGCCGACCGTTGAGCCTACGACATCGAACACCTCCAGCTATGCCTCCGTGACGTTGTCCTCGACTTTCGATAACTCCACTTGCTCCGACCTCCATCAAATACACTTCATCTTCAACGCAACATCTTCTTCAACCTACGCTAGGTGTCTTCATAGACGCTCCTCCACCGCCTTGGCTGGGCTGCGCCTCACCACGATCAACGCAAGCTCTCCACCGCCACCAATCGCCAGTGGCACAGCTTCTCGGAGTTGCGCCTCACCGCGATCATCTTCAACTTCCTCCGCCACCGACGACGTTGCTCCGACCACCTTCACCGGCCACGCCTCAATAGCAGCTCCGCTGATGTCACGCTTCCGGCCCTCCTCCCCTGCCTCGCCAAGGGCTCGCTGGGCCTCCGTCGCTTCACCTCGGCCTCCACCAACCCCGCCTTGGCCGGGTCTGCTCAGGCCCCCTCGCAGACCACCCTCCGTCCAACGTACGACCCTCCTTAGCCTTTCAGGAGCCCGCCTCCCCCGCCTCGCCAAGGGTTCGCCAGGCGGTGGGCCTGAGAACCCCCGCATGTGCGAGGCGCGTGTGGGGGGGGGATGTTAGCCGCACGTCACCCAGGTCACGTGCTTTACGCGTGCCCCTAGGCAAATTACAAAAGACCCCCCGTAGGAATTTTATATTGCATACCAGTCCAAGACCTCAAGGAGCACGTGCTACGAACGTGCTACCTTGAGAATTTTGCAGAAAGCGCGCTATCTCTATCGGTAATTACAAAACGCCCCTCCCCCCTTGCATTTTATTCCTTTTATTTATTGCATTTATACCCTTGTATTCCCCATTAAGTTTGAACCTCTACATGATACTGTTTTATTTATCTATAAATAGAATTTTGTTCCTCACTTAATTCTCTACAATTTGACAAATTCTGGTTATTTTTATGATCGAAGGTTAATTAATGATTAATTATTTGGTGGAAAATTGTAAACTTGCCCATTTTATGCTCTTAAATTTGCTATTGATTAACCGTTGCTCTAAAAATTCCCAAAAAATCATATATTGTAGAGTTTATTGTGCTTGACATTGTGCCCAAAAAAGAATTGCATTTGCATGCATACTTTGCCCTATAAAAATTATTTTGCATATTTCAGTGTTTGATTTTTAATAGGTATTAGGTCTCACATTTGAAGGTTTAGGATTTTTCTGAGGTCCATCACCTAGTGATAGATCTTAGATAATTTTATCCCTTGAAAACAAATAGATTTAATATTTATTATAATTAAATATTGAAATTCACTCTGTTTGCATTTAAAAATTCATTAAAAAATTCAGATTGCATCCAAATATTCCAAAAAAATTATAGTGCATTCATTTTGTCATAATTATCATCTCGGCCAAGTATCATATTTTTCGGACATCGTTTGAGCGTTATTTACATTTCAGTCCCTAAAATAGGTCAAAATTGCATTTTGCATTCTTTATTGCATTAAAAATTCTAAAAAAAGATCGTCTCGAAAATCGTGTACGAATTTTGATAGACATAATTCTAGGTTGTTCCTTTGCCTCCTTGTGTTCGACCTTGGGACTTGCCCAAGTAAAATAAACATAAAACCACTCGATTAAAAATTGATTAAATTATTTTGTATGGTTATTTTCTTGACCGATTCCGATTGCCGCCAACAACGAACAAAATCATTAATTTTACACACAATCGCAAATAACAAACACATCTTCTTAACAAGCGGATTTCGGTCTCATCAGATGGCGCCATTGCCGGGGAGGCAAACGGCTTAGATTTTTGTCTTAAAAATTTTTGTTCGGCTTTCCGTATTCGGGTAGTTTGACCCCCGAATCTTCTTATTGTAAATTCCATTTTTTTCCTTGCAATTTATTTTCAGCATTTTTTTCTTATTTTATTTTTGATTTATTTTTTAGTCACTCTCTTACATTCTCTCTCTTATTTTTCTTGCAAGGTACTCGGCGTACGTGGAGCGGTTTTTCAAGAACCAAAGCATCTTCACCGACTTCCGAAGAGCCGCAATTAATTTAAGATCTAGTCAAGTCATGAGAGAGCACAGAGTTTAGGATTTTATTTTCTGCAATTTTAATTTTTTTAATTAATTACTCTTTTACAGCGGTGTTCGTTTGGACTCTCACGTGTGTAAATGGACTTTAAGTCTTCTGTGGTGTGACGTGGCCTATTTCACTCTCCAGTGAGGGTGGGGCTCGGCTTGAGTGGTGATTAGGATAGACCTGCATATACGGCTCTTAAAGCATTTATATTTTTGATTGTGCTCGTAGGATCTAAGGACACACTGCAGTTTAATTGAGATGCACATTAGATCATTCAACTTAGCCAAATTTAACTTATTTCTTCCTCGCTAATAGAACTTTCTGATTAGGTGTGATTTTTAATCGGCTTGCATTTCATATAGAGTAATTTTTCAATTCTTGTATTGCATCCCACATGGAGATTGCGAGGATTCATTGTAAGTCTTCTAACTGAGCATACATCATAGTTTTTCGCGTGCATCGGTTTTTCCCAAACTTCTCCCTTATGTTTTATAACATAACACTAAAAGGAAATTGGGATTGGATGGTAGACGTGTATTTGTGCTCATTTTAATTCTTCAGTGATCACCTAATTAAAATCAAGAATTTCTGCGGGAGAGCAACCCCGACCTTGGATGTTTTTATTTTTTCTGAGTGAGCGAGAGACGACACTTAAGGCTAGAGCCCAAACCCAGATTTTCATATTGACTACTGATTCTACCAAAAATGACTAGCTACTTCTAAGTGAGGATCTACAGGTAGCTGGTAAACGGTCCGAATTTCCTTAGCAGAGTGGGTGGTTTAGAGGACACTGCGTAAGGCTCCGTCCTCAAGTAACACAGGTAGCCGTTCTACGGTCCGTACTTACACCCTTACTGGCTGAAAGTAAGTGCAACTAGTCGTAAGAATTCGGGACAGTCAGTACAAAAATTTCGGCACCTAATAGCTCGCTTAAATATTTTCCAAGATTGTTTTGTCACCAACTCAAATAGAAAAGAAAATAGCCAAACTCTTACGGCTTCATTGCGTGTGTTGGTGAACCTCGGGTTTGATTTGTGTTTGCATTGGTGTGCGTGAACCGATTTCGAAGATCAATAGCCGCACATTTGATAAAAGTTCCCTCGACTATCATGTGCAATCATCTCTCTCTTTTCTTTATCATGTAACTCTTTTCCAAAAACTTTTGCAGACCCGACCCCTCATTCCTTTCAGCTCTTTCAAAAATGTCCGAACAACTAGCCGAGAATCCATCAGTGTTATACTATGAAAATGAGTTCGTATCGGTTAGACCCAAAACACCTCCTCCAACTTCAACAAGAGACTCTCAACCACCAACACTCTCTACTAATCCGATTTGTTTCATGAATGACAACCCTTTGTATTCGGACCAGACAAACCAACAACCGACTGAGGTCTCCACTTCTTCATACATTAATCCACTCTACTCTGATCATACAATTCATCCTTCATATTCGGTAAATGTCAATCAATCATTCATAGGAGGTGATAACCACATGATCGAATTGAACACTTATCCACCTCTTCCATCGATCCTACCATGGAACACCAATGAACAATCATCATCTTGGATTGACCATGACAACCTCCTCTTCAGACATGATACTCATACAGAGGATTGGATAGACCACATAGAAACACATCAACCCTGTATGTTGACTTCACAATATCAAGGTCGGACAACTCATAATCAAAGGATTAAACTCTACTCAGACCAACTACACATGCAAGGACCATATGAGCAGCCTCCTTCCATAATTATTGAGGAGATATTGTCAGAAAATAATGATCAGATATTGGATATTTCAAGAGACTCCTCCCCTAGTACATATAAGAAAATGGAAGAGGAAATTTTTGAATCTCAAGTACAAAAACATTTTTTGCCCACGATTGGTCATGAAAGATTTTGGAGGATATATTGAGGATGAACAAGAAATTTGAGTTAATGGAGTATAGATTTCAAGAATTGGCCGATCGATTAATTTCAATCTCGGGTAGCTCGGACATAAAAATAAATGAAGAAATGATTGGATCTAAGATTAAAAATTTTGAGGACATCCAGGAACCTAGGGACGATTCGGACAGCGGCACTTCTGCATATTATTCCCCCTAGAAATGACTATGCCTCTTACTCCCCCTCTGAACATCAGAACCCCTGCTCATCTGAGGAGTACACCACATCACCACACCATATAGAAAATACCAAAAAATTGGAATATTCGAAAATCACAAAAAAATCGAAAATCTCGAAAAATTCATAAAAATTGAAACTGAAGGAGATCTAAAGAATTTGGATACTGTTGTACGGGAAGCACTGGAAAAGAAACTGATTTTTGAACTTCCCTTTCTCCAGGCCATTGAGCACTTCCCCCCACCTTAAAGAATTTGAAATGAACAAATTAATGATCAAAAAGTCAGGAAGGATTAGAACAAAGACTGAAAGACATATCTTGTCAATGGCCTCCTCTTTGGTGTTGAGGAGAAAAACCAAGAGCCGCATAGTGAAGCGGTTGCCCAGATTTGAATGTGAAATCAAAGACACAATTTTCACCCAAGCTCGAATTGATGACGATTCACCGATCAATATCCTCCCGACCTCTGTATTTCACGAACTCAAACTCGGACCGCTTCAGAAGATACAAGAGATTGTTCAATTGGTTGATCGATCGATAAAGCGGTCGAGAGGAATCATTTCTGTCATCATGGCATTCCATGGTGCTCCGCTTAAAGTAGACTTCACGATCATTGATATTTAGCATCAAGGAGACTCGGTTGATTTTTCTGAGGATGATAGTTGGGAATCATATGCTTCATCTCCGTCTCGTTATACTGATTTCTCAGCACAGGCTCACAAAAAGATCAGTCGAAAACCGCCTTAATCATCGGCTACCCAGCCTCCCTCCCGACTACATCGGTCTCCTTGTACATCTTCTTTCTCTACTTAGGCCAATGCCTAGCATTGGCTAAGGAAATTATTGACTATGAGACTCGGGAAATCAATTTAACAGCATTGGAAGCACTTCGATCTTACCCAGTCTTTGAGGAACCACGATTTTCTGAGGCAACCCACGAAGTCCTTGACAACTGTAACCATGAAACGGTAGAAGAGCCCTACCCTACTACGACACCCTAGATAAATGTTGTTGATGAGACTATTGGTTTAGAGACTCTCCCCCTGCTCCATTCCTCGTTGCTCTCACCATGGAGAATCAAGTACATGAATCATATGATCCGGAGACTTATGCATGGGCACACCCTGGGTCAACCTACTCTGACTACATGGATTACATCAACTCGACACAGGAATGCTCCAACATCGAATCAATTAAGAACGAACATGCAGAGACTCTCCCCAGTATTTTTATTCCCATGGATCTCAAAATAGACAAATCCTTCTACTACGATCCTGAGACATATGCATGGTCGCACCCTGGAGCAACATTCTCTGAATACTTGGACCAAATCATCCCAAATCGAGAGTGCACCAACATTCAGAAGACCAAGAACAAACAAGCAGGACGAAAACCAACCAAGGAGAAGAATTCTAATGGTTATTCATCTGGATACTCAAGTGAAACAACACCTTCACGAAGCAAGAAAAAGAAAGTCGCCTTTGACCTTTCGGAAGAGGAATCGTTTGATGATCCCTCATCAGGTCCGGAAAAGGTAGTCTACTTGAGTGAAGTGTGTTCAGCTGCTCTAAAGCCATATCTTCACACGGATCCAAAATTCGATTCTCGTTGGACAATTCCCATTCCTAACTACTATTCATCCAAAGCTGGTGCTCCTGCCCTCTTCAAGTACACTGGAATTATTACGTATGAGCTGACTGAGACCGATGCTTCTAAGTATTCATTTGAGGACAAACCACTTGATCTCAAGAAGGAAAGAATTTTGAGGAAACAATTGAGGAAACAAAAAGATCAAAATATCAGGAGTGTGTCCACTTTCAAGTTCTATTCCTCTGAGGATAATTCTGATGATGGATACCTTTCATCTGACTCAAATACTTCATCCATTATCCATCTTGATTTTTCTGAGGATGATAGTTGGCAATCATATGCTTCATCTCCGTCTCGTTATACCGATTTCTCAACACAGGCTCACAAAAAGATCAGCCGAAAACCGCCTTAATCATCGGCTACCCAGCCTCCCTCCCGACTACATCAGTCTCCTTGTACAGCTTCTTTCTCTACTTAGGCCAATGCCTAAGTATAAGAGGGACCAAAGCCTAAGTATAGGGGGAACCGATCTATATATACCATTTTCCTACATCACACTCCTTCTCCCGATCGCTCCACTTCCGCCCTTCTTCTATACATAGGCTGACCAAAGCCTAAGTATAGGGGGAACCGATGCCCACCTGTATATACTCTCCTCATTCACATACCCGGACCGCTTCATTTTTTCCGCTCTTCTTCTATACTTAGACCATTCATAGCCCAAGTATAGGGGGTGGTTCTGTAAATCATATTCTTTATCTCTTCCTTTTCTTTTTTCACTCTCTTACTCTTAGCCCAAGCTTTGTCTTCTTTACGCTTCTTGTGCACTGAGGACACCGCACTCGCTAAGTATAGGGGGTATGTATATATATTGTGCATATATTTTAGCCATATCTCGTACTTTCGCGTAAGTCTATATGTATTTACGAGATGGGTTATTAATTCAAAAAAACAAAACAAAAAAACAAAGCAAAAAAACAAACAAAATAAAAAACATTTTACTACTAACACCGAATTTACCCAAAAAATTTTAAAAATGTCTTCTTGTTCATTTTTACATAAAACATTTGTCTGCATTTCACACACCTGCACTTCATCTAGCATCGCATTCATCTGCATGAAATGTCATTGGGTTCTGAACCGAGTTGTGAGCATAAACAGAGAGTGGTTTGGACTTGACCTTAATCCACCTAATTTTCAGAGGAACTTCATCGAGAAATAGGATTTTAGAAGCTTCTGATCTTTGACTTAATTCTTTGAGTTCCACATGACAATGTGCAACGTTTGACTCTTAGTGTCTAACCTGGTCTCTTCATTATGGGTACAACTCTGGAATAGGGAATTAATTTATACTCTCTCACTATGCACATAGCTCAACACAGACGGGATGTTGGAAGATTGTGTGAGTTCCTTTTCTCGTAACGTGGAAATCTAAAGACTGGAGTACGGGTTGATATAAAGCTACGGAAAAGGGATGGATGGCTGGGCACAATTTTTTCTAAGACCCCAAAAATGTTCGGAACAAAAAGATTCTATATCCATAGGGGCACAACAAGATCCAAGCAGAACCACCAAAAATTCCAAATACAAAGAAGCATTCTACCAAATAAAAATCTGACCAAAAAGGTCCAAGCTTCAAGAAACATGCAGATCTTGGTGGAGACTCGACTACACTGGCCATCTTCACAAGGAGAGGTGACTACACTGACCACCCTCCAATTCTTTTTCCCTTCTTCTATCATCTCCCCCAATTTGATTGTGAACACAACGCGGCAGACCTTAGAAGGAAATACCTGACTCCCCGAGGACGAGTTACTGGAGAGAAGAGGAGCATGGTAGTCCGGCATTCTGGATGGGAAGAGCTAAAACCTCTCACACACGTGAGTCGATTGTTCAATGTTCGTAGGGTATACTTTGGGAAGAGGATTGATCTAAGATGACTTCTGAGCCAAAACTGTAACAATGATGTGTAGAACTTGAGGGATGTTGATTTTAAAATTCTAAGTCTCACAGAAGTTCCGCCACACTAATAATACAAAGGTCGAGTCTAGTTTTATTTTCACCTTCAACTCATGGTCTTGGTATGAAACCCAGTCTCATTTCAACTCATGGTATTTCTTTTTGATGCTCAGGGACGAGCATGGTTTAAGTATAAGGGGATGATGAATCTCGGATTCATCACTCTAAATCTCATTTACTAAGCTCAGATCCCTCAAAATCATCAGCATTTCTGCATCTATTATACATAATTAGCATTCATTTATGTTTTCATAAGAATTGCATTTTAGCACTTCTTTCTGCACAAAATAAGAAGCCAAAAATCTCAGCCAAAATTGACTTGTAAATAGCCTAACTTCCTTGATTTTTAACTCATTCATGCTAACTCCGAATAACCCAAAACACCTCCACTGTGTACATATCACTAACAAGAATAAACGAAAAATACAAAAAAATAGTTTACCCAAACAAATGGACCAAAAACCCAAACCCTAGTTTCAGGATTTCCAGACTAAAAACCCCAAATCTTCCCCATCCAGTGTTCTTTAAAACAAGACCAAATCAAGTGATTCGGAGCTCATATGTGAAAGTTGGGTTTTCGGCCTCTTTTGTACATTGTGTATTTTAGCGGTTTTTGACCTGACATATTTTCTTAAGTAATAAAAATCTAAAAAATAGATTAAGGTGTCTTTATTTATCTTTGTTTTTATCATATTTTTTCGAATTTTTATCTGGTTTAAAAATGATTAAAAAAATTACAAAACCCAAAAATCACGGTATTCTATGTGCATAGGATACCCCAAAAATATCACTTTGTGCATTTGATCGATTTTGGTTTTGATGTCTTCTTGAAAGTTATAGATCTCATCATGACGAGCATTTTTCGTGAAGGAATTTTGGTGATCCAAGGTCATTTGCTATTTATTTTTGATTTTACAAAATCTTTATCTACGGATTTTTCTGGTGCTGACACGTGGCAGCCCCTGGTCAGCCACGTGTCAGCATTTTTTGGCCTTATCATATTTTCGTTTTATAAAAAAAAATCCCGCATGTGCGAAGCACAGGCCTCCCAAGCACGTGCAACGCACGTGCCCTGCTCCCATTCCTCCTTTACACCACGTGGCGATCTCCTGGCCATATGATCATCGCCCGATCGAATGGCCCAAAAGTCGTCTTCCTCCACCCACCACTTTCCCAATCTGGGAAGTTCGCCACTCCATAATAGCATCCGCTCCCCCGATTTCTTCGTCGTTGACCTCGTTGTTGTCCCCGCAATCCTCGCCAACCGCCGCCCCCGCAACCGCCTCCGTGTCTCTCGCAGCGACCAACTTCCTCCGCATATCTCGCGATCTTCAATCTCCGATCACCTTCCATCGCAGGTCAAAATACACGCCTATTTAAACGATGCTTCGCCCCTGATCACATCCATCCGCCGATTGCACCGTAGATTGGGGAGCCAGGGTGACAGGCCACTCCTCCACCTTCTCGCAGCGAGATCCGTCCCTCGTGGCCGTCGCAGCGCCACCACACCATGCTGCCGAGCTCTAGTCCTTCGCCGACCGTTGAGCCTACGACATCGACCACCTCCAGCTATGCCTCCGCAATGTCATCCTCGACCTTCGACAAGTCCACCTGCTCCGACCTCCATCGAATACGTTTCACCTTCAACGCAACATCTTCTTCAACCTCCGCCTGGTGTCTTCGTCGACGCTCCTCCACCACCTTGGCTGGGTTGCGCCTCACCGCAATCAATGCAAGCTCGCCACCGCCACCAGTCGCCAGTGGCATAGCTTCTCGGAGTTGCACCTCACTGCGATCGTCTTCAACTTCCTCCGCCACCCACGACGTTGCTCCGACCACCTTCACCGGCCACGCCTCGACAGCAGCTCTGCCGACGTCATGCTTCCGGCCCACCTCCCCCGCCTCGCCAAGGGCTCGTTGGGCCTCCGTCGCTTCACCCCGGCCTCCACCAACCCCGCCTTGGCCAGGTTTGCTCAGGCCCCCTCGTAGACCACCCTCCGTCCAACGTACGACCCTCCTCATCTTTCCAAGAGCCCGCCTCACCAAGGGCTCACCGGATGGTGGGCCCGAGACCCCCCGCACGTGCGAGGCACGTGCGTTGGGGGACGTCAGCCGCACGTCACCCAGATCACGTGCTTTACGTGTGACCTTGGGCAAATTACAAAAAACCCCTCGGAGGAAATTTATATTGCAGACCAGTCCAAGACCCTAAGGAGCATGTGCTACGCACGTGCTACCTTGAGAATTTTGCAGAAAGCACCCTATCTCTGTTAGTAATTACAAAACAGTCCCCCCTTGCATTTTATTTATTTTATTTATTGCATTTATACCCTTGTATTCCCCCATTAAGTTTGAACCTCTACATGACACTATTTTATTTATCTAAAAATAGCATTTTGTTCCTCACTTAATTCTCTACATTTTGACACATTGTGATTATTTTTATGATCGATGGTTAATTAGTGATTAATTATTTGGTGGAAAATTTCAAACTTTGCCCATTTAATGCTCTTAAATTTGCTATTGACTAACCGTTGCTCTAAAAATTCCCAAAAAATCATATATAATAGAGTTTATTATGCTTGACATTATGCCTAAAAAATAATTGCATTTGCAGCCTAATTTGCCCTGTAAAAATCATTTTGCATATTTCAGTGTTTGATTTTTAATAGGTATTAGATATCACATTTTCAAGGTTTAGGATTTTTCTGAGGTCCATCACCTAGTGATAGATCTTAGATAATTTTATCCTTTGAAAACAAGTAGATTTAGTATTTAATATAATTAAATATTGAAATTCACTCTGTTTGTATTTAAAAATTCATAAAAAAATTCATATTGCATCCAAAAATTCCAAAATAATTATAGTGCATTCATTTTGTCACAATTATCATCTCGACCAAGTTTCATATTTTTCGGACATCGTTTGAGTGTAATTTGTATTTTAGTCCCTAAAATAGGCCGAAATTGCATTTTGCATTCTTTATTGCATTAAAAATTCTAAAAAAAGACCACCTCGAAAACCATGTACGAATTTTGATAGACATAATTCTAGGTTGCTCCCTTGCCTCCTTGTGTTCAACCTTGGGACTTGCCCAAGTAAAATAAACATAAAACTACTCAAATAAAAATTGATTAAATTATTTTGTGTTGTTATTTTCTTGACCAATTTCGATTGCCGCCTACAATGAACGACACATTAATTTTAAGCACGATCAAATAAATACAACATCATATCTTTAACAAGTGTGATTTCAGACTCGTCAGATCTCCAGCTTGAGAATGAGATGGGAGTCCCTCTCTAAAGGCTGATATTTGACCAACCTCTTGACGCTTGTCCTTTTCATAGGAATAAAGATTCGAAGGTGTAAGATAAGTTAGATCAAAGAGTTGACTTAGCGAGATCGAGAAAACCAAGACCTATGTCATAGGTTGTCACAATATTGGAATGCATACTCTGACTGGAGACAGATGTATGTTATATGTCTAAGTATGTACATTAGGCTGACCATTAGATTGATAACCTAATCAAGGTCTATAGTCTGACGAGCTGGTGTGTATACGAGGGTATATAAGTAATATGATCTCTAAAAGGGATCATACAAGTTCACTAATGAACCGGAAGACATGAGCTCACTCATGAGGTATTGGGACCGATCAAATTCCATGAATGGCTATCTTGCTTTGAAAGCATGGAAAGAATTTGTAGGTACAATATATGCTTTTGGAAAGCATATGATTGATACCAACTCCCAATTACCGAATTACAAACCTAATGGTAAAACCCTGAAGAAGACAGTGTAAATATCATTGAAAACATCCATTTTATTCTAGGTCTTCCCGTAATCGAAAAAAGAACAAAATCTCTAGACAAGCTCGATCATATTTCCAAGTATCTCGAGCTTCTGGTCATAGCCATTCATACCGGTTTATCTGTGAAAGAACCAGTCGAGCATTCTGTCAAACAGAAGGAACCATCCGATCAGTAGCATCAAGGGCCACCCCAGTCAATTCAACATATGTACTATGTGCAAACACCTAATCAAGGAGCATCATCACCACAAGAGCATATGGTAGTGTACCATCCAGAGACTCATGCTTATCCCGAGACTTTATATTCACCAACACCACAGATCGAGGAGGTGAATGTCATGTGGGCAAATCAACAAGCTTTGACCCATCCTAGAGGGCAACTTCAGGGTTCGAGCACAGCTAACCGGCCTTTCATCCCTCAATAGGGTGGATGGAACTTCCATCTGCAACAACACCATTCTCCACACCAAGGAAACAACTGGAGACTGCAGTGCCAATACTAGTAACCAGTATATCACCAACTATATCATCATAAGTAGCCGGCAACTCAATATCAGAATCATTTCTTTCTTCCTTTTTACCAGCAACAGAAATACTCTCCTCATCATACTTAGTACTACTAGTAACAGTCGCATTACCACCAACCTTAGCTCCCTCTGATTGTAGAATCCTCAAAGGCTGCATCGGTGAATCCTGCCATGGATTTCTTGGCTCAACTAATAAAAAATATGAACATGATGAGCCAAAAGATTGACAACCTCACTACAGCAAAGACAGTCATCCCAGCGTAGGTTGAGGCAAATCCTAATAACTTCACAAGAAAGGAGCAGGTAGACTGTAGTGCAACACCACCTCCTAAGTTAGGAATAAATTCTTTTATATTATCTAATGTTGTTCATCTCATGAGCTGTAGAACACTACAATTGTCTGCATCAACAAAAGGGAAAGGTCAAGCTTATGAGGGTGAGACTTCATCACCATCAGCTGAGCCAGAGCTGGAATAAGGAGTCGGTAAGGAGGAAGAAAAAGCATCACCACCACCATCACCACAAAAATTAAAAAATGAAGAAAATAAAAAATAAAGCATAACAACCAAGGCCATGACGATTGTTGAATTTGTAGATTAGGGTTTTTATTTAGATGAATTATTCACAAAGATCGTCGCAACCCAAAGAAGCATCGAACATAAAATTTATTTAATATCAAGCAAAAATAAAGAAGAAAATGTATCAATAGATTTTGCTATTTAATTTACCTGTATAGATAACATGATCAAACTTATGGAGGCTACACAAAGCCTAAGGGTTATTCTATGCAATGAATAACCAATGAAAGAATAAAGGAATTTCTATTCACACTACGCTTGGATGATGTATTTTCTTTTTGGATTTTGTATTTTTTATTGAATTTTAAATCTTATATTTTTTGTTTTTTATATTTTTTCAAATTTTAAGTTAATATTATTATTTTTTAAAAGAAACAAGAAAATTGAAAGAAAATTTAAAACACATACATACTTTAACTCTTTTGTATTTTTAATTATGTAAAAATAACCAGAAATTAAACAAAAATTAATATGAGTTTCAGATAAATTTTTAATGTTTTTGAAATTTTCAGATTTTCAACAATTAAAGCCTTTAAATAAATACAAAATAAGGAGATACATAAATGGAAAATAAAATGAATGTTTTTGGATTTTAAAATAACAAATAATGTCAAAATAGTTGCAATATATACAGAATCAAAGATATTTTTACGTTTTTTTAAATATTGAATAGATTTTTTATGAATTTTTTTATATTTTAGGGTTTTTATGCTTTTTATGGGTTTTATGAGCAATAAGAATGTGAAAATTGGTCGGAAAATAAAAAGAATCAAAAGAAACATACGAGAATTTTTTTAATTTTTGGAGGAATATTTAAAATTTTTGTTGATTTTTTAGTGAAAATAAGACATTTTTATGAAGTTTTTATTTCAAATAAATAATAAAAATTATGAAAATTTGAAATGCAAAAATGGAGATGCAAGATGGATGAGACAGAATCTTATGTGAATTTTTATGGATTTTTTAGACATATTTTGATATTTTTATTTAATTTTAAAGATAAAAAATAAAATAGACTCACATGGACTAATATGCAATTATTAATGTTTGCAGACAGAATAATTATCAAAAATAAAATGTGGGGCTTAATATGCAATTTGTCCAAAAACTCACGCGTGCGGGCACGTTTGCCCCGCTGGATTGGACTTAAATGCAGATAGTGGAAGGGATGGAGAATGGTCGGGCGGAGGTGTAGGCGTAATTGGAGGGTATTTTATATGATCGGAGCTCCTCCAATCATGTGAATCGGAGGTGGAAGATGTAGGTCTGATCTGGGAGATTCTAGTAAAATCAAGGCGAAAAATGACGCTAAATCTAAAATAGATTGCTTGCGTTGGCTAATTGAAAAATCGGAAGATGGATATCGCCTCGATCTGTGATGTGGTGAAGAGGTAGAGATGCAGCAGAGATCACCAACGATGGGGTTGAATCACAAGTTTCACTCAAAATCTCGCACTCCAAATCGAAGTATCACCGTAACTATCTCCAGGAACCGATCGCGAGCAAAAATATGGGCTAAAGTCGGATTACATGCTCGCTGGAGGTGGAGGTACTTTATTTATAGGAGGACTCAGGTGAGGTTTTGAGATTCAAAAGGAGTGAGATTAGCGATATTATGGGTGGATCCGAAGTGGATGTGTGGAAGAGGAGTGAATGATCTTGAATGTTGGTGAAGTACTCATGGGTGGTTAATGATCGAGGTGCATGGGAAAATGGGATGAAGAAACAGTACAAGCGAGATATGTAGAAATCAGGCACAGGATGAAGAGTTCACTTAGGTTAACGACCCTAGGTTGTACAATCAAAATGCCTGTAGGATAACGCCAAAATAGGCAAAATGACAAAACATGTTAAAATTGTTAAATAATTAAATAAAAATAGAAAATGAATTTATGTAATTACATAATGTAAATAAAATATGTTAATAATAAATTAAAGTTAATTTCGGTGATTTTTATTTATTTCAATAATATAATTACAATGGTTAAACTATATACAAGGGTTATTTACATTTATGTATACCTATAATATACAAGAGTTTTATTTTTCAATTAATTATTTACATAAATATATACATAATGTAATATTTTATTTATTTACAACATTTTACAAGGATTTCAATGATGTTTTTATTTGGCATTTAGGAGTTAATTTTTAGGTTAATTTAATAGGTATATGTACACTATTTACATGGTGATACATATACAATATCTACATGATTTTATTTTTGTTGATTTTTTATTTTGTGATTTTTATTTATATTGTATATGAGTTAAATACAAGAATTACTATTAAAATAAATTACAATATTCACAAATTTGTAAAATATAATGAATAATTAAATGATATGTATAATGTACGTAGATATAATATACAATAACACCCCAATTGGTCGTATTTCGCACCTCAACTCTAAATTTTATGAAATCACCTCCATTTTAAAGATAATTTAATTTGGAGTATTTCAAAAGCGAGTTTGATGAATTTGGAGTCTTGGTGTAGCATATTTAATCTTGGAAGTTTGTACTTTATGGCTTTTGGAGAGTGATGTTATTTATATAATATATGCGCATTTTTATTGAAATTAATTTTATTATTTATACAAGAATTTTATTCATAAATCTCAAGAAGAAATAACTGTTATTTATAGAGAATTTGGTAATAAATAAAATAATGAAAGAATTTTGTATTATAGACAATAATGTATAGGAGATGAATAATTACAAGTGACAATTGTATTTTCTGGGATTTTTGGTGTTTTTGGCCTTATCTCCCCCTACTTTATTCCTTATCGATCAAGTCAAGTCTTGACCTTCTCTTGGGGTCTGATTCAACCTGTATCTATTACATATATATAGTTTCTTATTTTCTTTATTTTTCCTTTATTTCTTTATTTATTTATTATAGGTTAAAATAGTGATAAATATTAGAGTTAGGTAAAAGAATGGAATTAGTGATATTTACAAGTGTTTTGTAAGAGATTTTAAGCTAAAATAAAATGAATAAAGATGATGAAATGCATATTCATCATCCCCTTATGCTTTATCTTTGCTAGTCCCTTAGCAAATACTTATTTGAAAGAATAAGTGAATAAAAAATAAAATAATAAAGGAAAATAAAGAACTCAGAACAACATAGAGTATTAAAATTAATAAAATTATTGTATGGAGCTTGGTCAAACCTTTGGATTAATAGTGTAGTGGATCCTTATTAGGAAGTGGATTCAAAAACTAACAGTCCTCAACTACCACAAGACTCCTATTCAGGTCACCTCAGTAGTCAGGTCAAAATAAGTCCACATACACAAATTCTTATGATAATGAATCTTTACTTGTACGATGTAAGTGTACAGTCAGGTCAGAACAAGTCTCCATTAAAATAACAACCATTTTACAAATTTTTTTAGCAGTTTTTAATGAATTTTTAATGATTTAGGGGTTTTATCCTTTTGATGGATTTTACAAGGAATAAATTTACAAAAACTGAACAGAAATTAAAATGAATAAAAAGAAACACATAAGATTTTTTAGATTTATAGAGGAATTTTTATTGATTTTTAGTGCAAACAAGACATTTATATGAAGTTATTGATTCTTGATAAAATAATAAAAATTCAGAAATTGTGAAATGCAAAAATAGAGATGCAAGATGAATGTGACAAAATCTTATGTGAATTTTTATGGAATTTTTTGGACAATTTTGTTATTTTTTATTGGATTTTAAGCAAAAATAAAACAGACTCATAAGGACTAGTATGCAAATTATTAAGGTGTGTATACTGAATAATTATCAAAAATAAAATGTGGGGCTTAATATGCAAGTTGTACAAAAACTCACGCGCATCGGCACGTGTGCCCCGCGAGACTGAACTTAAATGTAGACAGTGGAAGGGCTAGAGAATGGTTGGGCGGAGGTGTAAGCATAGTCGGAGGGTAGTTTTGTTGATCAGAGCTCCTCCGATCATGCAGATTGGAGGTGGAATATGCACGTATGATCTGAGAGATTCAAGTAAAATCAAAGTGAAAATTAATGCTAAATCTAAAATAGATTGCCTATGTTGCCTAATGATAAGATAGAAGATGGATATCGCCTCGATCTGCGATGTGGCAGAGAGACAGAGAAGTACGACAGAGATCGCCAACGATGTTGTGGAATCACAACTACACTCAAAATCCCACACTCCAAATCGAATAGCAGTTGCTCTGTCATTGCAACTATCTACAGGAACCGATCGCAAGCAAAAATATGGGCTAAAGTTGTATTACTTGCTCGTCGGAGGTGGAGGTACTTTATTTATAGTAGGGATCAGGAAAGGTTTTGAAATTCAGAAGGAGTGAAATTAGCGTTATTATGGATGTATCTGAGGTGGTGTTGAAGAGGAGTGAATAATCTTGAATGTTAGCGAAGGACTCGTGAGAGGTTAATGATCGAGGCATGTGGGAAAATGTAACGAAGAAATGGTAGAAGCGAGATCAGCAGAAGTCAGGCACAGATGAAGAGTTGACCCAGGTAAACGACCCCGGGTCGTTCAATCAAAACGAGTGTAGGATAACACCAAAATAGGCAAAACAACAAAACATGTTAAAATTGTTTATAATGAAATAAAAAATTTGAAAATGAATTTATTTAATTACATATAGTAAATGAAATATGTTAATAATAATTAAAGTTAGATTTGTTGATTTTTATTTAATTAAATAATATAATTACAAGGGTTAAAATAAATCAAGGGTTATTTACAAGTATGTAGACCTATAATATACAAGAATTTTATTTTCAATAATTATTTACATAAATGTATACATAATTTTAATATTTTATGTTTTTACAATAATTTACAAGTATTTCAATGATATTTTTAATTGGTTTTTAGGAGTTAATTTGTGAGGTTAATTTAATAGGTAGGTACAACATATACCTGGCGATTCATATACAGTATCTACATGATTTTAATTTTGTTGATTTTTAATGTTGTGATTTTTATTTGTATTTTATATAGTAAAATACAATAAGTACAAATAAAAGAAAATAAAATATTCACAAATTTTAAAAGATAATAAATAATTAAATGGTATGTATAATGTATAGGTATAATATATAATAACAATCCAATTAGCCATATTTCACACCTCAATTCTAAATTTTACGAAATCACCACCATTTTAAAGATAATTTAATTTGGAATACAATGAAGCGAGTTTGATGAATTCGGAGTCTTGGCAGAGCAGATATTGATCTTGGAAGTTTGTACTTTGTGGCTTTTGGAGAGTGATCTTATTTATATAATATATACACATTTTTATTTAAATTAATTTTATTATTTTCACAAGAATTTTACTCACATATCTCAAGAAGAAATAATTGTTATTTATAGAGAATTTGGTAATGAATTAAATAATGAAAGAAATGTGTATTATAGAAAATAATGTACATGAGTTTACAAGTGACAAGTGTATTTTCTGGGATTTTTGGTGTTTTTGGCCTTATCACCCCCTAATATATTCCTTGTTGATCATGTCAAATCTTTACCTTCTCTTGGGGTTTGATTCAACATGTATCTATTGCATATACATAGTTTCTTTTTTTCTTTATTTTTCCTTTCTTTCTTTCTTTATTTATTTTAGGTTAAAATAGTTATAAATGTGCAATATATATACAAGGATTAGAGTTAGTAAAAGAATGGAATTAGTAATATTTACAGGTGTTTTATAAGGGATTTTGAGCTAAAATAAATGAATAAAGATGGTGAAATGCAGATTCATCATCGATGTAGCAAAGGAGAGGCCAATGCCAGCAACTGATCCCGAGCAAACCAACACGACTGAATTTCCTGCTTTTATTATACCTCCTGCATTGAAAGATTGTACTATGGTCAATCATCCGTTTGTATATAAGAACAACCTTTTACATGAAAATGATGTTTATGATGATATGAGCATTCCATTCACTGATTCGTTAAATCAAAATGGTAAAAACATTAAAAACAACCTTGTTTGATCCTAGCATCTTGGGAATTTTGCAAAACATTATGCTGAATATGCCTTTACTCAAATCCATGGAGTACATGTCTGTGATGAAGGAAGGGCTAAAGGAAGCATGTACAACAAAGCATCAACCCTGAAAAAGGAGATGTCGAAGATCAGAAAAATATAATCTAACTGTGTCAATTGCTAATGCTATAAACTACCTCTCGAGCAAGAAGGACATATGAGTGCCTTTCGTCAGATGTGGAATGTTTAACAAAGAGTTTGAAAGAATACTTCCTGACATCAGATCATCAATTAATCTGATGCCCATGTCAGTATTCAAAGAATTTGGGTTAGGACTGCTTAAATATTCAAGAATGATTCTTAGTTTGCAGAAACATCCGTGAACCAGCCAAGGGGAATTTTGGAAGATGACATTGTTACAATTCCAGGGATGAAATGCCTTTTTGATTTCATTGTCTTAGATGTGTACACCTCAGCACCCCTTCTTTACACCCGGATCATATTGGGATGGTCGTTCCTTCAAACGGCCGAAGTAGTGGTTAACTCTAACATCGGAAAGATAACCTTTTGCACCAACAATGATAAGGTCCTTATTGAAATGATCCAAGTACTAAATCTTGCAGAATCCATATTAGCTTGAGAGTGAGTACATGCAGAAAGAGATGGAAGACTACGATTTTCTTGTAGAAATTAGAGACGCAACTTTATTTTTAGATGAAACTGAAGCACATGAATTCCCCTCCAAGGAGTCCTTGGAAAGCATAATTGAGTTCCCTCCTATCCTTGAAGATGAGGTTTCTGCTGATATGTTACCTGAGCTGACTGGAATAATTGAGACTGAACCGTCCCCATTAGAGAAAAATGAATTCGTTGCTAATCTTTTCAGATGTCTCGTGCTCTGAGCCAAAAATTCTCTTGGTGGACAGCACATAGTCAATAGAGACAACACTGACCAATGTTGTTGAAGTCACTACAACGTCAATTCTGACCTCTCTAGAGAGGAAAGAATTATCTTCATTGATGAGTATGCCTTCCCTACGAATGAGGATGTTCCCGGTCTTCATCAATTCTTTACTGAGCGTAGACCAAGAATCTCGTTTTCTCGAAGTTATAGAAAGAAACAACAAGGCAATTGGCTGGAAAATTTAGGATATCTATGTTATTAACCCTTCATTATACTTGCACCACATCTACATGGAAGATGACTGTAGACCTTCCCATGAGTTTCAGCATCGGTTGAACCCAAACCATCGGGAGGTAGTAATGAAAGAAATCATGAAGTGGTGTGACGCAGGCTTTATCTATCACGTCTCTTATTAAAAATGGGTAATTCTATTACATGTGGTTCCTAAGAAAGCAGGGATCACCATCGTAATGAATGACAAAGGAGTGGAGATTCTGACCAGAGCACCTACTTCTTGGAACGTATGTGTGGATTACAGACACCAGAACCTAACGACTAAGAAAGATCATTTACCTTTTCCCTTCATTTATCAAATAGTCGAAAGAATTACTTCAAAGGAATATTTTTGTTTCATGTCTATCTAGGATATACGCTTTCAGACATATGCCATTTCGACTATTTAACTCCCTCGCTACATTTCAAAGATGTATGCTGGCCATATTTGTTGACATGGTGGGTAGTTTCCTTGAGGTATTCATGGATGACTTTTCGATCTACAAAGATAAATTTGATCAGTGCTTGACATATTTAGACCAGGAACTTCAATGATTTTGCGAGGTAATCTTATGATCTCTTAGGAGAAGAGTCACTTCATGGTGACTGAGGGGATTATGTTGAGTCATGTAGTGTCCAAGAGAGGCATGGAGGTCGACCCACCCAATGTGGAAGTTATATTGAAACTTGAGGCACCTACTTCTTTGAAACAAGTTCAACCATTTTTAGGGCATGTCTATTTTTACCAAAGGTTCATCAAATATTTCAACAAGATTGCCACTGTTAACAAGCACTTTAGGCAAGTACACATAATTTCTTGTAAATGACAGAGTGCTCCATGCCTGTCCCTACACTAGTAGAACTCTAGATGAATCCCAAAGGAATTACACATTGACTAAAAAGGAGCTATTAGTGGCAGTCATTGCACTGGAAAAATACAGGTCTCACTTGCTTGGATCCAAAGTAATTGTATACAGTAACCGTTCTGCATATGGTACTCAGAGAGCAAGAAGGATGCAAACTCACGCTTACTTCACTAGATCCTTATACTCCAGGTGTTCCTTGAAAAACAAAATAAACTTGGAGTTAAAAATGTTGTGGTTGGTCATCTTTCTAAAATAACTGAATCAGTGACTCGTGAGTAGGATATTGTTCCAATCACTAAAATTTTAAATAACGAAGCCATATTATCAATCACCTTGCTCCCTTGGTACACTGATATTGTAAACAAAGGTGTAGATTATATCTGGCGAAGATGTATTCCTGAGGAGGAATTTATAAGTATAATGAACTACTATCACAAGTTAGAATCTAGTGGACACCATTCTAGAAAGTGGAAATGACCAAAGTGCTTCAATATGGCTTCTAGTGGTCGTCTCATTTCAGAGATGCTACATAATATGTCTAAGGATGTACTGACTGCTAGAATATGGGTGGTACCATTAGTTCCCGAGATACCATGCCTCTCAAGTATATTCGGATCTCATATGTCTTTGATGGATGGGTATCAATTTCATGGGCCTATTTTCGAACAGCCAGGGTTTTAAATACATATTGTTTAATATCGATTATGTAAGTCATTAGGTGGAGGCTATCCCCGTTCGAGCCACCAATAGTCGCATTGTATGTCGACTTCTCAAAGATAACATAATTGCATGGTTGAGAATTTCGAAGATACTGATATTAGATTAGGGAAGTCATTTTTATCAATAAAGAGGTTAAAAAGCTGACAAAAGAGTATAACATTGAACATCATGTCGCTTCTCCCTACCAGCCATATACCAATGGCTTGGCAAAATGTTCAAACAGGGAAATCAAGACTATCCTACATAAACTCGTGTCTCCTAATAGGAAGAACTGGTCACAATTGCTTGATTCTATTCTTTGGGCCTATTGTATGGCGCAGAAGTTCCCTTTAGGCATGTCTGCCTACAACCTTGGGTATGGAAAGGCATCTCATTTGGCCATGGAACTGATTCATAAATCATTATGGGATGTCGATATGTTCTAGATCAAGAGAAAGTTGAAAAGAACTTAAGACTTGACATGAATCGTTTGTTGGAATTTTGAGACTATGCATATGACAATAGCCTCATGTACAAAGAAGAAGTAAAGAGATGGAATGATAAACACAACAAAAGAAAATATTTCGAGCCAAATCAGAAAGTGTAGTTGTTTGATGTGAAGTTAAAATTATTTCCAGAATAAAGAGTAAGTGGTCAGGACCATTCATCGTGAAAAATGTGGTGACAATGGTTGCATTGTTATATAAGGTTTGTCATCTGACGCACAACCTTTTGTAATCAATAGATAGTTGTTGAAATCATATATTGAGCATGACAAGTTCATGTCTATTGTAGATTCGGTTCAAGTGATATATCAAGAAGAGCTCCCTAGTGCTGATAGAGCAAATAAATAAAATCTCGAAATTAACATTTCTTTTTCTTCTTTACTTATTTTCTTATTTTCATTTCCTTTTTTATTTCTTCTATTTAGTCGGTCTTCCTTTTCATCGGTGTTGTTCTTAGTATATGCTTCATCCTAGGTATGGGGGGGTCACTGCCATGAGTGTTTATTCTTTGATCATTCATCAGTCTCCCAACTAGTTGGTAATTCTTTTCTCTACTTAAGGAATTTTTACCATAAGTATAGGGGGAGATAGGTTGAGCCGATGATTTCGTACATTCTAACCCTCGATCTTCTCCACTATGTATACAATCCGCTATACTTATGATTTGTTAATCCTTAGTATAGAGGGGATGATCAACTTCACATTCTTTGAGTCATTGTAGTTTAGGCTTTTTCTATACCAAGCATGGGTTATGTCATCCTTTATTCTCTTTGATCACTATGAGGACATGGTTCAAGATAAGTACTGGGATATGTATATATACGTTAGCCACAACTCATACTTGCGTATTTTTAATAAACATGGCTAACATATTGGGTAAGAGTTTATAATAGTTCAACTGAAGAATAACACTCATATAAAACCTACACATATCAATAATACACTAACTCTTTTACTTTTTTTCCAAAATTCCATAAAAAAATGTAAAAACTCAAAATACCTAAAAGCTTGCAAAATGTTTTCAAAATTTCCACCAAAATTTTCTAAGCATTTTGAAAAATCAATAAAAAGTTCAAATCAGAAAATGTCTTCATAAAATATTCCCATGCATTGCATTTGCTTTTTTCTAATTGGTTTTGACAATTGAACAAGTCCAAATAAAATCCTAACATTAGAGCTTGGTCTAGACCTTAATCTACTTAATTTCAGAGGAACATGTTAAGGACTAGAATTGAGATGCTTCGAGCCATTTTCTGACAGTCTGTACAACCTTGAACATACTTTGTAGCATCCTTAAACAATGTGAGCCACCATAGGCCACTCTGTAAAACCTTTGTTGTTGTGTGTTTCCCCAAATGATGCCCACTAGATTCTAGTTTGTGACAATGCTCAAGTACACTGGTGTGTTCCTCTAGAGGAATGCACCTTTTCTAGATACAATCCGCACCCTCGCGAAATAGGTACGGATCCTCCTATTGGTAATAATGAATCTCTGAAAGAAATTTGTCTACCTTGTACTTCGGCCAATCTTGTGGAACTTTCTTGGAGACAAGATATATCACAATATCAGCATACCATGAGAGTGAGTCCACAAACAAAATGGCCTCATCTAGAAAGGTCTCGGAAATAGGGATCATGTTCTTCTAAGAGGTCTTTGCATCTGTGATACGGGAAAGGTGATCTGCCACAACATTTTTCACTTTAGGTTTATCTCGAATATCTAAATCAAATTCCTAGATAAGAAATATCCATCTGATAAGGTGTGGTTTGGCATCCTTCTTTGCCTGTAAGTATCATATGGTAGTGTGAACCGTGTATACAATAACGTGGGAACTGAGGAGGTAAGATCTTAACTTATCTTGCCCAAACACAACTGCCAACATCTCCTTCTCTGTAACAATATAATTTTATTGTGCTTCATCCAGAGTCTTGCTAGCATAGTGTATAGAAAAGGTATCCCATCCCTTCTCTATCCGAAAACAGCTCCAACTGTGAAATCAGAGGTGTTTGTCATGATCTTGAAAGGAAGAGACCAATCATGTGGCAATAGGACATGAGCACTAGTAACCATATCATTCATAGATTAAATGAAAGGAGGACTTTCTCATCGATATCAAACTCACTCTCCTTGAATAGAATCTCAGTCAAAAGTCTGGTAGTCTCGCTAAAGTCCTTTATGAATCACCTATAGAATCCTAGGTGTCCCAGAAATGACCTCATCTGCTTTAAATTATGTGGTGTCTCCTACATGGAAATCACATCAATCTTAACCTAGTCATACTCCATACCATGTTTGGAGATGACATGGCCTAATACAATCCCATTAGTCACTTCAAAGTGACTCTTCTATTACGAGAGCACTAGGTTTGCCTCACAGCAACGTTGAAGAACTCAGTCTAAATGAGCAAGATATGTGTCAGAACTATCCACGTAGACCGAGAAGTCATCCATGAATAGTTCAATGAAACTATCCACCATGTCAACAAAAACAACCAACATACACCTTTGGAATGTAGCAAGGCGTTACATAATCCAAAGGGCATCTGCATAAAGGCGTAGGTGCCAAACAGACAAGTGAAAGTAGTTTTCTCCTGGTCCTCAGTAGTGATAACAACCTGGTTATATCCTGAATACCCATCTAAGAAATAAAAAACTCTTTCCCAGCCAACCTCTCTTTAATATGATTTATAAAGGCAACAGAAAGTAATCCTTCTTAGTAGTAGAGTTTAGGTGTCGGTAATCAACACAAATATGCCATGAAGTAGGTACCCACATAAGAATCTCCTCACCACGGTCATTCTTTATGATAATAATCGAGGATTTCTTCGAAACCACATGTAAAGGACTGACCCACTTGGAATCCGAAATTGGATATATAAAGCCAACATCACACCATTTTCTGATCTCCTTCATGACAACCTCCCTTACATTTGAATTTAGACGACACTGACATTCATGGGAGAGTTTACAGTCATCCTCAGTGTAGATATGATGCCAGCACAAAGCTGAGTTAATCCCATGGTGATTCAAAATATTCCATCATATGGCCTTGCGGTTTCTTTCAAGAACCTCTAGCATGCGAGATTCTTGTTCAACGGTCAACTATGAGCGGAGGATGACAGGAAACATCTGGGGGAGACCCCCAAGGAAGGCATATTTCAACACTGAAGGTAAAACCTTGAGCTTAGGTGGGTCTAAATCAGCTCTACAATAACCTCTGCTACTGTATTGGTAGAGGGTTTGTGATCCGTACTCTGTGGCTGTCCACCTTGGCTACTAACGGCTCAGCAAGTAAAATCTCTTATAGATCTGCAATGAATGATCTTTGCTAAAAAAGAAGGGGTTCATCAGGATGTTCAGAATTTTCATAAACTAACGTATCATATATCTCAGTAATAATCTCAGAAATATGTCTCTCATCTGTAGATAACTGAGGAAATTCAACGAACGGCTCAGATATCTGTACCTCAGAACTCTCGGAAGGAGGCATACCATAAGTAATCTTAGAAAGTTGTGTCAAAGGAATTTTAGAATGTACCTCCAAAAACTCAGATTGATCCTCATAAATAAGCTCAAGCTGTCCATCAACAACTACCTCAAGTGGATCACCAAGGGAACTCATGTCGACTGTGCTTTCTAGAGAGTCCTTTTGGGATAGGAACTCCTGGGTATCTATGAAATAAGTGAAAAGATTTGTCTCTTGAAATTCAGCAAGAAAATCATAGTCCTTTGGTTCTGATATAACTTTCTATGTCTCATCCGTTGTTGGTGGTAGTGATGGTCTAGGATCAGAGATCGTCTCAATTTTCACCTTATCACTACGAGAGTGAAAGTTGATCTCTCCGGTACACTAATCAACTACTACTTTGGCCGTTTGGAGGAACAGTTGACCTAGTATGATCGGGATATGGAGCAACGGTGTAGGTGTGTGTTTACTCCGGAAATCGGTGGTCTTAAGTTCCTCGCATGGCGTGAACTTAGTCGCTGAGTCGACCACACAAAATCCGGAATAAAACAACAATTAACCCACAATAAATATATGCAATGAATATCCAAAAATGTGGAGTTAAAATTTATTATAACTCTACATGCAAATGTGTATAGGTGTAAGTACAGGTAGAGGTCGAACACTGGGAGGCGAATGGTTGTATGTAATGTATCATTCAATTATTCAATTATTGGTTCATGTCCTTTTATTGTTTTAGTGGGTTTTGGGTTTTGTGAATTTTTTTTTATATTTTTATTTTTATAATTTTTATTTTGTTTTTATATTTTATATTTTTTATATTTCCTTTTAATATTTTTAATTATATAATATAAATAGATAAATATATATATAAGATATATATATATATAAAGAGATATATATATAAGAAGAGAGAGAGGAGTACTATAGTCTATAGATATGTATATACTTAAAAGATATATATAGATATTATTTTTTTGGCTTTTTAATATTTTTCTAATTTTTTTTGTTATTTTTCTGAAATATTTCTAATTTTTATGTATTTTTAAATTCAAAAATGTCCACAATATAGGACTAAATAATTAGCCGAATATAATTTGGGTTTTAAAAATATAAAATAAACTCCAAAAATTCCCAAATTAATTTTAATACATTAATAATAATATATAGATAATTATAAAAGAGAAAAAATGTATTTTTGGGCTTTTTAAGGATTTTTCTATTTTTTTGTTGGATTTTGGAGCTTTCTGATTTTTTTAATTTTCTTTTTCATATTTTTAGGGTTTTTCAATTTCTGGACTCAATATATATATATAATTATACCACATATAATTTTTTTGGAATTTTTCAAAAACATTTTCTAATTTTTTTGTATTTTCTAATTTAGACAGTGCAAAAATGGCTCCTATTTCATTTTTAATAATTAGGAAAAATGCAAAAAATGCGAAATAAAGCATGGGCGTGAACAAGCATGGCATGGAGCATCTATCCTAATTTTTGTTGATTTTTAGAAGCCATTTAGGTATTTTGAATAAATGGATAAAAGACACAAAAATAATTAAGCCTGGCAGGGGTATTTTTGCAAATATAATAAATTACAGGGGCATCAGTGCAAAAATACAACAGGAATAAACATTTATTTAAATTTTTAGAACTATTTTACAATACACAAAAACCGCCAGGGGTTACATGCAAAATTTCCCGCGCCTCACGTGGGACTGCACGTGAGGCGCAGAAGGACCTAAATGTAATTTCAAATAGTTCAGGGTCCTATCAGCAAAATTTACAATTTATTTATAACGTGCAAAAATATTTAAAGAATTAAATAATAAATACAAAAAAGGGCGGGGGCTGGATATGCAAATTACCCCCAAAGGCGTTGGATCGAACGGCTGCTCTTCATTCACTAATCCACGTGGCGCCTCGACGTGCGCCGATGACGCTTCGCTGATGAGCGGTGCGGATTAGATCTCGTGGGAGATCTGACGGTCTGAGCTCTGCTCCATCGGACGGCTGGCAATCGAACTGGGCCTTCATCTTCATCCAACGGCTGGAAGCGCGCGTGCAAGAACAGGGAAGAAGGCTCGCCGAGGCGAGCTTCTTCCGCCTGGATCTCGCTCCTCCGCCGTTCATCGCTGCACCTGAAGGTCCACAAAGCTTTCTGGCAGGTTCTTCTTCATGCTGGAGGTCTTAGGTCGGCCGGAGGTACCCTGGAGCGTCCCCACGAGCTCGAACAAGAATAGCAGCTCCAGGTACCTCCGCCGCGTTTGGAATCGACTCCTGGTGCGCGTTGGGGCACCTAACCTGCACAGAAGATAGAGGGGCTCGAGGGCGTCTCCCTCGACCCGGGGTTTGAAGCTGAAAGCACAGGAATGAAGGTGGGCGAAGAAGCTCCGGCGAAGGGTGGTGGAGGAGCTTCGATTCGCGGATCCAGAAGCGAATCCGGTTGGACAAGGTGGCTGGGGTATGGAGAAGGCGTAGGGGAATGAAATGGCAGTGGAATGGTGGTCGGAAAATGTCGGGGTAACAGTGGAGAAGTCGCCGGAGCGGAGCTCCGGCGAACTTCGAATCGCCTAAACTAAGCTAATCTATGAATCTAAATGCGAAATAAATGATAGGAACAAAATGCTGAAATGGAAATCTACCTAGAAATGATAAATGCGCAGCTCTTATACCTGGGGGCCGCCAGGGAGCAGGGTGGCCGCCGGAGCGCCACCACGACAAAATTTCCCACCTCCTTGGGCCGAATCGAGGTGCTGGGAAGCACCTCCTGTCACGAGGGCTCCGCCAGGAGCTCATTCAAGCTCAAAGAAGGGGATGAAAATGGCCAAATTCGGCCAAGGAAGTGGGAGGAGTTATTTATATACATTCCAAGGGACCCCCAGTAACCGGCGATTATTAAGGAATCGGGGCTATGTACAAGGGTTCCAAGTGATCGGCGGGGATCAGGGATGATCAGAGAATAAATCTCGTGAAGGGAGTGTTGGTGATTGATCACTGAGCCACGCGGGAAAAAGGCAAGAAAAGAGGGGAAAAGACAGTCCGCGTCAACTCAGGCGCCTGGAGGTCAAGTTGACCGGGGTCAACTCGCGGAGGGACTTGATTGGTCCACCTCAGCCGCTAAACGCCAAAACAGGGAACCTTATTAGAAAATGAATTATTTAACATAGTAAATGATTTCATTAATTTTTGCTTATAAAATAAAAAATGTGTATTATTTCATGTAGTATTTATTTATGATTTTTATTGAATTTTTCGAGGTGTTTTATTATAGTTTTATTTTAATAAGGTGTATATGTGTATATTTACACGTATTTTTGTGTATTTAATTTTTAATTTTTTATTTTCTTTTATTATTTTATTGACTTATTTTATAAATTTATAATTTATTTTTGTGAGTATGAGTATATTTTTATTTGATTTTTATGAGTTTATTTACATTTTTAAATAAATGTGTTTGTGTATATGTAAGTATACTTATAGGTATTTTACCTGTATATTATATACATTGTATTTATTTAATGGATTTTATTTGTTTTTATTTTAGCTTTGTATTTTTAATAAGTTATATATAATATATACATTACTATATAAAATATAAAAGAACTAAATAATTAAAGAATGTTTTCCTCTTTTATTTATGTACATACTCCTCATAGGTATTTTGTCTAAGTATTGTATAGACTTATTTTATTTTACAAATTCTTTTGGGTTTTATTCTAATGCTAGCATGCACATGAATTATATACATTATTTACAAGATCCTAAAAATATAAATTTATAAAAATAATGAATATTGAATAAAATGAATATTTTTATCAGGTATTATGTACAAGAAGGGCCAAAAACCTAACTTTCACATATGGATTCCAAAAATTATGAAACCAATTTTATAAAATAGTTTATGAAATGCTATATACAATTAAAGATGAGTTTGGGTTATTTGAAGTTTTTATTTGCAAGATATGGGTCTGTGAAGTTGAGATTTTGGCTTTTTATTTTGTGCATAAAATGTACACTGGGTATTATTTTTACACAAACTCAATTTTGTATTTTTATTTACATTATTATCTACAACTTTTATGAACAAAGTTTCTTTATTTGATGAATACATAATTATGTACAAAATAGGTGCCAAAAATGCATAAATAAATAAATTAATAAATGAAGTATTTATTGTATACTGGCCCTTATCTCCCCCTACTTTATTCCTTGTCGACCAATTCCATGCTGGCCTTGGTCTCGGGGTTAGGGTCATAAAATATTTGCAATATTTTATTCCTTTTTCTTTTCTTCTCTTTATTCTATAATTTTGGCATTAAAAACCTTATTTTATATACAATTAATACAATAAATAATGAATGCTATTATGTACAAGTAGATGCTATTTACATGCATTTGCTAGGGTTTTTAAGGCCAAAATGATAGAATAAAGGTGATGAAATGGAGATTCATCACCCCCCTATACTTGCCTTTTCTAGTCCCTAGCAAATACTTATGCAATAAGTACAAAAAGAACAAAGAATAAGAAGAAAAGAAAAAAGCAAAAATAAAGAATGTAAAGAGTAAATTGAATTGATCATGATTATTAAACTTATCTTTACAAAATCAAGGTTTGGAGCTAAAGTTAGACCTTGGTGTGAAAATGTGTGTGGAACCTGGTCGGAAATCAAATTTAAAACACAACAGCCTTCTATAGTCACAGAACTTGGTTCAAATCACCTCAATAGCCAGGTCAGAACTAGCCTACATCATACGCAAACCCTTATGACTATGAAGCTGACTTGTACAGTGTAAGTGATGGTGGCTCTCCCCAACTGAAATGACAAAGAGATTGACTTCTCCAGAATGACAACCCAATGATTCCCTAATCCGACAGCTCTTTCCTCGAGGAGCGGGGTATTCCCTTCTAAGTTCAAGTGGCATCCAACTCAAGAGGAGGGGGTAGAGAAAAGAATGGACGGTAGCCAGTGTAGCTACCTATCCTGGGATATAAGACCAGTATAGTCAAGTCATCCAGCTGCAGGCTCACATGGTATAACTTTAATGCTCAAGCTTGCTTATTTTCTATACAACATATATACATACTCCGGCAGGCATCTTATTTTTTTTACAAGCATGTCCACTTTTTTTGGAGTTTCATTTTCATTTTCATTTTTTTTTAATCATACTATTTACAGCAGCATTTACATAAGGAGTTTTTCCTCTTGAGCCAGAAGACTATCCCTCTTTTGAAGCATTATTGCAACCCACAATCTCTTGTCTTTAGACCTCATGGCTATTGGACCAGGTTGGGGTGCACTTCCCTCCCTAGACGAGGATGAATGTTTCCACCCGTGTGCGTCTCAGACTGGCAAATCCAACCCCCTCACCACTCCAACTGAGTTGAGCCAAGTGAAAGGTGCAAGTGTCCAAGTTAGGTCACGGTCGGCAAGAGTTATACGTGTGTTTCGGAAAGTTCTAGTTAGTCCACTGAGGTGACTTGAACCCAGTCCTGATTTCTCAAAGAATTAAGTCTGAATAGACCTGAAGTACCTTTAAACCTAGTTCCCATAAGGTTTCAGTGCAGTTAGGTGCAATAAGGTCCAACCAAGCTCCAATCTTCGACTTTATTGGACTAGTTCAATCATCAAGCTCAATCAAAGAAGATGAATGCAATGCAAATGCTATTTACAAATATGCAAAGAATAATGCAATTTTTCAAAGAATTTGAAAACAAGGAGAAGAATTTTTACACAAAGAATTTTTGCAAATAAAAAAATTTTGGCATTCAATGTAGAAAATATGTACAACTATTTACACGGGCGCGCAACTTTATTTTACAAGAATTACGAATTTTCAATTTTGTTTATAGGTATATATGTACACTTATTAAAGAATTTATTTATTTATTTATTTTCTTTCTTTTTTTATTATTATTATTTTTATTATTATTATATGTGACTATTCCTCTAATTTATTTGACACAAATTTTTCAAACAATTTTTGAAAACTATAGTCCAAAATAATTTTTACAAATATTTTTACAAGCATGTACACACATTTGAAAATCATTTTGCAAAGGTTTTTCAAAACAGTATATATAGATTTTTCAAAATATTTTTGCAACCATTTTTCAAACCATTTGCAAATCATTTTTTCAAACATTTTATTTCACACAAAGAAAAGAAATTTTTACAAACCACACATTTTTACAAAGGTTGAAAACATGTAACAAAACGTTTTCAAAACAGTTTTCAATAAATGTTCACAATACTTTTCAAACTATTTTTCAAACATTTTGCAAAAAAATATTTTCACCTGATTTATTAATCAGTATATACAAAAGAATTTGAGGAATAATCCCATCTTTTTATTAAGGGTTTTTAATGAATTTAAAGAGTTATTAGCCATAATATTAAGAGAATACGAAAGTACGAGTTATGGCTAAAGTATATACATAGTATATACGACCCCCCTATACTTAGCTTGAGCTATGTCCTCATAGATCGGAAAAGAAAAGAGAAGACATAACTCGTACTGAGTATAGACAGGTCTAAAGAATAGACGAATAAGAAATAAACGAATGAGAAGTTGACCGTCCCCCCTATACTTAGGATCAAGTAATCCTAAGTATAGCAGACTGTCCACAAAGTAGGGAGGGTCAAGGGTGGGAATAAACAGATCAAAGAATTAACAAATCAATGGTGTGCCCCCCTATACTTAGGACAAAGTACGTCCTAAGTACAGAAAACTGACACAAAGGGGCGACACCTTTTATTTAGATTCAGAAGATAGAAAAGGAAAAGAAGAAAAGAAGAAAAGAAGAGATATATACAAATAGATGGAAAGATCGTGGAGAATATACGCATCACTCCCCCTAGACTTAGGGTGAGATAGCCCTAAGTATAGGCAAGAACAGGAGTGACGAAAAAGTGCAAGGAGAGAACAACTCGGTGTGTGCCCCCCTATACTTAGGACAAGGTACGTCCTAAGTGTAGACACAATGATGTGGCGATAGATCTGGGGCACACTAAAACATACGGGAGAAAGAAGGAACACATATATACACTAGCGAAAAACGGGTGAAGTACAGGACGGTGTCTGGTAAGCGACAACCGTACTATCGTCGTCGTCTCCCTGTGAGAACGAGGACGCAGCCAGAAAGTGAAAAGACACCCTGATATGCAGTCAAGTGGGTGTCAGCTACCGGAGTCAACAGATCGAAAGGTTAGATATCGGGTCCGGTAGTATGAAGCAGTCAATCGGCTCATATGGTCAAGATGAGGGAACAAAGCCGATACCGTAAGACCAGGAGGAAGAAAGAGCAGTACAGACTCCTCCGGTCAATCATGTCTTAAGCAGATATGGAAGATAGATAATAGGAGACACCATGGTACCTGATGATGGTGAGGTAGAAAGATCATAAGTACACACCGAATACCGCAAGCCATGGCTCAACCCTGCGAGGGTCCTCAAGGTGAGCAGAATCAGAGTATAATCAGAAGATTCAGCTCCGTGCTCCAACAGACAGGAGGCACAACCAGGGAGGAGACCGAGTACAAAGTCAGAAGACCCGGCTTCGTGATCCAACAAACAGGAGACACCAGAAATGAAGCCGAGTACCCAGAAAATTATGTACTCTCCCGCAGATAACCCTCGGGGAGTAGCACATGCTAGGCAATGAATAATCAGAACAGAAGCTCACCCTTCCGAGGGTCGTCAAGGAGAGCGGGCTCAAAGGAGCCTGATCCATCAGACGGATCATAGAAACGGTCTCGGTAGGCGACATATCGGCTACCAGCAGAAGAAACCGTAAAATCGAGAAAGTGTGGCAGCGTCCCGCAAATAACCCTCGGGGAGCGGGCTGCCAACTAGTCATGGGAATAGTCGATACCAGAAGCTCCACCTTGCGAGGACCATCAAGGCGAGCAGACTCAAAGGAGTCTAATCAGATAGGTCCCACAATCCGCAGATCGGATACACAACTCGAGATGGGACCAAAAATCATGTATATCAGACGACTCGATTCCGTGCTCCAACAGAAAGGAGACACAGTCAGAAGTGGGAACCGAGCGTAAAGAGAGTGTCGCAGTCTCCCGCAGATAGTCCTCGGAGAGTACTGCGATCTAGGCAAAGAATAGTCAGAACATGTCTCTACCTTGCGAGGGTCGTCAAGGAGAGGAGAGGGCTCAAAGGAGCCAGATCCATCAGACGGATCCACATAAAATGCGGTCTCGATAGACAACAGATCATCTACCAACAGAAGAGACCAAGAGAGCTATACTTTGTCATAGCCTCTCGCAGATAACCCTCGGAGAGCTATGAACTAGGCATGGAATAATCAGAGAAGTGGAGCTCTGCCTTGCGAGGACCGTCAAGGAGAGCGGACTCAGATGAGTCTAGTACAATGGCCTCGTGTACTGACAGGTCAGGTACACAATCACAGGGGGAGGTCAATCAAGCATATCATCTGACTCGGTTCCAGGTCCCATCACAATGGCGACCCAAGCAGTGAATGGAACCGCAGTCCTAGAAATTGTCGCATTCTCCCGCAGATAGTCCTCGGGGAGGAATGCGAGCTAGGTCAATGTAGGTCATGGGAATGCTGGCAAGTCATCTCAGGCCCTCAAAAGCAATAAGTTGTTCAATCATTTGGAGGGCATAAGATTATGCAAGGGAGCAAATAATCATGTCATTCACCAAACATCCCTTGGGTCAATCCAGTCAGCTGAGATGGCACGAAAAATAGTCAGGAATCCTCTAAGTGCCAGGGTGGATCAGAGAGTCAGGAGATCAAGGATGGGTCAATCAGGAAGATGAGAGATCATGTAGGATCCGCACACCCTTATCAAGAAATCCAAAGTAGAATAATCAGTCAATCCTCAAAAATCAAGATGAGTGGAACCTCAAAGAGATAGATCAATCAATGCTCATGAAATTTTCATCGAGTCATCGCATCACATTACATCCTTAATCCGGTGTGCGAGAACTAAATCCTCAACAAAGCATCACACCTATGCTCTATGCATCATCAAAAATCATCAAGAAGCCCATATGCCTGTATCAAAGATAAATCCACCAAATCAATTTCAGCAACCTTAACATCATTGGCCCGACTTTCATAAATAATCTGTAGAAACAATCCTTTATGCGGGCCTCATCAATATGCACAGCATTCCCGGGCAAAGGGAGAGGTGATACGGGGTACACGAGGAAGATGGATAAGAAGGGTACACGATGGGGTGGAGAAGCTGATTGAGCGGGCGTGCCAATATCATGGGTAGTAGAAAGGTGATACAGAGGGAACGAGGAGGGCGGGCGAGAAGATCGGTATATAGACAAAATTGGGTGTTCCACACAAGGCGGGAACACCGTCAAAATTGCGGTCCGAAGAGCGGTCTCTCCTCGAACCAGAGAAGATGGTACGATGGATACATAGAAGATGGTGAAGAAGCGGGAAACAAAAGGACTTGGCGAAGAATGATTGAGCTCAAGCGCCAATATCATGACTCGATCCAACATGAAGAGATATATGTATAAGAGAGATAGAGAGACTCAAAGATAAAAAAAAATGCATGACTCACACGGTGGGACCGACTACTCTAGGGATGAAAGAAAAACACAATGAACTCCAAGTCACAATCAAGACACAAGGCAAACCCCCCAATTCACCTACTCAACACAGTGAAGACCATCAGGTGACGGTCATTTATCTTTTCGATTTTAGAGTTAGGTGAGAATCACAAAAATTGCACAATCACTTAGGAGGCTGAATGGGATTTGGGCTCTACTCCTTAGTGTGTACGTGAGCATTTTAAAACGCATCCAATGAGGGGGTTGCTCTCCCCAAGACAAGGAATCCATTACATTTTATTTTTAAGTCCAACAGAGGTAGCAGTCCCGATTTTATTTAAGTTAACACTTTTTTTTGGGTATTTTCAATGCACGTGCCTATCGAGGTTCCAACTTCCATTAGGCATCCTAGGTTGGCAAAAACAGAGGGAGAAGAACGGAAAAGCCATGCAAATCGGAAAACGATGACGCATGCCAAGTAAGAAGACTTACAGTGCCTCCCAGCTCTCTCCATGCGGGATGCATAACAGAATTTGAAACCTATGCTATATGCAGATGCAAACCGAAGAAATCGCCCTAGGTTCAGAAATTGCTATTATCGTGAAGCACCACAAGTCGCTCATTCATCTTTAGCCTCAAAAAGTCTGGTCTTGGCTCACCCCTCCTCTGTGCTCAACACACTTGAGCTTAGGAGAAAGCGCTTTGCGGGGCTCGCTGTGGCACAAAGGCTAAGAGATAAATGAGCGGCTGTTTAGAGTTTGATCTAGGTCCAAAGCGAACTATAGATACATGCAAATATTAGGGTGTTTGGACCTAACTCTACGAGCAAGCAACTCCTAAGCTAAGGCTCATTCACACAAAATAATAACACTAAAAATAAAAGAAAAGCGTCAAAAATCATCGAGGCCCCCAAGGGAACAATCCCTCAGGCACTGGACCTTGGGAGTCTTTGTGCACCTGTGAGAGTCCTGTATTATTACAAACCAAGTGTCACTCTCTCACATGAATATACAAAATAAAATAAAATGCATAAAAATAAAGACTGTCTCCAAAAATTCTCCTTCTTCTGTCATGGATGCTCTCTCCTGTTGGCTTGGCAGAGAAGAGCCAACTCCACCTTGCTTGGGTGCATAGGTCCTCCTAAGAGGTCCTCCTTCGCTTGGCGGTCCCTCACATCAAAGACAAAGAAAAGAGGAGGTCAGAGCAGACACTCAAATAATATCAAATGTAAATAAAAACCAAACAAATAAATAAGTGCATGATGGACATGAGCAATTAATTGAATAAATGAACAAATAAGCTCACAAAATCATACAAATTCCGTTGCCTCCCCGGCAACGGCGCCATTTGTTTACTCCGAAAATCGGTGGTCTTAAGTTCCTCACAAGGCGTGAACTTAGTCGCTGAGTCGACCACACAAAATTCGGAATAAAACAACAATTAACCCACAATAAATATATGCCATGAATATCCAAAAATGTGGAGTTAAAATTTATTATAACTCTACATGCAAATGTGTATAGGTGTAAGTACAGGTAGAGGTCGAACAGTGGGAGGCGAATGGTTGTATGTAATGTATCATTCAATTATTCAATCATTGGTTCATGTCCTTTTATTGTTTTAGTGGGTTTGGGGTTTTGTGAATTTTTTTTTATATTTTTTTTGTAATTTTTATTTTGTTTTTATATTTTATATTTTTTTATATTTTCTTTAAATATTTTTAATTATACAATATAAATAGATAGATAAATATATAAGATATATATATATAAAGAGATATATATATAAGAAGAGAGAGAGAGGAGTACTATAGTCTATAGATATGTATATACTTAAAAGATATATAGAGATATAATTTTATTTTTGGCTTTTTAATATTTTTCTAATTTTTTTTGTTATTTTTCTGAAATATTTCTAATTTTTATGTATTTTTAAATTCAAAAATGTCCACAATATAGGACTAAATAATTGGACGAATATAATTTAGGTTTTAAAAATAGAAAATAAACTCCAAAAATTCCTAAATTAATTTTAATACATTAATAATAATATATAGATAATTATAAAAAAGAAAAAATGTATTTTTGGGATTTTTAAGGATTTTTCTATTTTTTGTTGGATTTTGGAGCTTTCTGATTTTTTTAATTTTCTTTTTCATATTTTTAGGGTTTTTCAATTTCTGGACTCAATATATATATAATTATACCACATATAATTTTTTTGGAATTTTTCAAAAACATTTTCTAATTTTTTTGTATTTTCTAATTTAGACAGTGCAAAAATGGCTCCTATTTCATTTTTAATAATTAGGAAAAATGCAAAAAATGTGAAATAAAGAATGGACGTGAACAAGCATGGCATGGAGCATCTATCCTAATTTTTGTTGATTTTTAAAAGCCATTTAGGTATTTTGAATAAATGGATAAAAGACACAAAAATAATTAAGCCTGGCAGGGGTATTTTTGCAAATATAATAAATTACAGGGGCATCAGTGCAAAAATACAACAGGAATAAACATTTATTTAAATTTTTAGAACTATTTTACAATACACAAAAATCGCCAAGGGTTACATGCAAAATTTCCCGCGCCTCACGTGGGACTGCACGTGAGGCGCGGAAGGACCTAAATGTAAATTCAAATAGTTCAGGGTCCTATCAGCAAAATTTACAATTTATTTATAACGTGCAAAAATATTTAAAGAATTAAATAATAAATACAAAAAAGGGTGGGGGCTGGATATGCAAATTGCCCCCAAAGGCGCTAGATCGAACGGCTGCTCTTCATTCACTAATCCACGTGGTGTCTCCACGTGCGCCGATGACGCTTCGCCGATGAGCGGTGCGGATTAGATCTCGTGGGAGATCTGACGGTCTGAGCTCTGCTCCATCGGACGGCTGGCAATCGAACTGGGCCTTCATCTTCATCCAACGGCTGGAAGCGCGCGTGCAAGAACAGGGAAGAAGGCTCGCCGAGGCGAGCTTCTTCCGCCTGGATCTCGCTCCTCCGCCGTTCATCGCTGCACCTGAAGGTCCACAAAGCTTCCTGTCAGGGTCTTCTTCATGCTGGAGGTCTTAGGTCGGCCGGAGGTACCCTGGAGCGTCCCCACGAGCTCGAACAAGAATAGCAGCTCCAGGTACCTCTGCCGCGTTTGGAATCGACTCCTGGTGCGCGTTGGGGCACCTAACCTGCACAGAAAGATAGAGGGGCTCGAGGGCGTCTCCCTCGACCCGGGGTTGAAGCTGAAAGCACAAGAATGAAGGTGGGCGAAGAAGCTCCGGCGAAGGGTGGTGGAGGAGCTTCGATTCGTGGATCCAGAAGCGAATCCGGTTGGACAAGGTGGCTGGGGTATGGAGAAGGCGTAGGGGAATGAAATGGCAGTGGAATGGTGGTCGGAAAACGTCGGGGTAACAGTGGAGAAGTCGCCGGAGCGGAGCTCCGGCGAACTTCGAATCGCCTAAACTAAGCTAATCTATGAATCTAAATGCGAAATAAATGACAGGAACAAAATGCTGAAATGGAAATCTACCTAGAAATGATAAATGCGCAGCTCTTATACCTGGGGGCCGCCAGGGAGCAGGGTGGCCGCCGGAGCACCACCACGACAAAATTTCCCACCTCCTTGGGCCGAATCGAGGTGCGTGGAAGCGCCTCCTGTCACGAGGGCTCCGCCAGGAGCTCATTCAAGCTCAAAGAAGGGGATGAAAATGGCCAAATTCGGCCAAGGAAGTGGGAGGAGTTATTTATATACATTCCAAGGGACCCCCAGAAACCGGCGATTATTAAGGAATCGGGGCTATGTACAAGGGTTCCAAGTGATCGGCGGGGATCAGGGATGATCAGAGAATAGATCTTGTGAAGGGACTGTTGGTGATTGATCACAAGCAATTTTATTTTACAAATTCTTTTGGGTTTTATTCTAATGCTAGCATGCACATGAATTATATACATTATTTACAAGATCCTAAAAATATAAATTTATAAAAATAATGAATATTGAATAAAATGAATATTTTAATCAGGTATTATGTACAAGAAGTGCCAAAAACCTAACTTTCACAGATGGACTCCAAAAATTATGAAACCAATTTTATAAAATAGTTTATGAAATGCTATATACAATTAAAGATGAGTTTGGGTGATTTGAAGTTTTTATTTGCAAGATATGGGTCTGTGAAGTTGAGATTTTGGCTTTTTATTTTGTGCATAAAATGTACACTGGGTATTATTTTTACACAAACTCAATTTTGTATTTTTATTTACATTATTATCTACAACTTTTATGAACAAAGTTTCTTTATTTGATGAATAAATAATTATGTACAAAATAGGTGCCAAAAATGCATAAATAAATGAATTAATAAATGAAGTATTTATTGTATACTGGCCCTTATATCCCCCTACTTTATTCCTTGTCGACCAATTCCATGCTGGCCTTGGTCTCGAGGTTAGGGTCATAAAATATTTGCAATATTTTATTCCTTTTTCTTTTCTTCTCTTTATTCTATAATTTTGGCATTAAAAACCTTATTTTATATACAATTAATACAATAAATAATGAATGCTATTATTTACAAGTAGATGCTATTTACATGCATTTGCTAGGGTTTTTAAGGCCAAAATGATAGAATAAAGGTGGTGAAATGGAGATTCATCAGTGTGTCCATATCCATGACAACCAAAATCTACAGGGAATTTCATTCCCTGCACCGTTACAATAGCGTCCTCTAAAATTCCTCTTGGCCTCTTAATCGATCTATCAACAAACTGAAGGATCATCATGTTTGTTTTAAGAGGCCCGGACCTAAATTCAGTTAGTAAAGGGGATGTCATAAGATTAATGGAGGAACTGCTATCAAGAAGAGTACAATCAAACTCCTGATCAAAGATATGGCAACGGATGTGAGGTGCTCCCTTGTCTTTCTTTTTGGGTGGGAGATTGCTGAAGGTATGAATTGTGGCCTTGTTCAAGATGTGTTTCTCTATTTACCTTCGTTTGTTGTGCCTTGGTTGAAGACTTTGTGTACATGTGTCTTTCATTCTCTTTTTAACTGTAGGCATGTATTCTATGGCCTTAAGGAGTAGCATCTCTAAAAGCTTTTTCTGTAAGATTTCAACCACTCTAAGATTAGATAGGATTGTTTTTAATTTTTGGATTTTTTTTAGATTTAAGAGAAGAAGGAAATGGCACAAAATAAGGAGAGATATTCAAACATTCATTTCCATTATTCAAAGTGGAATCCACATGTACATCAGAACAACCAGAATCAGTCTGTACAGTGTTGTCCAAATTAGGTGAAGGAAAAACAGAATCTAAAATAGTTCGGGATGTTGTTGTTGGTAAAGAGGAAGAATCCATGACTGGTAAATTCTGCTTTACTGATGGTGATAAGCATCTTCCTAGTGATGGTGAAGGTGGTGAAACTCCAGACTCTGGTGTTGATACATTGGGCCTCTCGACTGCTAGTGAATGAGATGATGTGGAAGATGATGCTCTCTTAGTGGTTCGATCTCCCAACCCCAACTGGTGCGTAGACGGCTGCAATCTCCTACCGCTCCTAAGATGAATGGCATCAGATAAACATGTAAATTCAATGGCCATACCTGTCTCGGGTATGGGTAGGCTATTGGCTACCTGCTCCTTGCGTCTGAAGTTGTTGGGGTTGGCTTCAACCTGTGCTGGGATCAGTTTCTTGGTGGTGGTTAGGTCACCAATCTACCGAGTCAGTTTGTTCATGTTCTTCATGAGTAGTGCAAGTTGGTACAGTGTGGGATTCACAGAAGGGGCCTCTGGTTACTCAATGACTGGTTGTTGCTGAGACTGATAGTGCGGAGGTTGTTGGTAACTGTACAGATTTTGATAATGAGTAGGAGGAGGATGTTGATATTGCCCATAATATGCAGTCTCCAGTTGGTTAGGATGAGGGAAAATGTGGACTATTGTTGTTGTTGGCCTTGTCTCCAGTTTTGGAATTGTGGTTGAGACTAATAGTGATGCTGGAACTGCTGGTGCTGGTACTGTTGTTGTCTTCCTCCATGAAATTGGTGGGTGGGTCTCTGACCCTGCTGTGAACCCAACTGGCCTTGCCCTGACGGATGGGGCTAGTTTTGCTCATGGTCGAACCAGATGTTGTTCACCTCCTGAATGACAGGTGGAGGTGGAGACCGCTTCTCATGAATGTAGGCTACTTCTTGTTGGTATGGAACTATATGTTGTCAATGCTACTAGCCCTAATCAGGGGTCTGCACATAGTAGACATGTTGAACTGTGGATGGTCATCCGCTACTCTGTTGGGTGGAAGAATTATGCTCCCTAGTAGAGGTATCAGTTGTTGCACTTACACTATGGAATTCACTGATCGTATTCACAAGAAGCTCCAAGTGCCTTGTTATATTGTCTAGCTTATCCAGGTTCTTAGTCCTCTGTTCGATCACTTGAAGCTTCTCAATCTCCTTAGAACCTTTCTCAATTATGTCCACTTTAGATAGGTAGTTTCCAATGATGGCCAGGTCATAGATGTCCACCATATCCACTTCATGTTATGTCGTCATATTGACCGCCTTGTGGGGTACTGAACGAGAGGTGACAGGGTGCTTTTGAAAAGAACATGAAGAAGAAAGAGCTACTGATCTCTCCTCCATCTCCTCAAAAATTTGATAAAGGATATTCTCATCCTTGTTTAAGTGGCTCCGCCCCACAAGAAACATCTACTAGCTTCTAATTCTCTATGCTTAGACCCCCAAAGAAACTTTGCACAAGGCTTGTCTTTGGAATATTGTGATGGGGGCACTTCTCTGTTAAGTCTTTGAATATTTCACACGCCTCGTGAATAGGCTCATGGGATATCTGGGAGAAGTTAGCAATCATGGATCTCATTAGATTGAGTTATCCGAGCAGGTAATCTTTATTAGAAATGCAGACCTCAACTCTTCCCAAGTAGTGATAACCTTTCCCAAGTGGTTTAACAAATACAAAGCCTTGTCCATTAGACTGAATGAGAAGGCAGTCATCTTCACTACCTCTAATGGGACATTTAGGCAGCGTATTATTCCATAAATGCGATCGAACTGTTGGAGGTGTACATAAGTCTCTTCATTAATATTTCCGTAGAACATTGGGAGAAGAGGCAAAATAGAGGGCTTAAGATCAAAATGCCCATGAATCACAGGAATTTGAATCTAAGAATTTGGTTGTCCTGCCCCTAGATTATAAGCATCCTTTAATGTAAGCTTAGCCACAGGTTCTATCAAAGGGTCTTCTCCCCCATTCCCACCTCAAGGGTTTCCATTATCCTCCTCTCTCCTATGTTCTCTGTCCCGACTCAACTAAAGAATCATATCTCTCAATGCAGACAGAAAGTCAGCATGTTCTGTTAATTGAGCTTGAATTGACTGAATAGGTGTTGTTTATCTCGTTCTGCTCTGACATGGTTCCCTTTCCACTTGGTGGCATCGAGTGTCCGTTATCTAACTCTAAAAATATGCATGACACTTTATTAGTCCCCAAAAAAGATGGAGTCTCAGATACTAGTTCGAGTTTAGAGCCAATATCAAATAGTGGGTTGATGGATGATGTAAAGGGTGAAGTGGAGAAAGAGGAACATTCGGGAAGTGAGTCTCCTCGAATAGAAGGTGAACGGATCAGAGTGTAGAATGAGTTCGCAATGTCCGAACGAGAAATACTCTGATCTGACATCTTCGAAATCAATAGGCAGGATGCGAGAGCACGAAGGTCAATGCAAGAATGAAAATGAGTGGAAGGCACAAATTACATGGAGGGATCTCTAATCCTAGTAATCAAAACACAATACAAAACCCCAATTCATGAATTCACCGCAATGTGAAGACCGCAAAGATTCGTTCACTTATCTTGTCAATTTTCAGAGTTTGGTGAGAATACAATATTGGAAAGGGTTAACGAGTTGTTAGGTGTCTGTCTTTCCCTATAAACTGGCCTGATTCATACGACTAGTTGAACTCATATTCATCCAGTATAGGAGTAAGTACAGACCATAAAAATACGACTACTAGTTACTTGAGGATGAAGTCTTTCACGGTGTCCTCTAAACCTCCCACTCTGTTAAGAAAATTCATACCGTTTAGCGGCTACCCGCATTTCCTCACTGAAAAATAGCTAATCATTTTTGGAGAACTAATAGTCTATTTAAAAATCCGGGTGTGGCACTATCCTAGTGTCATTTCTCTCTCACTTTGTAAATAAATCAAATAATGAGGGGGACACTCTCCCCAAAATAAGAAATCTTCCTTACATTTATTTTAGGGCCGAATTTTCTTTAGCAGTCTCGGTTTTAAATAATTGTCACTTGGTTTGAATATATTCAATGAATCGCCTACTAAGTGTCCAATTTCCTTTTAAAATTATGTTAGTGATAACAAGGGAAGAAATCAAAAAAGACAATGCGTAATTAAATACAATGATGCATGTAGGGGTTAGAGATGCGTACCTTGTCACCATCACTCTACATGAAGGGTGATCCACGTATGATTTAAATATAGAAAAACAAACTAATATAAATGATGTACGTGAAATGTCCTAACAATAGCTTCTATTAACGGGCAAGAACCAGTTCAATTTGACTAAGTCCAATTACACTATATTCTATAGGTATAGAAATTCTTGTTTAGGGTTTTTGGACCAAATTAATTGCCTGGCTCAAGACAATTAATTTAAAAAATCAATAGCTAGCTCACAAAATCCGCATGATACAAAGGAAAAAGGCGATGAAAAACAAAACCAATGAGGCCCCCAAATGCACTGGTACTTGGTGAAACAAACCCTACAACAAATGAATGTCCATTTACAAGAGTTTTTAATGACCTAAATGCCAAATTAAATTTAAGTCTAATGCCCCAAATGATGGTCTTCTAAGAATCTTCTTTTCCTCCTTTTACGCTCTCCTACGGCTTCGAGAAGAGTCTAGATGCCTTCGCTTCAATAGAGTGCACCGATGCTCCTAACAAAGCCGCTCCAGCTCATCAGGCCCTCGCAAGAAAGAGGAAATAAAGAATATGTAAGAGACACAAGTATAAAAATATGAGCAAGAGAAAAAAATGAATTTGACATAATGAATATGAATAATGAGAAGGTATAGAAAAATATAAACAGAAATTTACAACCAAGAATAGCAACCCTCGCCATGCCTCCTCGACAACGACGCCATTTTGTTGGTCGAGATTTTAAGTGGGTTTTTATTTATGAAATAAATGTGTCATCGCAACCCAAATAATCCCTCAATAAAAAAAATTACTTCTAAAACTAAATTAATTACAAAAATATAGCAAGAGAAAACTTCTATTTAATTAACATGTATAGCAATAGGATCGAACTCAGGGAGGCATCAAATCCCGAGGGTTATCCTAATAATCGAAAAAAATAATAGAAAGAGGGGATTCAAATGCAAACTATCTTGGTTTTTTGGGGAGAGCTTTATCTTTTTAATTTTTATTTTATTTTTTTATATTTTTTGATTTTAATTTTTTTATTGGTTTTTAGTTTTGTAAATTTTTAATTTTTCACGATAATTTATTTTTCAAAGAAATTTATACACGAAAGAAATGTTACTTTTTTATTTTTCAAATATGATAAAAATGATCAAAATGCCTAAAGAAAATATTTTTGTGTTTTAATATATCTTTACTATTTTTAGTAATTTTTGGATGAGTTTTCGAGATTTTAAGATTTTTAAAAATGAATAAAGATAAGAGAAAAATCATACAGTGAGCAAACAATAATTTTTTTAAGTTAAAAATATCAAACAAAATAAAAAATTATGAGATTTATTTTATCCTAAAAACTATAATGAATCATCTATAAACATGAAGTGGAATCACTATTTTTGAAATTTTCTATGATTTTTATAAGAGTTTTAGTATTTTGCAATTTTTTTAGGTTTTAAAAATAATTAACGTGTGAAATTTACAAAGAAATTAAAATATATAAAAAGAAAACTATTATAAATTTTTTAGACATTTTGATGCAATATTTGAATTTTTATGAATTTTATAATTGCAAACAATAACAAATGCAACATTTTTATTTTTTTTTAAAATAGAAAATAAAAACAAAATGCAATGCAAAAATTATACAATGATAAGGAACATATCAGGAATATAACATATTTTTCTAGAATTATTCGACCATGAAAACATTTACTTTAATGATAGAAAGGCATGCAAATAGAGTATGTAATTACATGACTACAAAGCAATTTTCAATGTTTCTGCATTAAAAATAATAAAAATAAAAGGATGGGGAAACATCGCAATTTACCCAGATGGTGCCGAAGGCACGTGCATACTGGAGGGTTTCCACGTAATTTCCCCCAAAAAAATAGTTTTAAATTGGGGACTCTGTTCTTTGTGCCCTAGCCCCAAAATAGAAGGGGCACCGCCTCTTCTCTTTCCTTCCCCAAATCGAATGGCAGCAGCCAGCGAATCTCTTGATGGTGGTCAGCATCGAGCTCCAAAGATCTTGTGGCGTTGTTTTCTCCGAAGCGTGAAGGAAAGAGCGGTTGTCGGCAATCGATGGTGGGAGGAGCTGCTCGGCGGGGATGGAGGTGGAAGGCGATGGCACGGAGGAGATCTTTGTACGGGGGCACGTGGGGGGTTCAATCTGCTTCTTGCGGAGGTGGACGGACTGGAAGCGCGCAGGATGGCGTGGGGTCTGTGGTGGTACGATGGAGTTCTGGCAGTGTAGTATTGCAGGTGGCGGTGACGTTAGTCTAAGGCAGTTGGGATCGGTTCTAGCGGAGTGCTCGCCGGTGGTTGCGTGTGGGAAGGGTGCGACGGGGGCTCCAGGCGATAGCAACGGTTGGTCGCGGCGAAGAAGATGGATCAGCAGAAGGGACTCCTGTGAAGGTGGGTGAACGACGTTTGGTGGAGGTCCAGCACGAGGGGGCGAAGACGGTTGGTGGAAGAGCTCTTGTTGGAGTTGGCGGACGAGGGGCGACACACGCCCCCGGTGGAGGAGGCGATCAATGGCTCGTGCTGCCGATTGGAGATGCAAGCTGTTGAGAACAGTAGTGGTTGGCAGAGGTCTCCTCCGTCAAGGGTTCGGTCAGCGGACGTTGGGCATGGGCGGTGGTGGCCCCGCCGCCCGCTTTTTTCTGTAAAGCAGCAATTGATTTTTTTGTTTTCTATTTTCTTGAAAGCAGCAAATAGATTTTTTTTTTAATTTTGTTGAAATCCTTGCACCTACATTGAAATCAAATTCAAAGAGCGACTCGAGCACGATGGCTTGGTCCAAAAAAATCCAACAAGAATCAATGAGCGAGGGGTTCCGTTGGTAAGTGATGGATTGGAACCATGTCTCTAGTCACCGTACGAGGCCGGAGGTGATAGAGCACGCGATGTAGAATGGGAACGCATAGGCCATGTTTGGTAGGGGAATAAGCTCTGGAATAAGGAGCCAATTCTTCTCCTGACACGGTTCTCAGTGTTACGACTATTCCCCATTATTCCATCTTATTTCACTCCTATTCCTATCTTTATCCTACCTTACCTACTTTTATTTCACCTTATGCTCCTTATTTCTATCCTCCAATCGAACAAAGAATAGATCATTATTCTCTTTATTCCTCATCCTTATTCATGCTTATTCTCGAACCGAACGGGTCCATAGAGATTTTTATGTGAGTGAAAATCGGGAATCAGATTGGGATCGAATGTGATGAATAATTAGGACAATTAACTACAATTAAGAATTATGATCAAAACTTGAAAAATGACAACGAGATTCAAAATGAAAATTAATCCTAAAATTATCTAATTAAAATATTGAAATAAAACAGAATGGATCTCATTGTGGGAGTGGATGAATTGTCGTTATGGCCTCGACGATGATTACCTCGTTATCACCATACGAATCGGAGATTGGGTGCCTTTCTACAACAAGATGGCTCTTGGAGAATAGGCTCCTCTCCAAATGATTAATCAAATGGGAATGAGGGAAGAGGAGCCAAATAAAAAAAATGAATTTTAAAATTTCAATGGAGAGAAAAAATGAAGGATATTAATGGTGGAAATAAAATAATAAATAAAACAATTTTCGAAATTATTAAAATAATAATAATTTAAAAAACTTAATGAGCCACCTTAATGGTGGGTTAATTAACGAATTAATTAAATTTTATACATATGGTATATTATTTTACCTAAATAGATAAATAAATAAATAAATCATTTTCGTCATTTTATTAATTTCAATAGTAAATGTTAGTTATTTAATTTTTTATTCATTGTTATTTAAGGATATTAATTATATGCATGTAATAGGGAAAAAGGAGCCTACCTTGGCGGGTGCAGGTAATTCCCTACACCCGGCCTAATTTTTCATTATTTTTTGATTTTTTTGAAATGAAACCTTGAGGGATTTAGATCACTATGTATCACCATGTTGTCATTCCAAATTCAACTTAATTCGATACTTCTATCATCTCCATCAAGACTACCAAATTTTAACGGTCTCAGAATTGTTGAAATCGACCCTGTTTAGATGAACGTGTTAGGAATGTTTGTTTTGCATGAAGCTTGAAACACATATTCCCCTTAACATATTAAGTAAATCTCCCTCAATTTTAATCCAAGAAAATAAAAAATAATCGAAAAATAGGAGTGGGTGCAGGGAGTTTCCTACACCCCAGGGTGCAGGCTCCCTGCCCCCATATAATATATACATATGGTATATTATAAATGTAATTAAATAAGGAAATTATGTTATTTTATGTTTTACAATTTTTTCTATTTTTTATTTTTATTTTAGATAATTATTAAAAAATATTTACAAATATATGTATACAAATAAATATGGATAAATATATACAATAAATAAATGGTAAAATTGCAAAAACCAACCCAGAAAATCGTCTTTCAATTTATAACTCCAAAAATTAATAAACTACTGCCATTTTAATGATAATTTAATTTAAAATACGATGGAAGTAAATTTGATTCAATTTGATTTCATGAGGAGCCGGAATTAGTCTTTCAATTATTGCTTTACGGTTTTTTCCGAGTGTGGTTATTTTTATTTTGTACATGATTTTACTTTGCAAGTATTTTTTATGTAGGAAACATTTTTATTTACAATTTTCATTAAGAAAATTATTTAATTTGAGGTTAATTTATGGAAAAATTAATAGTATGTGTTTTATACAAATGTGCACAGAATAAATAAAGAATGAAAAGTATTTACAAAACATTTTTTTATTAAAGACCATCCCCCTACTTTATTCGGAGTCGATCAAGTCAAGTCTTGACCTTCACTCGTGGTCCGGGTCAGCATGTATCTATTTCATATATACAGTCTTTTTATTTTTTATATTTTTCCTTTATTTATTTATTTTAGGTTAAACCAATAATAAATGTACAATATCTATAACAGATGCAGGTTAGTAAGAATATGAATTTATTAATATATACATGTGTTTTATAAGAAATTTTAAGCTAAAATAAATAAATAAAGAAGATGAAATGCATATTCATCAGGCACATGAGAATAGAGATATAAGATGATTAAATGTGATTTAATTATCAAGGACATGAATAATATGGATAGCACTATCCATATTAATCGCATATATTATAAATTTAATTTATAATATATAAGAGAGAGTTATTGGTTAATAATATTTACAATTAAATATTGATGTGAATTGGATTCACATTGGATATTTAATTGAAAATGTAATTTTGTTTTATTTTGTGTTGTGAATGTGATTCGCAATTTTCTAATGGCATGATTGCAATGTTCACAAAATAAATTAGATTTATTCTTTTGAAATAAATTTGCAATAAAAGTTTGTTGCAATATTGGAGATTCACATGAGATATATATTCTCACGTAATTGGAAGGAGCCACCTTACCATATGAAGAGGGTGGATGGACACCTTCTCCTTATGAATGAGTGGTCATCCCCCTTCTTTTTTTGGAAGGAGGATTGCCTCCTTCCTATTTCTCCAATGAAGATTGATTTAATAGAATTAATTTATATTGATTCTGGTTCGATATATTTTAATTTCAAGTTAAATTAATTTTTGTCGTATTTTTACAACAAAATCGTGGCCACTAAAAGAAACACAAATCAATGTGAACCATTGGATTTGTGTTGTCCATGGATTGAGATCCATGGACTCCCAAATATTATATAAGAAGAGGAAACCCTCGCTCTTCTTTAGACAATTGAAATATCCTCTCCTCACCTCTCTCTCTACATGCCAAGTCTCTCTCCACCTCTCTCTCTTGTGGCCGCCCACCTTGATATCCCAAAGAGAGATCGTTGTCGTCGTCGCATCGCCATTATGCTACCGGATCGATTGCTCATTGATCTCTATCTCCTTCAGTGTGCCCCCTTTCGTGATGAAGACATAGGATCTCGTGTGACGAGATCAGGAGATTCTCTGCTTGGATCATCAACATGGATTGCAAGGAGCATACGTTTCATAAAAGCGCTCGCAAGCATCTCCTCTGTTAGATCAGACTTAAGATAGGAGGTCTCTTCATTTAGAAACTCGATTGCAACCAGTTTTTTAGAGGTAAAACTAATACTTGTTTGTGGTTCTGATGGAATAATCTGAGAAGTCTTCTTGGATCATGTGAATTCATTGGTTTAAAATTTTTAAATTCCGCTACCTCGAGCTACTAGTGTGACTAGTCACTCCCGATCACATAAGATGTTATCCTCATGCTTCCATGCTGAACATATGGATTTTTCCATATCCTTCAAGTGGTATCAGAGCCATAGGTCAGAGGTTTTGGATATGATCCATAAACCTATGATGACATGGGCACTTTACGTTTGTCAATTTTCATCGCAATTTATTTACGCAGCCCTATTTTGTGAGATTTTTATGCCATTTATAAATGTATTTAAACACAAAATTATCACTTGTGTTATGTTCTCCATTAAATAAGGAAATCTTGGGACTTGTGTTTGCGTGATTTGGAATCAGTTTGCTAAAGTTATGATCATATTAGTGAACATGTATCCACTGTTTCGGGGATGGCGAATCTTGATGCAATTAAAGAGTTAATTACGATTTTAAAATGCTTAGAAATGCATGAATACAAGTTCTGTTATGAATCTAATTAGCAAAATTTGAAAACTTATTTTTTTGATTTGGATTTAAATTGATTAAGATATGCTAATTTTAGTAAGTGAGGATCATTGCTGAAAATTACTTTCCTAATCAAGAACCTAGTGATTGACATTTAATCAATTAGTGGAAACTAATTATTCATTTTCTAAAATTTTTGTTGATAAAATTTTTGTGAAGTATTTAAAGATGATTATTTCTTTAAATGACATTACCTTAACCAAAAATTGATTAGATATGATCTAGATCACAATTGGTTATATCAATACCAATAAACATAATTCCTTGAATAGGATTGCAGATATGTTTAGCAAATCTCCTTATAATAATAATAAAAAAAGTTGTGATAAATACTATATGGTATAACTTTGATTGAAAGACCGATTATAATCTTAAAATAAAAAGATCAAATCGTATTATCCTGACCTGAGGCAGATATGGTGTCTAGTCAAGGAGCGTTGGGGTAGTAGGTTTCTCCTTGAGCGGTCTGTGAAGGATATGTTTAGATCCTCAAGCACATCACGGAAGCGTGAGCGTCGTATCGAATACGACGAAGAGCGACTAGTCGCACTAGTTGCTCGATGCAGCGGAATTTAAAAAATTTTCTTACGACGAAACCACATGATCCAAGAACACTTCTCGGATCGTTTCGTCTAAACCACAAACAAGTAATTAGGATTACCTCTTGAAGCGTGGTTGCGATCAAGTCTCTAAACGAAGAGACCTCCTGTCTCAAGTCCGATCCGACGGAGGAGACGCTTGCGAGCGCGGGGATGAACCGCGTGCTTCTCGCAATCCATGTTGATGATCCAAGCGGCGGATCTCCTGATCTCGACACACGAGATCCATCGTCTTCTTCACGAGCGAGGCGCACCGAAGGAGACGGAGATCCACGAGCAGAAGAACGGGCAGCATAACGACGATGCCGCGGCGATGGAGAACCTCTCCATGGCATCCATGGTGGACGGCCATGAGAGGGAGAGAGAGGGCTGACCTCTAGAGAGAAAGAGAGAGAGAGAGAGAGATGCTTCTCAAGCATTGTGTGTAAAGAGAGAGCATGGGTATGCCTCTCTATTTATAGGGTTTTGGGATCCATGGATCTCAATCCATGTGTCATATAAAATCAATGGTTGAGATTGATTTATGACAATCCAATGGTCAAGATTGTTGTTGGTAAAAGCCAACAACTTGTGATTTAATTTTGATTAAATATATTTGATAAATCAAATATATATTAATACCAAATTAAACCAACTAAATAAGGAGTGAAGAAGCAAATGAGAGCCTCCTTCCCTATTGGGAGGAGTGGACGGCCACCAATTCCATAAAGGAATTGGTGCCGCCCCCCTCTTCCCATATGGGGAGGGCAATCCCATGGATTCCCATGGGATTGCATATCTCCTTGTTTTTCTCTCAACTTATTTTCCAACAATTATTCACCAAAAAATAATTCTCAATTAATTTTGGGAATATTGCAATCTTGACATTGAATTATTGTGAATCACATTCACAACCCAAAACAAAATGTAATTTACATTTTCAATTAATTAAACAATGTGTATCCAATACACATTAATAATTAATCTATAAATTATATTTAACTCTCTCTAATACATTATAAATCACATTTATAACATATTATGAATAATTGGATATTACTATCCACATTATTCTTATCCTTGATAATTAAATCATATTTAATCATCTTGGATCTCTTTATCTCATGTGTTCAAATAATATGAATCACATTCACATTATATACATCTTTGATAATCAAATCACATTTAATTATCTAAGATAACTCTCCTTATAATATGAATCAAATTCATATTATTCACGATAATTAAATCACATTTAATTATCCATTTTCTCAATGCTCGGATACATATATCAACAATAGAATTATCCATGAACCCTTTCAAGGATAATGCGCTTTCTCCGCGGATACTTGGAGATAAGGACAGGGCGATTGTATTGTTCCACGTATAGTGACATGGATATTGAGATCACATCTCAAATCCAGATCTCGGGCCTCCCATAGATGCTTGATTAAATCAAGACCGCAAATCTAATCTTCTCATTGAATCTGAATCACATTCAGATCAATGTCCAACATTTGGACCAAGATCAGATTACTTCTCTACTGAGAGGAGTCACTAAAATCCAGACCCGTTTCATCACTCCCTAGGAATGGAAGCGTCATGGTTATACAACCGTTTATGATCACATCACCCTCAGGTATTCCTAATACCTGTACATCCTGCATACTGGAAGACTCAGATTAAACCCGAAGTATTAGATCAACTTCATACTGTCTACTTCAGGGTTTTTATCAGTAAGTTTCTCATTCGATCATTGGGAGTTGGTATTGATCATATACTTTCCAAAAGCATATATCATACCTAGGTCTTGATCATATACTTTCCAAAAGTATATATCAAACCAACAAATTCAGTCAAGCTTCCAAAGCGAGACGACCGTGCGCACGGAATTTGATTCTTCCCAATATCTCATGAGTGAGCTCATGTCTTCCGGTTCAGTAGTGAACCTGTATGATCCCTTTGAGAGATCGTATTACTCATATGCCCTTATATGCACACCAGCGCGCCGGTGTATAGACCTTGATTAGGCCATCAACCTATTGGTCTGCCAAATGTACATACTCAGACATATAGTAACACATCTGTCTCCGGTCAGAGGATGTGTGCCTATATCATGACAGCATACGATATAGGACTTTGGTTATCTCGATCTCGTTAAGTCAACTCTTTGACCTAACTCATCCGACACCTCCGAATCTCTATTCCTATGCAGAGGACCTGCATCAAGAGGTCGGTCAGATATCAACCTAAATGAGATAGGATTGCCATCTCCTACTCAGGCTGGAGATCATCTCTTAATAATCATTTGACGGTGCTTGATGAGTCCTCAATCTAACTCATTAGATATTCATCTAAGCACCAGCCTCTATGATTCAATAATTGAATCAACAGCTGTATGATCATTAAGATGGCCATGGTACATAACCCTAATTGTACTAAGGGACCTATTATGCAAACTATTTACTCTTTATTTCAGATTAAGGAGTGAATTGCAATAACATTTATTGCATAATGGCTCGCCGTGGGCTCGCATGTCCAACAATCTCCCACTAGCCCAAAGAGTCATTAATGGGCTAATCATTTAAACCCACACTCATGTGACAATCATTGGCTATTTAGAAAATAGCTAGGTAAGCTGATCAGTCACTCTGTTCCCAAGAGACTACGCCAAGTCCTTTTACGGCACTTGCATATCTCCTAGTAACAGTGATCGCATCCAATGCGAACGTTGCATCTCATGCAACCGATACTCAATTTTGTTGGTTATAGTGTCCTTGACACTACATCTTATTAATTATCATAACCAGTATTCCCATAATCCTTATTAGAATACCTTCATTCCTGGAGATCTCTATCTCCTAAGGTATCTACAGTTAAGACCCTTATAGATCACTATCTACAAGTTCTTAAACCTTTGAAGATAAGACTTTGAGATCACTATCTCTAAGTTTCATCATCTTTGAAGATATTGTTATTACTGCAACTAAGTGTTTTATTTCCAGAGTAGGATTAGTAACAGTTTACTACTCCCACTGTATGGCAGACATCTGGCTCTTGTACACATCTAGCATACACCCAGCTTCTCATAACTGATGCATAAGTGCAAGCAGTTCTAGTATTCACTTCCTCAACTCTTTGAGGTGCTATCCCTCTAGACAGGTTACTACCACATCTTAAGGGAAGGAAGCTTTTCTTGGAATTGTCCAGAAAATGGAATAAGTCCAAGGTGTACTACTAATGCGATAGTCCCAATACCCTCTTCTCTTTGCTTCTGAACGACTTCAGAATTAAGATCTAAGAGGTATCCTTGAAATCGTATCTCAAGGTATAAAACACTTATCATTTATTCTTATATGATTAGAATAATATCTACATTAAGCACGATGAACACAATGGCACTCCCACTAAGCTTCACATGGTTCATCAAGATTCTATCTGAATCATAACATTTATAATTTCATCAAATCTTATGTTCCAACTACAGGAAGCTTATTGGAGTCCAAAGATGGAGTTCTTCAGCTAGCACACCTTGCTTTCCTCAACCATGAAGCCCTGGGGCTACTTCATATGAATATCCTCAGAGAGGTATTCATAGAGGAATGCAATCTTGACTCTCATCATGAAGATGCCATAGTCAAGTTGTGCAGCTATAGTTAGCAATATTCTGATGGGTTAAAGCAAGGTCACTGGAGAGCAAGTCTCATCGCAAGCGATGTCTTCTCTTCGGTGTGTAGCTCATGGCTACGAACCGTGCTTTGAAGGTCTCTACCTTCTCATCAGGTTCCCTCTTTCTCTTGAAGATCTATTTACACCTTAATGGGTCTGACCCATATAGGTGGATCCTCGAGGGTCCATATACAACACTTGTATATGAAGTCTACATTAGACTTTTATTGCTAACATCCATCTTTCCATGTCATGATCCTCAGGAGCTTCATCACATGAAGTCCGATCATTTTCAGATTTAACTGACACATGGAATTCATCTTCAAACTTATTTGAAGAGGTAATAATGTTTCATCTTTAATTATCTATTTTAGTTTCCGATTTCAGGAGACTCATTATCTTTTCAAGATTAAATGAGTTCCTTTACTTCATTTTCATCTTGATTCTCAAGAGAGTCATCCTATAAGAATCATATTCTCAAAGATGAGATTTTTTTAAGAATCTCAAGGTCATAAAGTAGGTATCCAGTACCATCCTTTATTTTCCTAATGAAGTAGCACTCTCTAGTGCTAGATTCCAGCTTACTTGCATGGAACCTTATTAAGTATATAATGCAGTCTCTACTACATATATATCTTGGAAACTTAAGAGATAATTATGCTAGGATTAATCATTGATTAAATCATGTCACACATGATCAATTGTATCTCCCTACAACTCCTTTGAGTTAAGGTTTATTAGGAGGATTGAGATGGGAATGATATTCATATCTCCATAAGGTATTTCTTGAATTCATCTAATAGGTACGGGCTACCTTGGTTAGATTAAATTCATTTCATCTTCCTTCAAACTTTGGTTCTAAACCAAAATTGCGAAATCTTTGAACATTTCAAAGGTTTCTTAGGTGAAGAGAAGAGATCTCATATCATACATAATCATTAACAGATATCACATATCCATAATGTTTACTATGATATAGATGATCTGCATACATCAATATGTATGAGATCCTTAATACCTAGGCATCTTACACCTTTCCCAAGGAAGGATGTATTGGACATTTTTACTTTGAATACAATATTCACAAGTATGTGAGATTTGAATCTTTAGACAATCTAAAGTTTCATGTCTTACCAGTCCATTGATTTCATCAACAGACATATGTCCAAAATTTGATGCCAGATCATTATCAAATGATCTTTATCCTCCTATTGATCTTTTAAAGGTTTAATTTTTAGTATTAGAAATCTTAATGAACCATTCAATAATTTTCTAATTTAATAGAGTCCTCTAGATTTTAGATTACTATCTGAAATATTTCCATCATAACTCTTTATGATAGATTTATTACAGAATTCATGTTCATATCTAGGTCATAGAGACATTCTCTAAGACTAAGGGCTCCCACTGAAAATATGAAGTCTATTGATCTCATTGAAATTGTTGCAACGCTTGCATCACTTTCAACATGGATGACCAATAAACCTTAAGATCAAATTTCTAATACATATGCAACCAATTGCAAGTGTCATTAGAAAATTGAGATACAATTATTAGACTTTATCTTATCAAATAAGTAAGTCAATATCAATGATTATATGTAGATTATACTGATGCTCCATCCGAGTCCTTTTCTGAGGGTTCTAGACAGACTTGATAGTCATACTATCAACACATCAACTTATTGCAGTATTGGCATTCATCCAACTCTTTGGATGTCATATGGAAGTCACAGAAGTACAGTCAACTATTTGATTATACTTCTTGCTTGAGTCCAACCCATGCTTCCACTGCGCTCTCTTTGTCTAAAAACAACCTTTGCTCAAGACCAAGGATCTCTTATGTTAAAATCAAAAATTTCAATATAAGAGTATTTCAACATTTATACAAGCTTCACCCAATTCATACAATATGAATATTATGAAGCTTCATGAATGACTAGAGTATAGATAGTAGAATGATGACACTCATCATCTACATCCATCTAAACTCTTAAAACATAGGTTCAGGTAGGTATTCAAATAATTTGAATACATCATCTCTTATAGAGCTACCATTCTGCATGATGTAGAGAACCATGTCATTCATGATTAAATGTCAAGAGCACATATGTATGCCTGAATATCTTTATTGATTTTTACAAGGATTATTTGATAATTACGATCATCATCGACATGTCACTTCAAAAGTACATTCGATAAGATCAAGACTTATAGAGACATACAAACCCTAGGGTTTTAGTCTTATTGTCTATTTAATTATCACTTCTCATTGTTATGAGGAAACTTGCACATTGCAACCACATACATTGTGTGTCCAATTGCAAGTACAATATCTGGATTATAGGGTCCAATCCACGATATTTTACTGGTTATTATTGAGTATAGAATTGAGTGGGTTTAATGAAGGATTATCTGAAATAAAAAATTTGCATGAGTGTATATATTTATATATATACATGTTATACTTTGAATTAGGAATTTTATATCAAAGTTGTCTTGCCATGTCAACAATGAAAGTTCATTCCCTTAATCACTTTCAATGTATGAGATATACTTACCATTATATCTCAAACAAGATCTGGGATCTCCTTCCTTATCTTTGTTGCATCCCAATAATATGAGAACCTACAACTCGGATAAAAAGAAGCGGGAACACATTCCGCCTTGCAAGTCCAACTTGCATCTCCCAATTCGGTCTTTAATACCCGGGCCCACCACCCCTAAGGTGATGTTGACCCGTTATTAATTGAACCAACCGTCAACAGGAATACAACTCGCTATGCGCAATCCAATATCGCCCCAATAATATGAGGACCCGATATTGGGGTCACTACGCATACGTCCTTACTCTTTCGAGAAGCGACGAGCCCGATCCAAATGGATCATATGTAGGAGCTGTCACTTCGGACAGGCGTCTCCCACATATAATATCTGGCGACGAAACCCTTCGCCTTGACGGGAGACCATGGATGTCACTTATGTGATCCTCCATATCTTATTCAAATTAAATTAATTTCTATGAATCACATTCATATAATTAATTCTTCCAAGGGAATTATTAACTCTAATCATATTAGAGTATTCTTAATTGGACATAATTAACTTAATCATATTAAATTAATTATCAATCCAATTCAATCAATCAAACTTAATTTTATGCTTGAATATATATATGGTATTATTCTCAAAGTTCGTATTAATTCGTATTTTAATAATTAGAAAAATACATCATAATCCCTCGGACATTATCCCGGCCCTACCCGCTGTCATGGCCAGTACCGACGGGAGTGGGGCGGACCACATACGTTGCAACCCGCTGACCAGCGATCCCCGACTAGACACCATATCCACCTCGGGAAAGGATAATGCCAAATTGATTATTTTGTACTTGAGATGATCATCGGTTCTTCAACCAAAATTATACCATATAGTAATCAAAACAATTTTGATTTTAAGGAAATTTGCTAGGCAAATTCCCAAGTCCTATTCAAGCAAGAAGTTTGATGATTGTAATTCCAATTAAGGTTTAGATCAAATCTAATCAACTAATTGGTTGGGGCCAAGTTAATTAGGCAAATAATCATGTTTCAATATTTCACAAATATTTTTCAAGATTATTTCACGAAATTAACAATTTATTTTACTAATTGACAATCACTTGGTTCTAGATTAGGAAAGCAATTTCAGCAGTGACCCCTACTTACTAAAATTGGCATATCTCAATCATATTAAATCCAAATTAAGCAAAGTCAATTTCTAAAGTTTGCTAATTTGATTTAGGACAGAACCTAAGTGATGTTTTACGCATTTCGAGGCAATTCTAAACAGTAATTAACATTTTAATTACGTTCAGATTCACAGTTCCCGTAACAGTGCATACATGTTCATTAAAACTACCATATCTAGAGCATACGAAATCCGATTTATGCAAACTCAGATCCTATGGTTTCCTTATTTAATGGGGAACAAAATTCAAGTGCTATTTTCGTGTTTAAACAATTTAAACATGGCCGAAAAATTACACTAAACAGATCTGCGAAATCAAATGCGATAAAAACTTTCGCGACCTTAGCGAACCCAAGTCGTCCTTGGTTAATGAATCACTATTCGAAACCGTCGACCTAAGGCTCTGATACCACTTGAAGGATATGTTTAGATCCTCAAGCACATAACGGAAGCGTGAGCGTCGTATCGAATACGACGAAGAGCGACTAGTCGCACTAGTTGCTCGATGCAGCGGAATTTAAAAAATTTTCTTACGACGAAACCACATGATCCAAGAACACTTCTCGGATCGTTTAGTCTAAACCACAAACAAGTAATTAGGATTACCTCTTGAAGCGTGGTTGCGATCAAGTCTCTAAACGAAGAGACCTCCTGTCTCAAGTCCGATCCGACGGAGGAGACGCTTGCGAGCGCGGGGATGAACCGCGTGCTTCTCGCAATCCATGTTGATGATCCAAGCGGCGGATCTCCTTATCTCGACACACGAGATCCATCGTCTTCTTCACGAGCGAGGCGCACCGAAGGAGACGGAGATCCACGAGCAGAAGAACGGGCAGCATAACGACGATGCCGCGGCGATGGAGAACCTCTCCATGGCATCCATGGTGGACGGCCATGAGAGGGAGAGAGAGGGCTGACCTCTAGAGAGAAAGAGAGAGAGAGAGAGATGCTTCTCAAGCATTGTGTGTAAAGAGAGAGCATGGGTATGCCTCTCTATTTATAGGGTTTTGGGATCCATGGATCTCAGTCTGCCCCACTCCCTCGGTATTGACCATGACCGCGGATAAGGAAAGGATAATGCTTGAAGCAATCATGATGTATTTTTCTAATGTTAAAATTAGAATGATACGTATTTTTGACATTATACCATCCTTCAAGTAATAATCAAAATTATTTATTGGTTGATTGATTAGATTAATAATTTATTTAATATGATTAAATTAATTAGATCTTATTATAAACTCTATTATGAATAGAGTTGTAATTCCCTTGTAAGAATTAATTATTTGAATATGATTCATAATAATTAATTAGAATTTGAACATGATATTGAAAATCACATAAGTGACATCCACGATCTTTCGTCAAGATGAAGGATTTTGTCGCCAGGGATTGTATGTAGGAGATGCATGTCTGAAGTGACACCTCCTGTATACAAGTGCATCTGGATCATGCTCTTTACTTCTCAAAAGAGTAAGGCTGTATGCGTGGTGACCCCAATATCGAGTCCTCGTATTATTGGGGCTATATTGGATTGTGCATAGTAAGTTCTAGTCTTGTTGATGGTTGGTTCAATTAACAATGTGTCAACATCACCTTAGGGGTGGTGGACCTGGGTGTTAAAGACCGAATTGGAAATGAAGTTGAACTTGCAAGGCAGAATGTGTTCCCGCTTCTTTTTATATGAGTTGCAAGTTCTCATATTATTTGGATGTAACAAATGTAAGAAGGAGATCCCAGATCTTGCTTGAGATATAATGGTAAGTATATCTCTCACATCAAAAGTGATTAAGGGATTGAACTTTCAATGTTGACAAGGCAAGACAACTTTGATATAAAAAAGTGTAAATCAAAGTAAAATATGTATATATATTTATTTGCTTATGCAAATATCTTATTTTAGATAATCCTCATTAAACCCACTCAATACTATACTCAATAATAACCAATAATATTTCATGAATTGGACTCATGTTCAAGATATTATACTTGCAGTTGGAAACGTAATGTATGTGGGTGCAATGTGTAATTTTACTCATAATAATGAGAAATGATAACTAAATAGACAATATTACAACAACCTAGGGTTTGTGTGTCTCTATAGTCTTGATCTTTCATCGAGTGTTCTTTGGAAGTGACATGTCGATAGTGATTATAATTGTCAAATAATCCTTATAAAAATCGAAGAAGATGTTCTAGCAAATATATGTGCTCTTGATATTTAATCATAAATGACATGATTCACTGCATCATGCATAATGATGGCTCTATAAGAGATGATGTATTCAAAATGTTTGAGTACCAACCTGAATAAAAAAGACTTTTAAAGTTTAGATGGATGTAGATACGATGAGTGTCATCATTCTACTGTCTATACTCATATCATTCATGAAGCTTCATAATATTCATACTGTATGAATTGAATGAAGCATGTATAAATGTTGAAATACTCTTATATTGAAATCTTTTGAGTTAAACATAAAAGATACTTTGTCGTAAGAAATGGTTGTTTATAGATGAAGGGAGTGCAGTGGAAGCATGGGTCTGAGCCAAGTAAGAAGGAAAGTCAAAGAGTTGATTGTACTTTTATGGTTTCCACAGATATGACATCCAAAGAGTTGGATGAATGCCAACAATGAAATAAGCAATTGTACTGATAGTATGACTATCTAGACTATCTAAGATCCTTAGAAGGATGCGGATAGTGAATCAGAATATTGAAATATGCATATAATCATTGAAATAGACTTGCTTATTGTATAAGATCAAGGTCTAATAGTTGTATCTCACTCTTCTACTAATACTTGCAATTGGTTGCATATGATTTAGAAGACTAGAAAATTTGATCATAAGGTTAAATAGTCATCCACATGGATATTGATGCAATTGTTGCAATAATCTCTATTGGATAGATAGACTTCATATTTTCAGTGGGAGAGCCCTTAGTCTCAGGGAATGTCTCTATGACCTAGATATTAGAATACATTCATTGTTTATTTCTAAATGTTGGAAATGAACCTGTATTCTAGAATAGACCTATCATAAAGAGTTATGATGGATATATTTCATATAGTAATCTAACATCTAAAGGACTCTACTAGATTATAAAAGTAATGAATAGTTCATAAACATTTATAAATACTGGAAATTAAACCTCAGAAGATCAATAGGAGGATGAATATCATCTAATAATGATATGGCATCAAGCCTTGGACATAAGTCTGTTGATGAAATCAATAGACAAGTAAGAGATGAAACTTTAGAGTGTCTTAAATTTCAAATCTTACATACTTGTGAATATTATATTCAAAAGTAAAAATATCTAATACACCCTTCTTTTGGAATGGTATTAGATGCTAAGGTATTCAAGATCTCATACATATTGATATATGTGGAGCATCTATATCATAATGAACATTAATGATATGTTATATCTTTCGATGATTATTTGTGATATGAGATTTCTTCCCTTCACCTTAGAAAGCTTAAAAATATTCAAAGATTTAACAATTTTTGTTTAGAAACAATGATTGAAGGGAGATGAAATGAGTTTGATCTAACCTAGGTAGCAATTACCTATTAGATGAATTCAAGGAATACCTTATGGAGATATGTCCTATCTCACTCATCTCAATACAACTAAACTCAACAGAGTTGTAGGGAGATGCAATTGGATCTTGTGCGACATGATATGATCAATGATGAATATTAGCATAATTACCTCTTAGTTTCTAAGTATATATGTAATATAGACTACAATATATAAGATTCCAAGCAACTAAGCTAGAATCTAACACCAGAGAGTACTACTTCATTAGGAAAATAAAGGATGGTATTGGATACCTACATTATGACCTTGAGATTCTTAAATGATTTCTTCTCTAAGGATATGATTCTTAGAGGATGACTCTCTTGAGAATCAAGATAAAAATGAAGTGAAGGAAGTCATTTAATATTGAGAAGATAATGAGACTCCTTAAATTAAAAACTAAAAGGATAATTAAAGATGAAACACTCATACCTCTTCAAATGAGTTTGAGGATGTATTTCATGTTTCAGTTACGTCTGACAATGATCAGACACCATATGATGAAGCTTTCAAGGATCATGACATGGAAAGACGGATGTTAGCAATAAAGTCTAAAGTAGACTTCATATACAAGTGTTGTATATGGACCTTCTAGGATCCACCTATAAGGGTAAAATCTATTAGGTGTAAATGTATCTTCAAGAGAAAGAGGGAACTTGATGAGAAGGTAGAGACCTTCAAAACATGGCTCAAATCCACAAGATACTCACGAAGAGAAGACAATGATTGCGATGAGACTTACCCTTCAGTGGCCATTCTTAAACCTATCAGAATATTGCTAACTATAGCTACACAACTTGATTCTGACATTTTCGAGATGAAAGTAAATATTGCATTCATATATGAATACCTTTCTTAGGATATTCACAAGAAGTAGCTCGAGGGCTTAGTTGAGGAAGGCAGGATATGCACACTAAAGGAACTCCATCTGTGGACTCAAATAAACTTCTTGTAGTTGGAACATTAGATTTGATGAAATTATAAAGGTTTTGATTTCAAATACAATCTTGATGAACCTTGTGTAGCTTAGTGGGAGTGTCGTTGTGTTCATCGTGCTAAATGTAAATAATATCCTAATCATTTAGAATGAAATAAGGATAAGTGTTTTATAATCTAGTTGTTCCATACCTTGAGATAAGATATCAAGGATACCTCTTAGATCTTAGTTCTGAAGTTGTTCAGAAGCAAAGAGAAGAGGGTATTGGAATCGTCACATTAGTAGTACACCTTAGACATATTCCTTTTTTGGGAAAACTCCAAGCATGGCTACTTTCCCTTAAGATATGGTACTGACATATCTGAAGGGATAATACCTCAAAGAGTCAAGGATGTGAATACCAAAGCTACATGCCCCAATGCATCAGCTTTGGGAAGCTCGGTGCATGCTAGATGTGTACAAAAGTCAGATGTCTACCATGCAGTGGGAGTAGTAAGTTGTTTCTAATCCTACTATGGAGATAAAACACTTAATTGCAGTAATAACAATATCTTCTAGAACTTAGGACTTCATAGATAGTGATCTAGAAGGTCTTAATTACAGATACCTTACAAGACTTAAGACCGGGTCTTGGTCTTAGGAGATAGAGATCTCTAAGGCATTCTTATAAGGATGATAGAAATTACATATTGGTTATTACGATTATTGAGTTGTAGTGTCAAGGACACTATAACGTGCCAGGAACTTCCACGGACAGACTCTTTGCCTCTTGATCTCGACTTATGCCAATTCGACCCTGTCCCTTTACTAGTTAGCGCTCCATGGCCTTTCGAATTCCCCACGGCTCGATGAGAATAATATATTATTAGCTAGAGACAGTAGAGCTATTTATAAGGGGTGACGATATCCACACAGAGAAGGAAGGCAAGAAGAACTAGCAGGATAACAAGATTGAATTTGGTTGCATAAGATGCAACATTTGCATTGGATGCAAGCACTGTTACTATGAGATATAAAAGTGTCGTAAAGGGACTTGGCATAATATCTAAGGATCAGAGTGATTGATCAACTTACCTAGCTATTTTTCTAAATAGCTTATGATTGTCACATGAGTGTGGGTTTTAAGAATAGCCCATTAATGGCTCTTGGGCTAGTGGGAGATTGTTAGACATGCGAGCCTTCGGCGAGCCATTATGAAATAAATATTATTACAAACATCATTCCTTGATCTGAAATGAAGAATAACTAATTTACATAATAGGTCCCTTAGTACAATTAGGGTTATTTACCATGACCATCTTATTGATCATACAATTGTTGATTCAATTGTTGAAACAAAGAGGCTGGTGCTTGGATGAATGTCTAAAGAGTTAGATTGAGGACTCATGAAGTACCGTCAAATGATTAATAAGAGATAATCTCCAGCCTGAGTAAGAGATTTCGATCCTTTCTCTTTTGGCTGATATCTGACCGACTACTTGATGCACGTCCTTTGCATAAGAATAGAGTTTTGGAGGTGTTAAATATGTTAGGTCAAAGAGTTGACTTATCAACATCGAGATAACCAAACACCTATGTCATATGTTGTCACGATATAGGCATGCATCCTCAGACCGAAGACAGAGGTGTTACTATATGTTTGGGTATGTACATTTGGCAGACCAATAAGTTGATGGCCTAATCAAGGTCTATACATCAGCGCCTTGGTGTGCATATAATGGCATATGATTAATACAATCTCTCAAAGGGATCATATAGGTTCATTTACTGAATCAGAAGACATGAGCTCAATCATGAGATATTTGGAATCAAACTTCATGCAAGGTCGTCTTGCTTTTGAAGTTTGACTAAATTTGTAGGTTTGATGTATGTTTTTGAAAGTATATGATTAATACTAGGGTATGATATATGCTTTTGTAAAGTATATGATTGAAACCAACTCCCTATTATGAAATGAGAAACTTAATGATAGAACCCTGAAGGAGACAATCTTAAATAGATCTAAAACTTCGGGTTTATTCTAGGTCTTCCAAAATGCAGGATGTACATGTATTAGGAATACCTGATGGTGATGTGATCATAAACGATTATATAACCACGATGATTCCATTCCTAGGGAATGATGAAACAGCTTTGGATTTTACTGACTCTTCTCAATAGAGAAGCAATCTTATCTTGGTCCAAATGTTGGATAGTGATCTGATGTAATTCAAATGTAATAAAAAGATTTGATTTACGGTTTTGATTTAATCAAACATTTATGCTAGGTCTGCAAGATATGAATTTGAGATACGATCTCAATATCCAAGTCACTATACGTGGAATGCACAATCTCCATGTCCTTATCTCCAAATATCCGCGGAGAAAGCGCATTATCCTTGAAAGAGTTCAAGGATAATTCTCTGTTGATATATGTATTCGAGAATTGAGAAAATTGATAATTAAATGTGATTTAACTATCATGAATAATATAAATTTGATTCATATTATGAAGAGGGTTATCCAAAATAATTAAATGCGATTTAATTATCAAAGATGTAAATAATGTGAATGTGATTCATATTATTTGGGCACAAGGGAATAGATATCCAAGATGATTAAATGAGATTTACTTATCATGGACAAGAAAAATATGGATAGCACTATCCATATTAATCATATATATTATAAATTAGATTTATAATACATAATAGAGAGCTATTTGTATACAATTTAATATTGATGTGAATTGGATTCACATTGGATATTTAATTGAAAATATAATTTACATTTTATTTTGGGTTGTGAATGTGAATCACAATTTTCCAATGGCATGATTGCAATGTTCACAAAATAAATTGGATTTATTCTTGCAAACTAAATTTTCAATAAAAGTTTGTTGCAAATATTGGAGATTCACAAGAGATATAGATCCTCGAGTAATTGGAAGGAGCCACCTTACCATATGAAGAGGGTGGACGGCCACCCTCTCCTTATGCAGTGGCCATCCCCCATTCTTCTTATGGTAGGAGGCTTCCCTCCTTCCTATTTCTCCAATGAAGATTTATTTAATAAAATTAATTTATATTGATTATTATTCAATATATTTTAATTTAAAATTAAATTTATTGCTGCTGTAATTTTATGATTAGTCGCTACCGATCGCATACGATGCGATCCTCACGCTTCCATGACGCGCTTAAGGATTTTCCATATACTTCAAGACTACTGATTTTCAGTAGAAGAGCCCGTTAGAGAATGTCTCTATGACCTAAATATTATAATACATTGATTGTTTATTTCTAAATGTTGAAAATAAACATGCATTCTAGAATAGGCCTATCATAATGAGTTGTGATGGATATATTTCAGATAGTTATCTAACATCTGGAGGACTCCACTAAATTAGAAAATTAATGAATGGTTCAATACCATTTCTAAATACTGAAAATTAAACTTTAAATGATCAATAGGAGATTAAGATCATTAGACAATGATCTGACATCAAGCCTCAAACATTTGTCTATTGATAAGTTTAATAGACCAGTAAGAGATATAACTTTAGATTGTCTGAAAGTTCAAACTTACATACTTGTGAATATTGTATTAAATGTTAAAAATGTATGATGCACCCTTTTTGGGAATGGTGTAAAATGCATAGGTATTCAAGATCTCATACATATTGCTGTGTGCGGAACATCTATATCATAATAAACATTAATGATATGTGATATCTATTGATGATTATTTATGATATGATATTTATTCTTTTCACATTAGAAACCTTTGAAAGGTTCAATGATTTCACAATTTTAGTTGATAACCGAAGATAGAAGGAAGATGAAAATGAATTTGATATAACTAGGGTATCAAGTACATGTTAGAGAATTTCAAGGAACACCTTATGGAGAAAGGAAAAGCATTCCTATCTCACTCTTCCTAATACACATCAACTCAACTGAGTTGTAGGGAGATGCAATTAGATCACATGTGACATGATTTGATCAATGATGAATCTTAGCATAATTACCTATTAGTTTCCAGATATATAGTAGAGACTACAATATATATCCTTATTAAGATTCCATGTAGATCTGAACCCAAAAACCCTCATAAGATATGGTTTGGAACCTAGCCCAGTGTTGGACTCTTGAGGATATAGGGTACTTGGTCCATGAACATAACATGGATGCAAGTAAGCTGGAATCTAGTAGTTGAGATGAAAGCTGATGAGAATGTAGAGACCTTGAAAGTGTTGCTCGTAGCCAAGAGCTACACTTAGAAAGAAGGCATCGCTTGCGATGAGACTAGCTATCTATTGACCATGCTTAAACTCATTAGGTATTGCTAACTATAGCTACATAACTTGACTATGGCATCTGTAAGATGGAAGTCAAGTTTGCATTTACTCAATGAATACCTCAACGAGGATATTTGTATGACATATCCCCATATCTTCATTATTGAACAATGCAAGGTGTGCTAGCTAAGAAACTCCATCTATGGACTCAAATAAAGCTTCTATTAGTTGGAACATCTAGTTTTATGAATATATAAAGATTATGCTTTTAGATTGAATCTTAATGAACTGTGTGAAGCTTAGTGGGAGTGCCATTGTGTTCATTGTGCTAAATGTAGATAAGAATCCTAATCATTTGGAATGATATAAGGATGATAATAAGTGTTTTATAATCGGGGTGTTCCATATCTTGAGATGAATGATCTCAAGAACACCTCTTAGATCTTACTTCTAAAGTTATTCAGAAGCAAAGAGAAGAGAACATTAGTATTGTCACATTCGTGATACATATGGACATATTTAATTTTGGAAAATCCAAGGAAGGATTCTTTCCATTAAGATATGGCATTGACCTATCTAAAGGGATAACATCTCAATGTTTTTTATAATGTGAATACCAAATCTACATGCACTAGTGCATCAATTATGGAAAGCTCGGTGTGTGCTAGATGTGTACAGTAGGACAAATATCTATCATGCAGTGGGAGTGATAAAATGTTATCGTTCCTACTATGGAGATAAAATACTGAATTGCAGTAATAACAATATCTTCAAAAGAGGACAAGACTATAGATATAGTGATCTCAAAGTCTTGTCTTTATGAACTTAAGACTTTAGATAGTGATCTACAAGGTCTTACCTATAGACGCCTTACTAGACTTAAGACTATGTCTTAAATCCAAGGAGATAGAGATCTTTTAACAACGTGAGCACGAGGTGAACCATTCCTACAATAAATGTTATTGTAATTTTGGATATATCAATAAAAGTTGTCTAGACTTAAGACTATGTCTTAAATCCAAGGAGATAGAGATCTTTTAGCAACGTGAGCACGAGGTGAACCGTTCCTACAATAAATGTTATTGTAATTTTTGATATATCAATAAAAGTTATTGGTTTATTTTCTTTCCATGTCTGAGATTGAATGAATGAATGCACAAAAAGGTCCCTTAGTACAATTAGGGTAATGTACAATGGCCATCTTGATGATCATACAACTATTAATTGTTGAACCAAGAATTTTCATGGGTTTAATTAATGAAATTAAATTACAGTGTCACTGCAACCCTAAAAATCCCTAAACAAAAATTATTTGTACTTTGTACACAACTCACGCCAATAAACACACAAAAGAATGTAAGCATAAGAACTATGATTGTTATTTATTTACCTGTATAGCATAAAAGATTAAACTTAAGGAGGCTACAAAAATCCTCACGGTGATAAAATCAATGAAAGAATAAATGAAATAAAGAGGAATTTCTATGCACTCTACTCTTGGTTTTTTGTACTTTTGAATTTTGTCATTTTTATGGAGTTTTAATTTTATATTTTTTATTTAATTTTCTTATTTTATTTTTTCATTTTTTAATTTTACAAAACATTATCTTATTTTTAAAATAATGAAAATAAAATTAAATAAAATAAATCAATAAAAAAGATTGAACGACGTACTTTTTGGATTTTTACAAAGGTACAAAATTTATAGAAAATACAAATAAAATTATTTTCGGGTTTCTAACATTTTTTAATGTTTTTATGATTTTTCTAGAAATTTTAAGATTTTTAGGCTTTTAAATAAATGTGAATGTTTTTTGGATTTTTAAAGTAACAAATAAAATCAAAAAATTAAGAAATATATACAGATAGAAAGAGAAATTTTAATATTTTCGAGAAAGGAATTTTCTTTTTTTTAGACTTTTCTTTGAATTTATTTGCATTCTTTTTATGATTTTGAGTATTTTATGATTTTTTTGTTTTTATGAGGAATAAAAGTGCGAAAATTATGTAGAATTAAAAGAAATGAAAAGAAATAAATATGAATTTTTTAAAAATTTTCACAAAAATTATAATTTTTATTGATATTTAAATGCAAAAAGGAATTTTTATGGAGTTTTTGAATTAGTAAAAATAATAAAAATGGGGAAAATGTGAAATAAAAATTATGGATGAGAGACGTATTTGACAAAAAGCCTAACATGTTTTTTTTCAATTTTTAAAGGTGTTTTGTTATTTTTTAATTGATTTTTAATATGAAAAATAATATGCAGGTTCATATGGGTATATATGCAAATATTTATGTTTATACACTAAATGTTAACAAATAAATAAATGTAAGGACTAATTGTGCAAATTATCTATAAAAGTATGTGCGGGTACACGTAATCCTCACTGGACATGACCTTGTTGGAAATAAAATAAGTTCAGTTTCCAGTCAATAACAAATAACCTTCAGGTCTTTATTGCAATTTCCATAGAAATCACGTGTGAATTCATGCCTTTCAGTTCAAACAAGAGGAATATGCAAATAAAAAAATTACAAGGAAAAATATGCAATTGTTACAATGATTACATGCAGACACATATCCTCTATTGACTTATTTGCAAAAGAAATAAATGTAGGGGTTCGGGTGCAATTCTACCCTTAATTTACGTGGCACCATGGACGGTTGGATGGCGATGAAGCAATGATCTGACGACCAAGATTGACGCTTGCTTTAATGGATAGGATCCGATCTAGGAGTAAGATCCACATGTACTATTTGTTGCTCAATCGACATCGAGATCTAATCTGAATGCCTCATTCTTGATCGGAGGGCCACAAGGTGCTCTGGAAGAACTAGGTAGTAGGTCTGCTCTGATGAGATTGGATTGTCTGATTCTCTCTCGTTCTTTGATTAATCTGTCTTCTAAATGTCTGAGCATGCTCCTGTAGGTCTTCCCTGTCGATCTGGCACTACTCCAAGGTCCAATCACCATCGATCAAAGATCTGGAGATCTGGTTGAGCTGTAGGGTGAAGTACTCCTCTAGATCTTACTTCTTTGGTCCTAAGTACGTCTTGAACCTTGTAAGTTATTGCTCAAGCTCGGAGGAATCTTCGACGATGGTTGCTACTAGCAAAATAAAGGAAATGGTGTTGGGGCAAAGACTTACGGTGAGGGTGATCGGAGAGGAAGTCCATCCTCAGATCTGGAGTGATCTGAGGATGGTAAGATAGTGGAAGAGTGTTTAGCAAGGAAATCAGAGTTTTAAAATAATGGATTTAAATTGCGATGTTGTTGCAACCCTAAACGTCCCTTAACAAAAAATTTATTTGATTCTCGAGCCAAAATTTATGAAGAAAATGTAACATGGGAAATTTGTTATTTAGTTTACCTATATAGCGTACAAGTTCGAACTCAGGGAGGCTACAAAATTCCCGAGGGTTATTAAATCGATGAAAGAATTAATGAAATAAAGAAAGAGTTCTATGAATACTATGATTGGTTTTTGTATTTTTTTATTTTTTATGGATATTTATTTTATATTTTTTATTTAGTTTTCTGATTTTGTATTTTTTATGATTTTTAATTTTATAAAAGCTTTTAATTTTATTAAACAAAAGGAAATAAAAAATAAATAAAAGAAATCAATGAGGGAGAATGAGAAAGGCAACTTCTTGGATTTTTACAAAATGGTAAAATACACATAAAATTCAAATAAAATTATTTTTGGTTTTTTGACATTGTTTATGTTTTTATGATTTTCCAGAATTTTCTAAAATTTTTAAAGCCTTTAAATAAATCGAAAATAGGAAATAAAACACACACTATTAAATAAAAATAATTTTGGATTTTTAGCAAATAAAATAAAAAATAGATGAAATATAAATAGAATGGAAGAGAAATTTTTGTATTTTCCAGAAAGATATTTTATAATTATTTGGAATTTTCTCTGAATTTCTATGAATTTTTTTATGTTTTTTTAGTATTTTATAACTTTATGGTTTTTATAAGGAATAAAAATGCCAAAATTATACAGAAATTAAAATTAATAAAAATGGATAACATGATCTTTTTTATATTTTTTTAAAAAAAGTTTTTTATTTTTTAAAAACAAGAATTTTTTATACTATTTTTTAGTTTTTAAAAATAATAAAAACAACAAAAATGCAAAATAAAAATTAAGTATGCAAGATCCAATTAACAAAACTCTATTATGATTTTTGGGGAATTTTTAAATGTATTTTACTATTTTTTATTTAGTTTTCAACATGCAAAATAAATGCAGATGCACAATTGTATGGATGCAAATATTTAATGTTTGCAAACTAAATGATACCAGATATAAAAAGTGTGCGACAATTTGTGCAAAATTTCCAAAAATTGGGTGTCGTTGAAATTACGCCTCGTTGGACAGGATCGATTTGTAAATATTTTAATTCCAGGGTCTAAATAATAACAAAAAACATGCTTATAATAATTGCAATTAACCCAAAAGTCACATGCTATGCACACTTCACATTTAAAACATGACCTTTATGCAAATAAATAAAACACTAGGGGCGAAATTCAAATATTCAAATTACAACAAGCAGACACGTGTCCAAAGGACTTATTTGCGAAATAAAATAAATGCAGAGGCTTGGGAGAAATTGTACCCTTGAAATACATGGCACAACGGATGGTCTTGATGTTGTTAAGACTCTTATCCAACGGCTAAGATGAGTCGTGCGTGGATGGTGCAGATGAGCTCGGGCAGATCGATCGAATGGATAAGATTCGAGGCTGATCAAATGACTAAGATCGAACATGGAGATGTGTTCTTGATCGTGCGGTGCTAGAGGATGTTGGGACAAATTGGGACGAAGGAAAATTCAAGTGAACTTTGATCGAGAAGATCTCAGTTGTCCGCCACCTAAATCGTCCTCTAACGAATGCTATGGTTCCCGTGCCTCTCCTCTATCGATCCAAGGCTTCCATGACAGTAGACGACGAGTGATATGCTATATGGAGGTCAGGTAGTGTTTCTCTCCAGGTGTACCTCCAGATGCTAGATTTAGCTCCCAAATGTGCTCATTCTTCCTACAATGAGTTCCTTGCTCGGAGGTGAAATTATAACTGAGTTATTAATGCATAAAATGTAGGGTATGGTGAAGGAATGAAAGCTCTGGTGATAGTGGTCACAGAGGGAGCTGATCCTCTGATCTAGAGGGATCGGAGGTTGGTCAGATGGTGGAAGAGATAGAGAAATGTTGTATGAGTGCGAAGATAAGATAAGGAAAGGATGAAGCGAGCAGTTGGAGCTCTGATCTAGCATATCAGAGCTAATGGGTAAAGATTTGAATCTGAGCCTAAGGAAGAATTTAAAATATGAAAGTAATAGATAAAAGACAAGAGATTAACCTAAAGTTACCAACAGTAGAAGGCAAGTAAGATCAACCTCGATCTGCTATGGATGGCGAAGAGGCGAAAACTCCCCGAAGGATGTCCGACATATTGGTAGATCGTGACTTGAGGCATTCCACTCATGCTCCCGATTGGAGGATCGCTCCTTTGTCACTGGAGACTGTCCTCTTTCACTCAATCGGGGATGAACAGAGGCCAAAATAGTTTCAACTCATTACCGGAGTTGGAGGGGAAATATTTATAGGCGTGGCTCTGACGAAGGTTTGAATTCAAAAACACATGCGTATCATGGTGTGAATTGTGGATCTGAGGCGTTGGCATTGAAGAGGGTTGAATGGGTTGTGACTTTAGAGTAGGAAGGAGAGAGTTAATGAGTACAAGAACATGGGAAATTAGGCAAAGACAGTGAGAGATACATGAATGCAGCGGAGTTAGCGAGTAGCCAAAGCAGTTGATTTAAATAGGATAAAATAGTGAAGAAGATAAAAATCAATAAATGATTAAATTAATGATCTAAAAATAAAAAATGAATTAAAAAAATGAAAAATGTAAATAAAAATGTTAAAAAATAAGATAGCGTTAATTTAAGTGTTTTTAATTAAATAAATAAGGTATTTACAAGGGTCAAAATAAGTAAAAGGTATCATTTATAGGTATGTATACGGTATACAGTATTTTGATTTATAATTAATTATTGATAAAATATAAACACAATTTAATATTTTTTTAATTTACAATATTTTACAAGGGTTTTAATGGTATTTTGATTAGATTTTTAGGAATTAATTTATCAGGTTAAATAAATAAGTATATGTACTATATATACATAGTGATACCTATACAATATATACGCGATTTTATTTTTATTAATTTATTATTTTTGTGATTTTTATATGTAATTTACATAAGTAAATATAATATTCATAATTAACTAAAAATACAATATTTACAAATATGAACAAGAAAATAAATAATTACATAATATACAATGTATGCATAGGTATAATATGCAATAATACCCTAATTGGACACATTTCACGCATAAACTCCGATTTTTAGGAAGCCATCACCATTTTATAGATAATTGAATTTAGAGTACAATAAAAACAAGTTTGATGAAATTTAATTTTTAGTGGAGGAGATATTGATCATGCACGATGAGCTTTGTGGCTTTTTTAGAGTGTTGTGATTTGCACAATATACACATATTTTTACTGCAATTATTTTTGTTATTTACAAAAGAATTTTATGTAAATTTTCAAGAAGAAATAAATTTTATTTAAAAAGAATTTGATTATGAATAAATTAAATAAAAGAATGTGTATTATAGGCAATATTGTGCATATGATGAATATATACAAGTGACAAATGATTTTCTGGAATTTTTGGTGTCTAGGCCTTATCTCCCCCTACTTTATTCTTTATCGATCATGTCAAGTCTTGGCCATCTCTCAGGGTCTGAGTCAGCCTGTATCAATTACAAATATACAATATTTTATTTTCTTTATTTCTTTCTTTATTTATTTAGGTTTAAATAGTGATAAATATAAAATATTTACATAAGAATCAAGGTAGTAAAAGAATGATTTTTTTATTAATATTTGCAATTGTTTTATAAGGGATTTTAAGCTTAAAAATAAATAATGATGATAAAATGCATATTCATCCTCCAACTATGCTTTACCTTTACTAGTCCTTTCGCAAACACCTATTTGAAGAATAAGTGACTAAAAGAAAATGAAAAAGAATAAAAGAAAAATAAAGAACTTAGAACTATACTGAGCATTAAACTTATCTTCATAAAATAAAAGTATGGAGCTCTATCAGACTGTTGGATTATTAGTTTGGGTGAAACCTTATTGGGAAACGAACTTGACATTCAACAGCCTCTAGAAACCACACAACTCTGCTCAAGTCTCCTTAATAGCCAGGTCAGAATAAATCAATTCTACGCAAACCCTTATGACTATGAATCTTTCTTGCATGAGGAGTGATCCTGTGAGAGCAAAAAACTGTGAGAGCATGAGAGGAGTGATTCTGGACCACTAGATCCAACCATGAGAGAGAAGAAAGAATCTAGTGGTTCGGATTCACTCCTCTCATGCTCTCACAACTTTTTTCTCTCATAGGATCACTCCTCTTCTTGTACATTGTAAGTAATATGTATCTCTCCTCGGTTGAAGCGGTAAAAGTCAGTCTTTTCCAACATGGGGTCCATAATTCCCCTATCCAATAACTCCTTCATAGAGAAGCGGGGTATTCCCTTCTAAGTTCAAGTACAACCTGCTCAAGAAGAAGAGGTGGAGAGAAGAGTGGACTATAGCCAGTGTAGCTACCTATCCTTAGATGCATGACTAGTGTAGCCAAGTCATCCGACTATAGGCTCATAAATATCTGTCTTGAAAACTCAAGCTTGCTTAGTTGACTATATAAATGTACATACTATGGTAAGAATTTTATTTTCAATCAGGCCTGTCAACTTTTTTGGAGTTGTTTTATTTTTGCACATTTTCTTTGAATATATAAAAGATGCAACATGTACATAAGAAGTTTTTTTCCTCTTGAGCCAGTAGACTATCCCTCTTTTGAAGCTTTATTGCAACCCACAACATTATATCGTTATACCTCGTCGCTACTAGAAAAGGTTGGCGTACAATGGACACAAATGTGTGACTTTCAATGTTTTCATTTTCTTGTGTCTCATACAACAAATCCAACCCTCTACCATGTCAACTGAGGTGATCAAAGTGTAAGTGAAGATGTGTAAGATAAGTCATTATCGACATGAATCATGCATGTGATCCGAAGTACTCTACGTAGGTAGTCAAGATGACACTGAACTAAGTCTTGTGGTTCCCAAAGAATTAAATGTATAGACCAGAAGAATATCATTTTCATTTCCTATAAGTTTCCTCTGACATTAAATGGATTAAGGTACAACTAAGATACATTCTTCGACTTTATTCCAAACAAGCTTAAATGTCAATATCATTCTGAAAAATACACAAGCAAATGCAAGAAGTAGATATAAAACATTTTTTTTGAAAAGAAATAAAATAAAAACTTTTTTGAAAAATTTTCTAAATAATTTTTGCAATTTTTTATGGATTTTAAACACATTTTTTAAGAGAAAAGGGTATGTAAATTGAATATATACAAGTATACACACAAGTATTATACAAAATTTATATAAGATTTTACAAGAAAATTTTATTTACAAGTTTTAAATACAAGTTTTATAAAATGCTTTTATATAAATAAAGAATTAATTTATAGGAGGATAAGTGACCATGGATTTTATACAGACATGGATTTTATGAATATATACACACACACCTCCCAAACTTTATATCCCATGTGACAAAATAGTTTTACAAACATTTCAAAATATTTTACAAAAGATTTTTCAAACATTTTTCAAAACATTTTGCAAAAGTTTTTCTAAATGTTTTACAAATATATTTGTAAACTATTTTAAAAACATTTTTACAAATCATTTTACAAACAATTTTACAAACAGTTATTTACAAACATTTACTTTCCAAAAAATTAACAACATTTTATACAATATACATAATTTTGGTACAGAAAAAATGTTTACAAACATTTTACAAATAAAACATTTTTACAAACAATTTTGCAATGTTTTGTACAAAAATAGTTTTATAAAAAATACAAACATTTTTACAAATAGTTTTATAAACAATTTTAAAAAAGAATTTTGCAAATATTTTACAAACACATTTTCATAACATTTATTATAAGAATAATATTAGCCATATTATTAATAAAAGTATGAGTTATGGCTAAAGTCTATATAAAATATATACGACACCCCAATACTTAGCTTGAACTATGTCCTCATAGTGCTCAAAGAGCTACAAAGGAAGACATAACTCGCGCTAAGTATAACAATGTCAAAGGAATCCTATACAACAATGACTCAAAGAATAGAAGTTGGTGATCGCTCCTATACTTAGGATCAAATAATCCTAAGTATAGGAGACTATACAAATGGGGAAAATCGAGGAATAAAGTGAACAAAATCAACGACTCGACTTGTCCTCCCCTATACTTAGAGTAAAAGGTCGTTAAGTATAGAAAAAGAATATCAACAAGTAGAAGGACAAGCGAGAGATCAAAATAAATAAGAAAATAAAAACATAGAAGAGATGGGATGAACAAAATCACCACCCCTATACTTAGGGTAAAGTATCCCTAAATATAGGAAACGACAAAAGTGATGGAATTGAATGAAATGAAAAACTCAAATCTTTTACCTCCTATACTTAGGATAGAGTACATCCTAAGTATAGCATATACACACGAAAAAGAGGTGAACAATAAAAACAGAATAAGAAAGAATAAAATGAAAGGATATATACAAGAGAAAATCAGCTCATGTATCAGACGTAGAAGATATCAAAAAGTTATCGTATGATACAACAGATATGGAATCATCCACAGACAAGAATGTATCATGATCTACGTACACTTCAGCAACTGCCCGTTCACAACAAAAAGCTTTGCATCAGATGACAACCTAGATATTACTATACTACTATTGTCATGGACAACTCTCACAATGAATGGCCTTGACCATTTACTTCCTGGATACAACTTTAATTTAGCACCAAACAACCAATCTTTCTGATCAGGCAAGGATGTCTTCCTTCTAATGTGTCTATCATGTCAATGCTTGACTTTCTCCTTATACATTAGTGAGTTGTCATATGCAAAATCTCGAAATTCCAACAATCTATTCAGATCCAACTTCCTACTCTGTCCAGCTTTTTCATTATCCAAATTGCATAGACGGAGTGCTTGCAAACAATTGTGAATTAATTCAACTGGCAGGTGGCAAGGCTTTCCATACACCAATATGTAGGGAGACATACCCAATGGAGACTTGTACATCATCCGATAAGCCCATAGAAGTGAGTCAAGCATCTAGGCCCAGTTCTTCCTAGTTTCACGTACAAGTTTTTGCATTATCACCTTTATCTCCCTATTTGAATTCTCAGCCAAGCCATTAGTCTGTGGGTGGTAAGGAGACGCTACTCTATGATCAATGGTGTACTCCTTCACAAGCTTCTTCACTTCTCGATTAATGGAATGGCTTCCCCCCTCTGAAATGAGTATCTTGGGAATCCCAAACCGTTCAATAATATGTTCCTTAAGAAAGGAACACAACCTATGCCTATCAATGGCTCGGGTGGGGACAACCTCCACCCATCAACTAACAAAATCCATTGTTAGTAGGATGCATTGAAGTCCCTGACTGACAGGAAATGGGTACATCAAGTCTATGCCCCAAGCATAAAAAACATGTGAAATCTGGATATATCTCAGGGGCATGGTATCTTTGGAACCAACGATTCCTCCCATTTTCTGACGTCGATACAACCTCGAACATACTATGTAGCATCCTTAAATAAAGTTGGCCACCATAGGATGATCTGTAAAACCTTAGCTATCGCGCACTTCCTCAAATGATGCACACCAGATTCTAATTTATGACAATGATCAAGTATGCTGGTGTACTCCTCCTGAGGAATGCACCTTCTATAAATACAACCCTCACCCTCACGAAATAGGTACGAATCCTCCCACTGGTAAATATGTATCTCTGATAGGAATTTGTCTACCTTGTGCTTCGACCAATCTTGTCAAACTTTTTCGGAGACATGATAGTTCACAATACCAGAATACCATGGGAGTGAGTCCACATACAAAATTGTCTCATCTGGAAAGGTATCTGATATGGGTAAAATAGTCTACTTAGAAGTCTCTACATCTGTAACAAGGGAAAAGTGATCTACGACAACATTCTTTACTCGAAGTTTATCTAAAATCTCCAAATCAAACTCCTGGAGAAGAAGGATCCATCTGATAAGGTGTGGTTTGGCATCCTTCTTTTCCTGTAGGTATCGTATGGTAGTGTGATACGTGTATACAATCATGTGTGAACCAAGGATGTTGGATCTGAACTTCTCTAATGCAAACACTACTGCTAACATCTCCTTCTCCATGACTGTGTAATTCTGTTGTGCCTCATCTAGAGTCTTTCTAGCATAGTGTATAGCTAATGGTATCCTATCCCTTTTTAAAGGGAAGAAACCAATCAGGTGGTTGTAAGTCAGGAGCAATAGTAGCCATATCTTTCATCTGGAGAAATGCAAGGAGGATTTTCTCATGAACAATAAACTCACTCTCCTTGCACAGAAGCTCAGTCAAATTTCTAGCGATCTTGATGAAGTCCTTAATGAATCACCTATAGAATCCAATGTGTACATGAAATGAATTCAACTGCTTCAAATTCTGCGGTGGCTCTAGCTTGGCGATCGCATCAGTCTTAGTTGGGTAAACCTCCATACCATGTATGGAGATGACATGGCCCAATATAATCCCATTAGTCACCATAAAGTGACTCTTCTCCCACGAGAGCACTAGGTTTGCCTCACAGCAACGTTGAAGTACTCGGTCTAAATGATACGTCATGTGTCAAAGCTATCCCCCTAGACCAAGAAATCGTCCATGAAGACCTCTAGAAAACTACCCACAATGTCAGTGAAAACAGACAACATACACCTCTGGAATGTAGAGAGGGTGTTACACTATCAAGAGGGCATCTGTTTAAAGGCATAGGTGCCAAATGAACAAGTGAAAGTAGTTTTCTTCTGATCCTCAAGAGCGATAGCAACCTAGTTATATCCTAACTACCCATCTAAGAAATAGAATAACTCTTTATCTGCCTACCTCTCAATAATCTGATCAATAAAGGGAAGTGGAAAGTGATCTTTTTTGGTAGTTGCGTTTAGGCATCAATATCTACATAGAGACACCATAAAGTAGGTACCATAGTAATTATTTACAATAGTAATCATGTATTTCTTTGAGACCATATGTACAAGACTAACCGATTTAAAATTTGATATGGGATAAATAAAGCCAGCATCACACCATTTCCTGATCTCTTTCATGGAAACATCTCGGAGGATTAGAATGAGACATCTCTGACACTCACGGGAGGGTTTGTTGTCATCCTCTAAGTAGATATGATGCGAGTACAAAGCCAGACTAATTCCATGGAAATCCAAAATATTCCATCCAATGGCCTTACAGTTTCTCTCAAGAACGTCTAGCACATGATATTCTTGTTCGTCGTTCAACTGTAAGCGGAGGATGCCCGGAAACATTTGGGGGGGCCTGCAAGGAAGTCATATTTCAACGTAGATCGTAAAACCTTGAGCTCAGGCGAGCTGTGAATTAGCTCGGTGACATCCTTTGCAAGTGCACTAGTAGATGGTAAATGATATCTACTCTGTAAAATGTCTACCATGGCTACTGTCGGCTCATCAAGTAAAATGTCAATAAGATCTGCAACGAATGATCTCTTCTCAGAAAGGAATGGGTCATCAGGCTATTCAGAATCCTCAAAAGCAATCTCAGATATCTCAGTAGGAGTTCTCTCATCAGTAATCTCAGAAAAGGAATACATCTCATGAATCTTACAATGTCCCTCCATTGTCTCAGAAAGATCCTAAAAAAACAGCTCAAACTATCCATCAACAAACGATAAGTATGATCAACAAGGCAAGTCATGTCGATTGTGCTTTCTAGTGTATCCTTTTCAGAAAGGAACTCCTACATGTACATGAAATTAGTAAATAGATCTGTCTCTCTAATCTCAGCTAGAAAATCATAGTTCTCATGACTAGTGTAACTGTCTCTCTCTCATCTGCTTTTGTTGGCGGTGATGTCTTAAGATTAGAGATCGTCTAAATTTTCACCTTGTCCTGTGAAAGTGAAAGATGATCTCTCAAGTACCATATTCAACTAAGTATGATCGAGGTATGGAGTAACGGTGCCGAGATGTCCACATCCATGACAACAAAATCTTTTGGGAATCTCATTCCTTGCATCGTTACAATAACACCCTCTAAAAAGCCTCTCGACCTCTTGATCGATCGACCAACAAACTAAAGGATCATCCTGGTGGATCTAAGAGACCCCAACTCAAACTCAGTGAGTAGCAAGGATGGCATCATATTAATGGAGGAACCAGTATCGAGAAGAGTATGATCAAATTCTTGATCAAATATGTGGCAACGGATGTGAGGTGCTCCCTTATCTTTCTCTTTGGGAGGGAGGTTATTGATGGCATGAACTATGGCCAAGGTCAAGATGTGCTTATCTATCTTCTTTTGTTTGTTCTACTTAAAGGATATGGTGAGATCCTTAAGCGCATCACGGAATAATGAGGATCACATCGTATGCGATCGGGAGCGACTAGTTGTACTAGTTGCTCAAGGTAGAAGAATTTAAAAAAAATTAATGCGATGAAACCACATGATCCAAGAACACTTCTCGGATCATTTCATCTAAACAACAAACAAGTATTAGGGTTACCTCTTGAAGCGTGGTTGTGATCGAGTCTCTAAACGAAGAGACATCATGTCTCAAGTCTGATCCGATGGAGGAGACACTTGCGAGCGCATTGACGGAATGTGTGCTCCTCGCAATACATGTTGATGATCCAAGCGACGAATCTCCTGATGTCATCACATGAGATCCGACATCTTCTTCATGAGCGAGGCACACTGAAGGAGATGGAGATCCATCAAAAAACAGTCCAGCATCATAACGGCTACGTTGCAGCGAGAGTGACTCTCTCTAGGTCTCCGTGGTGTATGACCAAAAGAGAGAGGGAGAGAAATGAAGTTGGCTTATAGAGAGAATGAGAGAGAGCGTAGGTTGTAAAACTTAAGAAGAGCAAGGGGAGCCCTTCTATTTATAATATTTTGGGATCCATGGATCTCAATCCATGGACAACACAAATCCAATGGCTCACATTGATTGTGTTTCATTTAATGGCCTTGATTTGTTGCTAAAATATTTGCAACAACAATTAATTTAAATTAAATTAAATATATCAATATATATTCCAATTTAATTCAAATCAATCTACATTGGGGAAATAGGAAGGAGAGTAGCCTACTTCCATAAAGAGGGGGGGGACCACCACATTCCTTAAAGGAATTGTGGCCGTCCACTCTCTTCAAGAGGAAGGTGGCTATCTCCACCAATTCCATGAGATCCTAGTATCCCATAAATTTCTCCAATATCTACAACAACTTTTGTTTCAAATTATTTCACAAAAAAAAATCAAATTTATTTTGTGAACATTGCAATAATGCCATTGGAAATTTGTCAATAAAATTCACAATTCAAAAGAAAATGTGAATTAAATTTTCAATTAATTGTCCAATGTGAATCCAATTCACATTAACATTTAAATAACAAATGTAAATTACAAATAGCTCTCTATTATATATTATAAATCACATTTATAATATACATGATTAATATGGATAGTGCTATCCACATAATTCTTATCCATGATAATTAAATCAAATTTAATCATCTTGGATCTCTATTCTCATGTGCCCAAATAATATGAATCTCATTCACATTATTCACATCTTTGATAATTAAATCACATTTAATTATCTAAGATAACTCTCCTTATAATATGAATCAAATTCATATGATTTATGATAATAAAATCACATTAATTATCAATTTTTTCAATGCTCGGATATATATAAATATCAACAATGAAATTATCCTAACCTTCTTTCAAGGATAATGTGCTTTCTCTGCGGATACTTGGAGATAAGGACATGGCGCTTGTATTGTTCTAGGTATAGTGACTTGGATATTGATATCACATCTCAAATCCAGATCTTGCGGGCCTCCCATAGATGCTTGATTAAATCAAGACTGCAAATCTAATATTCTCGTTGCATTTGAATCACATCCAGATCAATGTTTAACATTTGTACCAAGATCATATCACTTCTCTACTGAGAGGAGTCACTAAGATCCAGACCCGTTTCATCTCCCTAGGAACGGAAGCGTCATGGTTATACAACCGTTTATGATCACATCACCCTAAAGTATTCCTAATACCAGTACATCCTGCATACTGGAAGACCCAGAGTAAACCCTAGGTAAAAGATCAATTTTACACTGTCTACTTCAGAGTTTTATCATTAAGTTTCTCCTTTGATCATTGGGAGTCAGTATCGATCATATGCTTTCCAAAAGCATATATCATACCTAGGTATTGATCATATACCTTTTCAAAAGCATATATCAAACCTACAAATTCAGTCAAGCTTCTAAAGCGAGACGACTGTGCACTAAATTTGATTCTTCCCAATATCTCATGAGTAAGCTCATGTCTTCTGGTTCAGTAATGAACCTGTATGATCCCTTTGAGAGATCACATTACTCATATGCCCTTACATGCACACCATCGTGCCAGTGTACAGACCTTGATTAGGTCATCAACCAATTAGTCTGCCAAATGTACATACTCAGTCATAAAGTAACACATCTATTTCTAGTTAGAGGATGCGTGCCTATATCGTGACAGCATACGACATAGGACTTTGGTTATCTCGATCTCATTAAGTCAACTCTTTGACCTAACTTATCTAACACCTCCGAATCTCTATTCCTATGCAAAGGACCTGCATCAAGAGATCAGTTAGATATCAGCTTATCGAGAAAGGATTGCCATCTCCTTCTCAAGCTGGAGATCATCTCTTAATAATCATTTGATGATGCTTGATGAGTCCTCAATATAATTCTTTAGATATTCACCCAAGCATCAGCCTCTATGATTCAATTAATGAATCAACAACTGTATGATAATTAAGATGGCCATGTTACATAACCCTAACTGTACTAAGAGACCTATTATGCAAATTAATTATTCTTTATTTCAGATCAGGGAATGATATTTGCAATAACAGTTATTTTATAATGGCTCATTGTGGGCTCGCATGTCCAACAATCTCCCACTAGCCCAAAGAGCCATTAATGGGCTACTCTTTAAACCCACACTCATGTAACAATCATAGGCTATTTAGAAAAATAACTAGGTAAGCTAATCAACCACTCTATTCTCAAGAGACCATGTCAAGTCCTTTTACGACACTTGCATATCCCTCAGTAACAGTGCTCGCATTCAATGCGAATGTTGCATCTTATGCTACCAAAACTCAATTTTGTCAGTTCTAGTGTCCTTTTGACACTACAACTCAATTATTATTATAACCAATATGTCCATAATCCTTATAAGAATACCTTATTTATGGAGATCTCTATCTCCTATGGTATCCAAAGTTAAGACCTTTTAGATCACTATCTATGAAGTCTTAATCTCGTGAAGATAAGTCTTAGAGATCACCATCTTTGAAGTCCTGTCATCTTTGAAGATATTGATATTACTGCAATCAAGTGTTTTATTTCCATAGTAGGATTAGTAACAGTTTACTACTCCCACTGCATGGTAGGCATCTGAATTTTGTATACATCTAGCATACACTTGGCTTCTCATAACTGATGCACTAGGGCAAGCATTTTAGCATTCACTTCCTCAACTCTTTGAGGTGCTATCCCTTTAGATAGGTCAGTACCATATCGTAAGGAAAAGAAACCTTTCTTGGAATTTTCCAAGAATGGAATGTGTCCAAGGTGTTCCACTTAATGTGACGGTCCCAATGCACTCTTTTCTTTGCTTCTGGATAACTTCAAAACTAAGATCTAAGAGATATCCCTTGAGATCATATCCCAAGGCATGGAACAACCAGATTATCAAACACTTATTATTATCCTTATATCATTTCAAATGATTAGGATATCGTCTACATATAGCATGATGAACACAATGGCACTCCCATTAAGCTTCACATTGTTAATCAAGATTCTATCTGAAATCATAACATTTATAATTTCATCAAATCTTATGTTTCAACTACAAGAAGCTTATTTGAGTCCATAGATGGAATTCCTTAGCTTGTACACCTTGTTTCCTCAACCATGAAGCCTTGGGGCTACTTCATTTGAATATCCTTAGAGAGGTATTCATAGAGGAATGCAATCCTGACTCACATCTTGAAGATGCCATAATCAAGTTGTGTAGCTAAGGTTAGCAATATTCTGATGGGTTTAAGCATGGTTACTGAAAAGCAAGTCTCATCGCAAGTGATGCCTTCTCTTTAGTGTGTAGCTCATGGCTACGAGCCGTGCTTTAAAGGTCCCTACCTTCTCATCAGGTTCCCTCTTTCTCTTGAAGATCCATTTACACCTAACAAGTTTTACCCTTATAGGTGGATCCTTGAGGGTCCATATACAACACTTGTATATGAAGTATACCTTAGACTTTATTGCTAACATCCATCTTTCCATGACAGGATCTTTATAAGATTCATCACATGAAGTAAGATCATTGTCAGACTTAACTGACACATGGAATACATCCTCAAACTCATTTGAAGATGTATGAGTGTTTCATCTTTAATTATCCTTTTAGTTTCTGATTTCAGGATCCTCATTATCTTATCAAGATTAAATGAGTTCCTTCACTTCATTTTCATCTTGATTCTTAAGCGAGTCATCCTCTAAGAATCACATTCTCAGATATGAAATTTTTTAAGAATCTCAAGGTCATAATGTAGGTATCCAATACCATCCTTTATTTTCCTAATGAAGTAGCACTCTCTGGTGCCATATTACAACTCACTTGCTTGGAATCTTATTGACGATATATATATATATTGTAGTCTCTACTATATATATCTGGAAACTAATAGGTAATTATGCTAAAATTAATCATTGATTAAATCGTATCATACTTGATCCAATGTATCTCCCTAAAACTCTATTGAGTTTTGGTTGCATTAGGAGGAGTGAGATAGGAATGATATTCCTTTCTCCATGAGGTATTTCATGAATTCATATAATAGGTACTGACTATCTAGATTAGATCAAATTCATTTCATATTCCTTCAAACTTTGGTTCTAAACCAAAATTGTGAAATCTTTGAACATTTCAAAGGTTTCTAAGGTAGAGTGAAGAAATCTCATATCACTCATAATAATCAATAGATATCACATATCCATAATGTTTATTATGATATGGGTGATCAACATACATCAATATGTATGAGATCTTGAATACCTTGGCATCTAACACCATTCCCAGAGAAGGGTGCATTGGATAATTTCTACTTTTGAATACAATATTTACAAGTATGTAAGATTTGAAATTTTAGACATTCCAAAGCTTCATCTCTTACTACTGTGTTGATCTCGTCAACATACAAATGTCCAAGGCTTGATGCCAGATCATTCTCAAATGATCTTTATCCTCTTATTGATCTTTATTTTTTAGTATTAGAAATTCTAATGAACCATTCATTATTTTTCTAATCTAGCAGAGTCCTCTGGATATTAGATTACTTTTCGAAATATATCCATCATAACTCTTTATGATAGGTCAATCTCAGAATTCATATTTATTTCCAATATTTACAAATAATATGAGTGTATCGTAATATCCAGGTCATAGAGACATTCTCTAAGACTAAGGACTTTCCCACTAAAAATATGAAGTTTATCTATCCAATAGAGATTGTTGCAACAATTGCATCAATATCCGTATAGATGACTATTAAACCTGAAGATCAAATTCCAGTCTTCTAATACATATGCAATCAATTGAAAGTGTTATTAGAAGAATGAGATACAATTATTAGACTTTTATGTTATCAAATAAGAATGTCAATTTCAATGATTATATGTAAATGTAAATTATTTTAATGCACTGTCTGAGTCCTTCTCTAATGATTCTATATAGACTTGATAGTCATACTATCAATACATCGGCTTATTGCAATATTGGCATTCAACCAACTCTTTGGTGTCATATGGAAGTCTTCTAACATAGGTCAGACCCATGCTTCCATTGTGCTCCCTTCATCTATAAATAACCATTGCTTCAAACAAAGGATCTCTTATGTTTAATTGAAAAGATTTCAATATAAGAGTACTTTAGCATTTATACATGCTTCATTTAATTCATACAATATGAACATTATGAACATTCATGAATGACCAGAGTATAGATAGTATATGATGACACTCATCATATCTACATACATCTTAACTCTAAAAGACTTTGGTTCAGGTAGGTATTCAAACATTTCGAATACATCATCTCTTATAGGGCCACCATTCTACATGATGCAGTGAACCAATTCATTCATGATTAAATGTCGAGAGCACATATGTATGCTAGAACATCTTCTTATGTTTTTATAAGGATTGTTTGACAATTACGATCATCATCGAAATGTCACTTCCAAAGTACATTCGATGAGAGATCAAGACTATAGAGACATACAAACCCTAGGGTTGTAGTCCTATTGTCTATTTAATTGTCATTCCTCATTCTTATGAGGAAACTTGCACATTGCAACTACATACATTATGTGTCCAACTGCAAGTGCAATATCTTGATCATGGATCCAATCCATGATATTATACTGATTATTATTGAGTATAGTATTGAGTGGGATTAAAGAAGGATTATCTGAAATAAGAAATTTGCATAAAATATATATTTTACTTTGATTTATGAGTTTTTATATCAAAATTTTTCTTACCTTGTAAACACTGAAAGTTCATTCCCTTAATCACTTTCCATGTAAGAGATACACTACCATTATATCTCAAGCAAGATCTGGGATCTCCTTCATTATCTTTGTTAATATCAGAACTTGCAACTCAGATAAAAGAAGTGGGAACTCATTCCGCCTTGCATGACCAACTTGCATTTCCCAATTTGGTCTTTAACACCCATGCCCACCACCCATAAGGTGATGTTGACCCGTCACTAATTGAACCAATCGTCAACCGGAATAGTGCTCGCTATGTGCAATCCAATATTGCCCCAATAATATGAGGACTCGATATTAGGGTCACTACGCATACGACCTTACTCTTTCGAGAAGCAAAGAGCCTGATTCAGATGTGCTTGTATGCAGGAGTTGTCACTTCATACAGGCATCTCCTACATACAATCCCCGGCGACGGAACCCTTCGCCTTGTCGAGAGACCATGGATGTCACTTAAGTGATCCTCCATATCTTGTTCAAATTCAAAATAATCATTATGAATTATATTCATTACAATTATTTCTTCCAAGGGAAATAACAACTCTATTCATAATAGAGTGTTTAAATTTCAATTGAATTCCAATTAATGTAATTATATTAAATTAATGATCCAATTAATTTCCAACAAACATTCTTTATTGCTACTTGAATTATGGTATTATCTCAAATACGTATTATTTCAAATTTTAATAATTAGAAAATACATTATGATCTCTCCAACATTATCCCTTCCCTAACCGTTGTCATGGTCAGTACCGATGGGAGTGGGACAGACCGCACACGGTGCAACCTGCTACCCCAATGCTCCCCAACTAGACACCATATTCGTCTCGGGTTAGGATAATGCCAAATTGATCATTATGTACTTGAGATGATAATCGGTTTTTCAACGAAAGTTATACCATATAGTAATAATCAAAACCTTTTTGATTATAAGAAAATTTGCTAAATAAATTCTCAATCCTATTCAAGCAACTTTGTTTGTTGCAAAATTCATGTAATCAATTGTGATCTAGATCATATCTAATCTATATTGGTTAAGGCAATGTCATTTACAGAAATAATTACCATCAAATATTTCACAAATATTTATCCATAATTATTTTAGGATTAAATCATTTAATTTCACTAATTAATTAAATGACAATCCCAAGGTTCTTGATTAGGAATGTAATTTTCAGCAGTGAACCCCACTTATCTCAATCAATTTAAATCCAAAGCATGCAAAAATAAGTTTCCAAAGTTTGTTAATTTGATTTATAACAGAATCTAAGTGATTTGCACGTATTTCTAGGCGTTTCAAAATAGTAATTAACTCCTTAATTACGTCAAGATTTGCAGTCACCGAAACAATGGATACATGTTCACTAAAATGATCATAACTTGAGCAAACAGATTCCAAATCACGCAAACTCAAATTCCATAGTTTCCTTATTTAATTGGAAACATAATCTGAGTGAGTATTTTATGTTTAATCATTTTAAAAAGAGCCTAAATTATTCACTAAACATAGATGCGAAAATGAAATGCGATAAAACTTTCGCAAACTCTAATGAACCCAAGTTGTCCTAGGTTTATGGATCGTATCCGAAACCTCCAACCTAAGGCTATGATACCACTTGAAGGATCTGGTGAGATGCTTAAGTGCATCATAGAAGCATGAGGATCGTATCATATGCGATCGGGAGCGACTAGTCGTACTAGTTGCTTAGGGCAGTAGAATTTAAAAAATTTTCATGCGATGAAACCACATGATCCAAGAACACTTCTTGGATCATTTCATCTAAATCACAAAAAAGAATTAGGGTTACCTCTTGAAGCATGGTTGTGATCGAGTCACTAAATGAAGAGACCTCCTGTCTCAAGTCTGATCTGACAGAGGAGATGCTTGCGAGCACGTTGATGAAACGCGTGCTCCTCGCAATCCATGTCGATGATCAAAGCAGTGAATCTCCTGATCTCATCACACGAGATCCAACATCTTCTTCAGGAGCGAGGCACACCGAAGGAGATGGAGACCTACGAGCAAATAGTCTGGCAGCGTAACGGTTATGCTGCGGCGAGAGTGACTCTCTCTAGGTCTCCATGGTGGACGGCCATAAGAGAGAGGGAGAGAGATGAAGCTGGTGTGTAGAGAGAATGAGAGAGAGAGAGAGATCATATGTTGTCAAACTTAAGAAGAGCAAGGGATGCCCTTCTATTTATAATATTTGGGATCCATAGATCTCAATCCATGGACAACACAAATCCAATGGCTCACATTGATTTGTGTTTCTTTTACTGGACATGATTTTTTGATAAAATATTTGCAACAATTAATTTAAATTAAATTAAAATTTTCAATATATATTCCAAATTAATTCAAATCAATCTCTATTGGAGAAATAGGAAGGAGAGTAGACTCCTTCCATAAAGAGGGGGGACGACCACCACATTCCTTATAGGAATTGTGACCGTCTACTCTCTTTAAAAGGAAGGTGGCTATCTCCACCAATTCCATGAGATCCCATTATCCCATGAATTTCTCCAATATTTGAAACAACTTTTGTTGCAAATTATTTCACAAAAAAATAAATCCAATTTATTTTGTAGACATTTCAATCATGCCATTAGAAATTTGTGAATCAGATTCACAACTCAAAATAAAATGTGAATTACATTTTCAATTAATTGTCCAATGTGAATCGAATTCACATTAATATTTAATTAACAAATGTAAATTACAAATAGCTCTCTATTATATATTATAAATCACATTTATAATATACATGATTAATATGGATAATGCTATCCACATTATTTTTGTCTATGATAATTAAATCACATTTAATCATCTTGGATCTCTATTCTCATGTACCCAAATAATATGAATCTCATTCACATTATTCACATCTTTGATAATTAAATTATATCTATTTATCTAAGATAACTCCTCTTGAATCAAATTCATATTATTTGTGATAATCAAATCACATTTAATTATCAATTTTCTTAATGCGCGGATATATATAATATCAACAATGAAATTATCCTGAACTTCTTTCAAGGATAACGTGCTTTCTCCGTGGATACATGGAGATAAGGACATGGCGATTGTATTGTTCCACATATAGTGACTTGGATATTGAGATCACATCTCAAATCCAGATCTTACGGACCTCCTATAGATGCTTGATTAAATCAAGACCGCAAATCTAATCTTCTCATTGCATCTGAATCACATTCAGATCAAAGTCCAACATTTGGACCAAGATCAGATCACTTCTCTATTAAGAGGAGTCGCTAAAATCCAGACCCATTTCATCATTCCCTAGGAATGGAAGCATCATGGTCATACAATCGTTTATGTCACATCACCCTCAGGTATTCCTAATACATGTACATCCTGCATACTGGAAGACCTAGAATAAACCCAAAGCATAAGATCAATTTTACATTGTCTACTTCAGAGTTTTATCATTAAGTTTCTCATTCGATCATTGGGAGTCGATATCGATCATATGCTTTCCAAAAGCAAATATCATACCCAGATTTTGATCATATACTTTTCCAAAAGCATATATCAAACCTACAAATTTAGTTAAGCTTCCAAAGCGAGATGATCGTGCATGAAATTTGATTCTTCCTAATATGTCATGAGTGAGTTCATGTCTTCCGGTTCAGTAGTGATCCTGTATGATTCCTTTGAGAGATCGCATTACTCAGATGCCCTTACATGCACACCAGTGCCAGTTTATAGACCTTCATTTGGTCATCAACCTATTAGTCTGCCAAATGTACGTAATCAGTCATATAGTAACACATCTATCTCTGGTCAGAGGATGCATGCCTATATCGTGACAGCATACGACATAGAACTTTGGTTTTCTCGATCTCATTAAGTCAACTCTTTGACCTAACTTATCTAACACCTCCGAATCTCTATTCTTATGCAGAGGACCTACATCAAGATGTCGGTTAGATATTAGTTTATCAAGAAAGGATTTCCATCTCCTTCTCAAGCTGGAGATCATCTCTTAATAATAATTTGACGATGCTTGATGAATCCTCAATCTAACTCTTAAGATATTCACCCAAGCACCAGCCTCTATGATTCAATAAATGAATCAACAACAGTATGATAATTAAGATGGCCATGTTACATATCCCTAACTATACTAAGGGACCTATTATGCAAATTAATTATTCTTCATTTCATATAAGAGAATGATATTTGCAATAGCAATTATTGCATAATGGCTCGTAGTGGGCTCGCATTTCGAACACTACTTTAGTTAACATTTTTTAGTACATGCTTATTTCATTCCCTTTTTTTACTGCAGGCACGTACTCCATGGCATTATAGAGTGGCATTTCTAAAAATATGTTTTGTAAGATATCTACCACTCCTAGATTAGATAGGATTGTTTTTAATTTTTGATTTTTTTGTTTTTTTAAAGTCGAAGAAAATGGCACAGAATGAGAAGAAACATTAAACTACTCATTTCGCTTATTCAAAAAGGAATCCTTATATACAATTGGACAAACAGAATGAGTCTGTATAGTGTTATCCAAAACTGGGGTAGAAGAAATAAAATCAAAAATAGGACGGGCTGTTGCTGCTAGTGTAGAAGGAGATTCCATGACGGGTATGTGCTCCTTCTTTGGTGACTGCGAACTACATCTCTCTTTATTTTCTTTTTGGCTTTTTCTAAAAGAATGCGATGGTGGTGGTGGTGGTGAAGACGAAGATGGTGAAACTCTAGTATCATATATTGCTACATTGGACCTCTATACTGCTGGTAAAGAAGATGATGTAGAAGGTGAAGCTATCTCAGTGGATCAATCTCCCAATCCCAATTGATGTGAAAGCGACTGCAATCTTCTACCGCTCCTGAGATGAAGGGCTTCAGATATATATGTAAAATCATGGGCCACATCTGTGTTGGGTGTGGATAGGTCATGGTCTACCTACTCCTTGCATCCTGAGATTTTTGGGATTGACATCGACATGTGCAGGAATCAATATCTTCATGGTGGTCAAGACATCGATCCTCTAAGTCAGATCATCCATGTTCTTCACTAACAATGCTAGCTGATCAAGTGTGGAATTCATCGAAGGTGTCTTGGGATGCTCAATGATAGGCTATTGTTGAGATGAGTAGTGGGGAGGCTACTTGTATCCATATTGTGGCTGGCAATGAGGAGGAGGAGGATGTGAATACCGTCTATATGATGCAGAGTGCTGCTTGTGTTAAGGGTATGGAAAAATGCAGACTGCATCTATTGCTGGCCATGTCTCTAGTTCTCGAAGTGAGTTGGAGACTGAATGTGAGGTTGGAACTACTGGTGCTGGGGATGGGGTCTACCTCCCTGAAAGTGGTGGGCGGACCTCTCACTCTGTTAGGAACCCAACTTAACTTGCCCTAACGGATGGGGCTTGTTGCACTCTCTATCGAACCAAATGCAATTCACCTCCATAATGAGAGGTCGAGGTGGATATGCTGCTCAGGAATATATGGGACCTCCTTATAATATGGTACTATATGGAGTGACTGCTACTGGACCTTATTAGGGGTTTGCATGTAGTAAACGTCCTGAACTGTGGACGGCCCTCCAGTACTCTCTTGTGTAGAAGTAGAAGATGCCTGCTCTCGAGTAGAGGTATCGACTGCTACACTCGCACTTTGACACGCATTGATCGTAATCACAAGAAGTTCCAGATGCATAGCTATCTCATCCAGCTTATACACATTCTTCATCCTTTGTTCGATCACTTGGAGCTTCTCAAGATCCTTGGATTGTTTCTCCATTATGTCCACTTTGAATCGATGACTACCAATGGTGGTCAGATCTAAACTGTCCATCCTATCCACATCATATGATGTTGTCTTGTTGATAGCCTTATGGGGTGCTGTAGAAGAAGAAGAAGGAACGTGAATCTTCTGGAATGCATGGGAAGAAGAAAGAATTGTAGATCTCTCTGCCATCTCCTAAAAAATCTAGTACATGACATCCTCATTATTGTTGAAGTGACTACCACCACAAGCGGCATCTACCAGCTTCTGGTTTTCTATGCTCAATCCCCAAAAAAGTTTTTCATGAGGCTTGTCTTTGGAATGCCGTAATGGGGACACTTCTCCATCATGTTTTTGAATCTTTGACATCCCTCAAGAATAGGCTCATGGGACATCTGGGATAAGTTGGCAATAAACAATCACATTAGGTTAAGACGTCCGAGTGGGTAATACTTGTTCAAGAAAGCAGGCCTCAACTCTTCCCAAGTCGTGAGAACCCTTCCCAAGTAGTTAATCCAATAAAGTGCCTTGTCCATGAGAGTGAACGAGAAAGTTGTCATCTTCACTACCTCTAATGGAACATTTGGGTAGTGTATAGGTCCAAAAATGTGATGTTTGAGGTGTACATATGGTTTTTCATTTACGTGTCCGTGGAATATTGGGAGTAGTGGCAAAATAGTGAACTTAAGCTCAAAATTCCCAAGAATCACAGGGACTCTAATCCATGAGTTGGTTGTCCTGCCCCTATATTATAGGCATCTTTTAATATGATATTAACCACTAGCTCAAGTAATGGACCATATCCCACATTCCCACCTCCTCTAGGGTTTCTATCCTCCTCTCTCCTCTCTTGTTTGTCCTGCCTCAACTCTAACATCATGTCTCTCAATCCGGCATGGATGTCAGCCTATTCAATCAACTTGGCCTGAATGGCCTTTATGGAGGCTAACATTGTATTGTATCTTGCTCTACTCAGCCATGGAACTCTTGCCCTTAGTTGGCATCAAGTGTGTTGACTCAGTTTCTGAAATGTAAATGACACTTAATTAGTCCTTAAGAATGGTGGAGTCTCAAATGATAGTTCAAGATTAGAGTCAAACATGAATAATGGATTAATCGATGAGGTGAAAGATAAAGTGGAGAAAGAGGAATACTCGGAAAGTGATTCTTCTTGAATAAAAGACGACCAGTTTGGAGTGTAAAATGAGTTCGTAAAGTCCGAATGAGAAATGCTCCAATCTGACGTCTTCAATTTCAAGAGGAAGGATGCGAGAATACGATGGTAAACACAAGAATAAAGTGAGAAAAGGCATGAAGGGCACGGAAGGATCTTTACACTACCAAACAAAAACAATACAAACCCCCGATTCACCAACTGGAAACAAGTGGAGACCAAAAAAGTTCGATCTTTTATCTTTTCAATTTTATGTTTAGTGAATCTACAAGAAGTTCCTTACTACAAAACACACAAGGCGAGTTGCTGCTATCGCCTACTGTGCATTCTCAGACCTCCCAAAATAGTGATACCATCTTCCCAGGCTGTTGGGTTCAATATCATGCCCAAAGGGAGATAAGAGGATTAACACACCAAAACGATTTTCTTTGTTCGGAGGCAAGTGCTTACAGTTGCAACCGTACACTGAAAAGTGATTTACAGGTACTTAAGGCACAAGTCCATGGATTTGGGCTATATCCTTACTGCTACGTCCTCACCCACTCTGTCTGGAGGTAAGTACCTATAAACAATGAGGGCATTACTCTCTTTAAAATAATTATTTTGTCCTTACAATTAGTTCCAGGGTCGAGTTTTCTTTACCAGTCCCTATTTTATACAATTTTCACTTATTTGAGTTTTCTGAAGAAATCGTCTACCAAATTTCCAATTTCCTTTTGATATTATGTGAGTGAAAACATGAAAGGAATCCAGAAATGTCAATGCATGAGAAAATTCAATGATGCCTACAGGAGATATATGATGTGTACCTTGTCTCCAACACTCTACATGCAGGGTGATCCACATAGAAATTAAAAAATAGAAGGTAACTAACCTAAAAGATGCACGAGAACCATCCTAGTAGTAACTTCTATTAACGGGAAAGAACAAGTTAATTTGACTAGGTCCAAGCTATTTCTATTTTATAAATACATATGTTCTTGTTTATGGGCTTTGGACCTAATCACTTACCTGGATCAAGCAAGGTAATAAAACTTACTTCTAAGGGCTCAAGCACATAAACCCGTGAGAAAACAAAAAAAATAAGGCCATGAAAATAAAACCGCTAAAGTCCCCCAAAGTGCGCCAACACTTGGTGAAACAGACCTCGTAAACACAAGGTATATAGTGACCTTTTAGAAAATAGTAAAAGAGGCAAATGCCAAATAATTAATTACAACTTTTGCAAAAAATAAGGAATGAATAAAATTCTAACAGAAAATAGAAAATTTCTATGCAAAAGGCTCCAAGTGACTGGTCTCCTCCAAATCTTCTTCTCCTCCAGCAACTTGAATAAGAATCAAGTCTCCTTTGCTTCGCTTTGGTGCATCGATGCTCCTAGGAATGTCGCCCTTGCTCGCCGGGCCCTCACAAGAAAGAGGAAACATAAGATAATGCAATAAACACAATTATGGAAATATGAGCAAAAATAATGTGAAAAGAAACACATGAAGTATATACAAGCAGACAATAAGGTGGATCTGAAGCAAAGTGAGAAGAGCAAGTAAAAAGAGATCTCAAATGAATCCCTATGTCCGATCTTGGGGAGCTTTCTGTGTCTAACTCTTCATATCATGAAAGCGTTGTATTAGCTCCCTGACGGCATGATGTATTCACTTTGTTTGCTCACTCTTCAGCAAGATGAAATCCACAATATATATACACACACTGACACATACTAATATTGACAAAATAAATGGAAGAAATTAATGATAAAATATAGAAAATAATTATGTGAGAGCAATATTCACCACTTAAATAAATGTCAAAAAAATATAGACAAAAATAAGAAATAGGAAAATAAGTATAAACAACAAAGAATAACATGTCAAGAGAAATAACATAACTACCCTCGCCATGCCTCCTTGACAACGACACCATTATTTTAGCAAGGAAATCCGTGCTTTAAATTAGTTAATTTAAATTGCGATGTTGTTGCAACCCAAAAAATCCCTCAATAAAAATTTATTTGATTCTCAAGTGAAAAGTAATGAAGAAAATGTAGCAAGGAACTCACAGATGCTACAAAAATCTCGAGGGTTATTAAATCAATGAAATAAAGAAAGAGATTCCATAACAGCTATGCTTGGTTTTTGTATTTATTATTTTTTAAGTAATTTTAATTTTATATTTTTATTTGAATTTCTAATTTTGTATTTTTTATGCATTTTAATTTTGTAAAATCTTTAAATTTTATTAAACAAAAGCAAATGAAAAATAAATAAAAGAAATCAATGAGAGAGAAATACACAGACAACTTCTCGGATTTTTACAAAATGGTAAAATATAAGAAAATTCATATAAATTTATTTTTGGTTTTATGATAAATTTTTAATGTTTTTATGATTTTTCCAAAATTTTCCAAAATTTTAAAAATAAAACAAACAGAATTAAAAGTAAATATTTTATGATTTTTAAAATAGCAAATAAAATAAAAATAAATGAAATATAAAGAATGAATGAGATTTTTTAAATTTTCCAGAAAAGGTGTTTTATATTTTTTTTAGAATTTTCTCTTAATTTCTATGATTTTTTATGGTTTATGTGTTTTATGATTTTTGTGGTTTTATGAGTAATAAAAATACCAAAATCTATACAGAAATTACAAAATAAAAATGAACAACGAGTTTTATAATTTTTAGAAGAAGTTTTGCATTTTTTTATTTTCTAAGGTAAACATGCAATTTTTATACTATTTTTAAGTTTCAAAATTTATAAAGATAATGAAAATGCAAAATAAAAATTAAATATGAAAGATGTAATCAACAATACTCTATCATGATTTTTGTGGAATTTCTTAGTGTGTTTTTATATTTTTTTATTTAATTTTCAACATGCAAAATAAATGTAGATGCACAGGGGGATGGATTCAAGTATTTAATGTTTGCAGACTAAACATATATAAAACGTGAGGGGCAATTTGTGCAAAATTTCCAAAAATCGTGTGCTGTTGGATGTGCTCCTCGCTAGAAACGACCAATTTGTAAATGTTTTAATTCCAAGGTCTAAATAATAAAGAAGAACATGTTGGTAATTATTGCAATTAACCCAAAAGTCACATGCAAAGCACGCTTTATAGTTTAAACAGGACCTTGATGAAAAACAAAATAAAAATTAGGGGCAGAAATTCAAATATCCAAATTACAACGAGCAGACATGTGTCCAAAGGACTAATTTGCGAAGTAAAATAAATGAAAGGGCTTGGTCACAATTTTACCCTTTAAATACATGGCACGACAAATGGTCATAATGATGCTGAGACGCGGATCTAACAGGTGAGATGAGTCGTGCTTGCATGGCGCGGATGAGCTTGGGAAGATTGATTGAACGGATAAGATTTGGGGCTAATCAAAAAGCCGAGAATGAACCTCAAGGTGTGTTCGTGATTGTGCGGTGCTAGATTATGTTGGAAGAATTGAGAAGAAGATGGTTTCAGTCAAACTTCGATCCGGAAGATCTCGATCATCCTCTGCCTAAGGTGTCCTCTAACAAATGTTATTGCCTCCTACGCCTCTCCTCTATCGATCCAAGGCTTCCACAGTAGTCAACGATGACTGATATGCTATATGGAGGTCTGGTAGTGTTTTGCTCCATGTGTACCTCCAGATTCTAGATTTCGCTCTCAAATGTGCTCCTTCTTCCTGCAATGAGTTCCTTGCTCAAAGGAGAGTCTCTGGCAGAGTTATTAATGCATAAAATGTAGGGTATGGTAAAGTAATGAAAGCTTCAACGACAGTGGTCGAAGAGGGATCTGATACTTAGATCTTGAGGGATCTAAGGTTTGGACAGATGGTGGAGGAGATGGAGAAAGGTTGTGTGAGTGTGAAGGTGAGATCAGAAATTGATGAAGTGACCAGATGTAGCTCCGATCTTGTAGATCGGAGCCAAGGGGTGAAGATTTCGATATGAGCATAAGGAAAAATTTAAAACACAAAGTTAATAGATAAAAGGCATAAGATTAACCTAAAGTTAACTACGGTGGAAGGCGGAAAAGATCAGCCTCGTTCTTCTATGGATAGCAGAGAGGCAAAAACTCACTGGCAGATTGCCAGATCCTGACTAAAGGCACTCCACTCACGCTCTCGATTGAAGGATCACTCCTTTGTCACCAAAGACTATCCACGGTCACTCAATCACGGATGAATAGGGCACAAAATCTGATCAATTCGTCATTAGAGGAGGAGGGGAAATATTTATAGGCATGGCTTCGACGAAGGTTTGAATTCAAAAACACAAGTGAATCAAGATGTGATTGGTGGATCTGATGCATTTGCGATGAAGAGGCTTGAATGTGTTGTAACTTTGGAGAAGGAAGCAGAGAGAGTTAATGAGTAGAGGCGTTTGAGAAATTAGGTGAATAGAGAGAGGTACGTGAATGGTGCAGAGTTAATAGGTCGTCTGAGTAGTTGACCCGGGTCAAAAAAACTCGAGTCGACCAATTTGGGTGCCTGCAAAATAGGATAAAATAGGGAAGAAGATAAAAAATCAATAAATTATTAAATAAATGATTTAAAAATCCAAATGAATTTAATAAATAAATAATGTAAATAAAAATCGTTAAGAATAAAATAAAGTTAAATTAGGTAATTTTTAATTAATTAAATAAGGTATTTACAAGGGTTAAAATAAATAAAAGGTATCATTTATATGTATGTATACCTATATGTACTAATTTTGATTTTTAATTTATTTTTTATTAGAATATATGCATAATTTAATATTTTTAATTTACAATATTTGACAAGGGTTTTAATGGTATTTTTATTAGATTTTTAGGAATTAATTTATTAGGTTAAATAAATAAGTATATGTATAGTATATACATTATGATACCTATACCATAAATAGATGATTTTATTTTTATTTATATTTGATTTTTTGATTGTTATTTGTATTTTTTATAAGTCAAATATAATATTCACAAATAACTAAAAATACAATATTTACGAGTATGTACAAGAAAAAAACAAATAATATAAGTAGTTTGCAAAGGTATAGTCTACAATAATACCCCAATTGGCCACATTTCACACCTGAACTCTGATTTTTATGAAACCAGCTCCATTTTAAAGATAATTTAGATTAGAGTTCAATGAAAGTGATTTTGATGAAATTTGAGTTTTGGTAGAGGAGATATTCATCTTGCAAAAAGAGCTTTGTGGTTTTTGAGAGTGTTGAAAAATACACAATATACACAGATTTTTATTGCAATTATTTTTGTTATTTACAAAAGAATTTTATGTACAAATTTCAAGAAGATATAACTTTTATTTAAAAATAATTTGGTGATGACTAAATTAAATAAAAGTGTATTATATGCAATATTATGCATATATTGAATATATACAAGTGACAAATGAATTTATGGAATTCTTGGTGTCTAGGCCTTACCTCGCCTACTTTACTCCTTGTCAATCAGGTCGAGTCTTCACCATCTCTTGGGGTTTGAGTTAGCCCGCATCTCTTACATATATACAATATTTTTTTCTTTATTTTTCTATTATTTCTTTATTTATTTATACTAAGTTTAAAATAGTGATAAATATACAATGTTAACATAAGAATCAAGGTTAGTAAAAGAATGAACTCATTTATATCTACATGTATTTTATAAGGGATTTCATGCTAAAATAAATGAATAAAGATGATTAAATGAGATTCATCAAAGAGACAGAGAAGGGTCAAGTGAATGTAGTCGTTAGTCGAGGTTTCATGAAGGTGACCGGAACAGATCCGATCTGGCTGATCGGAGGGAGCTAAAGGTGATCAGATTTGAGCTAATTCATTAATTACAATGCGAAAATGAAATTGTAAAATCAAAAACTAAATACCTATTGCTACATATGTGAGAATCGATGTGAAATAATCCTCGATCAGTTGCGTAAAGCCTCCAATGGTGTGGTTGGATTCGGTCTCTTATAGGTTTCCTCGCACTCCCAATTGTGGATATCAAGAGCTCTATCACCGCTCAATCATCGATGCTCGGTCTCCGGCAAAGAATCCCTTCCAAAATGGGTCAAATCATGCGGTGTTGGTTCAAGATGTATATATAGATATATGACTCTGGTGTGTTTTAAAATTCGAATAAGGATTTGTTGGAGGTGTGATCTTAGGATCTGAAGAGATGGCAATGGAAAGGGTTAATTGGGCTAGAATATTGGTGAAGAATGTGGGGTGATTGGGTGATCAACGCACGCGAGAAAATTGGGAGAATAGAGGGAGGTGTGCGAGATGAGCGGGAATCAAGGGTAGAATAGAAGTTGACCTAGGTCAACAAACCCGAGTCGGCCAATGGGAGCGCACGAGGGATGTAGACAAAATATGCTAGACGACAAAAACAGAAGAAAAATAATAAATAAGTCAAAATAAAATAGAAAATAAATTTATAATAAAAATAATATAAATGAAAAATGCTAGTAGTTTAACTAATTTTTTTTAATTTTTAACTTTTTAAATAAGGTATATACCAGGTTTAAAATAAATACCATGTGTTATAGGTATGTATGCCTATATATACAAGGTCTTGATTTTTAATTGATTTATTATACAAATATAGACATAATGTAATAATTTATTAATTTACAGTATTTTAAAAGGGTTTTAATTATATTTTTGTTAATTTTTTAGGACTTTAATTTATTAGGTTAAATAAATAGGTATATGTGCATTATATACATAGTGATACCTATACAATATATAAATTATTTTATTTTGGTTAATTTTTGGTTCGGTAATTTTTATATATATTTTAAATAAGTAAAATGCAATATTTATAATTAATTTAAAATACACTATATACAAAAATGTACAAAAAAATAAAAAATGTACATAGTATACATGCGTATTATATACAATAGTACCCCAATTAGTCACATTTCACACCTTAGCTCCGATTATTTTATGAAGCCGCCTCCATTTTAAAAATTATTTAATTTGGAGTACAATGAAAGTGAGTTTGATGAACCTGTAGTTTGGGGAGAAGTTATTGATCTTACGATTGAGATTTGTATCTTTTTAGAGTGTTGTAATTGACACAATGTACATAGATTTTGTATTGCAATATTTTTTTTACAAAATATTTTTGTGCACAATTTTCAAGAAGAAATCAATTGCTTTTGAGTTGAATTTGATCATGACTAAATTAATGAAAAGAATGTGTATAAGGAATTTATACAAGTGATAAATGATTTTCTTAAATTTTGTATTTTAGGCCTTATCTCCCCCTACTTTATTCTTTGTCAATCAAGTCAATTCTTGACCATCTCTCGGGGTCAGAGTCAGCATGTGTCTATCACATATATACAATCTTTGTTTTCTTTATTTTTACTTTAGTTTATTTGTTTATTTATTATAGGTTAAAATAGTGATAAATATACAATATTTACCCAAGAATGTTGGTCAGTAAAAGAATGGATTTATTGATATTTACATGTGTTTTATAAGGGATTTTAAGATAAAATAAATGAATAAAGATGATGAAATACAGATTTATCATCCCCCTAGGCTTTACCTTTCCTTGTTCATTAGCAAATACTTATTTAAAGAATAAGTGACAAAAAAAAGCAAAAGAACAAAGGAAAAATAAATGACCTGGAATAATATTGAGTATTAAACGTATCTTCATAAAATCAAAGTATGGATCTTGGTCTGACCATTGAATTATTAGTTTGGGCAGAACCTTAGTGGGGAACAGACTTGACACTGAACAACCCCTAGAATCCACACCACTCTTGCTCAAGTCTCCTCAATAGCCAGATCAGAAAAAATTAACTCATACGCAAACCCTTATGGCTATGAGTCTTTCTTGTATAGTGTAAATGATATGTAGATCTGCATGGCTGAAGCAATAAAAGTAAGTCTTATCCAACATGGTAACCGCAATTCCCCAATCCAATAACTCTTTCCTCGAGAAGCGGGGTATTTCCTTCCATGTTAAGTGCAAATAGCACTAGAAGAGGAGGTGGAGAGAAGAATGAATGGTAGACAGTGTAGCTACCTATTCTAAGATGCCTGACCAGCGTAGCAAAGTCATCTAGTTGTAGGCTCACAAATATCTGACTTGGAAGCTAGAGCTTTCTTATTGACTACACAAATATACATACTCCGACATGTATTTTATTTTCAATCAGGCTTGTCCATTTTTTTGGAGTTTTTGATTTTTTTGAATATATACAAGGGTTCAACATGTACATAAGGAGTTTTTAATCTTGAGCTAGTAGATTTTCCACAACATTCTATCATTAGACCTCGTTGCTACTAGACCAGGTTGGGGTATAATGGCCACAAATGTGTGACTTCCGATGTTTCCATTAGCTTATGTCTTATGTAGCAAATTCAACCCTCTACCACGTTAACTGAGGTGAGCAAAGTGTAAGTGCAAATGTGTAAGTTAGGTCATTATCGACAAGAATCATGCATGCGCTCTGAAGTATTCTACTTAGGCAGTCAGGATGACACTGAACTAAGTCTTGTGGTTCCCAAAGAATTAAATATATAGACATGAGGAATATCATTTTCATTTCTTATAAGTTTCCTCTGACATTAAGTGGATTAAGTTCCAACTAAGCTCCATTCTTTGACTTTATTCAAGACTAGTTTAAGTGTCAATATCATTATGAAAAATGCACATGCAAATGCAAGAAATATATACAAAACATTTATTTTGAAAGAAAAAGAAAAATAAAAAGAACAATCTTTTTAAAAATGATTTACAAAGAATTTTTACATTTTTTGTGGATTTTAAGCATTTTTGTTAAAAGAAAGAAAAGGGTTAGTAAATTGAATGTATTTACAATATATACAAATTTAAAAACAAGATTTATACAAATTTTCTACAAGATTATATAGGAGGATTTTATGTGCAAGTTTTCGATACAAGTTTTATAAAAGAATTTGGTATACAACAAAGAATTTTAATTACAAGAGGAAAAGTGATTAGGGTTTTTATACACACAAGGATTTTACGAATATATATATAGGGTTAAATGGGGCTGCCCCCTAGGGGGAGCTAACTTGGCTCCCCCACCCCCATTTTTCTCATTTTTTTATTTTTTTTATAATTTCTTCTGTGGAATTTCTTCACTATATCCCAATATTACGTCATTAAAATTTTAGGTGAATCAGAGACTCCTACGGCCTCCATGTAGATAGTCATTTTTTAACGGTAACAGAATTGCTAAAATCAACTCTATCTGGATGGAGGCCATAGGAGTCTCTATTTCCATGAAATTTTAATGACATAATATAGGGATATATTGATGAAATTTCACGGAATTAATTTTCAAAAAAAATAAAAAAAATGGGCGAAAGGAGACGGGTGGAGCCAAGTTAGCTCCCCCATGGGGTAGCCCCATTTAACCCATATATGTATACATCTCATAATTTATATACCACGTGATAAAATAATTTTAGAAACAAATTACAAACATTTTCAAAAGATTTTACAAACATTTTCCAAAATATTTTACAGAGTTTTTCCAAACGTTTTACAAATATTTTTGCGAACTATTTTAAAAACACTACTACAAATCATTTTACAAACAATTTTACAAACATGTTTTTGCAAAAAGTTCTTTCAAATATTTTACAAACATTTTGTACAATATACATAATTTTGATACCGGAAATTATTTACAAACATTTTACAAACAAAATATTTCTACAAATGAAATTTTTATAAACATTTTTACAAATAAGTTTGCAAAAGTTTTTACAAAATATTTAACAGAGCAATCTTTGCAAACATTTTTAAACATTTTTGCAAATCATTTTTCAAATTATTTTTTAAAACATTTTTCTAATAAATAATAGCCATATTATTAATAAAAGTACGAGTAGGATAATATATACATATAATATACGATACCCCCTATACTTAACTCGAATTCGGTCCTTATAGTGACTAAAGAGCTACAAATGAAGACATAAATCGTGCTAAGTATAGAAAAGTGAGAAGAAACCTATACAACAATGACTTAAAGAATAGATGAAAAGAATAGAAGTCGGTGATCCATTCTATACATAAGATCAAATAATCCTATGTACAGAAGAATGTACAAACATGGAAAATCGATGAAAAGAAAGAACAAACTCAACAACTCGACTTGTCCTCCCCTGTACTTAGTGTAGGAGATCCCTAAGTATAGAAAATAAATATCAACAAGCTGAAATAATAATAACATAAATGAAAGAAAATAAAAACACAAAAAAAATAGAATGAACAAAATCACTCCTCCTATACTTAGGGTAAAGGATCCCTAAGTATAGGCAACAACATGAGCAATGAAACATGACGAAAATGGAAAAAACTCAAATTATTCACCTCCCCTATACTTAGGATAGAGTACATCCTAAGTATAATACGCATACAGAAAAGAGGTGAATGATAAAATGGAAGAAGGACAAAACAAATAAAAACAAACCAAGTATATACAATGTAGACATTGTTGAGATGCCTCTCAACAAGCGCTAGAGTTTACGCTCCTAGCTGAGTATAAATGCTAGGAAAAATAAGTATCAAGGTTCAGGACGACATCTGTAATATGAATGCCATATTGCCATTGTCATGTCAATGTGACAACAACAACAAGGTCAACAATGTCAACAATAACACCTAAATAAGCAATTAGGCAGATGCCTGCTATCGAGTAATAAGATGAGAAAATAACATCGGGCACCGGTAGCACAAACGAGATCATTGGCTCAATAACAAAATGCAGTGAAATGTGGAGCTAAAGAAATCGAATGTAGAGAAAGAAGGATAAGTCCTGGAATCATCCATGTCAATCATTATCTCAAAAAGGTATGGACAATCAAGATTAGGAGACTCACTAGGAAAACCGATATCCAATGCACATAACACAGAGAGATTAGGTAAATCATTGAATATCTCAAAGATCAGCTTGTCCTCGTGAAGGTCATCAAGGAGAGACGACTCAAACTCTGAAGAGAAATGAGAAGTCTCTATATAATGATCTGACAGATCGGATGCATTCCTAAGAACTGAAATCGAGTATGAAGAACAGACCACCCGCATATAACCCTTAGGGAGGTGGGAAAAATCAGACCTATTTAAGGAAGAGATTGAACAATCAAACTCAAATAATGGATTCATACTCAAAGTCAGAGAAAAGCCATCCAATGGATCAGAAATATAAGGCTCGAAGAAATCTAGGTCAAGATCAAAGAAATCATTGACCTGTCGAAGTGAAGGGATCTGAGCTTGGGTAATGTTGGGTTGCATCTGGTCCTCAAACGGAAGGGTGGGAGGGAGGGAAAACAATATAACAGGAAACTACTAAAGATGAATGTAACCAACTCAACTCCAAAGACAAGCAAATCCAAATCAAGCCCCAAGTTCACCTACTCAACTCAGTGATGACCATTAGAGATTTGTCATTAATCTTGTATTTTAAAGTTAGGTGGTCAAACACAATGTTGTACAAACACGTAGGAAGTCTTGGGATTAGGGTACTGATCCTTAGCGTGTACATGCCAAATAAAATGTGAAAACAATGAGGGGGTTTCTCTCCCAAAATCAATGAATGAGTTTGTTACGTTTGATTTTATGGTCAAGTGGTATTAGCAATCCCAATTCTACAAATGTTATCAATTTTTTTGTTTTTTTTTCAAGAAAGCTTTCTAACAAATTTTCTGATCCCTTTTGATCTTACGTGAGTGAAAACGGGGAAGGAATTTGGAAAAGCCGATGCAAGAGAAAATCTATGATGCATGCATGAGATAGAGGATGCGTACATTGTCGCCAACTCTCTTACATGAATGGTGATCTGTGCATAAAATAAAAGATAAAAAAATAAACTAACCTAAATGATGCATGAGAACCATCCTAGCAATAAATTCTATTAATGGACAAGAACAAGTTACTTTTACTAAGTCCAAGCTACGCTATACTCTTTAGGTGCAAGAAATTCGTGTTTAGGGCTTTGGACTAAATCGTTTACCTAGCTCAAGCAAAATAATAAAACTTATCACTAAGGGCTCATGCACGTAAAATAACAAGAAAACAAATAAAAAGAAGGCGATGAAAACAAGACTTGTAATGTCCCCCCAAGTGCACCAACACTTGGTGAAACATATCATGCATACACATGGTATATAATGGACTTTTAGAAAATAGAAAAAGAGGCAAATGCCAAATAAATAATTACAATTTTTTACAGGAATAATGATGGAATAAAAATGAAAAATAAAACAAAAATATGTCTATGCAAAGTGCTCCAAGTGAATGGTCTCCTCCAAATATTCTTCTCTCCCGCCCATGCTCTCATGCAACTTGATGGAGAACAAGTCGCGTCTACTTCACTAGGGTGCGCTGACGCTCCTAAGAATGTCGCCCTTGCTCGTCAGGCCCTCACAAGAAAAAGGAAACACAAGAATGTGTTCGAGACAAAATTATAACAATATGAGAAAAAAATAAAATGAAAATATACACAAAAATATAGACAAAATGTATGAATTAAATAAATGACAAATATATAAACAAAGAATAAGTGATAGAAATATGCACAATGAAATAAATGACAGAAAATATATATAAAATAAGAGAAAGAAAAATGAGTATCTACAACCAAGAATAATAGGTCAAGCGAAAAACCTAACTACCCTTGTCGTATTTCCCTAGCAACGACCCATTGTTGAATGAGGAATTCTCAATGGTTTAATTAATGAAATGAAATTGTAGTGTCATTGCAACCCTAAAAATCCCTCAACATTTTTTTTCTATTTTGAACATAGCTCATGCTAACAAACAAGAAAAAAGAATGTAAGCACAAGAACTATAAGTGCTATTTATTTACTTATATTGCATACATGATCGAACACAGGGAGGCTAAGAAATCCTAAGGGTGATTAAATCAATGAAAGAATCAATGAAATAAAGAGGAATTTCTATGCACACTGCTCTTGGTTTTTATACTTTTGATTTTTACAATGTTTTATGGAGTTTTAATATTATATTATTTATTTATTTTACGATTTTATTGTTATGGTTTTTAATTTTGGAAAAGATTTTTTAAATAATTAAAATAAACTAAATACAAGAAATCAACACAAAAGAAAGAAAGAAACATTTTTGTATTTTTATAAAGTGATAAAAATACACATAAAATTCAAATAAAATTATTTTTGGGGTTCAGACAAATTTTTAATGTTGTTATTTTTCCTGAATTTTTATAATTATTTTAGGCTTTTAAAAAATCAAAAATAGAGAAAATAACAAACATAAATAAATGTGAATGCTTTTGGATTTTTAAACTAACAAATAAAATCAAAAATTAAAGAAATATTTAGAAAAGAAAATTTTGTATATTTTCCATAAAGGTATTTTATATATATTTTTAATCTTCTATAAATTTCTATTCATTTTTTATGATTTTGAGAATTTTGTGATTTTTTATGTTTTAATGAGGAATAAATGTGTGAAAATGGTAAATAAATTGAAAGAAATGAAAAGAAAAAAGAGGAATTTTTAGAATTTTTCATAAATGTTTTATATTTTTATTGATATATAAATGCAAATAGGGAATTTTATGATTTTTTAATTATTAAAAAATAAAAAATATTGAAATGTGAAATAAAAAATATGGATAAAAGACATATTTAGGAGAAGCCTGACACGATTTTGTTAGAATTTTGAAGGTGTTATGCTAATTTTTTTTATTTTTAAAATGCTAAATAATTTGTAGGTTCACATGGGTATATATGCAAATATTTATAGTTTATAGACTAAATGTTAAAAAAATAAATAAATGTGAGGCCAAATTGCGCAAATTGTCCAAAAAGGTGTGTGCGGGTGCATGTGAGCCTCGCTGGACAGGACCTCATTACAAATCAAGTACTACTATGATCTAAATAATAAGAAATAACCTTCGAGTATTTATAGCCATTTCCTTAGAAATCACGTGTGAACCACGCTATATTGTTCAAACAAGACAAATATGCAAATAAAATAAACTACGAGGAAAAATATGCAACGATTACAACGATTACATGCAAACACTTGTGCTATGAGGACTTATTTGCAAAGAAATATGTGCATGGGTTTGGGTGCAATTTTACCCCTAAAATATGTGGTGCCTTGGATGGTGATGAATCTCTGATCTGATAGTCGTGTTTGATGCTTGCGTGTACGGATATGATCTGTTCGGAATAAGATCTACAGCTACTATTTAGGTCTCAATCAATAGTCGAGATCTAATCTGGACACCTCGTTCTTGATCGGAGGGCCACGAGGTGCTTTGGAAGAACTGAGAAGTAGGTCTGCTCTGATGAGATTGGATAGTCCGATTCTCTCTCGTTCTTCGATGGATCTGTCTTCTGAATGCATGAGCACGCTTTTGTAGGTCTTCTCTATTGATCTGGCACTACTCCGAGGTCCAATCACCACCGATCAAAGATCTGGGGTGTAGTTTAGCTACGAGGTGAAGTACTCCTTCAGATCTCACTTCTTTGGTCTTAAGTATGTCCTAAACTCTGCAAGTTATTGCTCAATCCTGGATGAATCTCTGGCGATGGTTATTAGAAAGAAAATAAAGAATATGGTGACGGGGGAAGAGTTTACGAGGGTGATCGGAGAGGAAGTTGATCCTCGGATCTGGAACGATCTGAGGATGGTCAGATGGTGGAAGAGATGGAGAAGTGTCAGATGAACGTAGTCATAAGGTTGGGGTATGGCGAAGGTGACAGGAATAGCTCCAATCTGGCTGCTCGAAGGGAGGTACAGGTGATTAGATTTAAGCTAATTCAAGAATTAAAATGCGAAATTCAAATTGCAAAGTCAAAGACTAACTACCGACTGTTACTTAAGGTGAGAACGGAGTGAAATCGTCCTTGCTTCACTGTGTAAGGCGGAGAATCGGAATGCACGACGGAGGTCTCCCGAGGTGTGGTTGGATCCAGTCTCTTCCAAGTTTCCTCGCACTCCGAACTATGGAGATCAAGAGCTCTGTCACCGCCCGATCATTCATGCTTAGTCTCGGGTGAAGATTCCTTTCTAAAGCGAGTCAAATTGAGCGGAGGTTCAAGATGTATATATAGATATATGAATCCGGAGTGTTTATAAAACTTGAATATCAAGCAGTTAGGGGCATGATCTTAGGATTTGAAAAGCTGGCAATGGAGAGGGTTAATTTGGCTAGAATATTGGAGAAGAACGTGGGGTGATTGGGTGATTAGCGCAGGAGGGAAAATTTGGAGAAGAGAGGGAGGTGTGCGAGATGAGTGAGAATCTAGGGGAGAGTAGACAGTTGACCCGCGTCAACAACCCTGGGTCAACCAATGGTAGCGCGCAGAGGATGTGGACAAAGTAGGATAGATGAAAAAAATGGAAGAAAAATAAGAAACAAATCAAAATAAAATCAAAAATTAATATAAAAAATAATATCAATGAAAATGTTAGTAATTTAACTATTTTTTTGGTAATTTTCAATTAATTGAATAAGGATATATACAAGGGTTAAAAAAATACAAGGTGTTGTTTATTAGTATGTATACCTATATATAAAAGGTTTTGAGTTTTAGTTAATTAATTATACAAATATATGCATACTATAATAGTTTATTAATTTTCAATATTTTACAAGGGTTTTAATTATATTTTTGTTAGTTTTTTTGAATTAATTTATCAGGTTTAAAAAATTTGTATGATACGTATGCAATATATACATTATTTGATTTTGGTTAATTTTGGTTTTAAAATTTTTATTTGTGTTTTAAATAAGTCAAATAGAATATTTACAATTAACTAAAATACACTATATACAAATATGTATAAGAAAATAAATAAAAAGATAATGTACATAGTATACATAGGTATTATATACAATTGTACCCCAAAAAGCCACATTTCACACCTTAACTTTGATTTTTATGAAACCAACTCCATTTTAAACTTTATTAAATTTGGAGTACAATGAAAGTGAGTTTGATGAATTTGGAGTTTTGTTGAAGAAGATATTGATCTTACACATTGAGCTTTGTTGCTTTTTGAGAGTGTTGTAATTTACACAATGTACACATATTTTTATTACACATATTTTTATTATTTACAAAAGATTTTTATGTACAATTTTCAAGACGAAATCAATTGCATTTGAGTTGAATTTGAGTAGGAATAAACTAATGAAAAGAATATGTATTATAGACAGTAGTGTACAAATGATGAATTAATATAAGTGATAAATGATTTTCTCAAATTATGGTATTTTAGGCGTTATCCCCCCTACTTTATTCCATATCAGTCAGGTCAAGTCTTGACCTTCTCACGGGGTCAGAGTCAGCCTGTATTTGTTTAATATATACAATCTTTGTTTTCTTAATTTTTCCTTTATTTTCTTTATTGATTTATATCATGTTAAAATAGTGATAAATATACAATATTTACACAAGAATGTTGGTTAGTAAAAAAATGGATTTATTTATATTTTCAAGAGTTATGAAAGGGATTTTAAGCTAAGACAAATGAATAAAGATAATGAAATGTAGATACATCATTGAATAATAGAGGTTGGTGCTTGGATGAATGTCTAAAGATTTAGATTGAGGACACATCAAGCACCGTCAAATGATTGTTAAGAGATGATCTCCAACCTGAGTAGGATATTGCAATCCTTTCTCATTTGGTTGATATCTGACCGACCTCTTGATGTAGGTCCCCTGCATAGGAATATATATTAGGACGTATCAAATAAGTTAGGTCAAAGAGTTGACTTTGCAAGATATAGATAACCAAGTCCTATGAAATATACTGTCATGACAAAGGCATGCATCCTCTGACCAGAAACAAATGTTTTACTAAATGTCTAAGTATGTATATTTGGCAGACCGATGGGTTGATGACCTTATTAAGGTATATACACCGTCGAGCTGATATGCATACAAGGCATATGAGTAATACGATCTCTCAAAGGGATTATATAGGTTCACTTGTGACCCAGAAGACATGAGCTCACACATGAGGTATTGGGACGTATCAACTTCCATGCATGGTCGTCTTGCTTTGGAAGCATGACAGAATTTGTAGGTATGATATATGCTTTGGGAAAGCATATGATCGATATCAACCCCCAATGAAATGAGAAACTTAATGAAAAAACCCTAAAGATGATAGTGTGAATTGATCTATATCTTTTGGTTTATTCTAAGACTTCCAGTATGCAACATGTACATGTATCAGGAAGGGTGATGTGATCATTAACGATTGTATAACCATGAGGCTTCCATTCCGAGGGAGTGATGAAACAATTCTGGATTTTAGTGACTCATCTTATTAGAGAAGTTTTCTAATCTTAGTCTAAGTGTTGGACATTGATATGAATGTGATTCAGATGCAATGAGAAGATTAGATCTATGGTGTTGATTTAATCAAGCATCTATAAGAGATCCCCAAGATCTAGAATTGAGATGTGATCTCAATATCCAAATAACTATACATGGAACGTACAATCGTACTGTCCTTATCTCCAATTATCCATGGAGAAAGCGCATTGTTCTTGAAAAAGTTCAAGAAAAAAATCCATTGTTCAGTTATGTATCTGAGTATTGAGATATTGATAATTAAAAATAATTTAATTATCATGAATAGTGTGAATATGATTCATATTATTTAGATATATGAGAATGATGATCCAAGATAAATAAATGTGATTGACTTATCAAGGATATAAATTATATGGTTAGTACTATCCATATTATTTATATATATTATAAATGAGATTTATAATATATTACAGAGAGCTTATTGTAAATGTTATCTTCAAATTAATTGTTAATGTGAATTGGATTCACATTGGAAATTAATTGGAAATACAATTTACATTTTATTTTTGGTTGTGAATATGATTCACAATCATTTAATGGCATGATTGCAATATTCGCAAAATAATATGAAATTATTTTATGTGAACTAGTTTACTATAAAATTTGTTGTAAATATGTATGAAGTATTGGAGAAGCCAACATCATCCATTTAAGGCATGGTGGGCGGCCACCCTTTGACTTGTTTACAAGGGTGGCTGTCCCACCTTTTTAGGAGGGTAGGTGTCTTCCCTCATAATCATTCTATAGCAATTAATTTAGTTCAAAATAAATTATGTTGATTATTATATATAATTAATTTAATCTAAATTAATTGTTTTTGTGATTTTACAACAAAATCATGGTCGTTGAATAGAAACACAAAGCAATCTCAACCATTGATTTTGTGTTTCACATGGATTGGAATCCATGGACTCCTAAAGTACTATAAAAGAAGAGGCAACCCTAGCTCTTCTAATACACGCAACAGTTGAGTAATCTCTCTCTCTAATTCTCATACTACACGTCCCATCTCTCTCTCTTAGTGGCTGTCCACCTTGTGCCCTAGAGAGACTCGCCGCCATTGCCACGTTGTCGTACGGTTCTTCGATCGCTCATGGATCTCCATCTCCTTTTGTGCACCTCACTCATGAAGAATACATCGGATCTCGTCTGATGATATCGAGAGATTTTTCTCTTGGGTCATCAACTCGGATTGCAAGGAGTACACATCTCATCAATGTGCTCGCATTCATCTCCTCCTTTGGATAAAACATGAGAGAGGAGGTCTCTTGCATTAGAGACTTGATCACAACCATGCTTCATGAAGTAATCCTAAATCTTACTTGTGGTTTAATGAAATGATCTGATAAGTGATCTTGGAAAATGTGGTTTCATCACTTTATTTTTTTTAAATTTCATCGCATCAAGCAACTAGTCCGACTAGTCGCTCCGATGGCATACGATACGATCATAATGATTCCATGATGCGCTTAAAAATTTTCCATATCCTTCAAGTGGTATCAGAGCCAGGTTGAGGCCTTGGGTATGATTTAAAACCCTAGGCGATCGAGGTTCAAGTTTTGGATGGGCGATAATCATTGTTTTTGCATTGGATGCAAGATTCAAATTGGTTTTTAGCTTACCTAAAAACCTAATGTTTACACATTTTTTAGAAGTGGTTTTTGGTTAATAAAATGTATTTATAGTGTCTAAGTTCGTACCAAAAATATTAACCGATAATGGCATCAAAAGTGCATGAAAATAATTCGAAGAGTTCCCACTATTAAAGATGTTTTGCATGAATTCATGAATATTTACGAAAATTATTTTTACTTACTATTTTCCCACCATGAAATACGAAATAAATACTTTTATTAGGTAGAGAATCAAATAAGAAAACCACTCGAATTTATTTCGTGCGATTCCGACTCTGTTTGCCCAAGATATTCTATATTTAGTGGAGATGGGTTTGAAGATGATTAGATCATTAAACTTCTTTACTTAATGTGTTTATAATTAAATGGAAATCATGAAAATTATGAATTTGCCTTTATTGAATATTATGCCTAATAATTATGACAATAATTTATTAATCATCATCATAGGTCATTGAATGAATGTTTCATGAAAACCCTAGTTTATCCTACAATAGTTGTAGGATAATCTTTGCATGTAAAACACCGTTACTTGAATAGGATTGGGGATTTATTTAGCAAATCTCCTCATAAATATTAATAATAATGTTTTGATAAATATTATATGGTATGACTTCGATTGAATAATCAATTATCGTCTCAAATAAAAAATGATCAAATCACATTATCTTGACCTGAGGCAGAATCAATGGAGTAACACGTTATTCCAAGAGCAGTCTGTCCCACATTCTGTGCTTAGTGGCCATAACAGTAGGCAAGGAAAGGATAATGTTTGAAGATATCATTATGTGTTTTCTAGTTATTAAGATTTCAATAATATGTATTTTTAGATTATACAATCCTTTCAAGTAACAATCAAGAATGTTTGTTTGTTGATTAATTCAGATTGATAAACGATTTAATATGACTGAATTATTTATATTCGATTAAAAATACTATATTATGAATAGATTAGTATTTCCCTTAGAATAATTAATTACGTGAATATGATTCATAATAATTAATTAAAATTTGAACATGATATGAAGGATTACATAAGTGACATCCATGGTCTCTTGTCAAGGCAAAGGGTTCCATTGTAATGGATTGTATGTAGGAGACATAACTCCTGCATAGTGGCGCTCACGGATCGGGCTTTTTTTTTTCTCAAAAGAGTAAGGTCGTATTCATAGTGACCCCATATCAATTCCTCATATTACTGGGGCAATATTGGATTGTGTATTAATGACAAGTCAACATCGCCTTAGGGTGTTGGGCCTGGTTGTTAAAGATTGAATTGGGAAATGCAAGTTGGACTTGCAAGGAGGAATGTGTTCCCGCTTCTTTTTACCCAAATTATAGTTTCTCATATTATTGGAGTGTAACTAAAGTAGACAAGGAGATCCCAGTTCTTGCTAGAGATACAATGGTAAGTATATCTCTTACTTTGAAAGCGATTAAGGGAATAAACTTTCAAATTTGAAAATGCAATACTTTTATTAAAAGTCCTTAATCAACTAATCTAATATTATATATATATATAATGCATTCTTAGTTTCATACAATGAAATCCATGAACCCTCTTAGTAGGCTTCTAGAGGTAACCCAATTGATCAGACCAAATTACTCGTATTAGATTCGTAATTTGAATCTTGTCCTTTCCGTGGAGCACATATCCTTTGTGTTATCCAAGGACAAGCATGAAAACCCTAAGACACCGGAAGAAATCACATACAATGAAAAAAATGATGAAGATCATACATTTTCCAGGTGGTATATCTAACGATCTCTCTCCAATGTGATCCAGAAGCAACATGTGGAGATGGATAGTTACTAGGATATAATGTTGAATCTCAAGGAGATGTTCAGTGATGTCAACCACATTGAGCATTATAACGTTATGAAAGATGTTATTCATTGCAAAATGCAGGAAGGGACTTCAGTTAGGGAATACGTACTTAAAATGTTTAGGTAACTCTCAGAATTGGAAACTCTCAGGGATAACATGGATGCATATATGCAGATCAACTTCATTCTACTGTCGCACCCTAAGTCTATCAATAAATTTGCGGTGTCAATCCACATGGACTAGGTGAATTGGTCTAATGTTAAGTTACTAGCTTCATTAAAGCTTACAGAAGATGTAATGAAGAAAGATATCCCTTTGGCAGTGCAATGGTTGCACATGTCAAAGGGAAGCACGGACAGAAATAAGGATCTCTGAAGGGCTCTACCTAGAAGAGAAACAAGAAGAGTCAAGGTGTTGTCTAATCTTCTACTGCTTCCGCACTAGTGACATGAAATAAAATCGTTGTGTGTCATCATTGCAAGAAGTCAGGCATAGGAAGTGGAACTTCCCAGATTACCTGAAGTTTACCGACAAAGTTAAAGCACAAGCAAGTATGAATTCTACTTTCATCATTGAAACCAATTTTACCGTAGGATGAGAAGGTAGTTGGGTCATCGATTCTGGTGCTTATGTTCATATATGCAATTTTTTGCATCTATTTCTGGAAACTAAGAGTCTTGATGTAGGGGAGATAGTCATCCAAATGGCATATGATGCAACTATTGCAACAGTCGCCGTCGGGACCTGCAGACTATCATTATCTAGTTGAAGATTCCTCGTACTTAAAGAATATCTTTTCGTTACAGATGTCAGAAGTAACTTAAAATTTGTATCTAAATTAGTTAGAAATGGATATTCATTTCTATTCTGTAATAAACTTGTCGTAAGTCATTATGATAAATACATTGTGGATGGTGCTCTGACTTCTGGTGGACTATATGAATTTTGCATTGACGAAAATATCATGAATGTTACTACCACTAATAAAAACCCTAAAAGCACTAAGGAGGATGGAAATTATTATAACATAATTTGTCATCAGAGGCTTGGTAATTTATCTTTTGATAGGATCAACAGATTGAAAAATGATTGAAAAAGGATGGACCCTTAGATTTTCTACAGGTCCAATCTTTGCCTACCTATGAACGTTTTATTTGAGGGAAAATAATCAGGATGCCTTTTCGTAACAAGGTTCCAAAATGCAAAGGTATTCTTGACCTAATACATACTAATGTATGATGTCCCTTCAGTACCGTGATTTGAAATGGATATGGATATTATTTGACATTTATTGATGACCATTCATGACACGAGTTTATCTTCCTATTACATCATAAATAAAAAACCTTTGAAAAGTCCAAATAGTTCATGGTTTTGATTTAGAACCAATTGATAGGAATATTAAGAGGATTCGATCTGACCGAGGTTGCGAGTACCTTTTAGATGAATTTAAGGAATACCTTAAAATGAAAGGAATTGTTTCCAATCTCAGTCCTCCTGCTACTCCCCAACTTAATGGTGTCGCTGAAAGACACAATAAGACCATTATGGACATTGTCCGTTCAATGAAGAGTAAAGCACATTTATCACTTTGTTTCTAGGGATATGCAGTAGAGACTGCAATGTATATCATGAATAAGATTCCTAAATCCATACCTAAGACTCCTCATGGGCTTTTATATGGAACCAAACCAAGTGTTAATATCTTATGGATTTGGGGTTGCTTGATCCATGTGAAGAACATGGATGCAAGTAAGCTAGAATCTCGCACTCATGAATGCTACTTCATTGGGTATGTTATGGATGGTATTTGATATCGGCTTTATGACCTAGAGACTCAAAAGGTCTTCGTCTCTAGAGATGTAAAATTTCTGAAGGACAATTTCCTTAAGAGTCAAGTCAAAAATGAAGTAAAGGAACTCATTGAATTCCCTGAGGATAATGGGTTTCCTGAACCATAAACTATGGAAGTAAGTAAAGATCTAACACCCATACCTTTTTGAAAGAGTTTAAGTATGGTTGCACCGCCTGAAAGGTACGGACACCATGTGTCAAGTAAAAATGATAATGATCCAACCCATGTGATGAGGCACTCATGGATCATGATATGGATAGATGAATGCTAGCAATGATGTCTGAAATAGACTCTGTGCATAAAAATGGTGTATGGAACCTAGAGGATCCACCTAGAAGGGTAAAACCCATTGAGAAATTGATAATTTAATGTGATCTAATTATCATGAATTATGTGAATGCGATTCATATTATTTAGTTGAATGATAATGATGGTCCAAGATAATTAAATGTGATTTAATTATCATGGATATTAATAATGTCGATAGCACTATCCATGTTATATATATATTATAAATGTTATTTATAATATATTAGAGAGAGCTTATTGTGAATAGTATCTACAAAGTATTGTTAATGTGAATCAGATTCACATTAGAAATTAATTGGAAATACAATGTACATTTTTTTGGATATGTGAATATGATTCATAATTATTTAATTGCAAGATTGCAATATTTAAAAATTAATTTGTAGTTTTTTGTGTGAATTATTTAACAACAAAAGTTGTTGTAAATATATGAATGGAGGGTGGACGACCACCCTTTGACTCATTCAAAGAGTTGCCTCCTTCCTAATCCTTCTATCCTAATTGATTTAGCTAAATTGAATTATGTTGTTCATTCAATATATTTAATATAATATAAATTAGTTGTTGTTGTATTTTTACAACAAAATCATGTCCATTGAAAAGAAACGCAAATCAATCTCCACCATTGATTTTGAATTTCACATGGATTGTGATCCATGGACTCCAAGAATACTATAAAATAAGAGGCAACCCTAGCTCTTATTTTTACTAAACAACAACACATTACAAGTATCTCTCTCACATTCTCATCATACTATCGTCTCTCTCTATCTCTCAAGTGTGGCCATCCAGCCCTTGTGGAAGAGAAATTCATCATCGTCGCTACACTGTCGTGCCACCGCTTCGACTACTCGTGGATATCCATCTTCTTCGAGGTTCCTGGCTCGTGAAGAAGACGTTCAATTTCTGTGAAAAAATCAGGAGAATCGAGGCTCTAATAATCATCTTGAATTACGAGAAGCCAGCTTTTCATCAACACGCTCGCAAGCATCTCCTCCGTCGGGTTGGACTTTAGATAAACAGTCTCTTCTTTTAGAGATTATGATCACAACCATGCTTCAAGAGGAATTCCTATATCTACTTTGTGGTTTATATGAAACGATCCAAGAAGTGTTCTTGGATCATGAGGTTTCATTGCTTTAATGTTTTTTAAATTCCGCTGCACCGAGCAGCTATTGCGACTAGTCGCTTCGGTCGCATATGATGCAATCTTCACGCTTCCGTGATGCGCTTATGCTTCTTACCATAACCTTCAAACTACTATCTATATCCAAGTTAGTTAGAAATGACTATTCTTTCTTATTATGAGAGACTTGTCATAAGTTGTTATGATAACTATATCGCAAATCGTATTCTACTTCTGGTAGCCTCTATGAATTGTGCATTGATTAGTGTATCATGAATGTAACACTCACTAATAAAAACCCTAAAAAATTTAGAGAGGATGGAAATCACTTTAATAAGATTTGGCATCAAAGGCTTTTCATTTATCTATTGATACGAATAATAGATTGACTCTATAGGTCCATACTTTACCTACTTGTGAACATTGCATTCTAGGTAAAATGACTAGAACACCCTTCCGAAAAAAGGGTACATGATGAGAGGGTATTCTTGACCTAATGCTTACCAATGGACGTGGTTCATTTTAGTAGGGCAACGAGAAATGGACATCAATATTATTTGACATTTATTAATGATCATTCATGATACAAGTTTATCTTATTATTACGCCATAAATCTAAAACTATTGAAAAGTTGTAGACTTATGGCTTTAGTTGAGAACCAATCTGATACGAAGATTAAGCAAATTTAATCTGAACGAGGTAGCGAGTACCTCTCAGATGAATTTAAGGAATATCTCAAAGAGAAAGGAATTGTGTCTAATCTCACATGGAAATCCCCAATTAAATGGTGTTGCTGAAGGATACAACAAGACCATCACAAACATGGTCTGTTCAATGATGAGTAAAGAACAATTACCTCTTAGTTTTTAGGGATATGTAGTAGAGTCTGAAGTGTATATCCTTAACAATATTCCTAGCAAATCTGTACCCAAAACACTTATGAGCTTTTATTTGGATCTAAGCCAATTGTTAAACACTTGAGGATTTGGGGTTTCTTATTCCATGAGAAGAACATAGACGAAAGTAAGATAGAATCTAACACTAGAGAGTGTAACTTCATTGGGTATGTAAAGGACAGTACTGGATACCAACTTTATGACCTTGATACTCAAAAGGTTTTCATCTCCAGAGATTTAAAATTCTCAGAGTATGACTTGCTTATGAGTCAAGACAAAAGTGAAGTAAAGGAACTCATTGAATCCCCTTAGTATATTGAGCTTCCTAAATCAAAAGCTGAAGTTGATAATGAAGATGAAACACCGCACCTCTTTGAAGGAGTTCGAAGGTGGTTATGCCACCTGAAAGGTATGGATTCCATGTGTCAGGTGAAACTAACAATGATCCAACTTCATTTGATGAAGCACTCACGGATTACAACATGGATAGATGGATGCTAGCAATGAAGTCTAAACTAGACTCCAAGTACTAGAACAATGTTTGGACCCTAGAGGATCCACTTAGAGGGGTAAAACCCATTGGGAGTATATGGATCGTATAGAGAAAGAAGGGACATGATGGTAAGGTATGGACCTTCGAGGAACAACTCATAACTAAGGGATACAAATAGAGAGAAGTCATCAACTATGATGAGACATTCTCTCATGCGGCAATGCTCAAATCCATTAGGGCACTGCTAGATATAGCTGCATATCTTGACTATGACCTCTTGCAGATTGACGTCAACACTGCATTCCTCAATGGATACCTCGAGGTGGATATCCATATGGAGGAGCCTCAGTGCTTATGGGAGGCAAATTATGCAAGCTGAAGAAATTGATCTATGGGCTCTAACAAGCTTCTTGTAGATGGAACATCATATTTGATGAAACTGTAAAGAGTTACAATTTCATTCAGAATCCTGATGTGTGCATAAGAAGCTTAGTGGGAGAATGAAATGCATGATAATCGGGATGCCAAAGTCCGATCATGGAGGGTCTGCAGTGTCTGACAAAGTCCGATCCGACAGTCATTCTATTGACCTCTCTCTCGACGCAGTAGTTACCCAACTCAAATGCAATATCAACAACTAACACAGAACAATGATTAACTAAATAAAATGTAGGTGTGATAAAATTATTACACCTACAAAAAATGTGAATAGTACGAAAGTAGTAGGGGTCGAACCACAAAGGAGCATATAAAGTAGAGCAACAAAAATGAGTAGACAACTTAGGGATTTTATGTGTTTTTTATTTTTCAATGTTTTGTGGGCTTTTATTTTTTATACATTTTAAGTGTTTTTTAATAAGCAAAAGTTTAATTTCTTATTTTTAAAATAAAATATACTACAGATTAAATATAATATATAAATATATATAGAATATATTAAGAAAATGGTAGAAAAGATGTTTTTTAGATTTTTTCAAATGTAAAAAATAAACTTAAAATTTAAATAAGAGAATATTTTCAGTTTCACAAACTTTTCTATATTTTTTTGGTGATTTTTAGATAGTTTTTGAGATTTTTAATGGATTTTTAAATAAGGAAAATACACAAAATGAAAAAGCACTAAATTATTGAAATTGAATGGGTTTAATAAATATCTATCAAATGAGATTGAGCTCATTTTCAATTTTCTTAAATACTAGACGATATAAAGAAAATACAAAAACATAAAACATATTTTTGTGATTTTTCTATTAATTTTTAGAGTTTTATAAGTTTTTTGTATTTATGATTTCTAGGAGTTTTTCAAATATTTTGAAAAAATATTTGATCAGAAAATAAAATTACATAAATAAACATAAAAGAGTATTTTTAGATTTTTTAAAATAATTTGTATTTTTTAAGGATTTTTAAATGCTAAACATGGGGAAAATGCAATGTTTTTTTGTATTTTTATAAATAAGGAAATACTTTTAATTATCTTGAGAAAAAATGTGATATAATATGGTTCCAAGCACTTAAGATAGTTTTCCAGTAAATTTTAGATGCAAAGAGATATTTGTAATAATAAAAATATAAATATAAAATTAAATATGCAATACAAGGACTTATTTGCAATTTCTAAAAGTTTCATAACATTTGATAAGCATTAAACAAAATCCACATTTTAGATGAAATATTTCCACAACTAAATAAAATATCCACACTCATATTGGTATATATATCCAAAGAAAGATGTCCAAGCATGCAAATTTACCGAAAATAGTACAACTAATATAAAAAGTTTTTAGACCAAATATAAATACATAAACCAGCAAGGGTTTCCGTGTAAAATTCCTAACCCCTCAAGTATACAAGCACGCGAGGTAACATGCATTGGACTAAAGAGCAATTCTAGGAAAGCTTGGGGTCCTTCATGCAAATATTATAGAAATATAACAACTACGGATGTATGTTTATAGATTAAATATTAAATTCAAAATTATGGAGGGGAAAATATGTAATATACCCCTATATGCATGATGATCGACGGTGGGTATGCGTTCACTTATCCATGTGACGGATTGGCAACGATGGATGATGGTTCATATGGGAGTGACTAAGATAAGATCTCATCACTCAATTTGACAGTACAGGCTCGGTCAATACAATGGTTGTTGCACATCTAGGCTCTTGTTCTTCATCCAACAGCTAGGAGCAAGTTTGGAGGAACAAGGCAGAAGGCTCGGCTGGGAGAGATTTGATCTGATAAAACATCATATCTCGGTGGTATCTCTACTATTTGTAGGCTCATAATGGTCCCCGGATGATTCTACAATGACACGAGGTCTTAGTTGGATCCAGATCTAGTTGAGGATAGACCTGAATCTTGATCAAGTTTAACGACATGGAGCTTTCATCCATGACTCAATCAAGCCCCAAAAGGGGTCCTATGTGGTCTCGACCTGTACAGGAAGACTCTTGGGTCGAGGGAAAAGCTCCTCCACCCATTAGTTGCTCAAGAAGATAATGGAATAGATGTTGCGATGATGCTCCGTTGAGTAGATGAGAAGGAGCATTGATCTCCCATATCTTAGCGAGATTGGGGTGAAAGTGCATCATGGCGAAAGAACATGAACAAGAGAAGATGTGGAGGTGATCAAGTGGGTGGTCACTAGTCAAGATCACAGTGAATAGAGTCCAGAGCCTAGAGATCCAATGAACTATGATTTTTAGATTTTAGTATATAAATGATGAAATTGAACAAAATGAAATGCAAAGTTACATACTGCTATGCCCAAGAACTGGAAAAGCAAAAAAATAGAATCTCAACTGCCTTATGTGGTAAGGAGTAGAAATAGCACAGAGGAGCTCTAGCGAAGGGGTGAATCAACTCAGAACCACCTCTTCGTCATCGTGAATTGATGGGTATCACTCCCTGTCACAGAGGATCACTTCGGGGTTCGATACAAGCGGTAAAAAGTCGATCAAGAGGGTTTGAAATTTAAAAATGGGAAGAGGCAACACCTAACAAGTTGCCCTGATAGAGGTCCTTTGCTTAAGGTTTTTGATGGAATCGAGAGTTTACTAGCATTGACTCTTGTTCCACATGAAAGAGCAGAGTTAGGTGAAGATTTCACAAGAACAAATGGAGGGCAGAAGTGAAGTATATGGGAGAATCCTTAAGAGAATCATGGAAGCTTGAGGATCGAATCATATACGATCGAGAGCGACTAGTCTTACTATTGGCTCGATGCAGCGGAATATTAAAAATTTAAGCGAAGAAACCACATGATCCAAGAACACTTCTCAAATCGTTTCATCTAAACCACATACTAGATAAAGGAATACCTCTTGTAGTGTGGTTGTGATCGAGTGCCTAAACAAAGAGACCTCCTGTCTTAAGTCCGATCTGTCGGAGGAGACACTTGCGGGCATGGAGATGAATCACGTGCTTCTCGTAATCCAAGTTGTTGATCCAAGTGATGGATCTCCTGATCTCAACGCATGAGATCAAACATCTTCTTCATGAGCAAGGCACACCAAAGAAGATAGACATCCAAGAGTAGTCGAGGTGGCATCACAACGGCGATGTGACGACGACGACGACCTTCTCTCTAGGGTTTGAGTGGACGATAACTTAAGGAAGAGAGAGAGAGGTGGCATGGGAATGAGGGAGAGAGAGAGCTATTTATGATGTAACTTAAAGAGAAAGGGGTGCCTATTCTTATATAGTATTTTGTCAGTCCATGGATCTCAATCTAGGGAAAATAAATTAATGAATGAGATTGATTTGTGTTTCCATCAACGGCCATGATTGTGTTGTAAAAACACAATAATTAATTAAATTAAATTAAATATATATTGGATAATCAATATAAATTAATTTCAAATTAATTCAATTACCCTTGGAGATAATTGGGAAGAAAAATTGACCTCATCCCTAAAACAGAGGGGGGGGACAACCACCTATTCCAGTTAGGACTTGGTGATCATCCACCATCTCTATTTAAAAGGAGGTGAACTTCTTCCAATTCATGAGATTACACTATCGCATGAAATATCCAATAGTTACAACAACACTTGTTGTAAATCATCTCATAAAAATAATTCAAAATTATCTTTTGAACATTGCAATCATGTCATTGGAAATTGGTGAGTTTCATTCACATCTCAAAGTAAAATGTAAATTATATTTTGAATTAATTATACAATGTGAATCCAATTCACATTAATAATTAACTAACAAATATAATTACAATAGGCTCATCTCCAATATATTATAAAAAACATTTATAATATATGTATGAATAATTGGATAGTGCTATCCACATTGTTCGTATCCATAATAATTAAATCCATTTAATTATCTTGGATCATCATTCTCATGCATCCAAATAAATTGAATCAAATTCACATTATTCATGATAATTAAATAACATTTAATTATCCATTTCTCAATGCTTGGATTTAATATATCAATGGAATTGTTCTCGAACTCTTTCAAGAATGATGCGCTTTCTACGCAGATACTTGGAGATAAGGACATGGCGATTGTATGTTCCACATATAGTGACTAGGATATTGAGATCACCTCTCAAATACAGATCTCATGGACCTCTCATAGATGCTTGATTAAATCAAAAATGTAAATCTAATCTTCTCACTGCATCGGAATCTTAGTCAGATCAATGTCCAACATTTGGACCAAAATCAGATCACTTCTCTACTAAAAGGAGTCACTAAAATCCATACCAGTTTTATCACACCCGTGGAATGGGAGCATCATGGTTATACATTCATTTATGATCACATCACCCTTAGGTATTCCTAATACTTATACATCTTGCATACTAGAAGACCTATGATAAACCTGAAGATATAGATCAATTTGCATTGTCATCTTTAGGGTTTCATCATTAAGTTTCTCATTCAGTCATTGGGAGTTGGCATCAATCATATGAATGCCAAAAGCATATATCATACCTTAAAATTCATGCCTTGCTCCCAAAGCACTACGACCATGCATGGAATTTGATCGGTCCTAATACCTCATGAGTGAGGCCATGTCTTCCGGTTCATAAGTGAACTTATATGATCCCGTTGAGAGATCGTATCACTCATATGCCCTCATATGCACACCAACTCGTCGGTGTGTAGGTCTTGATTAGGCCATCAACCCATTGGCCTGCCAAATGGACATACTTAGGCATATAGCAACACATCTGTCTTCGGTCAGAGGATGTGTGACTATATCGTGACAATATACGACATAGGACTTGGTTATCTCGATCTTGTTAAGTAAACACTTTGACCAAACTAATCTAACACCTCCAAATCTCTATTCCCATGAAGAGGACTTGCATCAAGAGGTCGGTCAGATATCAACCTAATGAGAAAGGATTGTCATATCCTACTCAGGCTGGAGATTATCTCTTAACAATCATTTGACGGTGCTTGATGAGCCCTCAATCTAACTCCTTAGATATTGATCCAAGCACCAACCTCTATGATTTAGCTATTGAATCAATGGTTGTATGATCATTAAGATGGCCATAATACATAACCCTAATTGTACAGAGGGACCTTATAGTGCATTCTATTATTTAATTTCGGATAGGGAGTGAAATAACCAATAACTTTTATTGAGAAATCAAACATTAAAATGATATTTATTGTAGGAATGGTTCGCCTCGGGTTCACATGGCTAACAATATCCCACTAGCCTTTAGAACCATTCAGGTACAATCCGAAATCCATACTCATTACATGCCGGTCTAAAACCTTTTACGTCTAAGGTTTGGTAGGAGGATCAACAATGTTGTCGGTAGAGGCCACCTTGGTGATGATGATGTCACCATGCTTTTGAATCTCCCGAATGATGTGACATTTCCTTTCCACATGCTTGCTCTTTCGATGCCATCTGGGTTCCTTCGCCTGTGCTATGGCTCCCATGTTATCGTAGAGTAGCGGCATGGGAGTATCAGAGGAAAGTACATCAAGTTCCAGGACGAACGTACGCAACCACACTGCATCCTTTGCAGCATCCGATGATGCAATGTATTTGGCTTCTGTAGTTGAACATGCCATAGTGTCCTGCTTCTTGCTTCTCCAGCTCACAACACCACCGTTCAACAAGAACACAAACCCTGATGTCGATTTTTGATCATCAAAATCTGACTGGAAGTTTGAATCTGTGTATCCCAAGACATGGAGATCACAATTTCCATAGACCAAGATATAATCCTGTGTCCATCTTAGATACTTAAAAATGTTCTTCACTGCATTCCAGTGTTGTTCTCCATTGCAGGATTGGTAACGGCTTACCACTCCCACTGCATGCAGATATCTGGCCTTGTACACATCATGGCGTACATTAAGCTTCCTACAGCTAATGCGTAGGGGCATCCGACCATGGCTTTCGTTTCCTCAACACTTTGAGGAGTCATCCCTTTAGATAGGTGGACACCATGTCTTAATGGAAGGAAACCATTACTGGAACTCTCCATAGGGAAACATTCCAAATTTTTCTTAATGTACCCATGGTGTGATAATCCCAATATGCTCTTTCTCAGTTTCTGAACAGCTTCAGACCCAAGATGTAAGAGGCTTCTCCAAGATCTTTCATCTCGAAGGTACAAGATAGAGAAATCTTAACATGGGTTTTCATACATATATCATTCCCAATGATAAGCATTCCATCTACGTAAAGCACAATGAACACATTGGCACTCCCACTAAGCTTGTTTTACATACACGGTTCATCAGGATTCTGCACAAAATCAGAACTCTTTATGGTTTCATCAAATCTAATGTTCCTGCTACAAGAAGCTTGTTTGAATACATATATGGATTTCTTCAGCTTGCATACTTTACTTTTATCGGTTATGAAGCCATGGGGCTGCTCCATATAGATATCTTCCTCGCGATATCCAATAAAGAAAGCTGTCTTAACGTCCATCTGTCAGTTGTCGTAGTCAAGAGATGCAACTATAGCTAGCAATGCCCTGATGGACTTAAGTATAGCTACATGATAGAATGCCTCATCGTAGTCAATGCCTTCTCTCTGTGTTTAGCCCTTGGCTACGAGCTATGCCTTGAAAGTCTCTACATTCCCATCAAGTCTTCTCTTTCTCTTGATTATACATTTACACCCAATGGGTTTTACCCCTTTAGGTGGATCCTCTAGGGTCCATACACCATTCTTATGCATGAAGTCAATCTCTGACATCATTGCTAGCATCCATAATTACATGTCATGATCTGAGAGTGCTTCATTAAATGAATCATTATCAGTTTCACCTAAGACATGGAATTTATGCCTTTCAGGTGGCGCAACCACCCTTGAACTCCTTCAAAGAGGTACGAGTGTTTCATCTTTATTTATCTCTTCAGTTTCTTGTTCAGTAAGCTCAGAATCCTCAAGGGACTCAATAAGTTCCTTTACATCATTTTTGTCTTGACATCTAAGGAAATCATCCTCTAGAAATTTCACATCTCTAAAGATGAAAAGCTTTTAGGTTTTAGGGTCATAAAGATGGTATCCAATACCATCCTTAACATACCCAAGAAGTAGCACTCACGAGTGCGATATTCTAGCTTATTTGCATCCACATTCTTTGCATGGACCAAGAAACCCCAAACTCTCAAGTGTTTAACACTGGGTTTGGTTCCATTCCAAAGCTCATGAGGAGGTTTAGCTATTTACATGTTAGGTATCTTGTTAGGATATATATTGTAGTCTCTACTACATATCCCCATAAACTTAGAGGTAAATGTGCTTTACTCATCATTGAACAGAGCATATCCATGATGGTCATAATGCGTCTTTTAGCAACACCATTAAGTTAGGGGCTTCCAGGAGGAGTTAAATTGGAGACACTTCCATTCTCTTTAAGGTATTCCTCGAATTCATCTGAGAGGCACTCGCTGCCTCGGTCAGATCAAACTGTTTAATTTTCCTATCGGTTTAGTTATCAACAAAAGCCTTAAACTCTTTGAACTTTTCAAGGAATTCATATTTATTTGTAATAGGAAGATAAACCTGTATCATGAATGGTCATCAATAAATGTCAAATTATATGGATAACCATTTCGGGTTGCAGTACTGAAGGAACCACATACATTGGTATGTATTAGGTGAAGAATACCCTCGCATCTTGTAACCTTGTTACGAAAAGATGTCCTAGTCATTTTACCTCAAATACAATGTTCGCTGGTAGGCAAAGATTGAACCTATAGAAAATCTAAGGGTCCATCCTTTATCAATCTATTGATCCTATCAACATGCAAATGACCAAGCCTTCGATGCCAAATCATATTTGAATGATTTCCATCCTCGCTGGATCTTTTGGGGGGTTTTATTAGTGGTAGTAGCATTCATGACATTTTCATCAATACACATTTCATAGAGTCCACCAGAAGTCAAAACACCATCCGTAATATGTTTATCATAACGATTTTTGACTACTTTATTACATAATAGAAATGAGTATCTATTTCTTACTAGATTAGATACAAATATAAGGTTCCTTCTGACTTCTGGTACATAAAGACACTCTTTAAGTACTAGAACTTTTTCACAAGGTAGTGATAGTCTGCAGGTCCTGACGATGACTGCTGCAACACTTGCATCAGATCCCATCTGAATGACTATCTCCCCGTCATCAAGACTCTTAGTTTTCTAAAATAGATGCAACAAATTGCATACATGAAAAGAAGTACCAGAATAGATGACCCAACTACCTTCTTGTCCAATGAGAAAAATTATTTCAATATTAAAAATAGATCTCATACCTGTTGGAGCTTTACTTTTTCGAACAGACTTCAGGTAATCTAGACAGTTACGCTTCAGTACCCCGACTTCTTGTAGTGATGATAGACATTGATTTTCTTTGATGCTATCATAGCGGATGCATTAGAAGATGACACAACCCTTTATTCATCTTCTTTCTCTTTTGGGCCGGACCCTTCCGAGAACCATACTTCTGGCTGTGCTTTCCTTTGACTTGTACAACCATTGTACAGTCAGAGGGGCTATCTTTCTTCATCACGTCTTTTGTAGACTTTAATGCATCCAATAGCCCAACGATAGTATAATCAACTTTGCTCATGTGGTATGTGAACACAAAGCTGTTGAAAGACTTAGGGAGTGATAGCAGAATGAAGTCAGCCTGCATATCTATGTCCATGTCAACTCTTAGGGTTTCTAGCTCAGAAAGGTACCCAAACATTTTGAGTACATATTCTCTGCAGAAGTCCCTTCCTGCATTTTGCAGCGAATAAGTTCTTTCATGATATTATAACGATGCATGCAGTTCACATCACCGAACATTTATCTCAGATTCACCATTATATCATGGAAAGTGTTCATGTCCATATGTTTCTTCTGAAGCACATTAGACAACGAACACAAAATATAACATCCTTCCAAAATATGATCTTCATCATATTTTTCATCGAATTTAATTTCTTCTGGTGTCTGCGAGTCTGTGTTCTTGTCTTTAGGAAGCACATAAGAGATGCGCTCTGCGGATAGGACAAGATTCAAATTTCAGCTCAAATTCGAGTAATTTGGTTCGGTCAACTGATTGACCTCCAAGAGCCTGCTAAGTGGGTTTGTGGACTTCATTTTCTGAAATTAAGAATGCACTATATTAGAACATATACATAATTATATATTCAATTGAAATTCTTTGATTAAGGAATTTTCAATCAAATTAGTCTCGCCTTTTCAACTTTGAAAGTTCATTCCCTTAATAACTATCAAAGCAAGAGATATACTTATCGTTGTTTCTCTAGAAAGAATTGGGATCTCCTATTTACCTTTACTAGATCCCAATAATATTAGAACTTGCAACTCATATAAAAAGAAGGAGGGACACATTCCGCCTTGCAAGTTCTTGCAAGTACAACTTGCATTTCTGAATTCAATCTTTAACACCCGAGCCAACCACCCCTAAGGTGATTTTGACTAGTCGTTAATTGAACCAATCGTCAACATGATTAGAACTCTCTATATGCAATACGATATCGTCACAATAATACGAGGACTCAATATTGAGGTCACTACGTATACGACCTTACTCTTTCGAGAAGCAAAGAGCACGATCCAGATGTGCTTGTATAAGGAATTGTCAATTCGGACAAGCGTCTTCTACATACAATCCCTAATGATGAAACCCTCCGCCTTGACAGGAGACCTTGGATGTCACTTGTGTCATCCTCCACCTCATATTCATATTCTAATTAATTATCATGAATCATATTCACATTACTAATTCTTCCAAGGGAAATACACCTCGATTCAACTAGATTATTTTAGTTGGATATAATTTATTTAATCATATTAAATCAATTATCAATCCAATTCAATCAACTAACAAACATGATTGTTACTGGAAGGATGGAATTATCTCAAAACAACGTATTATTCAAATTTTAATAATTAGAAAAATAAATAATTAATTCTTCAAACATTTTCCTTTCCATACCCAGTTCCAACAGGAGTGGGACATACCACTCATGGAGCAATCTGCTACCCCAACGCTCCCTAACTAGACACCATATCTGCCTGAGATCAGGATAATGCGATTTGATCATTTTGCATTTTAGATGATAATCAATATTTCAACCAAAGTTATACCATATAATAATAATCAAAACTATTTTGATTAATATTACAAGGAGAATTGCTAAACAAATCCTCAATCCTATTCAAGTAACAAAGTTTTGCATGTAGAGATTATCCTACAACCATCGTAGGAGAAGTTAGGGTTTTCATGAAACACTCATTCAGTGGTGATTGATGTTTAATCAATTATTTCAGTAAATAAATATTAATCATCAATTAATCATGGCCAATTCTCAATTTTCTTGATTGACATTGAATGATAAATAAATTAAGAAAGAGATCTTGACGATCCAATCAAAGGTTACTATTTTTGGTACATGATTAGGCATTATAAATACATTTTATCAACCAAAAAATAAATGTCCAAACAATGCACAAACAATAGGTTTTTATTTCATCAAAAACTGATTCGACTCTTGCATCCAATGCAAACAAATAATGAATTCCGCGCATCCAAATCATGAACCACGATCTCCAAGGGTTTTGGATCACATCCAAGTCCTGACCAAGGCTTTGATACCACTTAAAGGATACGGGAGAATCCTTAAGCGCATCATTGAAGTGTGAGGATTGAATCATATACGATCGAGAGTGACTGGTCTTACTAGTCGCTCGATGCAACAGTATTTTAAAAATTTAAATGAAGAAACAACAAGATCCAAGAACACTTCTCGGATAATTTCATCTAAACCACATACTAGATAAAGTAATACCTATTGTAGCGTGGTTGTGATCGAGTCTGTAAATAAAGAGACCTCCTAACTCAAGTCCGATCTGTCGAAGGAGACGCTTGCGAGCGTAGAGATGAATCGGGTGCTTCTCGTAATCCAAGTTGTTGATCCAAGTGATGTATCTCCTGATCTCATCGCACGAGATCAAACTTCTTCTTCATGAGTGAGGTGCACTAAATAAAACAGAGATCCAAGAGTAGGTGGGGTGGCAGCATAATAGTGATGCGACGATGACGACAACCTTCTCTCTAGGGTTAGAGTGGATGACCACTCAAGTAAGAGAGAGAGAGGTGGAGTGAGAATGCGGGATAGTGAGAGAGAGATATTGATGATGTAAGTGGAAGAGCAAGGGGTGCCTTTTCTTATATACTATTTTGAGAGTCCATTCTAAAAACCCTGAAATCTGAACAGGGGCTAAATTGCAAATTAACTGAATCTGGGCTAAATTGCAAAATCCATACTTAACATTATGTACTCAAATGAGGAGCCCATCGTTTAGTTCTCATTGTGATCATTCCAACTAGTCCTAGAATGAAAAAATTCGAGTTCGGGAGCCCGAGTTACACTTATTTTAGCAGAGAGGGGTCTGAGTCTTATTCAGATCAGGACCCGGATCAGAATCTGAAATTTCACCCAAAAGCCCCACCCCTCTTCCTCCAAAACGACCCACATTCACCCTTTAGCCCTCCCTCCTCTCTTCCTCTGTCCTAGAGCTCACTGTAGCCGCCCTAGGTTGCCGGAGTGTCCGATCACAAAGCCAAAGGTGCCAACGCGAAGATCTTTCCATGGATGACTTGTTCCTCACCTCGATAAGGTACGGATCTCCTCCTCTTGCCGTTGTTTCCGCAATTCTGTTCTTCTACGTGTTGGATTTTTGGGTTCATCATCGGATCATCTCGGATTTGTGAGGTTGTGCACATGCGGATGCGTTTGTGCATGTGTGGGGTGGTTGGTGACCGTGGGGAGTGGTTGTGATGTTGGTGCGTGCTAGGGGGGAACAGAATCAGATATAGACTTGATTTTGATTTCGGAACTGCTAATCGCCGGGACTCTGCATGTTTTGATTTCTAATAGCATCTAATTAGTGGTTAACATATCCATACCGGAGGATGTTTGCTATACTACATAGCGACGAAAGTCAGGTGAGTCCAAAAAAATATTAGATACTGACTCGGATATTTTGCACATATCATCTGATGTGTGTGTGCTTCCACAAAGTCTTTTCTAGGCATTTGCTAGACAAAGCCTATAAGTACACGATTGGGGTTGACACTCCTCCAAAGAATTTCCGTGATAATTAGACGGTAAGGTTTGTCTAATCCATGTTCACCCAATATCTGTAGGTGTGTTTGGCTTCTCCATAACATGACATTTACTAAATTATGGATGGAACTTGGATTTCCCACAAATAATAAAATTTGATTGGGCTTCTATCTTGGATGTGGATTATATCCTAGAATGCTGAAGCTTGGATTCTTCCTTTGATTGTTATTGTTGTTGTGCCATACAATACCCACCCTTCGCATTTTCTCCCTCATCTAACTATTGTACAACAACAACAAGTAGTAAATGCTATTATGTATCAGCATCAACTAGAAGATGAAGTGTTGTTGGGATAACAATAACTCCATAATTTTATGCAGCTGAAATGACAGTTGGAACTTTCTTTGTGATTCTCAGGAAGTTGTTAGAAAAGGATCGAGTCGCAAGTGAGGTGTTTTAGCTTTTCTTGTTTTAAAACTATGCCGATTGTTGCAGTTTTGATAGTTTGATTGACTGCACGAATAATAATCGATGTGCAAGTTGAACTCAATTAGAATGATAAATTAACTAAGTTGAGTAACAACTGGGAGCAGCCAAGTGAAGCTATGGGGAATTGTTTATGTGAAGAGGGGATCATATTGGGGTGAGAGATGAATTGTTGGTAAGGTGTTTGTGGAAATGATTGTGTCAAGATGGGGCATGTTGAGAGTGCGACACTTAATTTGGCCGATTGGAATGTCCGCAAATATGTTCCTGCGAATACTGACAATTAGTATTTGTTTAGACGATGTATGTGTTTGTTGGAATATCATTGTTTAGAGTGACGACATTGCATCATGATGTGGGTATCAAATGGTTTTACTAGTTAGCAAGAAGTGGTTAGAAATCGGTAATGGCTTGTAATTGTGTTGCAATAGCTATAAAATGCCATTAACTATTTAATTTTGGTGAAAAGTGTTGGTGGATTTCCCTTGGAAAATATTTTGTGGCGCCTTTCACAAATGTAATTGTGTTGCAATAGCTATAAAATGCCATTAACTATTTAATTTTGGTGAAAAGTGATTGGTGGATTTCCCTTGGAAAATATTTTGTGGCGCCTTTCACATATTTGTGATTGGGTCGAAAAGTCTGCTACATTGAGTTTACATACATTTTTTGATGACAGCTTGTAAACTGGAGTTTAGAGTGTTATGAAACTAGCGATCCACGTCAGTTCTCACTTGTCCATGAGACACGCGATACCCACTTGGCTCCATATGTTGGTGAATGTGCTTGTATTTATTTATGTGGAACTGTGAATAACGCTTCAAGAATTTAATATAGCTATCCACCATTGCTTTGTTTAGTTTGTGTGGACCACTGGTCTGGGAATAATTGGCTAGTAAGTGATACATGATATTTTCTACATTAGTGGAGATATGCTCTGGTTATTCTCTGATATTGATGTTGTAGCACAACTAGATGCATTTGTCTTTATTAAGGTTATGTAGAATATACAATGAACCCAATCTAGCTTATTCACCAATGCATGCGATGATGTTCTTTTGTGGTTGCTTCATCTTTATTTTCTTATGTACTATTACTTTAATCACCCATTTTATTTCTTTGGATTCATATGTGTGCCATTGTTAGTATTTTTTTTATTCCATAAACATGTTATATATCTTGAGCATGTTTCAAAAAAACTAGCCTTGAACATTTTTTGAGACAAAACAACCTCCAAGCTATAGACTCGATTTGTGTTGGTGAATTGTATGGGTCAATTAGTTAAGTGGTATTAATGTGACTGATAACTTATCTTGGTGGATTAAAGGAACTTAGTGGCTAGGATTCATATGTGTGTTACCTTGGTTTAGTGGCTCGAATATGTACATAATGTAATGAAAATAACTGAATAACCATAAGAATATGGATATTTGACTCGAGCCGATTTAGTACCTAAGTGATCTTATATAAATCAATTCGACGAATAATCTTTGCGACAAGGAAAATAAGCCTCCAAGGAGAAGCATGCCTCCTTGGAAACTCTGATAGAGTTTTGGACAAACCATATTAACGTGGTCGAGAGACTAATGCTGCTTTAGCTCACCGTGTGTTATGTGCACTACTTAGTGCTCCTTTTGACGTCTTAGTGATTTCTTTCCCACCATAGCGTTGAGTGGGTTGCGCCTTGTGATTTGTGCTACGCTTTGTGTCTATGTGTTCTCCGCCTGGTGATGAGGCCTATGGGCTCTATGTGATCCTCTTGAGATGTGTACTACTAATGGGGGTGTGTGGTGATCGTAAGCAGCATTAAACTATAGTCTAAACTCATCTTTCCTTACAGATGTGACTTCTAGGTACTTATATGTGTTGTATCCGGACGCACCTTTGTGAGGACAGACACTGAGATTTTTAAATAAAAAGCCATAAAACTATGTGATTAGTAGCAATACTCCAGGATCAAATGTATTGAACCATATTGTTTCCTTTTATCAGACTCTATCGATGGACTGTGAACTTGGATGGTTAATGGTGAGTCGTGGGTTGAAATTTTGAATTGGGAATCGGAACTTCAGTATGTTAAGTGAATCTAGTGGATGTGTTGGGAACTTATTTAGGATGCATTGTACCTCACCGTATGCCTACGGAGGCAACCCAACCCTAAGGTCTTCTTATTACCTTAGAATCATAGTGTGGGGTCCCACATGGACCAAGACCACAGACTATCCACGGAGATTAGATTATAATTCTATTATGATCCAACTCTCTTATAAGTTAGTATTGGTGTACAATACATATTCATATGTGGATTGAAAACATAAGTCAAGTTGTTACAAGTCGCTTTGCTTGGGATGGTTGTTCTTTTTAAGGTGTCATTTCTTAGTGGATGTTGAAAACAGGGAAGTTGTTTATACTTGTGAATTTTCATAAGTACTTCTTATACACTTTCTGTTTACCTTTCTAGTTGTTTTATATCCTTATTAGGTGCTTTTTTCATAAACATATTTGTGTGAATTCAACAGGTATGCAGGACCAACAACCGCAACGGTAGGCGACAAGTGGTTGATTTTGTTGCAGTCCTTCTTTTGTGGTACATTGAGTTCCTATTCTTTTGAGATTTACTTATACCTGTACTTCATTTTGAGAGACATGATAGTGATGTATGCACGTGGCTATAAGTGCATGGTGATGTATACTTATTGCTACACTTATAGAGCACGGTGTATAACTTTTGTGGACATGCTGTATGAATGGAAATGAAAATGGAATTGAAAAAAAGATGCAGTTCTACCTTCTTTACTATTCTCCTGCAAGCTTGTCACAGGTTGGTATTTCGAATGTGGAATCATATGTTGTGGATGTGTATTTGCAGAGTATCTGGATCGTTGGGGGCGTTACATCCATGGATCTCAATCCTTGGACAACACAAAATCAATGGATGAGATTGATGTGTATTTCTTTCAACTGCCATGATCTTGTTGTAAAAAAGTAACAAGAATTAATTAAATTAATTCAAATATATATTGAATAATCAATACAAATTAAATTCAAATTAAATCAATTATCCTTGGAGATAATTGGGAAGAAGATTGACCACATCCCTTAAAAGGGGAGGGGGCACTAATTCAATTTAGGACTTGGTGGTCGTCCACCACCTCTAATTGGAAGGAGGCAATCCCTTTCCAGTTCATGAGATTACATCATCTCATGAAATTTCCAATATTTACAACAACACATGTCATAAGTTATCTCAGAAAAATATTTCATAATTATCTTGTGAACATTGCAGTCATGCCACTAGAAATTTGTGAATCACAATCACAACCCAAAACAAAATGTAAATTATATTTTCAATTATATATCCAATATAAATCCAATTCATAACAACCATTAACTAACATATATAATTAAAATAGTCTCTCTCTAATATATTATAAATCACACTTATAATATATGTATGAATAATTGGATAGTGTTATCCACATTATTCTTATCCTTAATAATTAAATAAAATTTATAAATATTGGATGATCATTCTCATGCATCTAAATAATATTAATAAAATTCACATTATTCATGATAATTAAATCACATTTAATTATCTATTTCTCAATGCTTGGATTTAATCTAACAATGGAATTATTCTCAAACTCTTTCAAGAATAATGCACTTTCTTTGCAGATACTTGGAGATAAGGACATGGTGATTGTACGTTAACGTATAGGGGCTTGGATATTAAGATCACATCTCAAATCTTGATCTCATGGACCTCTCATAGATGCTTGATTAAATCAAGATGGTAAGTCTAATCTTCTCATTGCATCTGAATCTCATTCAGATCAATGTCCAAAATTTGGACCAAGATCTGACCACTTCTTTATTGAGAGGAGTCACTAAAATCCATACATATTTCATCACTCCCTCGGAATGGAAGCCTCGTGGTTATACAATCGTTTATCATCACATCACCCTCAAGTATTCCTAATACATTAACATCTTGCATACTGGAAGACCAATGACAAACCTAAAGATATAGATCAATTTCCAGTGTCATCTTTAGGGTTTCATCATTAAGTTTCTCATTCGGTCATTATGAGTTGGCATCGATCATATGCTTTCCAAAAGCATATATCATACCTTAAAATTCATGCCTTTCTCCCAAAGCACGACGACTATTCATGGAATTTGATCGGTCCTAATATCTCATGAGTGAGCTCATGTCTTCTGGTTAAGAAGTGAACTTGTATGATCCCTTTGAGAGATCGTATCACTCATATGCCCTCATATGCACACCAGCTCGTCGGTGTATAGGCCTTGATTAGGCCATCAACTTATTGGTCTACTAAATATACATACTTAGACATATAGAAACACATCTATCTCCGGTCAGAGGATGTGTGCCTATATCTCAACAATATACGACATAGGACTCAGTTATCTCGATCTCATTGAGTCAACTCTTTGACCTAAATAATCTGACACCTCCGAATCTCTATTCCTATGTAGAGTACATGCATCAAGAGGTCGGTCAGATATCAACCTAATAAGAAAGGATTGCCATCTCCTACTCAGGCTGCAGATCATTTCTTAACAATCATTTGACAGTGCTTGACGAGTCCTCAATCTAACTCCTTAGATATTCATCCAAGCACCGCCCTCTATGATTCAAGTATTAAATCAATATCTATATGATCATTAAGATGACCATGGTACATAACCCTAATTGTACAAAGGGACATTATAGTGCATCCAATTAATCTCAAATAGGGAGTGAAATGACCAATAACTTTTATTGATAAGTTAAAAATTACAATTTATTGTAGGAATTTTTCACCTCTAAAATCACATGGCTATCAAGAAGGAGACTAAATTGATAAGGAAAATGAGGTGAAAATTTGGAAAAAAAATAAAAAATGGACTTGTCCAAAGAGGGAGCACGGAGTTGACCGATGTCTACTCGGGTCGATCCGTGATTGGTCCACGTCATCTACAAAAGAGATAAAACAAAAGTGAAAAAGGAAATAAAATAAAATTAAAATAGAAAATCATTTTATTAATTTTTTTCTTAAAACACGGAAGTTGTTCCTTATTTTGTGTCCTATTTTTAGGTTACTTTTATTTATTTGTACTGACCTATTTATTATATGTTACTTTTTATACGTAGAATTATAAGTATAAATACCTATATTTTGTGTATTCTATTTTTGTTTTATTATTTTATATACATTGTTTATGTATTTTTAATGTAATTATATATTTTTATTTTTTCCTGAGTTTTTTGTATACTTAATTATATAAGTGCAATATCCCTATATATTTTATTACATTATTTATTTTAATGAATTTCTAATGGTTTATTTTCATGTCTATGTTTTATTATGTTTCAAATTATATTTACAAATATTTAAAAATATAAAAAGTGTAAAAAATATAAAGAATGTAATAAATGAATAAAAATATGTTGGTATATAATAAAGTGGGACCTAAAAAGCTGACTTTCATATCTTAATTCCAATTTTAATGAAATCACATTCATTAAATAGATAATTTAAATCAGAGTACAACAAATGTAAGTCTGATCAATTTTGAGATCATATGGAGAAGAAATTGATCTATGAAGTTATGTTTACGACTTTTTCATTTGTTTATCCCAATCACACTGTACCTTATTTTATGTGCAATTAATTTTATATTTATATATATATTTTTTATACATGATTGTATTGAAAATATCTTTATTTGAGATGTGTAATAGTATGTATAAATTCATGTAATTTTGGATGTATATGTAGTGTATTGGATACCTAGGATTTCTAGTTGTCTGTGTTATCTTATCTGTATTTATTTGTCCTTATTTCCCCATACATTACTCATTGTCGACCAAGTCAATATTGACTCTATCTCAGGGTTTACGAGCAGTCACTATCTACAATACTTCCTTTATTATTCTTTTCATTTCTTTATTCATTCATTTTATATTTAAAAAATAGGAATTTAAGCATTATTTAAAAATAAAGACCATAATGTTAATTTGTACAAGTTAACCATATTTGCATGAATTTATCTAGGGTTTTAAAGACAAAATAAAGGAATAAAGGTGCATGAATGGGTATTCATCACTAGAAAACACTTATTAGGAGAATAAGTGACGTAAAAGAAAATAAAGAAAAGAAAAATAAAGAACGTAGAATTATCAAGATTTTCAAACTTGTCCTTACAAAATCATAGTTTGGAGCTCAGTGAAGTCCTTTGGATTATAAAAGGTTATGATCTTCAACTCAACAATCCTTAGATTCCATGCTCTTTTATCTAGTTCAACTCAACAGTCGGGTCAGAACCATCCTTTCAGACGTATACTCTTGTAAACTTGAAATGAACAGTACCAAGTGTGGATGGTTTTAGCTTTTCCTTAGATAAAATGTTGAACTATCTGGTGGTCTCCTCCTCTGGTAACTCGTCCTTAGGGAGATGGATAATTCCTTCTATGTTTAGGTGCATGCTAGTGTACAACGAATTAGGGAGAAGCTATAAGAAGGAGAAAAGAAGTGGAAATGGACCAGTGTAATCACATTTCCTTGTGAAGTTTAGTCAATGTAACCAAGACTTCACCAAGAATCATGCATTTTCTGAAGCTCAAGATTTTTGGAGTTTTTTTATACATGCCTCTTTTTTATATTTCTTTGTGTGGCATTGCACTACATTCTTGTTTGACCGAATGGGTATAGAATATTTTGTTCCACCCATGTTTTGAGATCTTAGAAAAATTGTGGTAACATACGATTCCTCATCCAAAGCTTTATTTCAATCCAGTCTCTAGTCGTTAGATGTACATGCTACCATAGAAGCAATAGGTTGAAGTATTTGTTTCGATAATATTGGTTCTTGAGACTCCCTTGACGAAGTTTCATAATATCATATAGACTTAGACTCCTAGATCATTTAACAACCCATCCTGGTTGAGCTAAGTGCTGAGTGTGAGGTTCTAAGTCACACCATTGCCTCATGATATCGGATGAAAAGATTTTGTTCAGATTTGTTCAATTGTCAAAATCATTCACAAAAATGCAAATGCCAATGCGAGAAAATGTTTTATGAAAATATTTCAGGTTTTGAACTTTTTTCAAATTTTCAAATGTTTTGCAAAATTTTATGTAATTTTGAAAACATTTTGCAAAGTTTTAGGAATTTTTATTTTTCATTTTTATGGGATTTTTTGAAAAAGGTAGAAGGGTTAGTGAACAAGTAGAAGAGTTAGTGTATTAATGATATGTGTGTTATTCTTCACAGATGTTTTCTTGTATACCCTTACCAAATATAGTATATTAGACACAATATTGAATATATGAGAGTATAAATTATAACTAAAGTATATATAACGTATATACAACCCCCCTTATACTTAACGCTAACTATGTCCTCAAAGTAATCAAAGAGAAAAAGGAAGACATAATGCTATTATAGAAAACCTTAGACTACAACTACATAAAGAATATGAAGTTGGTCGTCCGCCATTTACTTGGGATTAACTAATCTTAAGCATAGCAGACTATACACAAAGCATGGATGATCGAGGATTAGAATGTATGAAATCATCGGCTTGGCTTGTCCCCCCATACTTAGGGTAAAATATCCCTAAGTAGAGACAGAATATCAACAAGTTGAGAGATAGAAGAGAGATCAAAGAATGAACACCTGATTCAATTACCCCCTATACGTAGGATGAATCATATGCTAAGTATAAAAATGGTGAAAGGGATGACTAAGTAAACAAAAAAATATAAAGAGAGAAAAAGAAATGAAAAGAAGAAAAGAAGAAAATGAAATGATATTTGTGAATGTTTATATGTCTGCTCCTTTGGTAACTTGAATCTCTTCTTGGTATATAACCTGAAATGAATCAATAATGGACAGGAAGGTGTCATGCTCAAGATACAGTTTTAACAGCAGTCCATTCACTACAAATGGTTGTGTGTCAGATGACAAGCCAAATATGACAATGTGGCCATTATCACACACATTTTATCACAATGAAGGGTCTTTACCACTTGGTCTTATGTTTGCATAGAAATAACTTTAACTTTATGTCAAACAACCACATCTTCTTATTCGACTCAAAGGTCTTTCATCTGATATGTTTATCATGCCATCGCTTGACTTTTTTTTATACATAAGGCAATTATCATACACAGAGTCCTTGAACTCCAATAAGCGATTTAGGTCCAGCTTTATGTTCTTCCTGGCTTTTTCTCTATGCAGATTGCATACACTAAATGCCCACAAGGATTTATGAATAAGCTTGATGGGCAAATGACATAGCTTGCCAAACATTAGGCAGTAGGGAGACATAAAAACTATATTATTTTATTCATAAATAGTGCATTTTAGGACCTATTTTAGTATTCATTATTTATTCATTAAAAAAAGGAACTTCATACATGGAAGTTGTAGATAAAAATACAAATATAAATACAAAAATAATATACAATGTACTTTTTGTGCTTCGAATAAAAAGCCAAAACATTAACTTCGTAGACCCATATCTCCTAAATAAAAAACTCAAAATGTATCAAGACTTCCTTTAATTGCATATACTTTTAATAAGCAATTTAATAAAGGTTGTTTCATTTAATTTAGAGTTAAGGTGTGAAAGTTAGGTTTTGGACCCCAATTATACCACATACCTTACTAAAATTCCATTTAATTATTTTTGTTATTATTTTTACTTTTTTTTATAATTTAGTAAATATTATTTATAATATATGTACATATTTAAATTAGAATAAAACCATAAAGAATACATAAAAAGAAAATAACCTCTAGAAATACATAGATGAAATGCCTATACTTATACCTTTATAATACATAACCATATTTATTTAAGTGGATATAACACATCAAAAATATACAATAAAAATATATTTGTGTTCCTAAAAATAAGATGTAAATATATAAAACATGAAAATAAAATCATAAATCGAAAATAGAAAATAAAAATAAAATATACAAAACATAGGTCAATGTACCTATAAATATACCCTTAAAAATAATTTGTAATAAATAAGCTCATAAAAAAAATCATATTAAAATGCTACATAAAATAATAAATATTTTTATTTTATACTCAAAAACTAATACAATGATTTACAATTTTTAATTAATTAATTTAAAAAAATAAATTTTTTGTCTTGTAGTGTCCTTTGTGGACCAATCAGGAGGTGGGGATTGTGACCCAAGTCAACTATCCTTCCCCGCCTCTGACTGTGTCAGATTTCTCTAGCGGCCCTTCTTCATGAATTTCTCCTCACCACTTCGATGCTCCATTATCGTCGAGCCCTTCACAAACTCTGATCCTATATCTCCGATGAATCTCTCTTGCTCCTTAGATATCCTATGCATAGCTTCGATTCTCCCCAAACGCTTAGGTAACAAGGGTGCCCACTCATTATGTAAATAATGACCTCCATCCACCTCCACAAAGTTGGTCAATTTTACATGCCCTAAATCCTTCATCTCCAATCAAGCGTGTCACCAGGTAACAGCTTGCGAACCCCTAGAGCTCTGAAGCGACTGGAGGAGGAGGGAGGTGCACCCATGACGGACCTCCAATCGCCTTGCTCCTTGGTCCACCAGCCAGGTATAAGAGTTGCACCTTTACTTTCCCTAGGTAGATTTCATTCTTGTCTTTCATTTTCTGCATTCAATTTCATGTTTTATTTAACGGTTTAGCATAACTTAGGGTAATTAGCTCGTCGGAGCTCTCGAGCTTCAACCTTGTTTTTTTCTGTCGTACACCCATCTCTAACCTCCATTAGACACCTCACTTCCTGCCCCAACCATTTCTCCATGCTTCGTCCATCTCCAGCCACCCAGATCACCCCGTGATCTGGAGATCAGTGTTCCCTCTGCCACTATCCCTGAAGAACCTCCTATTCCCTCCATTTCATCCCAATCCTCCACCAAATAAAAGCCTAGATTATCACCTTTGCCTCGCCAGTGTTTTTAACCACTTTGCAGGTCTTGAAGGGGGCGTCTGAGCCCCGTTTTGCTTGAGGAGGACCCTCCCGCTATCTTCACCCTCCAAAGCTCTTCCGAGAGCTCTGAAGCTCTTTGAGGTGTCAAGCAGGTTTGTGGCAGTTGTAGGAGTAGAACGAGACACTCGGAGGTGCACGAGGAGCCCGGAGCCATGCTATACACCAGATCGAAACTCGCCCTAGGATAGTTCTTTTCCAGTTCTTCGTGACTACCTCCAGGTCGTCTGATCAGTAGCATCGCCCAGATCGAGCAACCAACGTCAAATTTTGCAAGCCGCAACCATCTGATCTCATCCGAGGATCTGATCTGGATAGTTGGTGATTGAAACATCATCGTGTGACATGGGCGTGCCACGTGTTCACGTGACCAACATCCAGTCGTCAAACTCCGTGCATAATGGGGTAAATTGCACACCCCCTATATTTTTGTTTTTATTTATTAGTCTTGTAAATATTTTTATAACATAAATAAATTGGAAATTTTACATACATGCCCATATATTTATTGTATATTGCATTTTAGTCTATGCTAGGTCACCTAACATGTCGTCCCACATGAGGTGGCCATTTTGCAAAGATACCCTTGTGGGTTTTCAAATTTATGTTTAGCCCAATAAATTTAAATATAAGTTGTATATTTCTGGGAGATTACATATATGCCTCTAACTTTTGTTTTAATTGCAAAAAATCCCTTCTCAATTCATTATTTTTGTGCTTCTATTTCATTTATTTAAAAAACATTTGTACTTAAAAAATTTTGCACAAATAGGGTTAGATGACTACTTGCATGTACTTCAATGCTATATTTTTATGCATTTTAGCATCCTAACCATTCATTAAAAAACAAACGAACATTTTTTGCCCATTTTTAGCTTATAAAATAGCAAAAAATATTTAATGTTTGGAAAATTCACAAAATATATATTTCTTATTATTATATTTTATAACTCCAAACAAAAAACCACTAAAATAGAAAAAGAAAAAACATAAAAAATAAAAATCTCCATAGTGAGGTAAAAAAAGTACATAAAATTCTCATAAACCACAAAAAGTATTTATTTTTGCTTCTGAATTTTCTTATTATTAATATCTCTATTAGAATTATTTTGAAGATTTTTAGACTTTATTTGATATTTTTAATCTTCAATTCAAATCTGTGTATTTATCTAATCCGTGATTTTGGATATTTTTTATTTCAAAAATACATAAAAATATTCCAAAATTCTAGAAAAACCACAAAATATTAGAAATTTATATAAACCAAAAAAATCTATTTTTTGTATTTTGTTTATATTTATTAGAATTTATAATTCTATTATCCAATATTATATAATTAGCCTCATATAAGCTTATATTATATATAAAAAGAAAAAGAAATTAGAAAATCTGAAAATAAAAAAAGATAATATAAATTATAAAATTAAAAACAACTAAAAATATAAAAATTAAAATCTATAAAGAATAAATTAAAAAACCCACACAAAAAGATAATAATTGGACAAGAGAAAAAAATACATTTTTTTAGCATTATTGCCCAATCTACCATTTGCTCTCTAGGTTAGTCCTTCACACATGCTTGCACACTATTACACATTTTGTTGTAGAGTTAAAAAAATTTTAACTCCACATTTTCTTTTACATTGCTATATTTATTGTGGGTTAATTATTATTTAAAGTTGGTTTTCGTGAGCGGTCGCCTCAGCGACACTCTATATTTTCTTTTATTTAATGTGGATATTTTTGGACCCTTGTAAAAACCTCCTCAACAAATGGCACCGTTTCCGGGGAGAAATGCTGCATAAATTGGATTCATTTATTCGTTTCTTTACTCTTGTCTATATATGCTTCTTTGTTATTTATTTTCATGATTATTTGATATTATTTGTGACTTATCTAGTCACTCTTCCTTCTTTGATTTTATCACTAGGGACCATTATGTGAGGGAGGACTTCTTAGGAGGACTGGTGCACCCAAGCAAGGTGGAACCTACTTTCTGACCTATCTAGTAGGAGAGAGCAACAAATAAGGACTTGGATGAATTTTGGAAGACAGTCTCTTCACTTGTATTTTATTTCATTTTATTTTATTTATATTGTGTAATTTAAAGTGAGAGAGAGACAACATATAATTGTAATAATTTAGACTCTAATAGACTTTGACACTTCATGAGGTACAGTGCCCGAGCAATTGTTCGCTTGGGAGCCTCGTCGATTTTGTTGTCTTTTCATCACTTTTACTTTCTTTGTTTTTCAACTTTATTTTTATTTGCTTTGTGTTATTGAACCCTAGTTTTAGGATGTTCTTTCTCGATAGATTAAGATCCAAAGCCCTAATATAATTGCATGTAAATATAGATTCAATTTTGGACTTATTGAAGTCGTAATTGTTGGCTATTTAGACTTGAGACCGTGTGCAGAGAGAGGACGCATACAACGCTTGTAGGACCCGCTATGGTAGGCATCGAGTGGCATTGAAGATCAGACTTAGGTATCATATCTAGATAATTAGCATCTGATGCTTTACGTTAATAGAAATTTCTATTATAGGGTTATTTCATCAGCTTGCATCTCATATAGTTAGCTTTAAATTCTATAATGCATCCTGCATGGAGAGAGCTGAGAAGCATTGTAAGTCCTTTGACTATGCATGCATCATCAATTTTCGACTTGCATTGCTTTTCCGACCATCTCCCTCTGATTTTGATCACCAAAGATGTTAATGGAATTGGAAGATCGTTAGACGATTGCATTGAAAAATACAAAAAAATAGTGATAACCTCAAGTAAAATTGGGACTGCTAACTCCATCTGATTTTTAAAATAAAACGTAATGGATTCATTGTCTTGGGGTGAGCAACCCCCTCATTATATGTGTATTTTATTCTCATGTACACACTAAGGATTAATGCCCTAATCTCAGGCCTACCTATGTGTTTGTACAACTTTTTTGAATCTCACCTAACTCTATCATAGAAAACAAAATGACCACCATCTCGGTCTTCACTATGTTGAGTAGGTGAACATGGGGTTTACTTTGTACATTGATTGTGATTTTGGGTTCATTCACATTCATCATTCTTTGTGTTGGTAGATCCATGAGTTTTTGAGTTTTTCATTTTATTGAGTCCTTCTCCCTTTCTTTGTCCATATTTTTTATCTTCTTCACTGAGTCGTGATATCGGGTCTTGATCTTCACTTCAGTAGCTGGATTTTGCGGTTGTCTCCTTACCCATATCACCCTATCTTTAGTATGGTTCAAGAAGACTCTCTTCTTGGACCACAATTTTGACTTCATTTCACCATTCTCACCCACCCTCCTCGTTCCCTTTCGCATCATCCATTCTTTCACCCAGGAGTACTTACTACTAAATGATACCCACATCAAGCTATTTTATTATGGAAATTAATTGAGTAAGCCGGGCAGATATGAGAATGCTGAGATTGGTGTACTATTCATGGTGGATATGAATTTGATATGTGCATGGATATTATTGAGGATTCTGACTTTTTCATGATTGCATGTGTGACTCTTCATTGAGAATTTTTGATCTCGCACACCGGATTGAAGATGTGATTTATTCCCAATGATTTGATGATGATTTCTTGAGCTATGACTGATGATTTCTTGTAGTCGGTTTCTCCTGTCTTGATTCCAATGTTTGATGTACTATCTCTATATGTGCTTCAAAGCGACGGTGTTCAGAACCCACATGATTTCACTCATCTGCTTGACTGATCCATCCTCCTTCTCTTAACTCTCCTATTCCCATTTAGCACTTAGAGGATCTCCCCCTGACATCTTGATCCATCTCAGTTTTTTGGCTGATTTGAGGGGTTTACTTCAATTTTCCTAATAATCTCTTATCCCTCCCATAGCCTTATGCCCTCCTGCTGATGATTGATTAGTTTTGAGGACCTACGACTTGATGCTAGCATTTCCTTGATTTCATTGACTTAGCGAGGACTATTTGCAGAAGAATGCAACACTTTCTATACAATCGATTTCATTTGCTATTTATGCTTCCATATTAATGGGTCATGAAACTCGAGTCATCTGATATGAGCTATCAGTCTTACTGTCTGGTTGTGTGTCCAATCTGGCAGAATACAAGACCGCTTATCTTAGTTGTTTGGACTCCTTTGAGTCTTCTCTCCTTGATAGCCATTTGCAAGGATGAGTCACATTCTTCTGATTATTCCATGTCTAGTTCACAGTACTCTCCGAGGGTTATCTGCAGGAGACTGTGACATCTTCAAGATCTTTCGATCTCTTCCGCTGGGTAGCCGATCTGTTGCCTACTAAGACCACTTTTGTTGATCCGTCCGATAGATCTGACTCCTTCAAGTCCAATCTCCTTGACAACCCTCGCAACGATGAGTTCTGTTTTGATTATTCATTGCTTAGTATGTATCACTCCCCAAGGGTTATCTGTAGGAGGAAACATCATTTTGTTGGTACTTGGCTTCATTACTGATGTCTCTGATTTGGTGGAGAACGAAGTCGAGTCTTCTGATTTGTGTACCTGGTCTCCTCTCTGGTTGTGTATTCTAGTTGGTGGATCATGAGACAAAGTCTTATAATTTTGTTGAGACTTCTAACTCTTCTAAGTCTGCTCCCATTGACGACCCTCGTAAGATTGGGCCATATCTTGTAATATTTGGTGTGTTTTATCGTTTTACCTTGTGTCCACCAAATATCAAGCTGCTTAGAGAGTCTCATGTTCTTCACGTTTTGTATCTTCCTGAGACTATGAGTGACATGGAGGAATCTATATGGTTCCTTCTTCCTTCGTGTCCTACAATATCGGCTTTGATCTTTCACTCCATTCTTATGACCGATGTTCAGCTTCCCACTGCAGGTTCTCGGCTTAGAGTTCGATGTGCTTTTCCCAATAGCTAGCACCCATCTGATTGCATATTAGGGTGCCTTTATCTTTTTGATTGGGTCACCGTTCTCACATGGAGACTATGAAGATAATACAATATTTGACCGTCAGATATCGTCCTGCACTTCACCATTCTTTATATATATGTTTCATATTTTCATTCCTTCTTTCTCTCGTATGTCATGTGTATCCTAGATCATTCGCCATATATGTGTATCTATACTTAGGGTGTACCTTGTCCTAAGTATCGGGGGTTAACCTAATATGTTTGTTCTTTCTTCGTTCCATTTCATCACTCTTGTTGTTGTCTATACTTAGGGCTCTTTTACCCTAAGTATAGGGGGAGTGATATGTACATTCTTCCTGTGATTTTATCTTCTTATGAATTCTTTAATTGATCCCCTCCACTATCTCCTCTATTGTTGATTTTTTTGTCTATACTTAGGGTTACTTTAACCTAAGTATAGGGGGAGACAACACAAGTTGTGATTTGTTCCAACCCTCGACCCTCCCCGCATGTAGATATAGCTTGCTATACTTAGGATTATTTCATCCTAAGTATGGGGGGCGCCCGACTTCTCATTTCTTTATTCCTTCATTTTCATTCCTTATTCAGCTGTTGTAGTATAGGTTTTTCTATACTTAGTACGAGTTATGTCTTTTCTTTTTCTTTTCGATGTATGAGGAAATAGCTCAATCTAAGTATAGGGGGTTCTATATACTTTGTATATACTTTAGCCATAACTCGTACTTTCGTATTTTTGAATAATATGGCTAAAATACTATACATATACAATTCAACTAATAAAAAATATATACATTATTTCTCAAATTCTTTTTGTATATACCGATTAAAAAATCAGGTAAAATTGTTTTGCATAATGTTTGAAAAATAGAGTGAAAGTTCTTTGAAGTTTATTTGGAGAATATTTCGTAAAATATTTTCAATCTTTGTAACAATGTTTTGTTTGTAAACATTTCTTTTCTTTGTGTGAAATAAAATGTTTTGAAAACCGATTTGCAAATGGTCCTTAATTTGGTTGCAAAAATATTTTGAAAATCTATACATACTATTTGAAAAACCTTTGCAAAATTATTATCAAATTATTGTAAATCTTTGTAAAAATTATTTGTATACTTTTTTGGACTATAGTTTTAAAAAGTGTTTGTAAAATGATTTTCAAATAAGTTTGAGGAATATACACATCATACAAATAAATCAACATTTCTTTCACTAACTATATATTTATGTGTGTGTTTAAATATAATAACATTTCCTGTGTGTAAATCCTCAACCCTAATTCTTGTAAATAATAGAAGCACGCGTGTGTAATATCTGTACATACTTTCTTTTTATTCCAAAAATCTTTTTATCTTGAATAATCCCAAAAATATTTGCAAAATATTTTAAAAAATGGCATAAAAATGCGCAAAACCTTTTCTAAAAATCCATAAAATTTTCAAAACTAGAAAATTGCATCACGAACAGATTTTCAGGGCATTGAACATAGCACTTGCATAGCATTTACAGTTTTCGGATTGAGTTTGAATAATTGAACTAGTCTGAGTAAAGTCGAAGATTGGAGCTTGGTTGGAACTTAATGCGCCTAACTTCACTGGAACCTTATGGAAACTAGGTTTCTGGAACTTTAGGTCTATTCAGACTTAATTCTTTGAGAATCAGTGCTGGGTTCAGGACAACTGTTTAATTAGAACTTTTTGAGATGCACGCATGACTCTTGTCGGTCATAACCTAACTTGGATAATCTAACCTTTCAATTGTCTCAGCTCAGTTGGAGTGGTGAGGGGATTGGATTTGTCGGCATGAGATGCACATGAATGGAAACATTCGTCCTCGACTAGGGAGGGAAGTGCACCCCAACCCGTCCAGTGGCATCGAGTTTTAAAGACATGAGAGTGTGGGTTGCAATAATATGTCAAAAGAGGGATAATCTTTTGGCTCAAGAGGAAAAGTTTCTTATGTAAATATTGATATATAAAGTATAAAGAAAAGTGTGTTAAAATGAAAACTCCAAAAAAAGTGGACAGGCTTGATTGAAAATAAAAACCATGTCAGAGTATGTATATATTTGAAATAAGGAAACTTGAGCTTCAAAAGTCAGAAGTATGTGACCCTGTAGCTTGATGACTTGACTACACCGGTCATGCATCCCCGGATAGGTATCTACACTGTCTACCGCCCATTCTTCTCTTCGTACCCTTCTCTTGAGTCGGATGCACTTGAACTTAGATGGGAATACCCCACTCATCGAGGAAAGAATTGTTGGATTGAGGAATCATTGGATTGTAATATTGGAGAAGTCAGTTCTTTTGGCATTTTAGTTGGGAAGAGACACTATCACTTAAATTGTACAAGTCAGCTTCATAGTAATAGGGGTTTGCATTTTATGCAGATTGGTTCTAACATGTCTATTGAGGTGGTTTGAACCGAGTTCTATGACTTTTGAAGATTGATGTGTTTTAAATCCAGTTCCCAACCAGATTCCACACACATTGCCACACCAACGTCTAACCCGAGCTCTAAACTTTGATTTCGTGAAGACAAGTTTGAGCAATAAAATCAATCCACTTTCTTTCTTTTATTTTCTTTGTTTTTATTTTTCTTTACTCATTACATAAGTGTTTGCTAAGGACTAACAAAGGAAAGTATAGGGGGTGATGAATCTCCATATCATGACCTTTATTCTATCATTTTGGCCTGAAAAACCCTAGCCAATGCATGTATATAGAATTATTTTGTACAAATTAACATTCATTATTTGTTCCATTTATTGTGTATAAAATACAGTTTTATTCCCAAAATTATAGAATAAAGGCAATAAAATAAAAATAAAAAAATACAAAGGAATTGTATATCCCTGGACCTTGAGACCAAGTCATTAACTGAATTAGTCAACAAGGAATAAGTAGGGGGAGATAAGGGCCAATAATTCAATAAAACCCTATTTTTTATTTATCAGTAATGCATTTTTGGGACCTATTTTATTCTTCACTATTTATTCATCAAATAAAAAAATTTTGTACATAAAATCTGTAAATAAAAATACAAATAAAATACAAAATTGATTTCATACAAAAATAATGTATAGTGTACTCTTTATGCTCTGAATAAAAAGCCAAAACCCCAAATTCCCAGACTCATATCTCCTAAATAAAAGTCAAAATGTATCAAAATAACCTTTATTTGTATATAACTTTTAATAAGATATTTAATAAAGGTGTTTCATTTAATTTGGAGTTAAGGTGTGAAAGTTAGGTATTGAACCCCTATTATACCATATTCCTGAATAATATATTCATTTTATCTATTCTTTTTACTTTTACAATTTTATATTTTTATAATTTGTAAATATTATTTATAATATATGTGCATATTTAAAATAGAATAAAACCATAAAGAATACATAAAAGAATAACCTATGGAAATACATTGATCAAATACCTATACTTATACCTATATAGTACATAGCCCAATTTATTTAAATGTATATAATACACCAGAAAAATAAAAGAAAGATATATTTGTGTACCTAAAAATAAGTTGGAAATATATAAACCATGAAAATAAAAAATAAAAATAAAATATACAAAATGTAGGTAATATACCTAAAAATATACCCTTAAAAAATAACTTGTAGTAAATAAGCTCTTAAAAATAAATAAAAATCATATTAAAATACTACATAAAATAATAAACATTTTTATATCAAAAATTAAAAAAAATTCAACTATTTTTAATGAATTATTTCCAAATAAAAATAGTGATTTTTTCCTGTAGTGTCCTCCGTGGACAAATCACGAGGAGGAGATTGTTGACCCAAGTCAACTATCCTTCCCCGCCTCTGACTCAGTGTGAATCATTGTCCTCCAATCAACAGGTTTCCTGAAGAAATCAGGTGAATCAAGGTTTGGATGCACGTGAATAATTAGGAGAAGGAGGTATTGGACCGATCTGAAGGGGGCACTTGAATTAGGAAGGGAGGTTTGACATGGTGTCAAACCTTGCTACATTCTGATCGCTGCACATACCCGCTAAGAGAAAAAACAACACTAAAAATGGAAATCATGGAAAAATAACAAAGAAAATTATTTTATTTGCAAAGATAAAAAACATAAAAAATATTTCTTAATTTCAAAACTATTTATTTATGATTAGTTTTTATTTTTACCAACTTATTTAATAGGATATATTATTTATATACTGACTTTATAGATATTTTTACCAGTATACTACGTATTTATATTTTTAGTACATTATTATATATATATAATACCATATTTAAAAAATTTATTTATTTACAACATTATTTAATAGATATAAACATATGTTTATGGGATTTCTATGGTTTTAGTTATATGTACAAATAAATACATTTAGTTACAACATATGTACATTGTACATGTATATTTAGTGTTTATTAATTCTATTTGGTATTTTTGAGTGGTTTTAATTTTATTTGTATTATTTATTGGTGTTTTATATTATTTAAAAATATTGAAAAATATAAAGGTATTAAAATTAGAAAGAGTAAAATATATTGGCTTTACATACAGATATACAAGTATCATAGTATCCCAATTAGCGACTTTTATATCTTAGCTCCAATTTTTACGAAACCACCTTCATTTGAAAGATAATTAAATTTGGAATACAGTGGAGGTGAGTTTGGTTCATTTTAAGTTCATATAGAGAAGATATTGATCAATGCTATTTGTGGATTTTGGAACTAGGTGTGCTAATATGCATTATTATGTACAAGTTTTGTGTTGAACACATTACTATTTTGGAGTGTGTATGATGATAAATAATTTGGTAGAAGTTTAAGCTAATTACATGCGTATTGTACTTAGAATTTCTTGGGTTTTATGTGCATTATTTCAACTTATCTCCCCCTACTTTATTTGTGGTCAACCTAGTCAATCCTTGACTTGGTCTTAAGGATCAGGGTCAGTCAGTATCATAGATACCTCCTTTATTTTTCCATTTTTTTAATTCTTTTATTTTGGATTTAAATAAATGTATTTACGCTCTATTTCTATAATAATGTTAGAAAGTTAATTCATGTTAGTTAGTGATATTTACATGTATTTTAAGCGAGATTTAAAGCTTATATGAAAGAATAAAGTTCAATAAATGGCTATTTATCACCATCTTACATTTATCTTTGCTAGTATGTAGTAAACACTGATTAGGAGAAGAAGTGCTCAAAGAGAAAATAAAGAAAAGGAAAATAAATAACTTAGAATGGTAATGATTCTTAAACTTATCTTTATAAGATCAAAGAGTGGAGCTTAATCAGACCTTCGGATTGTTGGTTTGGAAGAAACATATTGGGAATAGGATTTAAACCATAACAACCTCCAAGTTCCACAATCCTCTATTCAGTTCACCTCAATATTCGGATCAGAACTAGTCTTTTCATACACAAAATCTTATGACTATGAATCTCACTTGTACAATATAAGTGAATTGTAGCTCTTCTACATCTGAAGTGGCAAAGAAACGGTTTCCCTTAAAAATGTAACCTTAGTTCCACACTTTCGCTACTCTTTCCTTGAGGAACGGGTAATCCCTTCTAAGTTCAAGTGCAACCAGCTCAAAGAAGAGGGGGTAGAGAAGAAAATGGATTATGACCAGTATATCCACCTATCCTTTGGAGTAATGCAAATGTAGCCACGTCTCCAGCTGAGGCAATCTTGTAACTATGACTTTGAAGTATAAGACATATTTATTGATACATAAACTCTAACAGGAATGATTTTTCATTGAATTTTCGGCCATATTAACCTTTTGGAGTCTTTATTTCATAACTTTTTTTGATGTATGTGAACAGTATATAAGGAGTTTTTCTTTTTGACCCTATAGACTATCCATCTATTGAAGCATTATTGCAACCCACAACATCCTGTCTTTAGACGTAAACACAACCAAATTGGGTTGGGGGTGCACTAGCCACCTATTGGCACATCGTATGTTTCCATATGCGTACTTATCAAGATAAAGAATTATGCCCTCCATCACCTCATCTGAGTTGAGCTAATTGCAAAGTGCTTGTCAAAGCTTGGCCACTATCAACAAGGGTCATACATATGTTATGAAATATTCTACTTAGGTTAACCAACATGACATACGAACATTGTCATGTTGACCCAAAGAATTAAGTCACGTTGGCTTGAAAAGTTAAATTACAGTTCCTAAAATTTCCCTTGAAATTAAGCGGATTAAGGTCATAACCAAGCTCCAATCTTCTGATTTTATTCTAGAATAGTTTAATTGTCAAAATCATTATGCAAATATATTTTTATGAAATAAAATTTTTGTTTTTGAACTTTTTATATGGTTTTTGAAGTGTTTTGTAGATTTTATAAGTTTTGATTTTTTTAATTTTTTGTAGTTTTTGAACGAGTCAGTGAATTATATTTATAAGGAGTATATATACAAGTCGTACTTTTTTCAAAGGTTTGCATATATTTCACTAAGATTTTCCAATGGTTTTCCAAAAGTTTTTTTCAAAACATTTCACAACCATTTTGAAAACCTTTTGCAAAATATTTTCATACTAGTTTTTACAAACATTTTACAAAAATTTTAACGCATATTTACACAAGATTTTCAATCATTTTATTGAACACCTTTACAAGAATGTATGAGTTATGGATAAAGTGTGTATGTATATCATATATATGACCCCCTATACTTAGCTGAAACTATGTCCTCATAGTGACCAAAGAGAAACAAAGGAACACATAACTCATGCTTAATACTATACTAGAAGAATACTATACTACAATGACTTAATGAAAGAATGAGAAGTAGACCGTCCCCCTATATTTAGGATAAACTAATCATGAGATAGAAGACAATACAATAACCGTCGATGATCGAGGGTGAGAATATACAAAATCAATAACTCGGCTTTTCTCCCCCTATACTTAAAGTAAATAGTACTCAAGTATAGAAAAAAATATCAACAAGATGAGAGACAATTGAGGGAACAAAAAGGAAAAAAAACTTGTCACTCAACCCCTATACTTAGGATCGTGTCATACTAAGTATAGATTTGATGAAAGTGATGAATGAATAAAACAGAAGAGGGAGTGAAAGAATAAAAAAATGAAAAAGAACAAAGAAAAATTATTTTTTTGTATCTAGATTGTCTGAATCTTACGATAATGAGAGCTCTTCATGAAATGCCACATTGATTGAATCAACAACGAACATGAATGTATCATGCTCTTTATACAGCTTCATCAACTGTCCATTGACCACAAATGGTTGTGTGACAACTAAATTTTGATGATGCTACGATTGTCACACACAGTCTTCGCTAAGAACGACCCTTTCTATTCGGTCTTTAATTTTCCCGAAAATATCCTCAACATTGTGATAAATAACAATATCGTTTGACCAGGATCGAAAGTCATTCATTTAATATGCTTATCGTGCCATAGTTTGGCTTTCTCCATGTACATCAGTGTTAGCCATGCAAGCTTGGAGTGAACCATTTCAACAATAAATGGTATTGTATATATACGATACATCAATAAAGATTATTGATTTATTTCACCTCCTTTTTTTAGATTAAATGAATGAATGCACTTATAAGGTCCCTTAGTACAATTAGGGTCATGATCCATGGCCATCTTAATAATAATAATAAAGTTGTTGATTCAATGGTTGAATCATAGAGGTTGGTGCTTGGATGATATCTAAAAAGTTAGATTAAGGACTCGTTAAGCACCATCAAATGATTGCTATGATATGCTCTCCAACCTGAGAAGGAGATCACAATCCTTCTGTAAAAGCTAATATCTGACCGATTTCTTGATGCTGGTCCTCTACATAGAGAGACTCGGAGGAGTCAGGTAAGTTAGGTCAAAGAGTTGACCTAGGAAGATTGAGATAGACAAGACATATGTCATATCCTGTCACGATATAGATACACGTCCTCTGACTGGAGATAGATGTTTTACTATATAACTAAGTTTGTACATTAGGCAAGCCATTAGTTTGATGACCAAATCAAGGTCTATACAGAGCTGAGCTAGTGTACATATAAGGCATATGAGTAACACAATCTATCAAAGGGATCATACATGTACACTATTAAACTGGAAGATATGAGCTCACTCATGAGGTATCATGACCGATCAAATTCCATGCATGGTAATCTTGCTTTGGAAGCATGACAAGAACTTGTGGGTGTTTTATATGAATTTGGAGATCATATGATCGATACCAACTCCCAATGACCAAATGACAATCTTAATGATATGATCTAAAAATTCGGGTTTATTCTAGGTCTTCTAATATGCAGAATGTACAAGTATTAGGAATACTCGAGGGTGATGTGATCGTAAATGATTGTATAACCATGAAACTCTCATTCCAAGGGATTGATGAAACACATTTCAATTTTAGTGACTCCTCTCGATAGATTAGTAATCTGATCTTAGTCTAAATGTTGGACATTAATCCAAATGTGATTTTGATGCAATGAGAAGATTAGATTTGTAGTTTGATTTAATCAAACATCTCTGAGAGGTCCCCATTATGTAGATTTGAGATATGATCTCAATCTAAGTCACTTTACATGGAATGCACAATCATTATGTCCTTATCTCCAATTATTCGTGGAGAACGCACATTGTTCATGAAAGAGTTGAGGAATAATTACATTGTGAAATTATATTTAAGTATTAGGAAATTGGTGATTAAATGTGATTTAATTATCATGAAAATATGAAATGATTAATATTATTTGGACCCATGAGAATAGTTATTTAAGATAATTAAATATGATTTAATTATTAAGGATATTAGTAATGGGGATATTACTATCCATAAAAATCATAAGTATCATAAATATTATTTATAATATGTTGGAGAGAGTTAGTTGCGAATAGTATTTATGAATAAAATGTTGATGTGAATTGGATTTTGCATTAAAGAAATAATTGTAAGTGCAATTTGCATTATATATTGTATGTATGAATATTATTCATAATTGGCCAAGACAAGGTTGAAAATATAATGAAATATTTTGGAATTTTTTTGGTGAATAATTTTGCAACAAAAGTTGTTGTACTTGTGGGATATATGATGAGATATGAGATCTCAGTATAATTGGAATGAGAGAGCCTCCTTACCATACTTGGAGTAGATGACCACCTTGCATCCTTCAACTTCGTAGCAATCCTCCCTATGTATGGAAGGAGACTTGCTTTCATTCCAAGTAATTCCATATTTGTTGATTTAATACAAATTTATTTATATTGATGGATCTTCAATACATTTAGTTTATTTTTAAATTAATTATTTTTTATTACAACTTTTTGCAACAAAATCATGGTCAATGATTGAAAGTGCAAAATAATCAACACCATTGATTATGTGTGCATGTGGATTGAGATCCGTGGACATCCAATATATTATAAAAGTAAGGCTAGACCTAGATCTTTCTTTAAACCAAAATTTGCAAGAACAACAATTCTCTCTCTCTCTCTATTCTCTTGCATGCCCCCTCTTTCTCTCTCAATATTGTGGTCGTCCACCATATTGACCTAGAGACCCTTGAAGTCGTTGTGTTGCTATTATGTTGACGGATCGTTTTCTCGTGGATCTCTACCTTCTTAGGTGCATATCTCTCGTGAGGAAAGATATCGATTTCGTGGGAAAAAATCAGGAGACTCCATACTTGGATCGTCAACTCAGATTGCGGGAGGCACACATCTTATCCACACACCCGCAAGTGCATCCTTCGTTGGATCGGACTTGAGACATGAGGTCTCTTCTCTTAGACACATAAACGATTGCAAACACGCTTCAAGAGATAATTCTATTACTTGTTTGTGATCTTTATGAAACAATAGTGATTCTCATATCATGTGGTTTTGTCCCTATAAAAAAACCAATTTCTGCTGAACAGAGAAACTACTATGACTAGTGGCTCTTGATTGCATGTGATGTGATCTTCACGCTTCTTTGATGGACTAAGGACAAAACCCTATCCTTCAAGTGGTATCAGAGCATTGGTTAAAAGTATTGGATCTGATCCAATCCTTGGGGGAATAAGGTTTTGCATGTCGAATGCATGGGGACTCATAGTTTGTGCCTAAGATGTATGTTTCAAATTGTTTTCTGCTAGTATTAAAAGCCACCATTTATGCACTATTTTGACAAAATTTTTGGTTATAAAATATATTTATAATATCTAAATATGTCCCCAAAAAATTATTCAATTGTTGGCACTAAAGTAGTATAAACTGAAATTTGAAAACTTCGCGCAATAACATTATTTTTTGCATGTATTCACAGATATGTACCAAATTAATTTTTGATTACTATTTTCCCATCATGAAACATGAGATAAACACTTAAATTAAGTAGAGAATTAAACCAACAAACCTCTCTAATTTATTTTGTACGATTCCGACTCTGTTTGCCTTAGATATTTCATATTAAATGGAGATGGGTTGGATAATTATAGAGTCATCAAGATTACTTTTTAGTGTGTTAATCATTTAATGTAAAAATAAGGAAGTTATGAATTTTCCATATTAAATTGACGCTTAATATTTATGTAAATATTTTATTAAAATCTTTCAGTATTGAATGATTTTTTCATAAAAAATGCTAGTTTAACCGACAATAGGTGTAGGTCAACGTTCACATGCAAAACATATTTTCTTGATATGACTAGAAATTTTACATAATATTTCTAAGTGATTACGATATATGTGTCATGAAGATCACCAACAGCATGTGGCTGATAAAACCTTTTTGTACAATTTGTACAATTATGTTGTCTTTAATTGATTCAGTGATGGTCTAGGTTGTGGATATGGTAATCGGTTACTTAATTGGGACCCTGCATTATAGTGGAAGCGCTCCTTATTAGCATTATATATCCGACCAGGCAAGATCTGTTTCAACGATGGGTAGTATGATAAGTATCTTCATACTTTTAAATAACAAATTGAAATAATAGAATTGTAAAATGTGAGGGTGTGTGCTAATATTCTCACTTCTCCCATTTACTCATGCTCCATTTCTAACCCAATCTTTGATCTGGTCCATGTACTCTACTCTCCTAACAACATAGATATATGCTAGCCCTTCAATCCGACCTAAATCCTCTCCATTCTTCCTATTTAATCCCACCAACTCCATCGCTTCCAACTAACTTTCTTTGCTCTAGAAATACTTGGCTGATGCACCCAACTTCCTCGTAGATCCTCGTTGCACACGACAGTGACAATGCCTTGGGAGGAGATCTACATGGAGGAGGCATGATGGAAGAAGATTTCCAAGGTGTTTATCCACCTTGAATCACCCCCAACCACGACGTGTAGCACTAGCAATACCAGGCATCGAGCGAAGACTAGAGGGTTTTAAACCCTCTACATCCCAAGTACTCATCTGTCCCCTTTTCTTTTTCCCATATTTCTTTGCTTAATTAGTTCAATTAGTCACATCATTAGGAAGCCTAATCTTCGATTCATTGATTTCCATAAAAATCCCACCTTAGTTTGACCCTATTTCACTCGAAATTTGAACTAAAATCCCCATATTTTCTGGAAACCTATTTATACTACAAGAACCATCCATCTCTCGTCCAATACTTTTTGAATCGATAATAAAATTCCTATTTGCAGGTCCCACACCATCTAGAGTGCACTAATACCATCGATCAAGGCGGATCTGCAACCAACTTCAAGAATTGACAACACCTAAAGCTTCACATCTGGAAACCCTAGCTAACATTCGATCTTCTTCGACCTTCCTCGCTTCCTCGAACTTTTCCACTACGGGGATCTCGAAGGGGGAAGGAGATCGCCTTATAGCCCTGCCGGAGTTGACACACCTCTTCACGAGCCGTCACCATGTCATCGTCGGCCGATCGAACACCTACCAATGCCACCCATTCTTCATTTGGGAAAGAACAACCCCAACCTCCAGATCACATAGGCTAAAACCATGTGTCATGCATGGATGCTCTAGATCCACCAGTGCCTTCTAATCATAGTCGTTCATTTACGAAAAGGTGGAAGAATGAAGTGAAACACGACAATATTCAGAAATCCAAACTGCATGCTTAGTTTTTCATATTCATTTAGGTTCCCATGCGGGGACCTAATGGCAAATATGCCATAATTTTATTACTATTAGGTCCCTAACCAGAGACCTAATTGAGAACTTTGTAGTTTTCTTCTTATGTTTTCTTTACATATGTAACACTTGAACTATAAGGTAATTTTGGTCATTATTTTTCATATTTTTCTAGTGTAGTTAGATAACTACCCTAGCAAGTTCTCTTTGTATTTTTTCGTGCATTTTCTTTGCTTATTCTCATGTCTCGATTTATTGTACTTTGCTTCATTTTGAGTTCCTTTTGTATATTTTTTGAGCTCATTTCTAGAGTTTTACTTCTTGTCATCTACATATATAGTATCACCAATACTTTCTACCATATATATACTATATTGTAGATCACTTGGTCTGAAAGTCATCACTTTGAAAAATAAAATAAAAATTAGAAAACGATAAAATCAAACAGAAAAGATAAAAACTGAAACCAACAAAAGTTTTTTTTCCATGAAGAATTAAAAATGACTAAAATATTTTTATCTCAAAAATCTTGAGTATTTTTTTCTACCTCCTTGTGTTTGACCCAGGGACGCTTGAGAAGTTTTGATTATTCTTCTATTCATCTTCTCTCTCTCTCTCTCTTCTAACTTGTTATCTTTTGTTTGATAAGAAGATTTGTCTTCTGCGGTTCACTACACCCGACACATTTTGAATGCTAGTGTTTAGACCTTAGAACATAATGGAAGCGTGAAGATAACATCATTTGCAATCATGTGTGGCTAGTAATACTAGTAGCTCGGGGCAAAAAGAATAAAAAAATAAGGGATTTTTACCCGGCATACCCTATAAACTTTTTAAATTACCTCTACGAGCTTTTGCACAACGTAATTACCCCATCGACCTTAAAAATTACCCCAAGAACCCCCACGGGCTTCAAACAGATTACCCGGAGGGTTCATGGGGTAAGAGTTGGCAAGTTTACAGGGTCGAGGGAGGAATTATGTTGTTTCAAAGTTCATAGAGGTAATTGACAATGTAAAAATCCCAAAAAATAAATGATGAAATCAAATGATTCAAGAACACTTCTAAAATTATTTTATTGATATAAAAAAGGGGATCAAAGGAATACCTCTTGAAGCATGGTTGTAATTATCAATCTCAAAGTAAGATATTCTCCTGTCAAAGGAATACCTCTTGCGACATAACAAATGGGATCAAAGGAATACCTCTTACGGGCGTGTTGATGAGACATGTACTTCTTACAATCCAAGTTGATATTCTGAGCGAGGAATCTCCTGATTTTGTATCACGAAATACAATGCATTCTTCACGAGAAAGAAGCACCAAGGATGGAGGAGATACACGATCAGTCGATCCGTCAGCACAACAGCATGGCGACGACGACGACATTTTCTAGGTCAACATATGGATGTCCACATGTTGAGAGAGAGAGAGAGAGTTGGTATGTAGAGAGAGAGAGAGAGTTGTTGTCTTGTATATGTGTAAAATAAAGGCTAGGTCTACTCTTTCTTTTATACTAAATTGGATGGTGGAGATGCACTCCTAATTCAAATCAATGATTGAGATTTTGTTGTAAAAATTTACAACAACAATAAATTTAATTTAAAAGAAATTAAATATGTTCTAAATAATCTTAACATATTTAGTTTCAATTATAAAAAAAATCTCCCAAATGAAATAGGACTAGAGAACCTCCTTCCATGTGAGGGGATAGGAGATTACCTCCTTCCCTTTATAAATAGTGGACGACAACCTTGATTGGAGAGAGAAAATCTCTCCCCAATCCTAATGTAATCTTATTATATTAAGTCTTATTTTAAGGAATCTTTTTGTTAGCAAAATATCACAAAATACATATTGCAAATTATTTGTGATAATTGCAAAAAATAATTAACAACTTTGAATCTAATTCCACTACCTAATAAAATGTAAATCACATTTACAATTAATTTGTACAATGTGAATCCAATTCACATCAACATTTAATTCTTAAATCTTATTTACAATTGATTATCCCTGATATATTACAAATCACATTTATAATATTTTTTTTTAAATATGGATAGTTATTTCCATATTATTCATATCCTATACAACTAAATCATATTTAGTTATCTTGGATGACTCTTCTCATGTGCCAAAATAATACGAATCATATTCACATTATTCATCATAATTAAAGCATACTTAACTATCAATATTCGTCACTACTCATATACATTATCAACAACGAAATTATTCTTGAACTCTTTTAAGAATAATGTGCTTTCACTATGGATACTTGGATATAAGGACATGGGGATTGTACGTTCCATGTATAGTAGCTTGGATATTGATATCATATCTCAAATCTAGATCAAGGGGACCTCTCATTGATGTTTGATTAAAACAAAGATGTAAATCTAATTTTCTCATTGCATCTGAATCATATTTAGATCAATATCCAACATTTCAACTGAGATTAGATTACTTCTCTATTGAGAGGGGTCACTAAGATCCAAACATATTTTATCACTCCATCAAAATGGAAATGTTATGGTTATACGATCATTTACTATCACATCAACCTCGAATATTATTATACCCATACATCCTGCATACTGGATGACCTAGATAAAACCTAATGTTGAAGATCTTATTTAAATTGTCCTCTTCAGGGTTTTATCTTTAGGTTTCTCATTCGATGATTGGGAGTTATTATAGATCATATACTTTCAAAAATCATATTTCAAACCTAGGTAGTGGTTATATACTTTCAATAATCATATATCAAACCTACAAATTCAATCAAGTTTCCAAAGCAAGATAACCGTCCACGGAATTTAATCCCAATATTTAAGGAGTGAGCTCATGTCTTCCGGTTCAGTATTGAACATGTTTAATCCCTTTGAGAGATTGTAGTACTCATATGCCCTTGTATGCACACGAACTTGGAGATGTATTGACCTTGACTAGATCATCAACCTATCGATCTTCCAAACGTAGATACTCAAACATATAGTAACAAATCTATCTCCGGTCAGAGGATGCGTGCCTATATCGTGAAAGTATACGACATAGGACTTGGTTATCTCAATCTCAACGTCAACTCTTTGACTTAACTTATCTAGCACCTACGAATCTCTATTACTATGTAGAGGATCTACATCAAGAGGTCAGTTAGATATCAACCTTTAGAGAAGAATTCCCATCTTCTTCTCAAGCCGGAGATCCCCTCTTACAATAGTCGGTGCTTGATGAGTCCTCAATCTAACTCTTTAGATATCATCCAAGCACCAACCTCAATGATTAAACCATTATATCAACATTTGTATAATCATTAAGATGTCCATGGTACATAATCCCATGAAGAATCATAAATCGGCTAATGTCGCATGCACTCGTTGTAGCACTGGCCAATTCATAATCAACAAAACCAAGTCGAATATCTCTGTGAAGAAGAATCGGTTTGTAATTTATAGCCTGGGAAGTCCTTTGTCGAACACATGGATACGAGCAATTTTTTAACCAAATTTGATGCCAAATAATTAACTAAGTAATTCCTTGATCCTAGGTTACGATCTCAAAAAAGACATACAAAGTTAAATGCAATCTTTTAAACCATTTTATTATGTATTTATTTCATATGATAAAAAAAATATGCAATAGATAAATGAAGATATGTAACACCAAAAAAAGCTCCTGATTAAGTAATAATTACCTTATGAGTTGAATAGAATTAGTGCCGAGCAGAGCCATACCGACTAATATATACTTAAATTACTTCAATATTAGGACTGAATTAAAAATCGATCCTCTAGAATTATTTACGTTAAAGATAGATAAAATATGTGATTTTAATGCATTAAATTAAATAGGATGAGATAAGCTTTCCAACGACATCAATTTTATTAAAAACAATTTATGGATCAGAAGATAATGTCGATACAAGGTAGGGGCATAGCTGTCAGAAAATTTAATTATTGATATTACAGAGAGGTCCAAAAGGGACTAAAATGCAATTACAAGGACTTGTTGGGTTTAATATGAAATTTTACCAAATCGATGAGGACTTACTTTCAATTTCTGATAATTGATCGGGTCCATTATAATTAACCCATGGGCACATGTATTGCACATGATCAACTTGAGGTTCAAGAAAAGTCTTGGATACACATGTCACCTACAAGAGAGGTAGATTAGGTTTGGGTAATCTGAACCTCAGGTATGTATTGCCGCTTCTGAATCGAGGTTCGGACAAGACATGGTTGCTACTAGGCCATTGGAACATGCCCCATTGGGTCTGATCCGATGGCTAGTATTATTCTCCTCATATGTGCTCCTCTTCTAAGGGTGGCGATGAAGCAGATCTCCGACAGACCTCTATCTTCTCCTCCATGATCTCCTGTAGCTATTGAAGGTAGGAGAACCTTTCTGGATGTACAACAAAGATGTTTTACGGAAGCTTCTCTCCTTTGTTCAATATTGACTCGTCGGATATGAAAAATTTCAACTCTTCGATCAATTTTTGATCATTGACTACGTGCATACATCGAATTCAATTGCCAAGGTCCTAGCAAATTTATTAGATGATAGTGAGGTGAAACTACGAGCTATTTGGGGATGGAATATTAAGCCCCTAATGGGTTCTTACTATTTCCAAAGGAAGAATATCAAGGTGGTGACACTAATGAAGAAATGTTCAAATGAACTGAGATCACACACAAGGAGGATGGATCTAAGTCAACGATATCCAAGGTATCAGATAATGAAATAGATGAGATATGTGAAAGAAATAAAATGGCAAACAATGGATAACAAGAAGATGCGAACACTTACCTGGAATGGAGATGAACTTGAAGATGGATTTAAGTGTCAAATCTTAACCAACGAGGAATCTTGGAGGCTTCTCAGTTCACCACTTAGCCACCTTGTCTAGGTGGAAGCTCGATCAACAGTAAACAATGGCTGAATCATGGATGATTGTGGTCGGGGATCTCACCTGAGTAGATTTCAATAGTTTCTCACAAACACATTCTCTTACTGTCACTCAAGGAGTTCCTAGGCTCATAGACACTCATGGAATGACAAATGATCATTGACAGAGGATGAGGAAGGGGTTTTGGTGGCGATGGAAGTTGCAAGAGGTAGTTGACGCCTGGTGGTTTCAACTGCCATCAACTAGCGAGGGACATAGGGCGGAGGGAGGCTAGGATACTAGCGAAGATGAAGGAATTTGGGTGAAGATGAAGGAAGTGTCGATTGGATAAGAGGTTAACAGAGACGAATGAGAGAAATAGGGAAAGGGAAGCCTTCACAAAGAGACATGTCCTTTGGAGAAGTGTCTAGAGGTTGGGGATGAGCTCCCAGCCATAGGATCTGATGATCCAATGACCCAAGAGATAATGGGTATCACTGGCTAAGATCTGATAGGGAGATTAGATCCTAGGGATGAGATTGAAGAACCCCTAGACGAACAAGATGGATCTTAGAAGAAGGCAATGAACGACCAGGAAGCAGACCGGGTGACGTGAAGGATTACAGGCCACATGGGCGTATGTGGATGCACCACATGGCCCAATCACAGTTAAAAGAAATGAGAAAATAATAGATAAATACAAATAAAATAGTTAAGTGTCGAATTAGAAAAAGTGGCATGAGAAGTTAAAGAGAAATAATGACAACTGTACATACTAAATAATTAAACTAGAGTTAAAAATAATGAAAACAATTTATTTTTATTTACTTTTCCCATTTAATATATGTTTAATGTTAAATTATTTATGTACAATATTGTTCTAATTTTTATATGATTTTTAATAAAAAATACAAATAATAAAACACAATAATAGGTTATATAATATAGTATAATTTGGGTTAATTATTTACAACACACAAATCAATAAAAGGTTTATTGTCAATGAATTTTGTTTAATTATTTAAGCAAGAGAGATAGAAGATGTACTTTTTGCTTATAAATCTGGGATTTATCACACTCCTATACTTAAGCTAAGCTTGTACTCGAGCTAATAAATAAAGAAGTATTTAAAGAGTTATATTAATTAGTGAATCCACTGATTTGTGCATGTTAGTATACAATGTTTGATTAATCTATAACACTTGTTTTATAAATCCTCGGACTCTAAGCTGAACCAAGTCTTAATCAAAAGGAATTCAACTTCCCTAATTATCAGATTCTCAAAGTATACATAAAAAATAAGATGCATGACTTAATGTGTTGATTGCATTCACAAGATTAGAGTTTAGTTGCCACTCAAAGGGTTCTAATACAAGAGATTCTCCTACTAAACTAACCCTTAAAACTAGGAAATAAGTCTAGTCTTGTTGCAATCCACTGTATTTTTAGTTTGTCAGACTTCAAAGTGTAGATGACAGGTCAGATAATGGAGGTATTAGGATTGTGTCATTTCTTTTCTCTCCCTCTCATTGAAATAAGTTTTATCTCAAGTGCCAATACTCAACACATTTGTATATTTTTAATGTCAAACAATGTGTCCGTTAAAAAAGATTAATCCGTCTGTACTTATATTCCTAGGAGTACACCAGGGTGTGTCTTTTTAAAGTATCTAATATACTTGCACCCAGACTTGTAGTGCTAACGATGCAGAGGCCTTTTTGAGGTACTAGCCTGACTCATAAAATCCTAATACTTTGTCCAAATGGATACTTAAAGGTTAGGAGCACTCGTCGTCTTTGTAAGCTCATTTAATGCAACTTTGTAATGCTTTGAGCTTTTCTTTTCATCAACATTTTTTTAAAAAAATCTTTTGGCTAGCTCCACTGGTTTTACCAAGGATTGGTGCATATTGATAAACAAATTAATTAGATGTCATCACACATAGGCAATTAGGTATTGGTCAAGAGATTAATATGAGTACCAGGTCCTATACTGACCAAGATGCTGACAATCATGTCTCATGAAGCCTTTCTTAATCTTATCTTATCCTCTAGCATAATAAAATCAGGTCGAAACTTGAATCTCAAATCCCATATCCTCAAGTGAAACCACAACTCATCTCAATCATGACGTAATCGTGCAAGTGAGTGATGGTCATATTCTTGAACGAAGAGATTAAGTATGCAATATAGCATACGAATCTTTGATACTAGGGAAGTTTGAATTTTTAAGTCTAACACCCTAATGTTTAAGACAGGTTAACTTTAAGTACCTGGACCTCATAAACCAAGTGTTAAAGAACATCTCAAACCTTGAATGAAAAGTGAAAGTGTTGGAAAAAACACCAACTAATAAATTAGCAGGTTAATAAGTTAGAGATTATTTGAAGAAGCTCAATTAACAAGAATAGGTACCCTTAAGACTTAAACAAGATAGACAGAGACAATACTGACAACAGAAGGGTTGCCTAATGTTCATCGCAGGAATTCAAGTTTTATTTAATGGAATTATTCAAAAGTGATTTATGGTTGTCGTAACCAAAAAAATCGTAAAATAAAAAATATTTATATTTATCAGCTTAAGCCAACAAGCAAGAAAAAGAATGTAAGCACAAGAATATGAGTGCTATTTGTTTTCATGTATAGTGTACGTGATCGAACTCAGGGAGGCTACAGAAATCCTAAGGCTTATTAATTCAATGAAAGAATCAACGAAATAAAGAGACGTCTATGCTAACTACTCTTGGGTTTTTTTAAAAAATTTTTTATCTTTTTGATTTTTTATGGAATTTTAATTTATTTTTTTATTTCATTTTCTAATTTTTATTTTTTTGTAAATGATTTTTTTTAAATAATGAAATAATAATCAAACAAAATGAATAAATACAACCAACCGCTCTTTTTTTATTTCCAAATATAAAAAAAATATATAGAAAACTAAACAGATTATTTTGGAGTTTTTACTATTTTCTAATATTTTGGGGATTTTTCCAGAATTTTAAGATTTTTTTAGGGTTTTAAATAAATTAAAAATATGAAAAATTTGGAAACAGAACACAATGCAAATGTTTTTAGATTTTTAAATAGCAAATGAAATAAAAAATGAATGAAATATGCACATATAGAAAGATGAATTTTTATATTTCCATAAAGTTATTTTTACGATTTTTGTGGATTTTTCTATGATTTTCTATGCATTTTTTGTTTTTGAATGTTTTGTGATCGTTTCGTTTTTATGAGGAATGAAAATGCAAAAAGAATGGTATATAAATTAAAATAAATGAAAAAAAGAGACAAGAAGTTTTTAGAATATTTCTTAAAATTTTTATGTTTTTTATTGTTTCTTAAATACAAACATGGAATTTTTATATTGTTTTTGTTTTTTTTAAAATGACGAAAATGCAAAATAAAAATTATATATGAAAGATATAATAAATAGGAAGCTAACATGATTTTCGTGAAATTTTTAATGAAGTTTTGCTCTTTTTTATTTAATTTTAGCATGTTGAATAAAATGCAGGTTCACAGGGGGGTGAATGTATTTATTCTTAGTTTATGAACTAAATGATAACACAGATAGTAAATAGCGAATCTTTTATGCAGTTTTTCTAAGAAAACATGTGTGTCTTCACGTAACATGAGTTAGAATGGACAAAAACTAATTATTTTAATTTTAGGGTGCAAACAATAACATAAAACTAAGACAGTTTTATTGCAATTTCCACACAGAACACACGTGATGCATGCTTTGAAGTTCAAACAGGACTCAAGTGAAATTCCATTAAAGAGCATGGAAAATAATGCAAATGTTCAAAAAACAACAGATAGACATGTGTCCAAAAAGGGACTTATTTGCAAAACTAATAAAAGTAGTGGTGAGGGTGCAATTTTACCCTTAATACACATGGATTGATATATGGTGGTCGGTGATGAGCTCTGATATGACGCTGAAATGCTGGCATATATGGAAGTTGTGGATCTAATCTGGTTGATGGATCTAATGGTTGGAATTTGGGGCTTCATGGATGACAGCGATCAAATCTGAGCTTGTGTTCTTGTTCCAATGGGCGAGGATGATTCTAGAAAAATAGATTTGTAGGAGAACTCTAGCGAAGTTCTATCGAGGATATCTCAACCGATCTCTACTTGAGTCGTCTTCTGACAGGTGCTACAGCTTCCTGTAGTGCCCCTCTTCCGATCCAAGGGTTCCATGGAGGTTAGTAATGACTTGAATTGGTTATGGAGGTTGGATGAGACAATGCTCTAGGTGGACCTCTCAATGTTGATTCTCGTCCCAAATGCACTCTAGGGCTGCAATGAACTCAGTGCCTGGAGTTGACCTCTCTGGCCAAATTATTAGGTGAAAAACACAGAAAATGGTGAGGGAATGAAGATCTCTAGCGTACGTGATAGGAATAGGGATCGAATCCTAAAGTCAATGAAGATCTGAACAGGATTAGATGCAGAAAGATATATAGAAGGTCGAGGTGAATGTGTAGTGGTAGTCAGAGTGATTGATAGGTGATAAGAACACCTCTGATATTGCATATCAGAAGTAGAAGATGGATTATTTGATATGGATAATTACATAAATTAAAAGCAAAATGGAAAGCAAAAATAAAAGAACGTTAATCTAATGTTACCTACGGTGGATGAAATGGAGGAAATTGGCTTCTATCTACTGCGGAAGGCAGAGAGGAGATACTACACCGGCGAGTGGACAATGAGTGGATGTATCGCAATTTGAGGCACTCGACTCATGCTCGCAATTGGAGATTTGCTCCTCTATCACCAGAGTCTAATCTTTGTCACTTAATATCGGGCAAGTAGGAGCCAAAATCAGATCAAATCAATGGCGAGCGTAATAACCGAAATCCGACACATGGTTAATTAAAGAAGAGAGTTGTCAGTTGTAGAAAGAACTGCGAAGATCGGATTCCGGTTGATCAACCAAAGATCAATAAAATAGTAGAGAGAGAGAATAAGCAGCTTCTCTCTCCTATTTTATCTACACTTTAATATTTATCTAGGTAAGTGTGTCTGGGTTGAACTCGAGGAGGCAAAATAACGTTACGACAGTTTTTGATGAAAGAAAGAAATCTCGAGAAATTTCTCTATCTTCTTGATTTTACAACTAACTCAAGAAATCACTCAAAAATAACACAAACTTACAAAAATCGGTTCGAGAAAACTACGCGATGAAAATCAAAGAAAAAATACAAGAAATTTTGCTAGGGTAGTTATATAGCTACCCTAGAAAAATAATAGAAAAATACAGATAAAGGTCCAAAATATCCCTACAGCACAGGGGCATAAATTAAATAAAAGTTTTTAAGTCTGTTATATTTTGGTCCCTAGCAGGGACTAATTTACAAAGAAAATGAAATTTATTACATCTAGGTCCCTACGCAGGGACCTAAATGTAATTCTGGAAAACCTCTGGAGCGGGTTGAAATTTCTGGAAGTCCGTTGGATTTATGTTGCAAAATTCCCACCGGTTCGTCTTTGACGACATGGACGAGATGACGTGGTGCGATCATATCTATTCGTATGGGACACGTGTCGAGATTCTACGCTTCACGTGTTTTTGGGCAATTCTTCTCCTTCCTTGCACAGATACTGGCGACGCCTTCTTCCTCGACTTATCTCCGGCTATCTACTGCATTCTTTGGCCTCCGACACGGCCAGAGGGGTGACTCCTTCACCCCTCGAGCTCACTTGCAATGGGTTGCCTCTGAGGTTGTGAGATGCAGCGACAAAGAGTCGTCGAAGGTGGCAGAAGAGCTTCGGCAGTCGGCTAGAAGAACGAGTGGTTGATTGAATCTTTCATAGATAATTAAAGGCTCCAGACGATGATTAAATGCTCCAGTGATGATCAAGATCTGCAAATGGTAATTTATGTGCTCGATTCTCGATTGAACCGGCCAACAAAATAATGATATTGCAAATCAAATAAAGTTTACAGAATATGTTTAACTGTGAAAATATAGAAGATAGAAGGAGATTTGGGGGAAAGTCGGAGCAAATTTGGTTGGTGAATTAGATGTGCGTTTAAGGGAAATGATTAAGAATCCTAACTACATGCTTAGGAATGCTAAATGAGGCACACGATTTGAGAAATAAAATGGCAAAGGATGGAGGAATACATGTGGATAGCAGGAGGTATGCTCCCGCTGGTAGTCGCTCGACGGGTCGGCTTCCCGGAGCTGAGCATCATGGCTATGGCAGTGCAAGGTGATGTTGAAACCTTGGAACTCTCCTCCGATCATCCCCCTTCCATGTAGGTAACTCACGAGGAGTTGTCACCTCCGGAGTAAGGCTGTGCACGACGGTGAAGGTGAGGTGATGGCTAGTGGTTTTCTGGAAGTTGTTAGCTTAGCAGCAGTTAGTTGTAGATGACGACTTGGAGATGCTTTTTTAGACGATCAGAGAGGATGTAGTTGGTGATTAACGGCCGGAGTGGATGGTGGCAGTTGGAGGATGAAGATTAAGATGGAAATAAGAGCTAGAGGTGATGAGGTGGCGTGGAGAAATGGGAGAAAGGAGGTAGTTGGAACAAACCACCAGCCTGCCTTCTTTAAGAAGAAGAAGGCACCTAGTGTTGACACGTGTCAACACTTGGTTGACCAGTATCAATAAATACCTTAGAAAAAATATATATAATAGTAGATAGACTTATTTTAAATATCTATAAAAACAAAAATTATAAATAATTAATTTATATAAATTATGGTATAATTAATTTTAATAAATAATAAATATTTTACAAAATATAAATATTATATTACTAAATAGGTATAAATTATATTTAATAAATTGGTTTTTGATTTTTATTTTAATAAATTACAAAATAACATATCATTTTTATATTTTATTAATTATTAGGTTAAAAAATAAAGTTCGTATGAATTTTTATAGTATTTAATTAATTAATTTAATTATTTTAATAAATATTGATATAAATATTGTAGTTCAAATTTACCTATAAATTAGGGTTTTTGATCTATTTAAAATAATAAATAATCTCCAAAAATTATGAAATAAATTAGAGTTAAAATGCAAAATCAATAAAACAATTAGGACCTATAAAATTATTAAAACGATAAATAGTATGTTCTAAATAAAATAAATAGCCTAGAAACCCAGTTGTGGTTAGGTCCAAAACTGACTTTTTACAAACGGACTCCGATTTTAAGTGTAATCACTTCATTAATTAGATAATATTTTTTTATGAACTTTAAAGGTGAGTAAAGTGAAATCGGAGTTTGTATGAGAAAGTTATGATGTTCAGAAATTGGGATTTTGACAATTTACAAGTTGGATTTCTTGGTATATATACATGGTAATATTTTTACTTATTTTTATTTTTTAATAAATTTTTAGAAATAATTAGGAAAAGATTTTGATGAGAAATATATTAATATGAATTAATTAAAATCTTTAAAGTATTGGTATTTATTGGATAATTAATAAGGAATGAGAAAGAGATGTGAAGTTAATTATTTTTATTTGTTCTCTTCATTATCTCCCCCTACTTATTTATTTATCGACCAATCCATGATGTCTTGGTCTTGGGGAATAGGTTACAAATATATCTTTCAGCTATATTTATTTTTACAAGTCATATTATACATATATACATATCTACATTTTCCTTTATTTTTATTATTTTATTTATCTACATGATTTTAATGCATAAAGGTGCATTTCTATTCATAAATGGGATTTTTTTGAAAAGTGGAAATTAATGTATATTTACATGTATTTGTTAAGGGTTTTAAGACAAAATACAGACAAAATGTTAATGAATCATTAATTCATCAGGGCGTCAAATGGAAAGTATACATAGAATAAGTATGTCAAAGTTTGAATTCAAAATGCGAGTAGATCGAGGCAAGATCTAAGGATCTAATGAGCAGGCGATGGAGAGAGTTGAATGTGCTAAAAAAATTGCGAAGGAATTGAGATGATTTGGTAATTGACATGTGTGGAAAAAGTAGGAGAAGGAAGGATGGTGAGCTGATTACCGTGAATTGCAGGGAGAATAGACAGTTGACCCGGGTCAACAAACATGAGTCAGCCAATCAGGAAGCGCGGGCAATGGGACAAATAAGGAAAATGACAAAAATAGATAGAAATGTTAAATAATTTAGTTTAGTAATTGAAAATGAATTTAAATAATTAAATAATGTAAAGATGAAATGTAGTTAATTTATATGATTTTTATTTAATTAAATAAGGTGTATACATAGGTGAAAATAAATAAAATGTGTTATTTATATGTATGTATACATATATATACAATAATATGATTTTTTAATTAATTAATTTATTATACAAATATATACATGATTTAATCATGTATTTATCTACAAATATTTATCAGGGATTTAATGGTATTTTTGTTATATCTTTAGGAATTAATTTATTAGGTTAGATAAATGGGTATATTTATAGTATATACATAGTGATACATATACAATATCTACATGATTTTGTTTTTGTTGATTTTTTATTTTGTAATTTTTATTTGTATTTTATATAATTCAAATATAATATTTACAATTAATTAAAAATACAATTTACACAAATATGGACAAGAAAATAAATACATGTATAATACGGTAGGTATAACATACAATAGTACCCCAAATAGCCACATTTGACACCTTAACTCTGAATTTTTTATGAAACCACCTCCATTTTAAAGACTATTTAATTTGGAGTACAATGAATGTGAGTTTGATGAATTTTGAGTTTTGGTGGAGAAGATATTGATATGATAAGTTTAGCTTTGTGGCTTTTCCATAGTGTTGTTATTTACATAATGTATATTGAATGTTCTTGCAATTATTTTTGTTATTTATAAAAGAATTTTATGCACAATTCTCAAGAAGAAATTAATGGTGTTCGAGTTGAATTTAAGTATGAATAAATTAATGAAAAGAATGTGTATTATATACAGTAGTGTACAAGTGATGAATATATGCAAGAAATTGTTGATTTTCTGGAATTTGGGTGTTTATGACTTATCTCCCCCTACTTTTTCACTTATCAAATAGGTCAAGTTTTGACCTACACTCGGGGTTTGAGTCGGCATGTATCTACTACATATATAGTTTTTTATTTTCATTATTTTTCTATATTTCTATATTTAGTTATTCTATGTTAAAATAATGATAAATATATAATATTTACACACAAATTAGGGTTAGTAAAAGAATATATTTATTAATATTTATAGGTGCTTTATAAGGGATTTAAAGCTAAAATAAATGAGTAAAGACGATGAAATGCAGATTCATCACTTAAACACCACACAACACAACTTTAGTTCCTCAATATAAAAAATTTGACTTGAATCTCCGGGGCTTGAAATCATAAGACGCGTTATGTTTCACTTGCTTTTTTGGCACAGCGTAAACCTCAGAATATGAATAAGAAAGATCTTCATCGACTTAGACCATGATTCACTAAAAATGAAGCCATTCTTCCTCAAAGCTTATAGTCATATCAACGTTGGAAGATCTGAATTTCTCCAAAACAATCGAAAGACATATCCACCTTGACTCCTACAACAGACCTATGACAACCTAACTTACAAGTAAGACGACTATAAGCTGATTGAATATCCTTAAGGAAAGATGCAGGTTGCTCCATATCTAACTCTTCTAACAAAATTATCTTCCTCAAGTGGCATCACCCTTCTCAAAGAATTCTTTATAAACTTGATCTTCCAAAATATAGAGTTTATATCTAGACTCTCTTCTACACTCGATTATGTAAAAGATTAAAAAACTAGACAACCTTATATACACTCAATCTTGATGGTTCAGTGAACCATCATACCCTCGAAAAAAACTCAAGACACAAAGTAGTGATTGAAGAGTCACAAGGGTAATTTTTATTTACAAGTTAATTCCAATTACACCCTTAATGTTTGAAAATTATTTTGAAAACCTTTTATAAACCATGTTAAATAAATATAGGTTTTCCAGATATTTTATAAAGATTTTAAAAATAAGTAAGAACGTATTTTCACAAACGTATGTAAAATATTTTGAAAAACCTATAAATGAGTATAGGAGAGTTTTCAAATCATTATTTCAAGGTAATTTGTACAAAAATCAGTTCAAAATAAATACGAACCTTAGCCCAAAAAGATTTTGAAAATTTTAAAGTATGATCAGTTTCTAAATTATATACGTAAATATATACGGTACACCCACTATAATTAGTTTTTGCTATGTCTTCATAGCACAAAGTGACATGAAGCCATATCTCTTGCTAAATATAAAGAAATGTACAAAAATAGAATAAAAAGAAAGGTGTGTGGAAAAGTTAGAAGAATAAGTCAACAAAAATTAGAATGAAGTCACCCCCCTATTCTAAGGCTGAAAATATCCTATGAATGAAGAAGAGAGGAAAATCAAATTAGAGACATCAACAAAAAATAAATTGAAGACTAATCTACAAAAGATTGGGTTCCCCTCCTGTACTTAGGCTGAAAATAGTCTAAGTTAGAAGTAAGAATCTATAGAAAGGAGAAACTCAACCATGAAAGAACAAAGTTAGAAAGAATCAGAATCTATGCAATGCTGAATCTGGTTAATGTGATTCTTCAAGTTGTAATTTCATGTTGTATCTAAAAAATCTACAAAGGACTCAACTGGAATGAAGTTAATAACCATAATAGGAATCAACCGTTCTTTGAATTCTACAAAGTGTTTCAACAACTGCTAGTTGAGCAAAAAAGAAGGTGCACCATCTGAAAGATCTATAATCTCTATATTGCCATTTCAATCCACTTCCTTTACTAAATTAGGACTCGTCCATTTAGATTTCAATTTTCCATGGAAAGTCTATAACATAGCATTAAACAACCACACCTTTTATTCCGAGATAAAGTTCTTGCATCTAATATGTGAATCATTCCGCCTATTAACTTTGACCTTGTAAATAAAGTTGTTGTCCTATGCTCTATTACGAATCTCCACCAACTCATTAAGGTTTAGGTCTCTGCAAAGTTTCCCAAGGTGACAACTCAAATTAATTTTCGTGTTTGCCTACTATGACATGAATTAATTCAGCGGGCAAATGGCATGCCTTATCGTAATCATCCTAAAAGGTAAAGTACTTTGAGGGGTCTTATAGGCCATCTTGTAGGTCCACAGAACTTGGTCCAACAACTAAGACCAACTCTTCCTATTAGGACGAACTAAATTCTATAGAATACTATTCACCTCCATATTTGAAACCTCTGCCATGTCGTTTGATTGTGGGTGGTAAGGACTAGCAACTCTATGCTCAAACACGTTGTCCTTAGCTAATAATTCCATTTCTCAATTCACAAAATGGCTACTTCCATCAGAAATCAAAACCTTTCGATCCCCGATCCTTGAAATGATATGATCCTTTATAAATTTACAGATAGTAATTTTGTCTGCAACTCAGGTTGGGATAGCCTCCACCCATCTCGATAAATAATCCACCGCTAACAAGATGTATTCGAATCCATGTCTATTCAGAAAGGGCCCATGAAATCTATGCCCCATGCATCAAAAACATCACAGAAAATCAAATGTTGCATGGGCATCTCGTCTCGATAAGCAACTCTCCCTCCCATACTTTGACATAGAGGGCACAATTGTACGAAATCAGTGGCATCTCTAAGAAAGGTTGGCCAAAAGAATCCACATTGAAGTATCTTGTGAGCGGTTCTCTTTCCTGAATGGTGTCGTCCAGCCTCAAGTGAATGTCAATACATGAGGATACTCTGGTATTCCTCCTGAGGAATACACCTCCTCCAGACACAATCCAATCCTTCAAAGAAAAGGAACATATCCTCCCAATGGTATCTCCTTGAATCCAACTTTAGTCAGTCAATGCTGCTCCTAGTCCAACCATGGGGAACCAACTTGGAGACCTGATAGTTCACCATGTTGGAATACCAAGGGCGTGAATCGACAAAACAAATCGACTCCTCTGGGAAGGTCTCTCTGATCAGCTCTGAGTAAGGTGAGTCCTTAACTCTAGTCAAGGTAGATGATTAGTCACTACATTCTTGACAAAAGGTTTATCCTTAATCTCCAATTCAAATTACTGGAGTAACAAAATCTACCTAAGAAGACATGCCTTCGTATCCTTATTTTCTGTGAGATGCCTAATGATTGAATGATCTATGTAAATTATCACTTTTGATCCCAAGATATAAGACCTAAACTTTTCTAAACCCAAACTATGGTGAGTATTTCCTTTTCAGTAACTATATATTTTTTCGATGATGAAACTAATACTTTACTTGTGTAGTGAATTGTAAATAGGATCTAATTTCACCGATGCCCCAATATACCCCTTATAGCAAAATCCAATGCATCAGTCATGCTCTCAAAAGGAAGAGACCAATCAGGAACCTGCAGAATCGGTGAGTCGCAAATCTGTCACTCAAGGAGCTCAAAGGCCATAGGAACCTTATGATCTACAATTAACTCATTGTCTTTCCCTAAGAGCTCATTCAGTGGTCAAGAAATCTTAGAAAAATCGGGAATGAATCGTCTATAAAATCTTACATGCCCCAGAAATGACCTCACTGACTCGATGTTGGTTGGTGGATCAAGTATCTTGATCACATCCATCTTGGCAAGGTCAACGTCCATTTCCTTGTTGGAGATGACATGCCCCAACACGATACACTCCTTAACCATGAAAGGACTCTTTTCCCAGGAGAGTACCAGATTCACCTCCCTACACCTCTGAAGAACTCCGTCCAAGTGCGCTAAGCATGAAACAAAAGAATCACCATGGATCAAGAAATCATCCATGATGACCTCAAAGAAATCCCACATCATCTCAGCAAACACGACACTCATATATCGCTGAAATGTACATGGGGCTTTGCATAGACCAAAAGGCATGTACCTGAATGTGTATGTGGCAAATGGACAAGTAAGAGCTGTCTTTTCATGATCTTCAGGGGAATGGCTACTTCATTGTAGCTGGAGTACCCATCAAGAAAACAGAAGAATTTCTTCTTTGCTAATCTCTCGAAAATCCAATCAATAAAAGATAGGGGAAAGTGATCTTTCTTGGTCGCAACATTCAGATCTCTGTAATCGACACAAATGTGCCACGACGAGGGTACTCCTATTTCAATTTCAACTCCCTCCTCATTGGTGACCATCTAAATTCTCGACTTCTTCAGGACAACATGTAGTGGGGCCTCACTTGGAGTCAAAGTCCGGGTAAATAAATCTCGCTTCACAACACTTCTCGATCTCTTTCTTAACTACTTCTTGAAGATTTGGGTTAATTATCCTCTAGAACTCACGAGAAGGTCTAGAATTATCCTCAACATAAATGTGGTGTAAACAGAGTGCGATATTATACCCATGAAGTCAAACATAGTCCAATATATCGCCTTGCGGTTCTTCTCTAACACTTCAAGCAATCTAGGATCCTATTCTAGAGTCAACCTAGAACTAATTATGAAAGGATTTCTATTCTCGGGTCCCGCAAGGAAAGAATAGTTCAGTGTAGGAGGTAATGGCTTCAGTTCTACCAAAGCTATATGATCAATCAAGTCTTGTTAAACTAATGTTGAATATGGTTCTGTGTTGCAATGTGGTGATGTTGACTTTGTAGTGCTAGCCACCAATTGAACTGCATAAAGAGAAGTCAAATCGCCAAAGATATGCAGTAATTCAGCCAAAGTTGCATCCAACTCTAAATCTAATTCCTTTGATTTTTCCATAATGATAATAACTGATAGATCTGGATAAATCTTTGAATCATCAAACGAATAGAAAGATGATCCATAACCCAAGAGACCTGGCAGCTCCTTGCAAACTACATCACGTACACTGTCCTCTCTAGCTAAGAGTGTCTTACCGAGTCTTGTTGGATTTTGTTTCCGAACACCTATTGTTCTAACGAAACTGCAATTTGCCTCGAATGATGAAGAGAAATCCGAGCTTGATTCTGAGTCAGGTCGTTGGCATTTTGTCTGCTTTATCTATAGCTCAACTTCCCCACCAAGAGAGAAAAACTTCATCATCCTCATGTAATAATTAAAAGAAGCACTAATAGTCCTAAGGAAAGGTCACCCGAGGATGATATGTGAGTCTCTCTAGTGATTGGGGATATCCATATCAAGTACAGTGAAGTCTACCCTGTAGTCTTATTCGTCAATCGAAATAATAACATTCTTTATCTCACCGATATCCTTCTTCATCAATTTGTCTTCAAACTAGAGTAGGGAACGTGATTTACGAAGGGGACCCAACTTCAGTTTCACATACAAGGCATAAGGTAAAAGATTGATCGAAGAACCATTATCAAGGAGAGTGTGAGCAAATGTGATGTCATTGATATGACTTACCACATAATGCACACTAAAATTTCTCTTCTTTCTCGACAATTGTTTGTTTTTGAGACAAAAATTAGTGGCTACCAATAAAACATGAGTCCTCACATAACTCTTCGATTTCTTCTTGCTAGATTTGGTAGTTGTGCATCTCACCATAAAATAATTATGGAATGCAGGATTGTTGGCTAAATACTCATCAGATGGCACCTTTACAATAATATTATCTTTGCAAAATGGTGCCACTTCATGATCATCTTTTTGAATCTTTTTCATGATGCTCTTCCTACTGTAAGTGCATGGGGAAAAGGGGCATCATAAGTAGAAGTGGAATGCGAAGAATTAGAGTCATAAATAGAAACATTCTTTTTTTTATAAGAAAATGAGGTCTTCACAACTGAATCTTTTACATCAAATTTGGAATTTAAAGTTGAATCATCTACGAGAGGTTTAGGAATGTCTGTTGAGTGTGCATTCTCCTCAACCAAATGTGCAAGGTCCTCCATTTCTGAATTGTTTAGCCATGTGAGCCCTAGGCGAACGATTCCTACAATAAATGTTATTGTAATGTTTGACTTATCAATAAAAGTTATTGATTCTTTTCACTCCCTTTCTACGATTAAATGAATGCATGCACTATAAAGTCCCTCTGTACAATTAGGGTTATGTAACATGGCCATCTTAATGATCATAAAGCAATTGATCCAATAATTGAATCAAAGAGGCTAGTGCTTGGATGAATATATAAGGAGTTATATAGAGGACTTATCAAGCACCATCAAATGATTGTTAAGAGATGATCTCTAGCCTGAGTAGGAGATGGAAATCCTTTCTCATTAGGCTAATATCTGACCGACCTCTCGATGCAGGTCCTCTGCATGGGAAAAGAGTTTCGAAGATGTTGGATTGTTAGGTCAAAGAGTTGACTTAACGAGATCGAGATAACCAAAGTCCTATATAGTATACTGTCACGATATGTGCACACATCCTTTAACCGGAGACAGATGTGTTACTATAGGTCTAAGTATATACATTTGGCAGACCAATAGGTTGATGACCAAACCAAGATCTATACATCGGCAAGTTGGTGTGCATATGAGCGCACATGAGGAATACGATCTCTCAAAAGAATCATACATGTTCACTTGTGAATTGGAAGACATGAGTGAAGGATATGGTTAGATCCTTAAGCGCATCACGGAAGCGTGAGGATCGCATCGTATGCGATCGAGAGCGACTAGTCGCACTAGTTGCTCGATGCAGCGGAAATTAAAATTTTTTCATGTGACGAAACCACATGATCCAAGAACACTTTTCGGATCGTTTCATCTAAACCACAAACAAGTAATAGGATTACCTCTTGAAGCGTGGTTGCGATCGAGTCTCTAAACGAAGAGACCTCCTGTCTCAAGTCCGATCCGACGGAGGAGACGCTTGCGAGCGTGTTGATGAAACACGTGCTCCTTGCAATCCATGTTGATGATCCAAGCGGCAGATCTCCTGATCTCGATACACGACATCCAACGTCTTCTTCACGAGCGAGGCACACTGAAGGAGACGGAGATCCGCGAGCAAACGATCGGGTAGCATAACGACGACACTGCAACGATGGAGACTCTCTCTAGGGCATCCATGGTGAACGACCACATGAGAGAAGGAGAGAGGGCATGCAGAGAGAAAAAGAAAGAGAGAGACTTATGTTCTCTTGTGTAAAGAAGATTAAAGGGGTTGCCTCTCCTTTTATAATATTTTGGGATCCATAGATCTCAATCCATGGACAACACAAATCCAATGGCTCACATTGATTTGTATTTCTTTTAATGGCTAAGATTTGTGTGGGTAAAAACCAACAACAATTAATTTAATTTAGATTAAATCTATATTGATAAATCAATATAAATCAATCCCAAATTAAATCAAGCAATCATGGATATTATTGAAATGAAGATTGCCTCCTTCCATAATATGGGATTTGGTGGCAATCTCATGTAATCTCATGATATATCATGAGATTACATTATTCCATGGAAATCTCCCAGATTTACAACAACACTTGCTATAAATTATTCAACAAAAATAATTCATAATTATTTCGTAAATATTGCAATCTTTCCATTGGAAAATTGTGAATCACATTCACAACCCAAAATAAAATGTGAATTACATTTTCAATTTAATGTTCAATGTGAATCCAATTCACATTAACATTTAATTAACAAATGTAAATTATAAATAGCTCTCTCTTATATATTATAAATCACATTTATAATATATATGATTAATATGGGTAATGCTATCCTCATTATTCATATCCATGATAATTAAATCACATTTAATCATCTTGGATCTCTATTCTCATGTGCCCAAATAATGTGAATTAAATTCATATTATTTACTTTGATTATTAAATCACATTTAATTATCTTAGGTAACTCTCCTTATAATATGAATCAAATTCATATTATTCATAATAATTAAATCACATTTACTTATGCATTTTGTCAATGCTTGGATACATATATCAACAATGAAATTATCCTGAACTCTTTCAAGGATAATGCGCTTTCTCCACGGATACTTGAAGATAAGGACAAGGCGATTGTATTGTTCCACGTATAGTGACTTGGATATTGAGATCACTTCTCAAATCAAGATCTCGGACCTCCCATAGATGCTTGATTTAATCAAGACCGTAAATCTAATCTTCTCATTGCATCTGAATCACATTCAGATCATTGTCGAACATTTGGACCAAGATCAGATTACTTCTCCACTGAGAGGAGTCACTAAAATCCAAACCCATTTCATCACTCCCTAGGAATGGAAGCGTCATGGTTATACAACCATTTATGATCACATCACCCTCAGGTATTCCTAATACACGTATATCCTGCATACTGGAAGACTCAGAATAAACTTGAAGTATAAGATCAATTTTACACTATATACTTCAAAGTTTTATCATTAAGTTTCTCATTCGATTATTGGGAGTCGGTATCGATCATATACTTTCCAAAAACATATATCATACCTAGGTCTTGATTATATACTTTCTAAAAGTATATATCAAACCTACAAATTCAGTCAAGCTTCCAAAGCGAGACGACCATGCATGGAATTTGATTCTTCCCAATATCTCATGAGTGAGCTCATGTCTTCCGGTTCTGTATTGAACCTGTATGATCCCTTTGAGAGATCGTATTACTCATATGCCCTTATATGCACACCGACGCACCGGTGTATAGACCTTGATTAGGTCATCAACCTAATGGTCTGCCAAATGTACATACTCAGACATATAATAACACATTTGTTTTCGGTCAGAGGATGCGTGCCTATATCGTGACAGCATACGTTATGGGACTTTGGTTATCTCGATCTCTTTAAGTCAACTCTTTGACCTAACTTATCTAACACCTCCGAATCTCTATTCCTATGCAGAGGACCTGCATCAAGAGTTAGTTAGATATCAGCCAAAATGAGAAAGGATTGCCATCTCCTACTCATTCTGGAGATCATCTCTTAACAATCATTTAACGGTGCTTGATGAGTCCTCAATCTTCTATCGATATTCATCCAAGCACCAGCCTTTATGATTCAGTATTTGAATCAATAGTTGTATGATCATTAAGATGGCCATGGTACATAACCCTAATTGTACTAAGGGACCTATTATGTAAATTATCTATCCTTCATTTCAGATCAGGGAATGATATTCACAATAACCTTTATTTCATAATGGCTCGCTGTGGGCTCGCATGTCTAACAATGAGCTCACTCATAAGGTATTGGACCGATTAAATTCCATGCATGGTTGTCGTGCTTTGGAAGAATGACAAGAATTTGTAGATATGATATATGCTTTTGAAAGCATATGATCGATACCAACTCCCAATGACCAAGATTGAGAAACTTGATGATCAAACCCTAAAGATGACGGTTTTAAATTGATCTTTATCTTCAGGTTTATCACAGGTCTTCCGGTATGCATGGTATACTTGTATTAGGAATACCTAAGGGTGATCTGGTCATAAACAGTTGCAAAACCATGATGCTTCCATTACGAGGGAGTGATGAAACATGTTTGGATTTTAGTGACTCCTCTCAACAGAGAAGTAATCTGATCTTGGTCCAAGAGTTGGACCTTGATATGAATGAGATTCAGATGCAATGATAAGATAAGATTTACGGCCTTGATTTAATCAAGCATCTATGAGAGGTCCATGAGATCTAGATTTGAGATATGATCTCAATATCCAAGTCACTATATGTGGAACATACAATTGCCCTGTCTTTATCTCCAAGTATCTACGGAGAAAGCGCATTATTCTTGAAGGAGTTTAAGAACAATTACATCGTTGAATTATATCTAAGCATTGAGAAATTGATAATTAAATGTGATTTAATTATTATGAGTAATGTGAATTTGATTCACATTATTTGGTTGCATGAGAATGAAGATCCAATATAATTAAATGCGATTTAATTATTATTAATAAGAATAATGAGGTAAGCAATTTCCAAAATTATTCATAATATATTATAGATGTGATTTATAATGTATTAGAGAGAGATATTTATGATTTATATTTGTTGATTAATTATTGGTATGAATTGGATAATTATATGAAAATGTAAATCACATTTTATTTTGGGTGAATGCAATTCACAAATTTCCAATGGCAAGATTGCAATATTCACAAAATAATTATGAATTATTTTTGTAGAATATTTTACAACAATTGTTGTTGTAAATATTGGAGACACATGTAATAATATTATCTAAGAGACTACATGGAGATTGTCCCCTTCCTAATAGGAGAGGGGGACAACCACCAATTCCTATAAGGAAAAGGTGGTTGTACACTCCACTATTATGGAATTAGGCAATCTTCTTTCATTTCTCTCCAAGCTTGATTTATTTAATTTTAGGATTAAATTATATTGATTTATCAATATGTATTTAATCTAAATTAATTGTTCTTGTAATTTAACAACAAAATCTTAGCCATTGAAAGAAGCACAAATCAATTTTATCCATTGATTTTGTGTAGTACATGGATTGTGAGCCATGGACTCCCAAAATCCTATATAAGAAGGGGCACCCCTTGCTCTTCTAAGTTACACAACTAAAACAATAAGCTCTCTCTCTCTCTCATTCATTCTCGCGCCTCCATCTCTCTCTGGGGTGGCCGTCCATCCAAGTCCTAAAGGAAAGAAGTCTCCATCGTCGCATCACCGTAGTGTTGTCTCCACAACTGCTCTTTGTTCTCCATCTTCTTTGGTGCGCTTCGCTCTCTAAGAATACATACGATCTCGTGTGATGAGATAAGGAGTTCTTTGCTTGTATCAACATCTTGGATTGTGAGAAACATGTTGTTCATCCACGCGCTCGCAAGCATCTCTTCTAAAGATCGGACTTGAGACAGGGGGTTTCTTCTAGAGGTTTGATCGCAACCACACTACGAGAGGTATTCCTTTATCTATTATGTAGTTCAGATGAAACGATCCAAGAAGTGTTCTTGTATCATGTGGTTTCATCGCATGAAATTTTTTTAAATTCTACTGCATCGAGCAACTAGTGCGACTAGTCGCTCTCGATCGCATATGATACGATCCTCATGCTTCTGTGATGCACTTAAGGATCGTTCAATATCCTTCAAGTGGTATTGTGGCCTTAGGATGGAGGTTTTGGATGTGATCCATAAACCTAGGAAGACTTGGGTTCGTTAGGGTTTGCGAAAGTTTTATCGCATTTCATTTTCGCATCTCTGTTTAGTGAATATTTTGGGCCCTGTTTAAATTCTTTAAACAAAAAAATTATCACTTGAATTATGTTCTCCATTAAATAATTAACCCGTGGGATTTGAGTTTGCATGATTTGGAATCCGATTGCTCAAGTTATGTTCTTTTTAATGAACATGTATCCACTATTTCAGGGATGGCGATTCTTGGCGTAATTAAAGGGTTGGTTACTATTTTGAAACTCCTATAAATGCATGCTAATCACTGGATTCTGTTGTAAATAAAAATACCAAACTTTGGAAAATTATTTTGCATGATTTGGATTTAAATTGATTGAGATATGCTAATTGTAGTAAGTGTGGGTCACTGCTGAAAATTACATTTCTAATGAAGAACCTTGTGATTGTCATTTAATCATTAGTGAAATTAATGGTTAATTTCTTGGAGTAATTATGGAAAAAGATTTGAGAAATATTTGATTGATAATTATTTCCTTAAATGACATTGCCTTGTCATATAATTGATTAGATATGATCTAGATAAAAAATTGGTTACATGATCTCATTCCCAACAAACAAACTTACTTGAACTAGGATTGGGAATTTGTTTAGCAAATTTCCTTATAATCATAATGATTTTGATTATTACTATATGGTATAACTTGGGTTAAAAAACTTATTATCATCTCAAGTATATAATGATCAATTTGCCATTATCCTATTCCGAGGCGGATATGGTGTCTAGTCGAGGAGCGTTGGGGTAGTAGGTTGCACCGTGTGCAGTCTGTCCCACTCCCGTCGGTACTGGATAGACAACGGGTAGGGAAGGGATAAATCTGGAGAAATTATGATGAATTTTCTAATTATTAAAACTCGAATTTATATGTACTTTGAAATAATACCATATTTCAAGTAACAAACAAGTTTGTTGATTGAATTGGATTGATAATTGATTTAATGTAATTAAATGAATTATATCCAATTAAAAGAACTCTATTAAAAATAGATTGTATTTCCCTTGGAAGAATTAATTGTGTGAATGTAATTCATGATAATTAAATATAATTTGAATATGAGGTGGAGGATCACATAAGTGACATCCATGGTCTCCCGTCAAGGCGAAGGGTACTATCACTAGGGATTGTATGTAAGAAACGTCTATCCGAAGTGATAGCTCATGTATACAAGTGCTTCTAGATCAGGCTCTTTGCTTCTCGAAAGAGTAAGGCCGTATGCGTAGTGACCCCAATATCGGATCCTCGTATTATTGGGGCAATATTGGATTGCGCATAGCGAGTTCTAATCCTATTGACGGTTGGTTTGATTAACGACGAGTCAACATTACCTTTGGGGTGGTGGGCATGGGTGTTAATGATCGAATTAAGAAATGTAAGTTGGACTTGTAATGTAGAATGTGTTTTCGCTTCTCTTTATCGGAGTTACAGTTTCTCGTATTATTGGGATGTGACAAAGGTAAAGAGGAGATCCCAGTTCTTATTAGAGATATAGTGGTAAGTATATCTCTTGCTTTGAAAGTGATTAAGGGAATGAACTTTCAAAGTTGAAAAAGCAAGACTAATTTGATTAGAAATTCCTTAATCAAATAATTTTCAATTGAATATATAAGTATTTATATGTTCTAATATAATTCATTCTTAATTTCAGAAAATGAAGTCCATGAACCCACTTAGCAGGCTTCTAGAGTCAATCAATTGACTGTGCCAAATTTTTTGGATTTGATCCAAAATTTGGATCTTATTCTTTCAGCTGAGTGCATATCTTAGGTATTGTCAAAGAAATTATACACAGACCCAAAGACTCCAGAAGAAATCTAATATAATGAAAAATATGATGAAGATCATAATCTGGCAAGGTGTTACATTCTGGGTTCATCGTACAATGTGTTGTAGAAGCAACATGTGGAAGTGGCCACTTGCCATGATATTATGACGAATTTGAGAGAAATTTTTGATGGCGTAAACTGCACATAACGTTATAATATAATGAGAGAACTTATTCGCTGCAAGATGTAGGAGGGGACCTCTGTCAGAGAGCATGTTCTAAAAATATTTGGGTATCTTTCTGAATTAGAAACCCTAGGAGCTGACATGGATGTAGACATTGATGAATCTTATATTCATCACTCTAAAAGCAATGAATTAAGCTCAAAACTCTAAAATTCATTGGCCTTTCTTCATTTATTCTACATAATTAGAATCCATCCATGTATTGATAAGAATTCCATTTTATCACTCATTATTGCAAAAATAAGCAGCTAAAAATCCCAATCCGATTGACCTGTAAAATAGCCTGACTTCCATGATTGATCTGAAACTACCTCCATTGTGTACATATTACTAACAATAATAAATGAAAAATACAAAAAAATCACTAACCTAAATAAGTGGACCAAAAACCCAAATCCTAGTTCTAGGATTTCCGGACTAAAATATTGATATCTTCTGCATCCAATGTCCAATTTGATCATGCTCACTTTTGAACTAATGTACATTAATTATCTTCAAAACAAGACCAAGTTCAAGTGAATCAGAGAAAGTTTGGTTTTGGGCCTCTTTTGTACATTTTGTATTTTAACGGTTTGTGACCTATTATTTTATGTACATATTTAACTCATTTTATTTCTTTTTTTTCATTTATTTTCTGTGATAAAAGTTTTATTAAAATGCCTAAAAATTCATATCCAAACTGAGCTTCAAATCAAAGAAACTAACTGAGTCCGAGTCTTCACTAACTATCTGTACTAAAATTGTCTTTTCACATTTTATTTTATTTCAACTTTTTCTTAATTAATAAAAATACAAAAAATTAGGTTAATGTGTAAATATTTATCTTTGAATTTATCATATTTGTTTCTGAATTTTTATCTAGTTTAAAAATGATAAAAAATAGAAAACCCAAAAATCAAGGTATTCTATGTACATGGGATACCCAAAAAATCACTTTATGCAAATAATCAATTTTGATTTTGGTCTCTTCATGAGATGAACAACTTTCATGAAGAAATTTTTTCGATTCAAGGTCATTTGCTATATCGTTTTGAATTTTCTTTGTATTTATTTTTTTAATTTTTCTGGGGCTGACATGTGGCAGCTCCTTGAGCTGCCACGTGTCACCCATTTTTGGGAATTATACATATTAGTTTTTATTAAAAAATTTTAAAAAATAATAATAAATATAATAAATAAAAAATGGCTGCCACGTGTCGTTATGTGGACCGTAAGATCGTAGCCATTCGGATGGCCCACACACTTCATCCCTCCTTCACACTGTGCGCCACGTGGTGAGATCAAGACTGCCCAATCTAGGCTGATTAGACAGTTCTTGTACCTCATCTCCATCTCCCCTTTCCCAAATTGCTCTGTTGTTGCCCGCGTTTCTACCCGCTCGCCTGCTATTCGGGCTGCCCCAACCACCGTATCTTGTCTCTGATCCTTGTCAAATCTCCTCCCATCTCATCGCATCTTCACTTTCCCAATCTATCTATGGGCGCCACACCGCGAATCTCTCCGCCTCCCTCTGCGTACCTCATCCCAGATCCCCATCGCTACCCCTCCGTGAGTCTCGTCAACCCTCACCAAACCTTCCATGTTCGACCCTCCACTCTCTCCTATAAAAGTGACAACCGCCACATCGTTCAAGTATCCGCTGACAACACAGTGAGAAGAAGCTCCACCATCGGGTGGTGATAGTGCCTTGATCGCTCTTCCGAGCTACGACGAGATCCGAGGTCGACACCTTGTTGTAGAGCCTCACCGCGCATCTGCCATTGCTCCGGCCATCTGCACGTCGTCGAGCCAACGCTTCTAATAGCTCCACCTACTTCATCGACATCATATACCGACCGGAGTCACCACCACCATGCTCCCCGTGAAGCTTTGCGCCTTCGCTTCATCATCTTCTACTCCAGCAAGCCCTGGCGCATCCGACTGTGCGTCAGCCACAGATGTAACCACTGTCGTGCCTGGGAGATCCCCCATCTCCAGAAGCCTAGCCACCACTACGGGAAGTTTCTCCGACCGCCTCACCCATCTCCAGCAGCTCTGCCACGCCTCTGCCTTCGCAACCCTTCACCGGCACCCGCCACTGGGCTCCCTGCCCGAGACCCTCCCCGCGTGCACGACACGTTCACGGAGGGGCCTTTTGCATCGACGCCCCTAGTGATCTCCTGCATTATAAAAGCACCCCCAACCCAGAAGGCACGTGCAGGGTACGTACCTGTTTGGAAGATTTACGGAAATGCCCCCCAAAGTTTGTCTATTGGCAACCAGGTCCCGCCATCCAGAGGGCACGTGCGACACATGTGCCCCTCTGGCAATTTTGTACGTCTCTTCCAAAAGTTTAGATAATTACAAATAGTCCCTCTATGCATTTTTTATTTTAAATTTAATTATTATAATTTGTAGTGATACCCCTGTATTCCCCCTTTACTTTTAACCGCTTTATTGCATCAATTTATTTATTAAAAATAAGCATTGTGCTCCACAACTAATTCTCTAGAATATGGCATATGATTGATATTTTGTGTTCTATGGTTAATTATTAATGGATATTCTTGTGATAAACTGCATATTTTGCCCATCTCGTGCTTTAAAATTCATAAGTGATCAACCATTGCTCGAAAAATTGCCAAAAATTCATACATTTGAGGATTAACTGTGGTTAACATTGTATCAAAAAAGAAATGCATTCCATGCATACTTTGCCCTATAAAAATATTTTGCATATTTCAATTTGTATTTTTTAATAGCTATTAATCTTTTGTTTTTAAGGTTTATGAAATTTTTATAAGATCAATCACCTAGTGATAGATCTTGGATAGTTTTATCTCTTAATAATAAATAGGTTCAATATTTATTATAATTACTTATTGAAATTTACGTCGTATGCATTCATAAATCATAAAATATTCATTTTGCATCCTAAAACTCAAAAAAAATTGCAGCGCGTGCATTTCATCATTATTGTCATCTTGGCCAAATTTCATAATTTGGATATCGTTTGATTGAAAATTGCATTTTAGTCCCTCAAATTGGCCTCATTCCTATTTGCATCCCAAATTTGCATTAAAAATACCAAAAAATACCGCCTCGTAAACTGTGCACGAACTTTAATAGACAAAATTATAAGTTGTTCTTTAGCCTCCTTGAGTTTGACCTTGGGACTTGCCCAAGTAAAATAAACATAAAACAACGCTGCTTAAAAATTGATTAGTTCCTCATGGTTATTTATTGAATGATTCCGAATGACAAATTAAAGCTTAATTCACACAAATTAATGTAGGGCATTCGTGGCTTGTCAGATGGCATCGTTGGTGGGGAGTTAAACGGCTTAGATTTTGTCTCAAAAAATGTTATGTTCGGTTTTCTACATTCGGGTAGTCTGACCCCCGAATATTCACCATATATTTCCATATTTTTCCCTCTTTTCTGCACTTACTTTATTTGATTTTCTGCATTTATTTTCATATTTTATTTTTGATTATTTTTATGTCACTCTCTTACACTCTCTCTGTTATTTTTCTTGCGAGATACCTGACGTACGTGGAGTGGTTTCTCACAAAACCGATGCATCTTCACTGGCGCTTGAAAAATCGCAAATAAAATTAAGATCGAGTCGAGTCGAGTCGTGAGAGAGCGTAGAGTCCAGGTTTTATTTTTTTGTAATTTTAAATTTTGTAATTATTTTCTCATTCATAGTGGTGTCTATTTGGACTCTCACGTGTGTAACAAGACCTTGAACAATTCTGTGGTGTGTCGTGGCATGTTTCACTCTCCGGTGAGGGCGGGGCCCGACTTGAGTGGCTCGTAAGTTAGACCTTCACATACAGCTATTAGAGATTTTAAATGTTTGATTGTGCTCGTAGAATCTAGGACCACTCTTTACATTATTTGAGACGCACATTAGATCGTTCAACTTAGTCAAATTCAAATCAATTCTTCACGGCTAATAGATCTTTCTGTTAGGTGCGATTTTTATCGGATTGTATTCAATTAGAATAAACTTTCAATTCTTGTATTGCATCCCACATGGAAATTACGAGGAATCACTATAAGTCTTCTAACTGAGCATACATCATCATTTTTCTCGTGCATCAACTTTTCCCGAATTTCTCCCTCCTATTTTGTCCCTTAAAAATCAAAGGAAATTGGGACTAGACGGTAGACGTGTATTTGTGCTCACCTAATTTTTCAGTGATCACCTAATTAAAATTAGTAGTGCTAAATATAAATGACTTTAGTTAATCCATAAAATCAAGAATTTTTGTTGGAGAGCAACCCCGACCTTGGATTCATTTATTTGTCTGAGTGAGTGAGAGTCGACACTTATGGTTAGAGCCCATCTTCGAAATTTTCGTTGAGACTACTGATTCTGAAAACGATTAGCTACTTCTCAGTGCGGAAATAATGAGTAGCCGGTAAACGGTCCGAATTTCCTTAGTAGAGTGGGTCGTTTAAAGGACATTATGTAAGGATCCATCCATAAGTAACACGAGTAGCCATTTTACGGTCCATACTTACAACCATGCTGGCTGAAAGTAGATGCAACTAGTCGTAACAATTCAGGATAATCTTCAAGAAAATTTTCACTACGTAACAGCTCGCAAATTTTTTTCCAAGATTGAATTTATCACCAACTAAAATTGAAAAGATAAATTGCCGAACTCTTGTGGCTTCATTGTGTGAGTTCGTGAACCTGGCATTTGTATTGCATTTGCATTGGTGTGCATTAACCGATTTCAAGATCAAAAACCACACACTTGTGCTAACACTCTCATTGATTTAAAATTCGGGTTTCTACTGTTGAGTATCCTGTGCACTTGCACCGAGATCAACCATGTCGATTTATCGTCATACTCCTTTGACAAAGATAGGACAATGGTCTAAGTACCTATCTGATCTATATTATGAAAATGAATTTGTCTTGGTTAGACCCAAATCATCCAAACCTTCTTCTATCAAATATCCTCAAACATTTGTGAAAAACACTCACCCCAAATGAATCCAGTCTAATCTATAATTCCAATCATTCGACTAAATTCAATATACCTTATGTGCCACCTTCCTCAGCCTTTGATACACATGATCACTTGCCATCTTGGATTTAACCATCTTATTCATGATTTCTCGCCGAAACTAATTAACCATTTCAAGAAAAATCACTTTTGAGACTCATGATTAGCCGAGAGACCAAACCCACCGACCTTAATCCTTTCCTCATGATCTTGTTGGGACAAGTCCAAAATTCACAGAAATACAATTGGACTAGACCATAAGGAATAATATGATGAGTCGAGCAAACCGTAAAGAGAGGCACACACCTAATGGTCAACCATATTGGATTGACCCTAACGATCAAATCCCCGTTGACCAACCCGAATACCGCTCCTTCGATCAGCCTACACATACAGAGGACCCGACTGATGATATGGACACATATGAACACTGTATGACTCTATTGTTTGGGGATACGATCAATCATGACCATGTAAGTAAACTCTAATCACACCAGAATCGCATGCTCGAGTCATGACATGATGAGTATGAGACCTATATATTCTCGCAAAATCCTTCCACTAAGCAAACTCCTTCCATGATTTTTGAGGAGAAATTTTCAGAAAATAACAATCATATATTGGATATTCCAAGAGAATCTCCTCTCAGCTCGTACAGGAAAATGGAAGATGAAATTACTGAATCTCAAATTCAAAAAGAAGAACACACACTGACTGCTCCTATGATTGATCATGAAAAGATTTTTGAGGATGATATTTCAAGGATAAATAAGAGGTATGAATTAATGGAGGATAAATTTATAATGTTCACCGATCGACTGTTTTCATTTTATGCTATTTCAAATATAAAAATGGACGACGAAAAGATTCGATCCCCTGTTGAAAATCCTGAAGATTTCAGAAACTTAAAGACTATGATCACCTTAGGGACGACCCTGACAGCGACATCTCTGCCTATTACTCCCCTAGGGATGAATCTGAATCCGACTCTGCATATCTAAGCTCCTCCTCATCTAGGGAACACAACTCATCTACACACCACATAGAAAATATCAAAAAATGGAAATATTCAAAAACACCAAAAAAATTGAAAATTCAGATAAATACATAAAAATTGAAACTGAAGAAGATATGAAGAATTTGGATCCTGCTTTACAGGAAGCACTGGAGAAAAGATTAATTTTTGAACTTCTCTTGATACATGCCATTGAATACTTCCCCGACCTGAAAGGATTTGTAATGAACAAACTAATGACAAAAAAGTCGGGAAGAATAAGAACAAAGACTAAAAGATATATCTTGTCAATGGCCACCTCCTTGGTGTTGAGGAGAAAAACCAAGAGCCACATAGTGAAGTGATTGCCCAGATTTGACTGTGGAATTAAAGACACATTTTTACCCATGCTTGAATCGATGATGACTCACCAATAAATATCCTACAAACCTCTGCATTTGACAAGCTCAAACTCGGATCTATCATAAAGATAAGAGAGATTGTTCAACTAGCTAATTGGAAAGAGTTTCTTATATGATCCTGAGACATATGCATGGGCTCACCCTGAGTCAGTAGAAACCTTCTCTAACTACCTTGACCAATTCAATCCAACTCAAGAGTGCACCAACATTAAGAAAACTAAGAACAAATACACAGGATGTACATCGACAAAGGAGAAAAATTTCAATAGTTATTCATCTGGAGACTCAAGTGGCAACACCTCACTCCCAGGACCAACACCTTTACGAAAAAAAAGGTTGCGCCTTCATCTAAAAAGAAAGTCACCTTCGACCTTCCAAAAGAGGAATTGTTTGATGATTCCTCATCATGTCTAGAAGAGTAATCTACATGAGCGAGGTCTTTTTGGCAGTTCTAAAACCCTATCTACGCACGGATCCAAACATCGATTCCCGTTGTACAACTCCTATTCCAAACTAGTATTCATACAAAGCCGATTCTCCTGGTCTCATTAAATATACTGTAATAATTTCTTATGAGTTGACTGAGACTGGTGCCTCAAAGTATTCATCATCCGAGGATGAATCACTTGATCCCAAGAAGGAACAAATTCTGAGAAAACAACTGAAGACACTAAAGAATAAGAATATTTGGAGTGCCTCCACTTTCAAATACTATTCCTCTAAGATAACTTTGATGATGGTTATCGTTCATCTGATTCATACGCTTCATCTACTCTCTAGCATGATTTCTCTAAGGATAACATTGACAATGATTGGGAATCATATGCTTCATCTCCTTCTTATCATTACGATCTCCCACCATAGGCTCACAAAAAGATCGGTAGAAAATCGCCTTAATCATCAGCTACCCTCCCTCCCTCCCGACTCCATCGATATTCTTGTACATCTTCTTCCTCTACTTAGGCCAAGGCCTATGTTTGGGGGAACCTATTCCCATTTGTATATACTCTCCTCATTCACATATCCTGATCGCCTCATTTTCGCTCTTCTTCTATATTTAGACTATCACATCCTAAGTATGGGGGGCATGCCGATCTATCTTTTTCTTTTTCTTTTTCTCTTTCAGTCTCTTACACTTATCCCGAGCTATGTCTTCTCTACGCTTCTTGTGCTTTGAGGACACAACACTCGCAAAGTATTGGGGGTGTGTATATACTATGTATATATTTTACCAATATCTCGTACTTTTGCGTAAGTCTATATGTATTTCGGGGTGGGTAACTAACTTAAAAACAAAACAAAACAACAAAAAAAGTTTTGCTACTAACATTGAATGTGTCCAACAAAAAATTTTGAAAAAAAATCCTTCCAAAAAAATCTCAAAAATCATAAAAAAAGAAGGGAGTGTGTGTCTGCATTTCACACACTTGCACTTCATCCATCATTACATGCATTTGCATTTGTGAAAAACCCTTGTGTTCTAAACCGACTTATGAGCAGAAATCGAGAGTGGTCTGGACTTGACCTTAATCCACCTAATTTTCAAAGGAACATCAACGAGAAATAGGATTTTAAAAGCTTCAGGTCTTTGACTTAATTCTTTGAGTTCTATATGACAATGTGTAGCGTTTGATTTTTAGTGTCTAACCTAGTCTCTTCATTCTGGGTACAACTATGGAATAAGGAATTAATTTGTACTCTCGCACTATGCACCTAGCTCAACTCAGACGGGGTGTTGGAAGACTGTGAGTTTCTTTTCTGGTAGCATGTACATCTAAATACCGGAGTACATGTTGAAATAAAGCTTTGGAAAAGGGATGGACGACTGGGTACATTTTTCTAGTACTCCAAAACATGTACAGAAAAAGATTCCATATCTGTAGGTGCACAACAAGATCCAAGCAGAGCTACCAAAAATCCAAATACAAAGAAGCCACTACCAAATAAATATTTGACCAAAAAGGTCCAAGCATCAAGAAAACCTGCAGATCTTGGTGGAGACTTGGCTAAACTGGCTCGCTTCACAAGGAGAGGTGACTACACTAGCCACCCTCCAGTTCTTTTCTCCTTCTTCTAACTTCTTCCTCTATTCGATTATGAACACACGTGACAGACCTTAGAAGGAAATACCTGACTCCCCGAGGATGGGTTACTGGAGAGGAGATTTTCATGGTAGTCCGGCATTCTGGATAGGAAGAGCTAAAATAGTTCACACACATGAGTCGATTGTTCAATGTTCATGGGGTATGCTTTAGGAGGAGGATTGATCTAAGACGACTTCTGAGCCGAAATTGTGGCAGTGATGTGTACAACTTGAAGGCTGTTGATTTTAAAATTCTAATTCTCACAAGAAGTTCCGCCAAACTAATAATCCAATGGTCACGGCTAGTTTCATTTTCACCTTCTACTCATGTTCTTGGTATGGAACCCAATCTCATTTCACCTCATTGCATTCCTTTTGATGCTCAGGGATGAGCATGGTTTAAGTATAAGGGGATGATGAATCTTAGATTCATCACTCTAAAAGTCCTGAATTAAGCTCAAAACTCTAAAATTTATTGCCTTTTCTTCATTTATTCTGCATAATTAGCATCCATGCATGTATTGATAAGAATTACATTTTATCACTCATTATAGCACAAAATAAGAAGCCAAAAATCCCAGTCCAATTGACCTGTAAAATAACCTAACTTCCATTAATTTTAACTAATTCATGCTAACTCCAAATGAACTGAAACTACCTCCATTGTGTACATATTATTAACAAGATTAAATAAAAATACAAAAAAATCACTAACCTAAGTAAGTGGACCAAAAATCCAAACCCTAGTTCAAGGATTTCTAGACTAAAACCTTGATATCTTCATTATCTAGTGTCTGATTTGATCCTACTCACTTTTTACCTATTGTACATTCAATTACTTTCAAAACAAGACCAAGTTCAAGTGAATCGGAGCTCATATGTGAAAGTTGGGTTTTTTATCTCTTTTGTTCATTTTCTATTTTAGAGGTTTTTGACCTATTATTTTATGTACATAATTAACTTATTGTATTTTATTTCCTTTTCATTTATTTTCTTTGATAAAAGTTTTATTAAAATGCGTAAAAGTCCAAATCCAAATTGAGCTTGAAATCAAAGAAACTAATTGAGTCCGAGTCTTCACTAACTATATGTACAAAAATTATCTTTTTCACATTTTATATTATTTCTTATTTTTCTTCATTAATAAAAATCCCAAAAAATTAGATTATTGTGTAAATATTTATCTTTGATTTTCTCATATTTTTTTTCGAATTTTTATCTGGTTTAAAAATGACAAAATATTAGAAAACCCAAAAATCTAGGGATACCCCAAAAATTCACTTTATGCATATGGTCGACTTTGGTTTTGGTCTCTTTATAAAAGTTATAGATATCATCGAGACCATCAATTTTCATGAAGAAATTTTTTTGATTTGAGGTCATTTGCTATTTATTTTTTAATTTTCTTTGTATTATTTTTTTATTTTTCTGGGGCTGGCACGTGGCGCTCCTGGAGCCACCATGTGTAACCCAATTTTGGGATTTATATATATTATTTTTAATAAAAAATTTAAAAGAATATAATTAAAAAATAATAAAAAACGGTTGCTACGTGTCATTCTGTGGACCGTTCGATCACGGCGATCGGATGGCCCACGTACTTCATCCCTCCTTCACACTGTGTGCCACATGGCAAGATCAGGACCGCCCGTTCTCGACCGAGCGGATGGTTCTTGTACCTCGTCTCCATCACCCCTTTCCCAAACTGCTCTGTCGCTGCCCGCGTTTCTCACCACCCTCCTGTTATTCGGGCCGTCGTAGCCATCGTATCTCATCTCAGATCCTTGTCGAATCTCCTCCCATCTCGTCGAATCTTCACTTTCCCATTCCATCTATGGGCACCACCCCGAGAATCTCTCCATCGCCCTCTACGTACCTCGTCCTAGATCCCTGTCACCACCCCTCCACGCGTCTCGTCGACCCTCGAAAAACCTTCCATATTCGACCCTACACTCGCTCCTATTAAAGCGATGCCCACCACACCGTTTAAGTATTCGCCGGCAACATAATGAGAAGAAGCTCCACCATAATGTGGTGACAGCACCTTGATCGCTCCTCTGAGCTACAGCGAGATTCCAGGTCGACACCTCGTTGCATAGCCTCACTACATGTCTGCCATTTCTCCGATCATCCGCACGTCGTCGCGGCAACGCTTCCAACATCTCCACCTACTTCATCGACATCAGCTACTGATCAGAGTCACTGCAACCAAGATCCCCGCGAAGCATCGCGCCTCCGCTTCATCGTCTTCGACTCCAGTAGGCCCTGATGCCTCCGGTCGTGCGTCATCCACAGACGTAACCACCACCGTGCCTGGTAGGTCCCCCTCCTCCAGTAGCCTATCCACTACCACAGGAAGCTTCTCCATCCGCCTCACCCGACTCCAGCAGCTCCGCCACGCCTCCGCCTCTGCGACCCTTCACCGACACCTGTCACCGGGCTCCCTACTCAAGACCCTCCCTATGTGCACGACACGTGTACAGAGGGGCCTTTTATGTCAACGCCCCCGATGATCTCCTGCATTACAAAAGCACCCCCAACCCAGAAGGCACATGCAGGCCACGTGCTTGTTTGGAAGATTTACGGAAAGGCCCCCAAAGTTTGCCTATTCGCAACCAGGTCCCACCATCCAATGGGCACGTGTGACGCACATGCCCCTCTGGTAATTTTGTATGTCTCGTCCCAGAAGTTTAGGTAAATACATAATAGTGCCTCTATGCAATTTTTATTTTTAATTTGATTGTTGTAATTTGCAGTGATACCCCTGTGTTCCACCTTTACTTTGAACCGCTTTATTGCATCATTTTATTTATTAGAACTAGGCAGTGTGTTCCACAACTAGTTCTCATGCAGTATGTTCCACAACTAATTCTCTACAATATGGCATATGATTGATATTTTTGTCATCTATGGTTAATTATTAATCTATATTCTTGTGATAAACTGCATATTTTACCCATCTCGTGCTTTAAAATTCATAAGTGATCAATCATTTCTCAAAAATTTGCCAAAAAATCATTGATTTGAGGATTATTTGTGTTTAACATCATTCCCAAACAGAATTGAATTTGCTTGAATAGTGTGCCCTATAAAAATTATTTTGCATATTTCAATTTTTAATTTTTAATAGGTATTAATTCTTGTATTTTAAAGGTTTACGATTTTTCTGAGATCAACCACTTAGTGATAGCTTTTGGATAATTTTATCACTTGAAAATAAATAGATTTAATATTTATTATAATTAATTATTGAAATTCACATCGTTTCCATTCATAATTTCAAAAAATATTCATTTTGCATCCAAAAATTCAAAATAAATTACAAAGAATGCATTTCATCATTATTGTCATATTGGCCAAATTTCATAATTTTCGAACGTTGTTTGGTTGAAAATCACATTAATCCCTCAAATTGGCCACATTCACATTTGCATCCCAAAATTGCATTAAAAATACAAAAAAATATCACCTCAAACACCATACATGATCTTTGATAGACAAAATTCTAGGTTGTTCCTTTGCCTCCTTGAGTTGGACCTTGGGACTTGCCCAAGTAACATAAACATAAAACCACGCCACTTAGAAATTGATTAATTTCTCATGGTTATTTCTTGACTGATTCTGAATTACCGCCTACAACGAAACGACACATTAAAGCTCAACTCACGCAAATTAATGTAGGGCATTCGCGGCTCGTCAGTCATGCAAGCTGACTTCATTCTGTTGTCGCTCCCTAAGTCTTTTAACATCTTTGTTGTCACGTTCCACATGAGCAAAGTAGATTTTTCTAACACTGGGCTATTGGCTACATTAAAGTCTTCTGAAGACATAATGAGGAAGGATGGCCCCTCTGTCAGTGCAATGGTTGCACAAGTCAAAGGAAAGCACAGTCGGAAGCAAGGTTCTTGGAAGGGCCTGGCCCAGAAGAGAGAGAAGAAGAGTCGAGACATTGGCTCATCTTCCAATACATCCACATTGATAGCATCAAAGAAAACCGACATTTGTCACCACTACAAGAAGCCGGGGCACTAGAGGCGTAACTGCCCGGAATACCTTAAGTCTACCGGCAAAGGTAAAGCTCAGCATGTATGAAATCTACTTTCATCATTGAAACTAACTTTCTTGTTGGACGAGAAGGAAGTTGGGTTATTGATTCTGGTGATTCTATTCATGTATGCAATTTGTTGCATCTATTTCTGGAAACTAAGAATCTCGACGAAGGTGAGATAGCCATCCAGATAGGATCTAATGCAAGTGTTGCAACAGTCGCTCTCGGGACTTGCCGACTATCATTATCTAGTGGAAGAGTCCTAGTACTTAGAGAGTGTCTTTATGTACCTGAAGTTAGAAGTAATTTAATATATGTATCTAAGCTTGTTAGAAGTGGATATTCATTCCTTTTCTGTAATAAACTAGTCATAAATCGTTATGATAAGCATATTGCGGATGGTGTTTTTAATTCTGGTGGACTCTATGAATTGTGCATTGATGAACATGTCATGAATGTTACTACCACTAATAAAAACCCTAAAAGATCCAGGGAGGATGGAAATCATTCAAACATGATTTGGCATCATAGGCTTAGTCATTTATCTATTGATAAGATCAATAGATTAATAAAGGATGGACACTTAGATTTTCTTCAGGTTCAATTTTTGCCTACCTGCGAATATTGTATTCGAGGTAAAATGACTAGGACACCTTTTTGTAACAAGGTTACATGATGCGAAGGCATTCTTGACCTAATACATACCGATGTATGTGGTCCCTTCAGTACCGTGACTCGAAATGGATATCAATATTATTTTACATTTATTGATGACCATTCGCTATACGGGTTTATCTTTTGACTACATCATAAATCTAAAACCTTTGAAAAGTTCAAAGAATACAAGGCTTTAGTTGAAAACCAAACTGATGGGAAGATTAAACGGATTCGGTCTCACTGAGGTGGAGAGTACCTCTCAGATGAATTCAAGGAATACCTTAAAGAGAATGGAATTATCTCCAATCTCACTCCTCCTGGAACCCCCCAACTTAATGGTCTGCATAAAGATGCAACATGACTATCATGGACATGGTCCGTTCAATGATGAGCAAGGCACATTTATCACTTAGTTTCTGGGGATATGCAATAGCGACTGCAATATTATCCTAAACAATTTTCCTAGCAAGTCTATACCTAAGGCTCCTCATGAGCTTTGGTATGGAACCAAACTTAGTGTTAATCACTTGAGGGTTTGGGGTTGCTTGGTCCATGCGAAGAATGTGGATGCATGTAAGCTAGAATCTCGCTCTCATACGTATTATTTCATTGGGTATGTTAAAGATGGTATTGGATACCAGCTTTATGACCCCGAGACTTAGAAGGTTTTTGTCTCTAGATATGTAAAATTTCTGGAGAATGACTTCCTTAAGCATTAAGACAAAAATGAAGAAGAGGAACTCATTGAATCCCCTAAGGATTCTGAGCTTATTGAACGAGATACTGGAGAGATAAATAAAGATGAAACACCCATAACTCTTCGATGGAGTTCGAGGGTGGTTGCACCACCTGAAAGGTATGGATTCCATGTGTCAGGTGAAACTGACAATGGTCTTGCTTCATTTGATGAAGCGCTCACGGATTATGACATGGAAAGATGGATGTTATCAATGAAGTTAGAGATTGACTCCATGCATAAGAATTGTGTATGGACCCTAGAGGATCTACATAAAGGGATAAAACCCAATGGGTGTAAATAGATATTCAAGATAAAGAGGGGACCTGATGGGAAAGTAGAGACTTTCAAGGCACGAATCGTAGCCAAAGGTTACATACAGAGAGAAGGCATTGACTATGATGAGACGTTCTCTCTTGTGGCTATGCTTAAGTCCATCGGGACACTGCAACCTATAGCTGCTTCTCTTGACTACAACATCTGGCAGATGGACGTCAAGACGACTTTCCTCAATGGAAACCTTGAGGAGGATATCTATATGGAGCAGCCAAAAGTCTTCATAATTGAGAAAGGTAAAGTATGCAAGCTGAAGAAATCCATCTAATGGCTCAAACAAGCTTCTTGTAACTAGAACATTAGGTTTGACGAAACCATAAAAAGTTATGCTTTTGTGCAGAATCTTGATGAACCTTGTGTGTACAAGAATCTTAATGGGGAGCGCCATTGTGTGCATTGTGGTTTATGTAGATGGCGTCCTTATCATTGGGAATGATACAAGGATGATGATCAGTGTTAAGATTTGGTTGTCCCACACCTTTGAAATGAAATATATTGGAGAAGCATCCTAGATCTTGGGTCTAAAAACTGTTCAGAAACTGAGAAAAGAGGATATTGGGATTATCACAACATGGGTACATTAAGAACATTCTTGAACGATTCTGCATGGATAGTTCCAAGAAAGGCTTCCTCCCCTTAAGAAAGGGTATCAACCTCTCTAAAGGGATGGCTCCTCAAACTGTTGAGGAAAAAGAACGCCATGGCTGGATGCCCATATGCATCAGCTATAGGAAGCTTAATGTACGCCATGATGTGTACTGGGCCAGATATCTGCCATGAAGTGGGAGTGGTAAGTTGTTACCAATCCTGCTATCGAGAATAACACTATAATGCAGTGAAGAACATTTTCAATTATTTACGATGGACACAAGATTATGTCTGAGTCTATGGAGATGGTGATCTCCAAGTTTAGGATATACAGATTCAGATTTCCAGTCGAATATTGATGATCGAAAGCTGACATCAGGGTTTTGTTCCTATTGAACGGTGATGATGTGAGTTGGAAAAGCAAGAAGCAGGACACTACAATAGATTCAATAACAAAAGCCTAATACATTGTGCATCGGATGCTGCAAAGGAGGCGATGTGGTTGCGCAAGTTCGTCTTGGAACTTGGCGTACTTTCTTCTGATACTCCCATCCCGCTACTCTACGATAACATGGGAGCCATTGCCCAGGCGAAGGAACCTAGATGGCAACAAAAGAGCAAGCATGTGGAAAGGAAATACCACATCATTCGGGAGATTCAAAAGCATGGTGTTATCGCCATCATCGAGGTGGCCTCTGTCGACTACGTTGTTGATCCTCTTACCAAACCTTTGACACTGAAGGTTTTTAACAATCATGTAATGAGTATGGGTTTAAGGATTGTACCTGAATGGTTCTGAGTGGTAGTGGGAGATTGTTAGCTATGTGAGCCCGAGGCGAACATTCATACAATAAATGTTATTGTAATGTTTGATTTATCAATAAAAGTTATTGATTCTTTTCACTCCCTTTCTAAGACTAAATGAATGAATGCATTATAAGGTCCCTACGTACAATTAGGGTTATGTGCCATGGCTATCTTAATGATCATACAACTGTTGAGTCATTAATTGAGTCATGGAGGCTGATGCATGGATGAATATCTAAAGAGTTAGATAGAGGACTCATAAAGCACCATCAAATGATTGTTAAGAGATGATCTCCATCTTGAGTAGGAGATGGCAATCCTTTCTCATTAGGTTGATATCTAACTGACCTCTTGATACATGTCCTCTTCATGGGAAAAGAGTTTCGGAGGTGTCGGATTAGTTAGGTCAAAGAGTTGACTTAACGAGATCGAGATAACCAAAGTCCTATATCGTATACTGTCACGATATGGGCACACATCCTCTGACTGAAGATAGATGTGTTACTATATGTCTAAGTATGTACATTTTGCAGACCAATAGGTTGATGACCTAACCAAGGTCTATACACCGGCGAGCTGGTGTGCATATGAGGGCATATGAATAATACAATCTCTTAAAGGGATCATACATGTTCACTTGTGAATCGAAAGACATGAGCTCACTCATGAGGTACTGGGACCGATCAAGTTCCATGCATGGTCATTGTGCTTTGGAAGCATAACCAAAATTTTTAGGTATGATATATGCTTTATGAAAGCATATGATCAATACCTACTCCCAATGACCAAGATTGAGAAACTTGATGATGAAACCCTGAAGATGACAATGTTAAATTGATCTTTATCTTCGGGTTTATCATAGGTCTTCCAATATGCAGGATGTACAGGTATTAGGAACACGTGAGGGTGATGTGATCATAAACGATTGTATAACCATGACACTTTCATTCTAAGGGATTGGTGAAACAAGTTCGGATTTTAGCGACTCCTCTCCTAGAGAAGTAATCTGATCTTGGACAAAGTGTTGGACATTGATCTGAATGAGAGTCAGATGCAATGAGAAGATTAGATTTACGGTCTTGATTTAATTAAGAATCTATGAGAGGTCCATGAGATCTGGATTTGAGATATGATCTCAATATCCAAGTCACTATATAAGGAACATACAATTGCCATGCCCTTATCTCCAAGTATCTACGGTGAAAACGCATTATTCTTGAAGGAGTTCAAGAATAATTCCATAGTTGTATTATATCTAAGCATTTAGAAATGGATAATTAAATGTGATTTAATTATCATGAGTAATGTGAATTTGATTTACATTATTTGGATGCATGATGATGTAGATCCAATATAATTAAATGTGATATAATTATTATGGATAAGAATAATGAGGATAGAAATGTACAAAATTATTCATAATATATTATAAATGCAATTTATAATGTATTAGAGAGAGCTTATTATGATTTATATTTGTTGACTAATTATTGGTGTGAATTTGATTCACATTGGATTATTAATTGAAAATGTAAATCACATATTATTTTGGGTTGTGAATGTGATTTACAAATTTCCAATGGTAAGATTGCAATATTCACAAAATAATTTTGAATTCTTTTTGTAGAATATATTATAAGAATTGTTGTTGTAAATATTGGAGACACATGGAATAATGTAATCTAAGAGATTACATGGAGATTGTCCCCTTCCTAATAGGAGAGGGGGACGGCCGCCAATTCCTATAAGGAAAAGGTGGCCATCCACTCCACCATTATGGAAGGAGGCGATCTCCTTTCCATTCTGTCCAAGCATGATTGATATAATTTTAGGATTAAATTATATTGATTTATCAATATATATTTAATCTAAATTAAATTATTTGTTGTTGTAATTTTACAACAAAATGTTGGCCATTGAAAGATGCACAAATCAATCTCATCCATTGGTTTTGTGTAGTCCATGGATTATGATCCATGGACTCCCAAAACCATATATAAGAAGCTCTTCTAGGTTACAACTACTACAACAATAAGCTCTCTCCCTCTCATTCATTCACACCTCTCTCTCTCTCTCTCTTGGGTGGTCGTCCATCCAAATCCTAGAGGGAAGAAGCCGCCGTCGTCACATAGCCATAATGCTGTCGCCACAACTGCTCTTGGTTCTCCATCTTCTTTGGTGCACTTAGCTCGCTAAGAAGACGTATGATCTCGTGTGACAAGATCAGGAGTTCTTTGCTTGGATCAACATCTTGGATTGCGAGAAGTACACGGTTCATCCCCGCGCTCGCAAGCGTCTCCTCCAAAGATCAGACTTGAGACAGGAGGTCTCTTCTCTTAGAGGCTTGATCGCAACCACGCTACGAGAGGTATTCCTTTATCTATTATGTAATTTAGATGAAATGATCCAAGATGTTTTCTTGGATCATGCAGTTTAATCACATGATTTTTTTAATTTTGCCGTATTGAGGAATTAGTGCAACTACCCGCTCTCGATCGTATATGATACGATCCTCACGCTTCTGGGATACACTTAAAGATCATTCAATATATTTCAGAATCTTCATTGTGTTGTCGTGGTGAGCTCGTACTATGAATCCTCATCTTTCTTCGCTTAGACGTCTCCGCCTTTTGATGAAGATGCTACTAAAGATGCCTAGCCTCATCATCTTCTAAAGTCTCCTCAGGATTAGCTCCAATATTGGTCCTCTCCATGTCCCTCGCCCGATCAGTTACAGTCACAATCCTTCCACCCCTGAGTGACATGTGATTAATACAATCAAACAAAAAGATCTCATTCTTAGATTTGTGTAAATCTGAGTAATATACATGATCAAAAGGGTGTTGTTGTGTCTTGTTCAGGCTGTTGGGGTTAGCCTGAACGTGGGATTGAATGGATGTAGAAGAAGCAGTAAGCTTGTCATGTAAATGGGATAAGCGGTTGAGGTTAACCCGCTAATCTTGTACTTCATTCCTGTAAGAACGTAACTCCTCAAGAATCTGCCTCACTAAATTTGTGGAATAAGATGAAGATAGTTGTTGTTGTGAAGAAGAATAGGAAGAACTTAAAGACTGGCCCTGATGGCCATGGTAGTGTTGTTGTTGGGTAGATTGTTGAACATATGGGCCATGTTGGCCTAACCAGTACATCTGCTAACGGACGTATTGATGTTGTTGTTGCCTTGGTGGTTGTGAAGGATAAGCTACAGAGCTCTATGGTGCTGGAAGAGGTGTAGGAGTAAACGATATGTTGTAGAAGGTCTAGCGATGTTAGTAAGAGAAACGACCCCCAGAAATCCCCTTACTGGTAGGCTCAAGGGTGTACGACACACCATTTACCTCCCGCACATGAGAAGGCTCCTCCGTAACTCTATCTACAGAAGGTGGTTGTCACTGGCAAGAATGGGCAATAGGTTGGTACTCTACAAACGATTGGGTTGCCCTGACATATGCTACTCCTGAATATGATGAACACGGTACATGGAAGCAACAAATGCAGTCACAACAGGTATCCTTATCTTGGACACCTTCTCAGAAAGTTTCATCGTATGTTTTGCAGTTTGGATAAGCTATTGTCCAGTTCATCCATTCTCCAATTGATCCTTTTAACCACTGTGAGTTTATTTGCTATGATGCCCATGTTGAAAGGCTCGGCAGTAGCCCTCACTCCCCCTTTCGGTAAGAATGGTATGAGGGTCTCTAACTGAGCTCTACTCACGGTCTGCGCTCAGCTTGTCTCAATCATCCACTCAAACACCTTCCAGACAGTTTCCGCACCTTGTGAAGTATAGTTGCCTCCACAAGCAACATTAACCAAACCCTGCACCTCAGGGTTTAGACCACAATATATTGATTGAACCAAAATGGTAGGCTCTAAATCATTGCAAGGACACTTCTGCAAAAGATGTTTAAATCTCTCTCATGTATCACATAAAGAATCATTGGGTAGTTGGGAGAAGTTTATATGTGTGAATGCATCTAATTAGTTCTACTCAAAGGGTAGAACTTCTTAAAAAATAGGTCCTTGAATTGAACATAGGTAGTTACAACAATCCCCAAGTTCTTGATCCAGTAATCAACCTTATCCTTTAAGGCAAAAGAAAGGGCATTAAGTCTTATGTAATCTTGGCTACCTCGAGGATGCCTAAGGTTAGAATATACTAACTCAAAGTCTATAAGGAAGGCATATGGTTCCTCATGTGCATTCCCATGAAAATGAGGAAACAAGCTCAAAAGCTAATCCTAGTTAAGGCTCCAACAAAATGCTTGTTTCAGGCCCCATCGAGCTCTGTCCTTTGTTTGTTCTCATGAATTGGTTTAGGAAAACAAATTCGTTCTAACTTTCTTTCTTTTTCCTTATATTTCAAATAAGTGTTTGCTAAGGGACTAGCAAAGTTTAAGTATAGGGGGTTGATGAATCCACGATTCATTAACATTATATCTACATTTTGTCTTAAAACCCTAACAAATACATGTAAATATCCATTAAATTTCACTTTCTAACAAAATCCCATTCATGAATAAAAATGCACTTTTATGCATTAAAATCATGAAAATAAATAAAAGAATAAAAATAAAGGCAAATTGTAGATATCCATATATGTAGAATATGACTTGTAAAATAAATATAAGTGAAAGATATATTTATAACCTAAAATTTGGGATTTTATCACTTGTGCCCCTCCGAGATCTCGCAATATCAGTTATGCCCCTGTCTTTTTGATAATATCAATTGTGCCCCTCACTTCTTCCCATTTTATCAGTTGTGCCCCTGAGGTTAGTTTCCGTCCAGTCCTAATACAAACGGATGTTAACTTCAAGGATACAAGTGGAATTAATTGAAAAGAATGGATTGAAATGTCCAACTCTTCTTCTTCCTCCTCCATCCTCTTCCTCTCCCTTCTCTTTCTTCTCCCCGGCTCTCACACCTCCGTCCCCCGGCCCTCGCCCTTCGACCCGGCTCCTCCATGGCCCCCTGAGCACTGCCACCTCCGCCTCCCCTGGCCCCTGCCTCCTCCCCTCCCCTTCCCCCCCGCCCCCCTCCTACTGCTCCTCACCCCGCCCCTACCCATGCCGGCCCTGCCACCCCCGCAACCCCCTCCCGCTGCTGCTCACCCCGCGTCACCCCCGTGCCCCTCCTCCCACTGTTGCTCCCCCTGCCCCTGCCCCCGCCACCATCACGCCCTCCCCTCCCGCTGCTGCTCACCCCACACCCCCTGCCACCACCGCACCCCCTCCCGCTGCTGCTCCCCCCGCCCCTACCCCCGCCGCCCGCTGCTGCTCACCCTGCGCCCCCCTACGCCCCCTCCCGTTGCTGCTCAACCCGCCCATGACCCCGCCGCCCCCCTCTCGCTGCTCCCTCCGCCACCCTCGTGCCCCCTTCCGCTGCTGCTCAACCCACCCCTGCCCCCGCCATCGCCGCGCCCTCCCCTCCCATTGCTCTTCACCCTGCCCCTGCCCCTACCCCCGTCCGGTAGCACGTCATCCTCCAGGACCTTGACGCCGTGACGGCTCGAGGCTCGGATGGCGATGGAGTAGCCAGAAGAATCAGGAGAGTGCGACGGAGCTTCTATCCCTCCCTGTGAGGATGAAGCTTATCCCATTTTTCTGACCATCTGATAAAGCTGAAAATCGGTTTCACGGTTTTTTAAGAGGAAACTCGATCGATGTAGCAAAAAGCCGTGAAAAAATAAACGATCTTCAACTTATCAAACAAATTCGATTTTCCTTCGGAAAACCTACACTAAATTTTTAACCAGGCAAGTGTTCCTGGGTCGAACTCAAGGAGGAAGAATAGAATCCTTTGATTCTTTCAGAGATTTCTTTGTAATTTTATTTCTTATCTCTTCTCAAAGTTATCAAGCCAAGAAAACCTTTTTTATTGATTTTTATTTTTTAATTTATATTTATTTGATTTTGTTCTTTTCAAATTTTTATTTAATTTTCAAAAAGGGAGATTTTTCAAAAATATTTATTTATTATATAATAGGTGGATATTATATAGGTGGTAAAATATAGTAGGGTGAACGGGGTCGAGCATCGAGCTCGAACAACACAAAAAATCAAAACGAGGCGAGATTCGTCAAAGTCAAAACACGTCGAAAACACGACAAAATCTCAAGAAAACTTAATACGAGGTAGATGGGGTAGTTGCGTAACTACCCTAAAGAAACCGTCAAGAAAGGAAGTCAAACGAGGTCAAAACAACCCCTACAGCCCAGGGGCATAAGCACAAAAAAACTATTTAAAAGGTTTGCAAATAGGTCCTCAGGACTGTTCTGAAAGAATAGAAATACAAATGTTTACATTTAGGTCCCTGCGGAGGGACCTAAATGAAAATATCAGAAACTTGGGGGGCGGAATGAAAGTTCAAGAAATCAGCTGGGTTAAGTTTGTAAAATCTCCACCGATTCGCACTGGAAGGCTAGGATTAGAAGTTTTGGCGCTGATTGGACGCTCACGGGTGCGCCACATGTCGCGCACCCGTAGCTTGTGTTCTTGAGCAGTTGGCAGCCTGGTCACGCGGGTCCCTTCTCCGAATTCTCCTGGACGCACGGCGACGTCTTTGGCTCTCCGGCGGGGCCAGAGGGGTGGCTCCTCCACCCCTCAAGCTCGCCCGCGGTAGGGTTCTGGCGGCGGCGTCTCGGGGCGGCGATGGTGCTGCAATGAAGACGGCGGTTCGATGCAAAGGCTTCTGACGGTCAGTTGATACCTTCGTCTTCGAATGTGATTTCCATGAAGCTCGAAGCCTTCCAGATGTGAAGAAATGGCTCCCGATGAAGTAGAACCTGCAAATGAAGGATTGATGTGCTCGATTCACCAGGAATCAGCTCAAACTGTGACGAAATCGCAAGCTCAAAGATGAGAAAAATCAGGTTTCCAATCTTTATTGCAAACATGCGTGTGAAATGTGATGAAATGAAACGCGATTTGATTCGAATTTGAAACGATTTGGAGCGCGATTTGATTACACGCCTAAGCCTATGGATTAGACAAACTAAAAATGTAATTAGCGTCGCTAATAGACGCATGACTATCGAGGCAAAAAACGAAGAAGATGGAGGAAGAGGTCTGGGGAATCCAAGGTTTATTACCTGGAAACGTTGCTCGACGGGCGACCCTTGACCGGAACTTGGACGCGCACTGGCGGCGATGCAAGGCGGCGTGGCTACCTTGGAACCTCCTCCGATCTTCCTTCCTCCACGCGAGCTGGCTGGCAGGTGCTGTCACCACCGGAGCGAGGTGGAGCGAGGTGGGGAAAGTAGGGGATCGGCTAACTGGAACTGGGTTTCAGTTTGTTAGGAAAGTTCGTTGTTAATGGCGGAAGTTGAGGGGTATTTATAGGTCAATGGCGTGGGCTCCAAGTTTAGATCCAAGGGTGGCGAGGTAGAGGGTAGTTAGGAGGGCAGATCTGAGGGCTTAGAATGCTCGGAGGTGTGTTGATGTGCGTGGGAAAAATGGTTGAAGTCGGCAGGTTGAGCACAGGCGGGCGCAACAGACTCTTGGGGAAGAAGACCCCAGGTGCTGACAAGGGTCAGCACCTGGTTGGTCCAGAGGTGAAAATTCTTTATAAAATAGATAATAATTACTAAATAAGGTTATTTTAATTAGGTATAAATACAAGAAAGTTAAATAAATTAATTATCTAATTTATGGAATAATTACCTTTAATAATAATAAATATTATTCAAGATATAAATATTATATTAATAAATATGTATTTATAAATAGGTTTTAGATTTTTTATTTAATAAATAATTATTTAAAAATTAATTTTATAATTTCATAATTATTAGAATATTAAATAAGACTTATGTAATTTTTTATGGATTTTAATAAGTTAATTTGCATACTTTAATAAATATGGTTCGTATCTAAGTAGGTCATTTATACCTATATTTTTGGGTTTTTGATTTTATTAAAATAATAAACATACTCCAAAAATTATGAAATAATTTATGGTGAAACTACAAGATTATGAAATAATTTAAAAATTATAAAATCAAGAAAATTGTAAATAATGTGTGTTACATAAAATAAATAGCCCAGAAACCCCGTTGTCTTTTGGTCCCAAATCCGATTTTGCAAACGGGCTCCGAATTCGATGAAACCGCCTTTATTAATTAAAGAATATTATTTTATAAACTTTAAAGGTGAGTAGAGTGAAATTGGAGTTCGTATGAGGAAGTTATGATGTTCGGAAGTTGAGATTTTGAGAATTTACAGGCTGGGTTTTTTGGCAGATATACAGGGTAATATTTTTAACTTATTTTTGTATTTTTATATATATTTTTAGGAATAATTAGGAGAAGAGTTTGGTAAAAAAAATATGTTCATATGAAATAGTTAAAAATCTTTGAAGTTCTGTATTTATTTTATAAATAGTGAAAGGTGTATATGTGTGTGTTAACTTATTTTTTTCTGGTTTTCTTTCCTTATCTCCCCCTACTTTTTGGTTTGTCGACCAATCCATGCTGACTTGGTCTCGGGTGTTGGGCTATAAATATATCTTACAGCTATATTTATATTTTAAGTCATATTGTACATATATACATATATTCAATCTGCCTTTTTGTTTCTTTTCTTGTTCTTTATTTATTTACATGATTTTAGTGGTTAAAAGTGAATATTTACACATGAATGGTGATTTGTTAAAAGATGAGAATTAATGGATGTATACATGTATTTGTTAAGGGTTTTAAGACAAAATGTGACAGAAAAGTTAATGAATCATGGATTCATCAACCCCCTATACTTAAACTTTGCTAGTCCCTTAGCAAACACTTATTTTAAAAAAGTATGTGAAAAAGAAAGAAAGTTAGAATGAATTTGTTTTTCTAAACCAATTCATGAGAACAGACAAAGGACAGAGCTCGATCGGGCCTAAAACAAGCATTTTGTCGGAACCTTAACTAAGATTAGGATTTTATCCTCAACAGTCCTCAAGTTCCATAATCCTTACTCAAGATCACTTCATCGGCTAGTTCAGACACACTTATTCATATCGCAAACTCTATCATCCTTGAAGTCAACTTGTATAGTGTGTGAATTGATTTAGCTCTTCCTGCTTAGAGAATCGAAGAAACCGTCAATCCCGGCTATAAACTTCTATGGCTTCCTCATCCCTCCACTCTTTCCTCGGGGAGGGAGGTATTCCTTTCTGAGTTCAGTTCTGCTATGTCCACAATCGAATATAGGGAGAAGTTAGAAGAATGAGAAAAGAAGTGGAGTGCGACCAGTGTAGACGCATCTCCTTGTGAAGCCCAACCGGTGTAACTGAGTCTCCACTAAGATGTACAGGCATTTTTGGTGGAAGCTTGGATCATTGTGGTCTTATGTGGTGGCTTCTGCTTTGCTTTGACTTTGTAATTTGCTTGCACTGCATTCATTTTTTTGCGCCTCGACGGATATAGCATCTTTTTAGTCCGTCCCTTTTTTGAGGTCTTAGAAAAATTGTGTCAGCAGATCCTTCCAACATCCGAAGCAACTATCGCAACCCCAATCTCTCCCATCTTTAGACGTCAATGCCGCAAAGATAAGGATAGAAACATACTACCAAGGTGTACTGCCCTTCGGAACTCCATGCGAGTTGAGCTAAGTGCAGAGTGCATGTGTTCAAGATTGGTTCACTGGTGTAGACTTGTACGGATGACTCCAAATGGTCTACTTAAGCACAGATGACTTGATTTCCTGAATATGGTCTTACGGAACCCAAAGATTTAAGTCATAAGACCTGAATAGTCTAAATTCCAGTTCCTAATCAGGCTCCTTAAAACGAGAGTTATAGGCCGTAATCAAGCTCCATCATTTAGACTAGACTCAGTCCTTAGTTCCAGAAATCAAACTTATTCTGAAAAATGCGAATGCAAATGCAACCATGTTTTTGTGAAGTGTATTTTCTGAATTTTACTCATTTTTATGGATTTTAATGATTTTGTAATTTTTATGAATCTTAGGACTTTGTATTTTTTTATGTATTTTATGATTTTTATAGACAAGATTTTATTCATGAATTTTACAAGATATATTTTATTCAAATTAAGTGTCTAATGTATTTTACAAATTTTATCTACAAAGTATTTTACAAGGATTGAATGGTTTTTACACATGTTTTAATAAATAGGATTTTAAATAAGTATTATACAAATTTTAAGTACAAATTTTAAAGACATATTTTAATTAAAAGTTTTAAATACAACTTTTAAGCATATTTTACTTATTTACAAGGATTTTATAAATAATATATAAATATAAGTGGATTTTAAATTAACCCGTACCCACTTTTTATGGATTTTATAGATATAGAAAATACATAAAAGTACGAGTTATGGACGAAAGTATATATACAATATATACGCACCCCCTATACTTAGCTAGTGCTATGTCCTCATAGCGTTAAAAGAGAAAAAGGAGGACATAACTCGTGCTAAGTAAAAGTGGGTGAAAAAGGATATCGAGTACAAGTCAGTCAACCCCCCCTATACATACGATCAGGTCATCGTAAGTATTACGGGAGAGAAAAAATGGGATGACTGAATGAAAAGAATAAATAACGAAGGTTCAAAAGGAAAAGAGTACGAAATCATCGAAATCACTCGGTCCCCCCTATACTTAGGATAAGGCATCCTAAGTATAGAAAAGAGTGCAGCCAAAATTGGAGACCAGTGATTTGTGAGAAAGAAAGGCTATACAAAAGACTTAGTACAAAAAAAATAAAACGTAAATCAGTGGTCAATCGGTCCCCCCTATACTTAGGATCTGGTATCCTATGCATAGAAGACGAGCAAAAATGGAGACGATTGTGGTCTACGAAGAATATACACGTGTTGTGAATCTCCAGAAACGAATGGCTCAAAAGGATTTTGTACAGGAAGAAGTGAAAGAATGATCATGATTCCTGTACAAAATAGATCACTTCAGTGCGGGCCAGATGATCAGTAGTTTCGATGAAGTGCTTCAGCATCTGCCCGTTAATCACGAACGGCTCTGCACCAGGTGATACATCTGATATTGCTATACTGCCATTGTTGTGCACTATTCTGACTATGTACGGTCCTTCCCACTTGCTTTTCAATTTTCCTGGAAAAATTCTCAATCTCGCATTGAACAACCAGACTTTCTGCCCAGGAACAAAGCTTTTGTGCTGAATATGTCTGTCATACCAGTTCTTCACTTTGTCCTAATAGATGAGTGTGTTCTCATATGCTTGATTTCTAAACTCTACCAGCTCATTCAGATCTATCTTTGTCTTGGCTCCTACTTTCTATGTATCCAGTAATATCTCTCGAATTGCCCATTCAGATTTATGCATGATCTCTACGGGCAAGTGGCACAGCTTTCCATAAACCAGTCTGAATGGTGAAGTACCTAAGGGAGTCTTATATGCAGTACGATATGCCCAAAGAACCTGATCTAGAAGCAGTGACCAGGTCTTCCTATCCGGTCGTACTAATTTCTGAAGAATTGATTTCACCTCCCTATTTGAGACTTCAGCCATGCCGTTCGTCTGTGGGTGGTAAGGAGAAGCTACTCTGTGATCAATGCTGTATTGTTTCACTAGCTTTTTTACCTCCTTATTAATGAAATGGCTACCCCGATCAGAGATTAGAATACGGGGGATCCCGAACCGTGAAATAATGTGTTCCCTTAGGAACTTGCAAACGGTCATACTGTCTGCGGTTCATGCGGGTATAGCCTCCACCCATCTACTAACATAGTCTACAACGAGAAGAATGTACTCAAAGCCACTGCTGGAAGGGAACGATCCCATAAAATCTATGCCCCATGCGTCAAAGATCTCGCAAATAATGACGGGTCGCATCGGCATTGCATCTCTGGCACTGACTGTCCCTACAACTCTCTGACAATCTGGACAACTCTTCACGAATGTGCAGGCATCTCTAGTAAGAGTCGGCCACCATAATCCACTCTGTAGTACTGATAACCGCCCCGCACCATATGTTAATTCGGTCAAGTGAATGTCCAAATTAATTTAAAGTTTTCGTTGCAGTCGGATACGAGAGGGAATATCAAAAACCACTTTAATAAGCTTTGAGTCAATTTCAAGCGGTGATTTTTTTTACTTGGTAGTGTCTAAGGTCGAACTCAGGGAGGCATCTGTCTCCTTAGGTAAATTTTAGCAAAGATCAAGTGTTGGATTTTCAGGGAATTATTTTTTTTTCTTTTTTTTAATTTCTTTGCAAGACACATGCAGGAATCAAGCGAATTCAAAGGTAATTCAATTGAGATATCAAATGAAGTCCAAAAATTATGAAAATTGGCCAGATGATGGATTATGATGAAACTAAGCTACCCTAATTTTTTTTGGAATTTTTAGACACTAAATGAATTTACAGTGAATTAAACATGCAGATAGGGTGATTTTCACTAATTTATTTTTAATAAAAAAACAAATCAATCTTTTTTGGAAAATAAAATTATCCTAGATAGTTCTAATGATAAGGAATCCAGGAAAATTGACAAATCTTAATTTCAATGTGAAATGAATTTATTAAAATTAAAATAAGAAAATCACTAAATAATTTATTCAGCCTCGATATGTGTGCAAATGACATGAAACTTTTATTCAATGTTAAGTTCACTATCTTAGAGCTACTGTGAATTTTTGAGAATTTTTGAAGCTACAGAAAATTAATTATAAATTAAAAGGTCTCATTGGGCAAAATATTACACAAATCAACCAAGTAATTCATTTAAAAATCTACTGTAATTACAAAAATGTGACAAGTGGCACAATAGAAAGAGGACTAAGTTACTCAACAAAATGCAACTTTTGGAATTCAAAAATGATGTAAAATGAGACCTAAGGATGCGTGCTAAGATAGGGGTGTATTTGCAATACAAGAAAATAAAATTACATAAAAGAAATATGCTGACAGGGACTTAAATGCAATTACCTATAATGCTGGGGATTGATATGCAATTTCTCCAAAGGGGCACGTGCTCCTCACGTGGGGTCTGCTTCACAGGGACCTTTTTGTAATTTCAAAAACTTCCGAGGGCCTCTATGCAAAATACCCAGGCCGCACGTGCTCCTCACGTGGTCGGCCTAGGCTCGGATGGCTGTGAGAGGCTCGGGGCTCGGCTCGGGTGCGCCTGGAGGTCTGGAGTGAGGCTCGGTGTAGCAACGGGTCGTCCGAGCCTAGGTTCGGGGATAGGCTCGGTCTTCGTCGACGTGGCGTAATGAAGACCCTTGGATCAAGATCGATCCAAGGGGTCTCGGTGCTGACGTGTGGCTCGATCAGAGATCGTCAGATCTACGTTGATCCAACGGCTCCTGGCTGCTCCAGATGGTGATGACGTGGCAGGCTAAGCGCCGTTAGATCGGGAAGGATCCAACGGCACCGGTGAGGCACAGCTGAGTGGCGACATGGCACGAAGTCGACCGTTCGATCAAGGTGATCGAACGATATCTGGGGATTCTTCTTCAATGGCCCTCCGCCGCCTGCGGAGGAGATGGTGGAGCTCCGACGACAGGGCCTTTGCTCAGCCCTTCCCTACATGTATTGGTGAAGCTCTCCGAGGTGCCGAAGATATCCCAGAAGTTGCGTGGCGATGTGGCAAAGATGCTGGTGGTCTCAGGAGCTGGAGATGGTCGTCGGAGGTTTCTGTCGACGAAGCTCCAAAAGAACTCAGGCGAAGTTCCGATTAGTGAAGAAGTAGTATCTGCAAGTGTTAGAGGAGGAGCCGAAGCTCATGCGTGTAATCGTGGAGGTGGGAGGATGGTTGGCGAGGCCTAAGGCGGAGGGAGGTGATATGGCGACGATGCTCCGGCCAAGTGGTGGAGCTGGATTCGATGGACGGTGAGATGAAGTGTCTGAGGGCGTAGAGGGTACCGCGAAGATGAGAGCTCCGTCGCGGAGCTCGGCGAATGGAAGCGAAGCGAGAAGGTGGACGGATACGTCGAATAAAATGCGAGAAAAATGAAGCAAAATCAAAATGAAAATCAATCGGGGATGGAGGTGTTCACCTGGGGTTTGGAGCTCGAGTTTGAGTTCCAGATCGTCGCTCGAAGGGGCGGTGAGTCCTGAGCTCAAGCAGCGGCTCGTCGGAGGAGGGTTGCGACTCGGCGGTGGCCGAGGATCTCGCCGGAGAAGACGACCGTCTTCGCTCGAGGAAACTTGCAATTACTGTCACCAATTGGAAGCTCCGAGCTCGGAGTGTCTCTCAGGAGTGGCGGAGGTGGAGTATTTAAAGGGTGAAGTAGATGATCGGCCTTGTGATGGAGCGAAGTTCATGGAGGTAGTGGGACGTAGCTGGCGGTCGACATGGGAAATGAAATGGCTGGAGAGGATGATGGATGAGTGGGGAAGGACGTGGAGGTGATGGTGGTCGTCGACGGTGGTGGAGGCGTGACCAAGAATAGGAAGGGGGTGCCCCTCCCGCAAGGCGGAGAACGTGGGAGAGAGGGGCGCTTGGAGGTGGAAGACGAAGCCTCCACCGTTGGATCTTGTGATCCGACGGTGGTGATCGAAGCGGGATGGAGCGGTTAAGATTAGATCTGGGCGAAACGATCTGAGGGTCAGGAGCCCTCCACGTGGCATGATGGGGGCGAAGTACGCACGAGCGGTGTGGATTGCATCAGGAGTGGCCTAATCCAAAGGTCATGATGGCGCCAGGTGTCGTGCGTAGGAGAGGGCGCTGACGAGCGACGGAGATCAGATCTGAGGGAGATCGAAGGGCTGCGATGCACGGCGGTCTGAGCGGTAGAGATGGAGGGATGGAGTGCGTCATCCAAGGGCGCAACAAGTGCCACGTGGCGCGCTGAGGAAGAGGCGCGAACGGGCGATTGAGATGAGGCGGGGGACTTAATCTGATGGTTGAGAGAAAAGGCGTATGTGGAGGCGATTTGGCCGTTGGATCTGGAAGACCATCCAACAGCTGAGAGGTGCGGCGGCCTGGGCAAGGGGAGCGGGCCGCGTGGCGCAACCAGAGGGCGCCACGTGGCCTGTTGTGGTTGGCTAGACAAAGAAATAAGGGTAGAGAGAAGAGGGGGCCGAATTTGGAAAAACTTAAAACATGAAAGTTGTAGATCTCGATGAGATCTACAAGTTTCATGTTGACCAAAGACGGAAATGAGGTCAAATTCGATACATAACTACAAAGATACAAATATGCATACATGTAGTATACAAAGAGGCCCAAAAACCCAACTTTCTCATACGAGCTCCAAATTGGATGAATTTAGTCTTGTTTTAAAGGTCTTTTAATGTGTATTATTCTGAAAGTGAGTAGACCTATTTTGGAGTTGGTATGAGGGATCTATGGGTATTTTATGATCCAGGGGTTCTAGGGCTTTATTGGCTAATTTACAAGGGGGGTTTCTGGCTTTCTTCCCTATATTATTATCTAAGGAGTACATATTATAAGGAAGGGGTTATTTTGATAAGTGGATATATTACAAGGGATTTTGGCTTCTTATTTAAATGCTAATGGAGTGCTAAAATGCCTGATTTATGTATGCATGCATGGATGCAATTTATGCATTATTAAAGGGAAATATGCCTCTATTTACTCGGGAACAAGGCTCTATTTTTAAATTTTAGAGTGATGAATCACAGAATCATCAACCCCCTATACTTAAACCTTACTCGTCCCTGAGCAACTAAATGAAATGCAAGAGTGAAATGATTTTGGGTTCCATACCAATGTCATGAACAAAAGTTAAAAATGGAGCTTGACTCGACCTTTGGATTAATTGTGTGGCGGAACCTTATTTGGACCTGAACTTAAGACCTAACAAACTTCAAGTTCCACAAGTCTTCTATTCAAGACTCCTCAATAGTCAGGTCAGAACAAATCCTCAAACGCAAATTTCTGATGACTATGATTCTTACTTGTACTATGTAAGTGAAATGTAACTCTTCACATCAGAAATGGCTCAGAACCAACCTCCTCTAACAAGGTAACTCAAATAACCCAGTCCAGTAACTCTTTCCTCGAGGAGCGGGGTATTCCCTTCTAAGTTCAAGTGCGACCAACTCAAGAGGAGGGGGTGGAGAAAAGAATGGATGGTAGCCAGTGTAGCTACCTATCCCGGGATGCCTGACCAGTGTAGCCAAGTCATCCAGCTGCAGACTTCTTGCTAATATACATACTCCGACAGGTATTTTATTTTATTATTTTTTTCTTGGACCTGTCTTATTTTTTTGGAGTTCTTGCATCTTTTTTTTCTCTTTTTTTTTGAACTATATACAAGGTGCAGCATGTACATCAGGAGTTTTTCCTCTTGAGCCAGTAGACTATCCCTCTTTTGAAGCATTATTGCAACCCACAGCGTCCTGTCCTCAGATGTCAACACCACCAGACTAGGTTGAGATGAACTACCCTCCCTAGAGGAGGACGGATGTTTCCACCCGTGTGCTACTCCAAGCTAAAGGATTCTACCTCCTCACCACCTCATCAATGAAGAGCTACGTGCATTATGCTTGTCCAAGTTAGGCCATTATCTAAAAGAATCATGCGTGTGCACGAGATATTCTACTTAAACTAATCAAGATGTCATGAGAACATAGACTTGCGGACTCAAAGAATTAAGTCACTTGACCTGAGAAATCTTAACTCCAGTTCCTATAAGGTTCCTCTGAAATTAGGTGGATTAAGGTCAAATCAAGTCCATCCTCAATATCTACTCATAACTTGGTTCAGAACCCACTAACTTTTCACTTTGCATATGCAAAGTATGCAGATGAGATGAGATGTCATGCTATGAAGATGAATGAAAATGCAAGACTCTTTTTCATTTTAGATGCAGAGATGATATGCAAGAGTAAATAAGAAGCCTATTTTTATTATTTTTTTCATCATCTTTTTTTTTGATATACCTCCTATTTTACACAATTTATAAGAGTATTATACAAGTATATACACATTTTTTTTCAATTTTTACCCACCCGCAATTATTGTAAAATATATACAAAAGTACGCGAAAGTACGAGCTATGGGTAAAGTATATATGTAATATATACACGCCCCCCTATACTTAGCGTGTGCTATGTCCTCAGAGCACGAAGAGCGAGGAAAAAGACATAGCTCGTGCTAAGTGTAAGAGAGCTAAAGAGAAATGAAAATGTATAGAAACCGACCGGCCCCCCTATACTTAGGCTCTGGTAGCCTAAGTGTAGAAGAAAGTCAAAAAGTGGGGCGGACGAGGTCAAGGAGAGAAGTGGATGAATATACAATGCGGGCATCGGTCCCCCCTATACTTAGGCTCAGGTCAGCCTAAGTATAGGACAGAAGTGAGTATGAGGACCAATGTGAGCTGGAGAATGTACAGTGAATCGACACAGGTGACCCCTCCCCCTATACTTAGGATCTGGTTATCCTAAGTATAGTCCAAGATAATGATGTAATGAGGCGGGGAGGGTTTACTAGAGTCGCGGGAGAAAGGATAGGATGTACAAGAAGAATGATATATACAGATGAGTCGGCCTGGATCTTTCAAGATGCTGCAGATGGCTGGAGCTCACTGCTGCAAGGTCTCATACGCAGCTTGAGGTGTATCTGCTGAGTCTGTCTCGCGCATGAATACAATCTCCTCTACATGGACTAACTGCTCATTGGATTCGATGAAGTGCTTCAACAGCTGTCCATTCACTAGGAATGTAGGTGCATCATCTGCGAGATCTGAGATCTCGACACATCCACTATTATGCACCGTACGAACGACAAATGGGCCCGTCCATTTAGACTTCAACTTGCCTTGGAAAATCTTCAGCCTCGCATTGAACAACCATACCTTCTGTCCAGGAACAAAGGTCTTTCGTCTGATATATCTATCATGCCAACGCTTCACCTTGTCCTTGTACACCACACTGTTGTCATATGCACGGTTTCTGACTTCCACAAGCTCATTCAGATCCATGTCTCTCTGCTTCTGCCCAAGGTATGTGTTCCAGTTGACCTTCTTGATTGCCCATTCTGATTTGTGCACTAACTCTGCGGGCAAATGGCACGGCTTTTCGAATACCATTTGGAATGGGGAGGTGCGTAACGGTGTCTTGCAAGTTATCCTATACGCCCAGAGGACTTGATCCAAGATCTGAGACCAGTCCTTCATGACCGGGCGGACAAGCTTTTGCAATATGGTTTTCACCTCCCTATTTGACACCTCAGCCATACCATTTGTTTGTGGGTGGTAAGGACTCGTGACACAGTGTTCAATGCCGTAGTCCTTCAGGAGTTTATTCACCTCCCGATTCACGAAGTGGCTACCCCCGTCTGATATCATCATTTTGGGGATCCCGAACCGAGAGATGATGTGCTCTCTGATGAAATTACAGACAGTTCTGTTGTCTGCAGCTCGAGTCGGGATAGCCTCCACCCATCTGGATAGATAATCAACCGCAAGAAGGATATATTCGAACCCGTGGCTAACAGGGAATGGGCCCATGAAATCGATACCCCAGGCGTCAAAGACATCACAAATGATGACCGGCTGCATTGGCATCTCATCCTTGGAACCGACGGTTCCTCCCATTCTCTGGCATACTGAGCACGACTTCGCGAAGGCGGTGGCATCGCGAAACAGAGTCAGCCAGTAGAAGCCACACTGAAGTACCTTCCATAAGGTCCTCTTCCCGGAGTGGTGTCCTCCTGCCTCTAAGCTGTGGCATAAATAAAGGACACTCTGGTATTCCTCCTGAGGAATACATCGTCTCCAGATACAATCCGGTCCTTCAATGAAAAGGATCGGATCCTCCCAATGGTAGTGTCTAGAGTTCGACTTCAGTCGGTCAATTTGGCTCTTGGGCCAATCTTCGGGAACTTTCTTGCAGACAAGATAATTCACGATATTGGCGTACCATGTGAGTGAGTCGATAACAAAAATCGACTCGTCAGGGAAGGAGTCTCGAATTGGTGAATCCTCGAAAGTATTAAGATCTTCGAGACGAGAAAGATGATCGGCCACTACGTTCTTCTTTCCAGGTTTATCATGGATGTCCAAGTCAAACTCCTGGATAAGTAAAATCCATCGAAGAAGACGCGCCTTCGCGTCCTTCTTCTCCATCAAGTACCGTAGTGCCGTATGGTCAGTGAACACAGTTACCTTGGATCCAATGAGGTGAGATCTGAATTTGTCCAAGGCAAACACTACTGCAAGCATTTCCTTTTCCGTAACTGTATAGTTACGCTGAGCGGTGTCAAGCACTTTGCTTGCGTAGTGAATTGCAAACGGGACGCCATCTCTTTTTTGTCCTAACACAACCCCAACAGCATAATTTGAGGCGTGTGTCATGATCTCAAAAGGTAGAGACCAATATGGGGCTTGTAGGATGGGCGCATCCATTATCATTCCCTGTAATAGCTTAAAGGCCTCAAGACATTTGCGATCAACAATAAACTCCATGTCTTTGCCTAAAAGCTCAGTTAGCGGTCGGGCAATCTTACAAAAATCCTTAATGAATCTTCGATAAAATCCAACATGCCCGAGGAACGACTGCAACTGCTTAACGTTGGTTGGTGGCTGGAGTCGTCTGATCACATCCACCTTGGCAGGGTCAACCTCTTCCTCTCTTGGAGATGACATGCCCCAACACTATGCCCTCTGTCACCATGAAGTGACTTTTCTCCCAAGAGAGCACCAGATTAACCTCACAACATCTTTTGAGGACTCGGTCCAGATTCCTAAGACAAGAATCGAAGGAATCTCCGTGGACCAAGAAGTCATCCATGAAGACTTCCAGGAATTCACCGACCATTTCTTGCGAATACAGTAATCATGCACCTTTGGAAAGTACCTGGAGCATTGCATAACCCAAAAGGCATGCGCCTGAAACCATAGGTACCAATAGGGCATGTGAATGTGGTCTTTTCCTGGTCCTCCAGAGCTATGGCTACTTGATTGTAGCCCTAGAACCCATCTAAGAAGCAGAAGAACTCTTTCCCCGCTAGTCTCTCTAAGATCTGATCAATGAACGGCAGGGGGAAATGATCCTTCTTCGTCGCGGCATTCAAGCGTTTATAATCTACACAGACACGCCACGACGTGGGCACTCTCGTCACGATCTCCTCTCCGTCCTCGTTGGTGGTCGTCTGAATTCCCGACTTTTTCGGGACAACATGGATTGGGGCCACCCACTTAGAGTCGGAAATTGGGTAAATGAAACCCGCGTTGCACCATTTTTCTATTTCTTTCTTCACGACCTCTCGTAAATTTGGATTCAACCGGCGTTGGAATTCACAAGAGGGTTTGGCTTCGTTCTCCAAGTAAATATGGTGCGAACACAGAGCGGGATTTATCACGTGGAGATCGGAAATGCTCCAGCCTATCGCCTTGCAGTTTTTCTCTGGGATCTCTAGCAAGCAAGATTCTTGCTCCTCGGTCAATTGTGAACTGATGATGACCGGAAATTTCTTGTCTTGTCCCGCAAGGAAGGCGTGGGTAAGGGTTTGAGCTTAGGAATGGTGTGATCGTCTAAGAAGTCTGGCTCAATCTGATCTGGTTCAGTGTTGGAAGTGGCTGAATCTTTCTCTGTGATAGCTGCCACCAAGTTCGGCTCTGGAGTCGGATCGTCAAAGGTCTCCATACAATCGGCAAACGCCTCGTCCGACTCGTCATCCTCATCTTCCGATTGTTCTAAAGATGTAAGGACTGACAGACCCAATTGGTCCTCTAAGTCATCAAAGATGTAGGGTGATGCAGGTTCAGAGCTGTACTCATTCCTGAGGATCTCACAGACTGACTCATGTACTAGATCATTTTCGGAGGAGATGGACGCATCGGTGCTGGCTGGGTTCTGTTTCCATGGCCCAACTAAGTCTACATGCTCGCAGTCTGTTCCGGTAGAAGAGTACTCGGTGCTGGATTCTGAATCCGGTCTCTGCCATCTTGTCTGCTTCATTTCGAGTTCCTCATCTCCGCCTGGAGTTTGGAACTGAATCTTCCCGATCTTATAATCAAATAAGGCCCCTGCTGTTCTGAGGAAGGGCCTACCTAGAATGATCTGGGAGTCTCTCCAATTACGAGGGGTTTCCATATCCAGGACAGTGAAGTCCACCATGTATTCTTGTCCCTCGACTTTGATCACAATGTTCCTCAATTCTCCTTGGGATCTCTTGGTTGATTTATAAGCAAACTGTAGAAGGGCTCTAGATTTCCTAAGAGGTCCGAGATTAAGCCGCTCATAGAGGGCTGTAGGCATCAGATTGATGGAGGAACCATTGTCCAGGAGAGTGCGTGCAAACGCGATGTCATCAACATGACTCACTACATAATGTGCACCCATGTCTCTTCGTTTCCTTGGAAGCGAGTTTTTTATTGCACAAGTCGTGGCTACTGATAAAACGTGTTTCTCAACACGGCTTTTGGTCTTCCTGCTAACCCTAGTAGGTATGCATCGCACCTTAAGGTATTTTTGGAATGCAGGGGTCATCTCCACGTACTTGTCAAAGGGGATTGTGACCTTGATGTGTTTATTGCATAACTCTGCCATCTCAGGGTCATCTTTTTGGATTTTTTTGGTTTTCTTCTTTCCACCCTTGAGAGCTCGGGGGAAAGGGATTATTGACTCCAACTCATGTTCGGAAACTGAAAGATCTTCATTAACTTCGGGAACTGAGTTCTTTACATGACTCTGACTCTGAAACAAACTAGGACTCTGACTCTGACTGAAATGAAAATGCTGAGGCGAAACCAGTGATGCTTCTTCCGCAACTGCTGGACGATCCTCCTCAGATGGAGGTGTGGGATCTTCATCGGTTTCGTCGGACTCCATGCGGATGCGGGACTGCTGCTTCGAGGACTCAGATGTCCTCTTCTTCTGCCGACGATGGTGGTGGTGATGCTCCTCCTCTTCCTCCAAGTTCTCCTCAGGTAGAGACTCGGAGGCTCCTTCCTTCTGTTCCCGTGCCCGATCAGGTATGGTCACGGTCCTTCCGCTCTTGAGGGACATATGATTTACATTATCGTATGAAAGGATCTCATGTTCAGATAAATAATTATCTGAATAATATACCTGATCTCGAGGTCGGTTCTGGCCATGGTGTAAGTTGTTCGGGTTGGCCTGAACCTGTGCGGGAATTGGGGTCTTTGGCGCCATTTGTTGGTCCTGGGTATGAGAGACCTGATTGATATCGGTTTTCATGTCCAGGTAATTATTCTGCATTTGTTGGACCCTATCAGACAAGGTCTGGATCGCCAAGGTGAGAGACTCCAATTCGGTGGGCTGAGATGGCTGATGTGTGGACGAGGTTCTGTATTGGCCCTACTGGCCATGCCGATACTGCTGATGCTGGTGGGTCGGTGATGGACCCTGCTGATATGTGCGCTTCTGCTGCTGGTGCTGCTGAGGCTGGTACACTTGTTCTGGCCTGGACTGAAAGCGCGGTGCGGGGACGGAGCTGGTTGCTTGGTAAGCTGGGGAAGGTCGGTGAGTCTGACCATTCCCCATCCCCGACTGTCTACTGACGGGGTCACGGCTGTACCACAGCCCGTTAATCTCGAACACCTGCCGAGGCTCCTCGTATCCGGTCTCTGCTTGTGGGGGTGCATGCTGGTCCTGCTGGGTGTATGTCTGATCCTCCACCCAGCCATTGTGAGGCCCCGGTGCCTGCTCCTGCACGAGATGGACTCGATGCACAGGTGCAGGTGGTGCTGAAGGGGCAGGTAGCTTCATCTTGGCTACCTTCTCAGTGAGTTCCTCCACTTGCTTCGGTAGACGCGAGAGAGACTCAAGGTTAGTGACCCTCTTGTGGATCTGCTCGACCATGGTAAGCTTGTCGGCAATCATCCCCATGCTGGGGATGAGGTCCTCGGTCAGATCCGCTACAGTCCTTCAGGTTGTCTCGTTGGATAGAATTGAGGGAGACAACGTATAGGCCCTGGTGGCCTGTGACCTGCCGGTTTCCGCCATCTGCTCCAAGATCTTCCATACAACGTACTCGTTTTTGTTCAGATAGCTTCCTCCACAGGCTGCACTGACTAACCCCTTCATCTCCGGGGTTAGACCACAGAACAAGGTCTAGACTAAGATCGCCTTTGAAATGCCGTGGCAGGGGCATTTCTGCACTAAGTCATTGAACCTATCCCATGCATCATGGAAGGGTTCACTAGGTACTTGGAAGAAGCTGGCGATCTTTGTTCTCATTTGATTAGTCCTACTGAGAGGGTAGAACTTTTTCAGGAAGAGGTCCTTGAACTGCATCCAGGTAGTACATTTCACCCCTAAGTTCTTCAGCCAATGAGCAGCCTTATCTCCTAAGGCAAAAGGGGTGGCCTTCAGTCGAATATAATCTTGGCCAACATTGGGATGGCTAAGATTGTTGCACACCAGCTCGAAGTCACGGAGGAAAGTGTACGGTTCTTCATTTATGTTTCCGTTGAACTTCGGAAGCAGACTAAGGAAGTGGGGCTTCAGCTCAAATGCCTGGGCGGGAACCGCTGGTGCTAACCAATTCTGAATCTCGTTCTTCGCCGGGTTGTAGGTATCGAATTGGTCCATCGATTCCTCCTGCTACTATGATCTGTCTCATCCACGCTGTGAGATCTGCATTCTTCTGTTCGGCTTCGACAAGGCGAGCAAGAATCTGTCGTATCTGTTCCTCATCCGGTGGCATTTTAGGCGGCATTTTGTCCTCTAATCCTGTGTGGGAAATAAGATCGGTGTCAGAGGACAAATCAAAGAAGGGATTACCGAGGCTATGGTCTTCCTCGATAATCTCGGAGGAGAGGAAAGGGTTGGTTTGAGAGTAACCAACCTGGGTGATAGGGAACCAAGACTCAAGAGGGTCATGAGTCCTGGGTGGTCCAAGGTGTGCTTGGGCTGATGAAGATGAGTTACGTGGTGGACTCATAGAGAGATCGGTGACTAAAGAGTCGAGATCTCCCTAGTTGCTCATCTTGATATGACGAGAAGAAGATAGGGTTTTACTCCTACCTGAAGCAAGCAAATCAATCCAAGACCATGGGTTCACACTCAACACAGTGAAGGACTCGAAATTGAGTCCAATTAATCTTGTGGTTTTTAAGTGTGATTTTCAAGCAAAAATAGCACGGATTACGCGGCCTATAGGGAAGTCGGCTCAGAGCCGGATGCGTCTTCCCTGTTTAACCTGTCGCCTAAGATACCGCCGGTCCTTCCTTTCTTCGCTCCTATCCCAAGTCGATGGATTCAATGACCACACCCCTATCTACCTGCAAGCAGGCGGAGGCTGACAAGGCCGGAACTTCACCCCGAGGGGTTACTGGTAGCTTGTCGCAAAGTACCGCAATTTCGCCCAATTCTACCAGAGACAGGTGGAGGCTACTTGGTACTAGTCAATGAATCTAAAATTATTCGACTTGTGATATTTGCTAGGATCAGTCAGAACGTGATATGGAAGGCGGGGATTTGGGCTCTGCCTTAAGGTGTTCACACACACTCAAGTACCCTCACTCAGCCTGAAAACAAGGTCGGGGATTAATCTCCCGCAAACAATTTTCAGATTTTATTCCTTTTTTTGGTCAATAATGTTTAGCAGTCCCGATTTTAAGTTAGATTCTCACAGATTAAGTCCAACCACACAGCACGCCTATTGGACAGTCCCAATTTCCGTTTAAATAAATGTGAAAATCAGAGGGGGAAATCGAGAAAAAGCCGATGCAAGATAAAACAATGATGCGATGCTGAGTTCAGGAGACTTACAGTGATCCCTTCACTTTTTTTATGCAGGATGCAAAACAGAATTGAAAACTTTATCTAAATGCAAATGCAGGCAATGAAAGCCGCTCCTAGAGAAGCAGTTCTATTAGCGTGAAGAACAGGTTATTTTGGCTAAGTCCTGCGGTCTAAGTGCATCTTTTAAGTGAGTTGTGTGGTCCTAATGATTACGAGCACAAGCAATTCCTAGAGTGGCTCGGGGAGCCGCTAGTGCAAGCTAATTTACATTCATCCACACAGCACACAGGGACACAGTTCCACTATACTTACACGCGCGAGATCCCAAATGGGAACCGCTGGAAATAATGCGAAAAATAATAAAGAAATTAAAATGAAAATTTACAAAGCCTCTCTTTCACTCAACAATTTTAATGCTCGATTGTCAAAGCATCGTTGACTCCTCGCGTTCCTCGCACAAAAACAAATTGAGATCAGAGAGTGACACAAAATTAAAATAATGAAAAGAAATAAACTAGAGAGAAAATAATTACAAGAAAACCGGGGGTCAGACTACCCGGTGAAAGAAAATCAAACACTCGGAATTTGACTAAAAATTAACCTAAGCCGTGCCTCCCCGGCAATGGCGTCATTTTGATAACCGCCCCGCACCCTATGTTAATTCAGTCAAGTGAATGTCCAAATTAATTTAAAGTTTTCGTTGAAGTCAGATACGAGAGGGAATATCAAAAACCACTTTAATCAGATTTGAGTCAATTTCACGCGATGATTTTTTTTACTTGGTAGTGTCCAAGGTCGAACTCAGGGAGGCATCTGTCTCCTTAGGTAAATTTTAGCAAAGATCAAGTGTTGGATTTTCAGGGAATTATTTTTTTCTTTTTTTAACTTCTACGCAAGACACATGTAGGAATAAAGCCAATTCAAAGTTAATTCAATTGAGATATCAAATGAAGTCCAAAAATTATGAAAATTGGCCAGATGATGGATTATGATAAAACTAAGCTACCCTAATTTTTTTGGAATTTTTAGACACAAAATGAATTTATAATGAATTAAACTTGCAGACAGGGTGATTTTCACTAATTTATTTTTAATAAAAAAAATCACATCTTTTTCAGGAAATAAAATTATCCTAGATAGTTCTAATGATAAGGAATCCAGGAAAATTGACAAATTCTAATTTCAATGTGAAATGAATTTATTAAAATTAAATAAAGAAAATCACTAAATAATTTATTCAGGCCCCGATATGTGTGCAAAAGACATGAAATTTTTATTCAATGTTAAGTTCACTATCCTAGAGCTACTGTGAATTTTTTAGAATTTTGAAGCTACAGAAAATTAATTATAAATTAAAAGGTCTCACTGGGCAATATATTACACAAATCAACCAATTAATTCATTTAAAAATCTACTGTAATTACAAAAATGTGACAAGTGGCACAATAGAAAGAGGACACGTTACTCAACAAAATGCAACTTTTGGAATTCAAAAATGATGTAAAATGAGACCTAGGGATGCGTGCAAAGACAGGGGTGTATTTGCAATACAAGAAAATAAAATTACATAAAAGAAATATGCTGACAGGGACTTAAATGCAATTACCTATAATGCCGGGGACTGATATGCAATTTCTCCAAAGGGGCACGTAGTCCTCACGTGGGGTCTGCTTCACAGGGACCTTTTTGTAATTTAAAAAAGTTCCGAGGGCCTCTGTGCAAAATACCCAGGCCACACGTCCTCCTCACGTGGTCGGCCTAGGCGCGGATGGCTGCGAGAGGCTCGGGGCTCGGCTCGGGTGCGCCTAGAGGTCTGGAGTGAGGCTCGGTGTAGCGACGGGTCGTCCGAGGATAGGCTCGGTCTTCGTCGACGTGGCATAATGAAGACCCTTAGATCAAGATCGATCCAAGGGGTGTCGGTGCTGACGCATGGCTCGATCAGAGATCGTCAGATCTACATTGATCCAACAGCTCCTGACTGCTCCAGATGTCGATGACGTGGCAGGCTAAGTGCTGTTAGATCGGGAAGGATCCAACGGCACCGGTGAGGCGCGGTTGAGTGGCGACGTGGCACGAAATTGACCGTTCGATTAAGGTGATCGAACGGTATCTGGGGCTTCTCCTTCAATGGCCCTCCGCCGCCTGCGGAGGAGATGGTGGAGCTCCGGCGACGGGGCCTTTGCTCTGCCCTTCCCTACAGGTATCGGTGAAGCTCTCCGAGGTGTCGGAGATATCCCAGAAGCTGCATGGCGATGCGGCGAAGATGCTGGTGGTCTCAGGAGCTGGAGATGGCCATCGGAGGTTGCTATCAACGAAGCTCCAAAAGAACTCCGGTGATGTTCCGATTAGTGAAGAATTTGTACCTACAAGTGTTAGAGGAGGAGCCGAAGCTCGTGCGTGCAATCGTGGAGGTGGGAGGATGGTTGACGAGGCCTAAGGTGGAGGGAGGTGATCTGGTGACGGTGCTCCGGCCAAGTGGCGGAGCTGGATTCGATGGAAAATGATATGAAGAGTCTGAGGGCGTAGAGGGTACCGCGAAGATGAGAGCTCCGTCGCGGAGCTCGGCAGAGTGGAAGCGAGGCGAGAAGGTGGACGGAGACGTCGAATAAAATGCGAGAAAAATGAAGCAAAATCAAAATGAAAATCAATCGGGGATGGAGGTGTTCACCTGGGGTTTGGAGCTCGAGTTTGAGTTCCAGATCGTCGCTCGAAGGGGCGGTGAGTCCCTGAGCTCAAGCAGCGGCTCGTCGGAGGAGGGCTGCGACTCGGCGGTGGTCGAGGATCTCGCCGGAGAAGACGAACGTCTTCGCTCGAGGAAACTTACAATTACTATCACCAATCAGAAGCTCCGAGCTCGGAGTGTCTCTCAGGGGTGGCGGATGGGTGCGACCATGGCCGGTGATGGAGTATTTAAAGGGTGAAGTAGATGACCAGCCTGGTGATGGAGCGAAGTTCATGGAGGTAGTGGGGCGTAGCTGGCTGTCGACGTGGGAAATGAAGTGGCTGGCGAGGATGATGGATGAGTGGGGAAGGACGTGGAGGTGATGGTGGTCGTCGACGGTGGTGGAGGCGTGACCAAGAATAGGGAGGGGGTGCCCCTCCCGCAAGGCGGAGAACGTGGGAGAGAGGGGTGCTTGGAGGTGGAAGACGAAGTCTCCACCCTTGGATCTTGTGATCCAACGGTGGTGATCGAAGCGGGATGGAGCGGTTAAGATTAGATCCGGGCGAAATGATCTGAGGGTCAGGAGCCCTCCACGTGGCACGATGGGGACGAAGTACGCTCGAGCGGTGTGGATTGCATCAGGAGTGGCCTAATCCAAAGGTCATGATGGCGCCAGGTGTCGTGCGCAGGAGAGGGTGCTGACGAGCGGCGGAGATCAGATCTGAGGGAGATCAAAGGGCTGCGATGCATGGCGGGCTAAGCGGTTGAGATGGAGGGATGGAGTGCGTCATCCAAGGGCGCAACAAGCGCCACGTGGCACGCTGAGGAAGAGGCGCGAACGGGCGATTGAGATGAGGCAGGGGACTTGATTTGATGGTTGAGAGAAAAGGCGTACGTGGAGGCGATTTGGCCGTTGGATCTGGAAGACCATCCAACGGCTAAGAGGTGCGGCGGCCTGGGCAAGGGGAGCGGGCCGCGTGGTGCAACCAGAGGGCGCCACGTGGCCTGCTGTGATTGGCTGGACAAAGAAATAAGGGTAGAGAGAAGAGGGGGTCGAATTTGGAAAAACTCAAAACATGAAAGTTGTAGATCTCGATGAGATCTACAAGTTTCATGTTGACCAAAGACGGAAATGAGGTCAAATATGATACATAAATACAACGATACAAATATTCATACATGTAGTATACAAAGAGGCCCAAAAACCCAACTTTCTCATACGAGCTCCAAATTGGATGAAATTAGTCTTGTTTTAAAGGTCTTTTAATGTGTATTATTCTGAAAGTGAGTAGACCTATTTTGGAGTTGGTATGAGGGATCTATGGGTATTTTATGGTCCAGGGGTTCTAGGGCTTTATTTGCTTATTTACAAGGGGGGTTTCTGGATTTCTTCCCTATATTATTATCTATGGAGTATATATTATAAGGAAGGGGTTATTTTGATAAGTCGATATTTTACAAGGGATTTTAGCTTCTTATTTAAATGCTACTGGAGTGCTAAAATGCCTGATTTATGTATGCATGCATGTATGCTATTTATGCATTATTAAAGGGAAATATGCCTCTATTTACTCGGGAACAAGGATCTATTTTTAACTTTTAGAGTGATGAATCACAGATTCATCAAGTACCTTCAGTGCTGTCCTCTTCCCTGAATGTTGTCCTCCTGATTCTAAAGAATGACATAAAGTGAGTACACTATTATATTCCTCCTGAGGAATACATAGCCTGTAAACGCAATTCGGTCCTTCACGAAAAAGAATCGGATCCTCCCAATGGTAGTATCGTGCCTCAGAAACTAGTTTCTCAACACGGTTCTTTCGCCAACCCTGAGGACTTTTCTGTGTGACCAGAAAGTTCACTATATCTGCATACCACGGAAGTTCGGTAACCGCAAAGATGCTCTCGTCAGGAAATATCTCTGCGATCTCTAGCGTGTACTCATCTGAAGGCTGATCTATCTGTAATCGGGAGAGGTGATCAACTACCACATTCTTTACTCCAGGTTTATCTTTGATATCTAAGTCGAATTCCTGAAGAAATAGAATCCATCTAAGAATGTGTGCCTTGGCATCCTTCTTTTCCATTAAAAATCTGATAGCTGAATGATCTGTGTATACTGTGATCTTAGAGCCAAGCAGATATGATCAAAACTTGTCTAATGCAAACAATACTGCCAACATCTCCTTTTCTGTCACTGTGTAATTTCTCTGAGCATCATCTAAGGTTCTGCTGGCATAGTGAATGGCAACGGGAAGTCCATTCCTCCTCTGTCCTAATACAGCCCCGACCGCAAAATCTGAAGCATCCGTCATGGTCTCGAAGGGTAGAGACCAATCAGGCGGCTGTAGGACAGGAGCACTGATTATCTTTTCTTTCAAAGTGAGGAAGGCATTAAGATATTTATCATTTAACACGAACTCGGTGTCTTTGCCTAGTAACTCAGTTAACGGTCGGGCGATCTTGGAGAAGTCATGGATAAACCGTCGGTAAAAACTGACATGCCCCAGAAATGACCGTAACTGCTTGATGTTGGATGGTGACTCGAGTTTCTTGATGACATCCACCTTAGGAGGGTCAACCTCCATGCCTCGCTGGGAGATGACGTGCCCCAACACGATCCCGTGAGTAACCATAAAATGGCTCTTTTCCCAAGACAGAACGAGATCTACCTCACAACACTTTTTCAGAACCTGGTCTAGGTGCGCTAAACAATCGTCAAATGACTTACCATAGACTGAGAAATCATCCATAAAAACCTCTAGAAAATCATCGACCATGTCTGCAAAAATAGCAAGCATGCACCTCTGGAAAGTCGCAGGAGCGTTGCACAATACAAAGGGCATCCGTCTAAAGGCATACGTGTTGAACGGACATGTGAAAGTGGTTTTCTCTTGGTCTTCAGGAGCAATTGATACCTGGTTGTATCCGGAGTAACCGTCAAGGAAACAGAAGTACCCTTTCCCTGCCAATCGTTCTATGACCTGGTCTATGAAAGGCAAAGGGAAGTGGTCCTTCTTCGTCGCGGTATTCAACTTTCTGTAGTCAACACATACTCGCCACGATGTGGTTACTCTCTTTGGAATCTCCTCTCCACTCTCATTTTTCACCATCAGAATTCCCGACTTCTTCGGGACAACATGTAATGGGCTAACCCATTCGGAGTTGGAGATGGGATAAATGAACCCTGCGTCACACCATTTCGTGATCTCTTTCTTGACAACTTCTCATAACACCGGATTCAGCCTACGTGAAACTCTCTGGAGGGTTTGTTGTCATGATCAAGATAGATATGATGCGAACACAAAGCAGGATTAATCCCGCGGAGATCGGATACAGTCCGCCCAATAGCCTTGCGGTTTCTTATTAGAATCTCCATCAGACGAGATTCTTGATCATCGGTCAAAGATGAGCTGATAATGACCGGAAACCGTTGACGTGGACCCACAAGGAAAGCATACTTCATATTTGGTGGCAAAATTTTAAGCTCTGGTAAGGTAGTATCTGTATCTTCCGAAACATCATCTGTATTTGGATGGGGATCTGTATCGGTTGGTGATGTGTCTGTGATTTGATTCTCCACCATCTCAATGTGCTCTAAAGTCGGACTACAGAAGATGTTTAAGACATCATCCGACTCCTCAGAATGATCAGAAGAGAATAAGTCAGCTAAATGAAACTCTGAATCATCAGAGATGGAGGAATTGTGTAGAGTTTCTGAGTCTGAAAAATCTGCATTAATTTCGTCAGAAGTTTGATCCCTTTGCTTCTCATCATCCAGACTAAAGTATAAGGTTTCGTCAGAAGAATTACCTCCTGAAGTATCGGACCCGTCCTCTGTCAAACATTCTTGGGTCTCTACCTGATACCTTTCGAGGTCGTCAAGACGGACCTCATCCATGTAATCACAGGAGGCTAAAGAGCTCAGAAAATCTGAAGATGCATCACTGAAAGTGTTCGATTCTCTCGCCATCTCTATATGTACCTTTTCGCCCTCGGCGCGAAAAGATACCTTCCCTATATCGTAATCGAAGAGAGCCTTTGCGGTCTCTAGAAAAGGCCTCCCGAGAATGATCGGGGTAAGGTGTAACTGTGCAGGGCAATTCATGTCCAGGACCATAAAGTCCACTGGGAATTGCAGACCATGCACGGTTACGATAACGTTCCTAAGTATACCCTTAGGTCTCTTTACGGATCTATCAGCAAACTGAAGGATCGCGCGGGATTTGTAAAGAGGACCTAACTCGAGCTTATCGAGTAAGGAAGCGGGTATCAGATTGATCGAGGAACCGTTATCTAATAGAGTGCGGTCGAACTCGGTTTTTGCTATCTCGCATCTGACATAATGTGCACCTGAGTCTTTCTTCTTCTTCGGTAACTTATTATGTATCGCACAGGATGTAGCCTTAGTCAAGACATGTTTCTCTGCTTGGGATCTCTTTTTCCTACGCGTGGTGCATCTATTTTTCAATTGATTCTTAAGCGTAGGAAACTGATCTAAGGCATCATGAAGCGGGATCTTCAGAAAGATATGATCTTTGAGTAGTTTTTCGATCTCTGGAGATGCAAGATTGTTTTTAGTCTTTTTCTTTCCTTTTCCAAACAAAGCATCGCGAAAAGAAACAATCTCAGGAGTCAGAAAATCAGGATTTTCATTCAAACTGGAATCAGCTTTTACATTGAGAGTCTCAGAATTATTTACAAAACTCTCTAAAACAGGGGAAGAAAGATTTTTGTCGGGGCTCTCTGCCTGATCTGGCGTGATGTCATCATCTGAGTCGCTAGTGTCCATATATGATGTGTTGGCATTACTCCCGTCTCTTGAGTCTGAATAATGGTCCTCATCATCTTGCGCTTGCTCCTCCTCGACTTCAGGATCATGGCTCTGCTCGTGCTCCTCTAGTGCCCTCTCCTCTTCTCCAGCAGGTGCTTGTGGTGATCTACCGCTCCTGAGACGAATGAAGTTAGATAAAAATTCAGGAAACGAGATCTTACCTGTAGTGTCTACCTCCTCTGGATGCCTCCTCTTGTTGTTCGGGTTCATCTGAGGCTGGGCTGGGAGAGTGGTCTTCAGCACGGTTAACTCGTCCAGATGACGGTTAGCCTGCTCCATCTCAGTCTTGTGCGCGATCTGGAGCATACTCAGCATGTCCATGATCTGGTTGAGCGCTTGGGCCTGTGAAGACATCTCTGGTTCGGTGTGGTGGCCCTGGCTTGCTCCTCTCTCTTGCCTTGGCGTGAAATGCTGAGAGGTGGAAGGCTGGGAGTAGCGCTGAGGTGTGGAGGAAGACTGCTGTGGCTGCTTATAAGGATAATTCGGTGAAAACTGAGCAGGGTGCTGATATGAAGGTTGCGGTCTCTGATGGTAGACATTCGGATGAGACTGCTGCGGCGTGAATCTCTGACGGTGCTGAAATTACGGACGTCCATGCTGTGGATGACCGTATGGCTGCTGCGGCTGCTGATTTGGTATACTCGGCTGCTGTATCGGAGTATACCAAATCCCGTTGATCTCGAAAGTGGATTGCGACTCCACCTCCATCTCTGCGGTGCTGGTGATCTGGCCGGGATTGGCAGGAGACTGATCCTCGTGCCAATCGATCTACGGAATCTCGGGCTCGCTCTGGACGTAGTGGATCTGACGGGTGGGTGGAGCGGGTGCGATCCTCCGTGCTGGTTGCGCATTCGAAGAAGTCTGGCTTTGCTGGTACTGGATCTGAAGATCAGCGACGTTCTTTGAGAGATCACTCAGCTGCTGAGGTAGAGATGAGAGTTTCTCCAATTCTCGCAGCGGCTGTAGGTCTTCGACCTGCTTGTGAATCACGTCCACCAACGTCAATTTCTCGCTAATAATGCCCATGTTGGTGTTGGATTCAGAGTCCGAGATGTTCGCCGCCTTGTGATGATCGCGGTGATGTGGTGGCTGTGGGGCTTTCTGAAATGCCCAAGTAGATTCTACAACTCTCGAGTTCTCGGCCATCCCTTCAAAGATGGACCAGACTGACTCGGCATCCTTATTCAAGTAGCTGTCGCCACATGCAGCACTCACGAGCCCCTGAATTTCTGGCTGGAGTCCTCTGAAGTAGTTTTGCACGAGCACCTTCATCGGGATCTCATGATGCGGGCATCTCTCCGTAAGATCCTTGAATCGATCCCATGCCTCATGGAATGATTCGTGCGGAAGTTGCGTAAAGTTGGAGATCTGACTCCTCATCATGTTTGTCCTTCCCAGAGGAAAATATTTGCACAGGAAGGTGGACTTCAGGTCGTCCCATGTAGAGATTTCTCTCCCCAGATGACTCAGCCAATAAAGGGCCTTATCTACTAAGGCAAAGGGGAAGGCCTTGAGGCATACGGCTTCCTACGTGACTCCTGGATAACAAGTCGTTCTGCAAATCATCTCAAACTGATGTAAAAATGTGAACGGCTCCTCTGCGGCATTCCCATAGTACTTGGGAAGCAAGAAGATGAAGGACGGTCTGAGTTCGTATGTCCCTTGATTCGACGGTAGCCGAATCCAATGGTGGAGCGTTCTTGCGCCCGAGTCATACTCGTCCCGTAAAGTCGTGGGAACCGCAGACGGTAACTGGTTCCCGACCCCTGCTCTCAGCGCGGCTAATTCAGCCTGCAGTTCATTCTGAACTCTATATTGCTCTCGAATCTGCAAATTCATCTGCTGAAGTGTATCGAGAATGCCCGTTGTAACATCTGCATCTGCCTTCCTTCGTGCTGCTCCCCAGCTGGTGGCCTCTCATCTGCTGCTGGTCCTTTGTCGCGAGCCATCTGATCGTCTATGAAGTAAAAACTCTCGTAAGAACTCAGCGAAAAGTACTCAGGAGATCTAGATGATGTATTGAGGCAAGGGTCTGCCTCAATAGTCTGGCCAGGAGGTGAGGGAGTCTGGGTCTGACTCGCCTCGAGATCTGATGGGACCGGCTCAGGAAGAGGGTCATCCCGAGCCTGTGAAGACGTACGCTCGACGGTGGACGGTCGAAAGCTCACAGAGTCTGAGCCGAAAAGCCGTCGAGACGTCATCTTAGATGTCAAAAGAAAAGTTGGGAGAGCATGTTTACGATTCAAGAGAAAGAGAAATGCGAAAGCCGCGGAAACTCACGCCCCGTAAGCAAACACAAAGCAAACCCCATGTTCACCAACTCAACCCGATGAAGATCGTAAGAGTTCGATCTTTTTATCTTTTCGGTTTTAAGGTTGTGCTTAGCAAACAAGTCTTTCGGTTACGCGGGTTGAGCAAGCCAGTAGGTGCCCGATGGTTTCCCCGAAATACTGGGTCGAATCCTTACACGAGACCACTCGCACTCAGCCAGTATGGGAGTAAGTACAGACCGTTTCTAGCTACTCGTGTTACTTGAGGACGGAGCCTTGCGCAGTGTCCTCTAAACCTCCCACTCTGCTAAGCAAACCCGGACTGTTTCCGGCTACCCGAGCTTACCTACTGAGGAACAGTGATCAGGTGTATGGACCCAGTAGTATTTCGCGAGAAATACGAGGTTTAGGCTCTATCCTTATGGGTCGGCTCTCGAACTCGCGCACTCTGAGAAATGTGCGGGGGTTACTCTCCCAAATCACTTGAGTCGGTTTACAGCTTTTAAGTCAGATAGGATTAGCAGTTCCGATTTTAGTTTTGTGGTTTTGTAATTTTTTTGGTTTTTTTCAAACAACGTCTACCGATTTTTTTTCTTTTTATTATAAAAACCCTAAAAGCAAGCACCTAGGTTGTGAGTCCTACGACTAACTACGCAGGCGCAAACAGCTAGAGTAAAGAAAATCCTAAACAAACATCTAGAAAACCGCGGAAAGCCGATAAGCGATAATAACCGCGGTGGGTGCCCTGATCCTCGGATACACGGTATCCGACAGATCAGGCCCGGAAAAAAATGGGGGGAGGGTTATTATCTATTACAGACTCTCTCCCTTTCTCTCTCTTTTACAAAAGATATGCTAACTTCTCTGCCCTCTGCAGCCGACTCGTGAAGAAGCAGCTGGCCTCTGCTCTTTCAACTGACTCGGCTTCCGAAGAAGCCGGTTGATCCTGCAGGCCCTGCAAAGATAGTTAGTGAAGAAAACCGATCGAGAAAGCCGAGAAAGCCGTAAGAAAACGAAAGAGAAACTAAGAAAACAAAACACGAAAAATTCGTACGAAAAAAACCGTACGAAAAACGAAACAAAGAGAAGTGAGAAAAATAAAATCGCAAAGAAAAAGAAAAAAAATCAAAAATTCTAATGCCTCCCCAACAACGGCGCCATTTTGATAAAGCTGAAAATCGGTTTCATAGCTTTTTAAGAGGAAACTTGGTCGATGTAGCAAAAAGTCGCGAAAAAATAAACCATCCTCAACTTATCAAACAAATTCAGTTTTCCTTCGAAAAACCTACACTAAAATTTTAACCAAGCAAGTGTTCCTGGGTCGAATTCAAGGAGGCAGAATAGAATCCTTTGATTCTTTCGGATATTTCTTTGTAATTTTATTTCTTATCTCTTCTCAAAGTTATCAAGCCAAGACAACCTTTTTTATTGATTTTTTTTAATTTTTATTTATTTGATTTTGTTCTTTTCAAATTTTTATTTAATTTTCAAAAAGGGAGATTTTTCAAAAATATTTATTTATTATATAATAGGTGGATATTATATAGGTGGTAAAATATAGTAGGGTGAACGGGGTCGAGCAGCGAGCTCGAACAACACAAAAAATCAAAACAAAACGAGGTGAGATTCGTCAAAATCAAAACACGTCGAAAACACGACAAAATCTCACGAAAACTTAATACAAGGTAGATGGGGTAGTTGCGTAACTACCTTAAAGAAACCGTCAAGAAAGGATGTCAAACGAGGTCAAAACAACCCCTACAGCCCAGGGGAATAAGCGCAAAAAAAAACTATTTAAAAGGTTTGCAAATAGGTCCTTAGGACTGTTCTGAAAGAAAAGAAATACAAATGTTTACATTTAGGTCCCTACGGAGGGACCTAAATACAAATATCAGAAACTTGGGGGCGGAATGAAAGTTCTGGAAACCTGCTGGGTTAAGTTTGTAAAATCTCCACCGGTTCGCACTGGAAGGCTAGGATTAGAAGTTCTGGCGCTGATCGGACGCTCACGGGTGCGCCACGTGTCGCGCACCTGTAGCTTCTGTGTTCTTGAGTAGTTGGCAGCCTGGTCACGAGGGTCCCTTCTCCGAATTCTCCCGGACGCACGGTGATGTCTTTGGCTCTCCAGCGGGGCCAGAGGGGTGGCTCCTCTACCCCTCGAGCTCGCCCGCAGTAGGGTTCTGGCGGCGGCGTCTCGGAGCGGCATTGGTGATGCGATGAAGACTGCGGTTCGATGCAAAGGCTTCTGATGGTCAGTTGATACCTTCATCTTCAAATGTGATTTCCATGAAGCTTGAAGCCTTCCAGATGTGAAGAAATGGCTCTTGATGAAATAGAACCTGCAAATGAAGGATTGATGTGCTCGATTCACCAGGAATCAGCTCAAACTATGACGAAATTGTAAGCCCAAAGATGAGAGAAATCAGGTTTCCAGTTTTTATTGCAAACAGGCGTGTGAAATGTGATGAAATAAAATGCAATTTGATTCGATTTTGAAACGATTTGGAGCGCGATTTGATTACGCACCTAAGCCTATGGATTAGACTAACTAAAAACGTAATTAGCGTCACTAATCGACGCACGACTATCAAGCCGAAAAACGAAGAGGATGGAGGAAGAGGTCTGGGGAATCCAAGGTTTATTACCTGGAAACTTTGCTCGACGGGCGACCCTTGACCGGAGCTTGGACGCGCACTCGCGGCGATGCAAGGCGGCGTGGCTACCTTGGAACCTCCTCCGATCTTCCTTCCTCCACGCGAGCTGGCTGGCAGGTGTTGTCACCACCGGAGCGAGGCGGAGCGAGGTGGGGAAAGTGGGGGATCGGCTACCTAGAACTGGGTTTCAGTTTGTTAGGAAAGTTCGTTGTTAATGGCGGATGTTGAGGGGTATTTATAGGTCAATGGCGTGGGCTCCAAGTTTAGATCCAAGGGTGGCGAGGTAGAGGGTAGTTAGGAGGGTAGATCTGAGGGATTAGAATGCTCGGAGGTGTGTTGATGTGCGTGGGAAAAATGGTGGAAGTCGGCAGGTTGAGCACAGGCGGGCGCATCAGACTCTTGGGGAAGAAGACCCTAGGTGCTGACAAGTGTCAGCATCTGGTTGGTCCAGAGGTGAAAATTCTTTATAAAATAGATAATAATTAGTAAATAAGGTTATTTTAATTAGGTATAAATACAACAAAGTTAAATAAATTAATTATCTAATTTATGGAATAATTACCTTTAATAAATAATAAATATTATTCAAGATATAAATATTATATTAATAAATATGTATTTATAAATAGGTTTTAGATTTTTAATTTAATAAATAAATATTTAAAAATTAATTTTATAATTTCTTAATTATTAGAATATTAAATAAGACTTATGTAAAATTTTATGGATTTTAATAAGTTAATTTGCGTATTTTAATAAATATGGTTAGTATCTAAGTAGGTCATTTATACCTATATTTTGGGGTTTTTGATTTTATTAAAATAATAAACATACTCCAAAAATTATGAAATAATTTATGGTGAAACTACTAGATCATGAAATAATTTAAAAATTATAAAATCAAGAAAATTATAAATAATGTGTGTTACATAACAAAAATAACCCAGAAACCCCGTGTCTTTTGGTCCCAAAACCGACTTTTTGCAAACGGACTCTGAATTCGATGATACCACCTTTATTAATTAAAGAATATTATTTTATAAACTTTAAAGGTGAGTAGAGTGAAATTGGAGTTCGTATGAGGAAGTTATGATGTTCGGATGTTGAGATTTTGACAATTTACAGGCTGGGTTTTTTGGCAGATATACAGGGTAATATTTTTAACTTATTTTTGTATTTTTATATATATTTTTAGGAATAATTAGGAGAAGAGTTTGGTAAAAAAATATGTTCATATGAAATAGTTAAAAATCTTTGAAGTTCTGTATTTATTTTATAAATAGTGAAAGGTGTATATGTGTGTGTTAACTTATTTTTTTTCTGGTTTTCTTTCCTTATCTCCCCCTACTTTTTGGTTTGTCGACCAATCCATGCTGACTTGGTCTCGGGGGTTGGGCTATAAATATATCTTACAGCTATATATATATTTTAAGTCATATTGTACATATATACATATATTCAATCTGCCTTTTTGTTTCTTTTCTTGTTCTTTATTTATTTACATGATTTTAGTGGTTAAAAGTGAATATTTACACATGAATGGTGATTTGTTAAAAGATGAGCATTAATGGATATTTACATGTATTTGTTAAGGGTTTTAAGACAAAATGCGATAGAAAAGTTAATGAATCATGGATTCATCACCATCATACCCTTCATAACCACACCATGGTTTGAAAAAACCATGGTTAAGTCAATTCATTGACGGTCAATCTGACGGAAGGGCACAACTGATGATGGAGAAAGAAGTGAGGGGCACAACTGATATTACCAAAAAGATAGGGGCATAACTGATATTGTGAGATCTCGGAGGGGCACAAGTCATAAAATCCCTAAAATAAATATAACTGAAGATATATTTATAACCCAATCCCCGAGACCAGGTCAGCATGGATTGGTCGATAAATAAATATGGGGAGATAAGGAAGAAAACAAATAAAAATAATTAATTTCACACTTTATACATTCTCCATTAATTATCCACTAAATATCAAAACATTAAAGATTCTTAATTAATTCGTATTAACATATTTTCCCCAAACTCTTCACATAATTATTTCTAAAAATGTATAGAGAAATATAAAAATAAGTTAAAATAATACCTTGTATATATGCCAAGAAATCCCACTTGTAAAATCTCAAAAATCAAACTTCCAAACATCAAAACTTGCTCATACGAACTCCAATTTCACTCTACTCACCTTTAAAGTTCAAAAATAATGTTCTCTAACTAATGAAGGTGATTTCCCTAAAATCGGAATCTGTTTGCAAAAAGTCAGTTTTGGGACCAAACCACAACTAGGTTTCTAGTCTATCTATTTTATTTAAAACAGATTCTTTATCATTTTAATAATTTTATAATTTTTATTATTTTCTTGATCTTGTATTTAACCATAATTTATTTCATAACTTTTGAAAATTATTTATTATTTTAAATAAATCAAAAACCCTATAGGTATAAATGAACTATAGAACTTATACATGTATTTATTAATATATCTAAATTAATTTATTAAAATCCACAAAAAAGATAATTACCTACATTTTTCGTTTTTATACCTAATTAAAATAAAACTATCTACTATTTATTCCTTAATTAATTACTTATTTCTTGACTCTGGCCAACCAGTCAGCACCTGGGACCTTCTTCTTCAAGAAGGTTGGCTGACGAATCCTTGTTCGTCACCCTTTATTCTTTTATTTTTAGCTAATTATCTTATCAAAGCATCATGTAAATAGATGTAAATATAATAACTTAGCAATATGCATGCATGTGTTCATATTACATAATTAGCATGTATTTGTGCAAAAATAAAAGGATAAAGAAAAAGAAAAAGGAAGGAGGTGTTTAGAATAAATACAGAGTGACCCGAACCCTAAGAGAGGGCCAAGCATTGGCTTGATCGCCAAATAAAATAAGTAGAGAGAGAGAGAGAGATAGGGCCACTCTAGATTGTGCATATCATGGGTGTAATTAAATAAATTATTTTTGCCAAAATAAAATAAAAATATGTTTTTACGTCCATGTATATATTTGTAAAAATAAAACAAAAATGAGAAAATAAAATGAAAACAAAATAAAAATCTCTCTCACTTGTATATAATACATGTATTTATATTACCTTCTTTATTTATTAGATACCTGTAAATAAATAATAAAAATAAAACAAAAATTGTTTTGTACTTAAAAAATTATGTTGTAAATAAATAAATTATAAAATTGGGGTATTGTTGTAAAAATAATAAATTACAAATAATTGTACAAAATACATAGATATAAGGGAAAAGGGAAGCTACACCGGGTGGTGCAGCCAACTAGCTACACCTGGGCATTTTTCTCATTGGTTTTTGATTTTTTTTGAAGAAAACCTATGGGGATTTACTTAGTTTATTGAGTGGAATATGTGTTTCAAATTTCATGCAAAACAAACATTCCTAACATACCCATGTAGATAGGGTCAATTTCAATAATTCTGAGACCGTTAAAATGTGATAGTCTTGATGGAGATGTTAGAAGTGTTGAATTTTGTTGAAATTGGTATGATATCATGGTGATATGTGGTGATTTAAATGCCCCTAGGTTTCATTTCAAAAACACAAAAAACTAATGAAAAAAGGGGTCGGGTGCATCTAGTTAGCTACACCCCCGGGTGCAGCTTCCCCAACCCCTAGATATAATATACTTGTATATAATACCATATATTATATATAGAGTAATTTATTTTTCATAAAAATAAATAAGAATCACACAAAAATCCATTTAAAAATAATAAAAAAATTTCATTTTATTCATTTTTTAATTTAAATTCATTTATAATTTTTAATCTATTTATTTTTTATTTTATCTTGTTATTTTGTCCTATAGCGGTTTTTGTCCTGATCCTATGCCGCTCCTGATTGGTCCACATCTGCATGATGACTCGGGTCAACCCCCTCGTCTAGGGCTTGACCCGACCCAACTGTGTGGCCGGGCCTATTTCTCCCTATTTTCCCCGACAGGTCGTGTAGCCTTCCGCCCTGAATTTTCGCTTGCGTCTTCCCCATGGATCCAAGGCCCTCACGGATCCCTAGGGAGGCGCAGATATTTCTCGGTTCGTGTGCCCTCGCCCATTCTTTGCAACCACCTGGGAGCTCTATAAATTATCTCATCCTCTTCCCCAGTCCGGCAGCTCGTGCCTCGCTCCCTCATGATACCCTATCCACATCCAGCTGAGTGACAAGTGCCTAGAGCACCGCTCGGCGATTAGTTTGGTGCAGCAAAACCACAGCTCGACCGTCGTGGCCGGCATTCCGCCGCGAGCAGCCTCCCTTGCCTGTCGTAGCTCAATTGAGGCCACCACCCCGATAACCACCTTCGCCTTGAGCTCAGGGGTTTATCCAGATCTTCAGGTGAGCATTTTATCCTTTGCTCAAGTCTATTTGTTCAGATCTTCCATTTCAGTTCCTCCGTCCTTTAGTTTTCTCCGACCAACCGGTTGAAGCCCCATTCCACTTTCCCAGCAGCTCTGATATCATCGCACATTCACCCTCCATCTCGCTCCGCATCCTGATCACCCTGATCTTCGCCCATCTAGCCGAGATTAGGCTCGAGATCTCCTCCATCGCCTTCGCCGAAGTTTGAAGTTTGCCCCCACACCACGTCTTTTCTTTTTAGCCTAAATAACCCAGACCGATGCATAGCTCCATGTCAGAGCTACTCTTTCAGGTCATTGTGCACGTGGAGAGCCCCTCTTCCATCTATCTCAGGGCTCATCGGAGCAACTCCAGGACTTCACAGTCGGCACGCCTATTCAACCATTGGGGCATCCAACTGAGCTGTTCAGCCGATGCAGAATCGTCTCACGATCACGCCGGCGCCTTCCGATCTTCCATCGGGCTGAGGAGCTCTTCCTTGGCTCTGGCAAAGTCCACCTAGGCGTTGCTCTTTCATACGTGTTCAGCACCGTTGGATCAGCTGGGACTCCCTAGATCTCATCCAGACCGCTGATGCCTCAGATGTGACAAACCGTTAGATGTCAAATTTGATGGTCCTTTGCACCCCATGTCCCCGACCGTTCAGGTACTGTCAGATCTAACACATGATGCCCTTAGAGCCGCACGTCCATAACTTCTCAAGCGGTCAACACGTGTCCCCTCCACGTGCGCCTCACATGTTGCAATGGTATATATCCCTTTTTACCATGCATTTGTTTTAGTTTACATTTTAGTCTGTAAAATAAATTTGTAGTTGAACCTATTTCCATTTTAGTCCTTGTAGTTTCTATTATTTGCATTTAAGCCCCCCTTGTCTGGAGATACGTGCTTCGTCACGTGCACTTTGGTACTTTTGTAGTTTTAGTCATGGACTTGTTTAATGTTATCTGTTGAATTAATATTTTCTAGAATTGCATTTATGCCCCTGTGAACGTGGATTTGACACATGCGCCTGAATTGATTGGATATATTGAAGTTTTCTCCTTGGACTTTTTATGCGTGTTAATGTTTAGTACAGAAACCTAAATAAATTGCATCCGGGTCCCTATAAGATGTGTGTTGAGTTTTTGATTAAATAAATATCAAAACTACTCCAAAAAGTCCTAAAAAAATATCAGTAGCTCCTGCTACTATGTAATATTTTTGGTAATTTTTGAGATGCATTTTGATTTTGTTTGTTATTTTTTAAAAATAAAAAACCCTAAAAATTGCCTCTTACTAATTTAGAAAACTCATAAAAAATAGAAAAAATACCCTTAAAAATTCCAAAAAAATTGTGAGTGTTTGTTTGTGTTGTTTTAATTTATATATCAGTTTCATTTTATTATCTTTTATAACGCACCTAAAAATCACAATAGACTAAAAATCTTATAAAAATCTGTAAAGATTCTACAAAATAAAAAATGTGTTCTCAATTTCTGTAGATAGGTTTTGTTTTATACTTTGACATAAATTTTTTTCATGATTTTGTATGCATTTTAAATATTTTTAAATTGCATTTCTTCCCAGGATGTACACTATTTGCTATTTTTGTCTTTCTTTTATTTTTAGAAAATTTTATAAAAATCAGAAAAAGCCCATAAAATACCCAAAAACACTTGAATATTTTAAAAACACAAAAATAATTTTATCTTGCATTTTTGAATATTTTTAGACCTTAAAATAATTGTTGGAAGTTGACTTTATCTTTATCTTATCCATTTTTCTCATTAGTATAGAAAATATAAAAAATTTAAAAAAAATAAAACCACTAAAAATTGTTTTTTTCTTTTTTGTTTTCTCGACTACTTCGTAGGATTTTCCTGTGCTCCTTGTGTTCAACCCTGGTGGCTATACCAGGTTGAATAAATGGCAAGACCGCTTGCCTTGGTTTTCATGCTTGTTTGATTTTGTTGGTGGTCTCTAGTTTCTCATTGAGCCCGGTTCGAGTGGTTGAGGTCGCGACGACCTTTGATATCACTTAGCCTCAATCGCTCGGGCCGCTCATCAGAATGGCATCGTTTCCAGGGAGCACGGCTTAGTAGTCGGTTTTCCTTGTTTTATTTTAGTTCTCTTTTACTTTTTCTTTATTTGTTTGCTTTATATTTTTGATGTTTATTCTCTTTCTTTATTTGTGTCTAGATTTATTTTTCAATAATTTTGATCTGACCATCCTTTGTTTCTCTATTTCTTGCGAGGGCCTGACAAGCGAGGGCGGCATTCCTAGGAGCATCGATGCACCCGAGCGAAGCGGAGGCGGCTCGTTTCTCCATCGAGCTGCAAGAGAGTAGAGGAGAGGAGGTGCATAAGACTTGGAGGACCTTGGAGAGTTTTTGATAGATTTTTACTTAATTTTATTCTATAATTTGTAATAAAAGGGGACTCAGAGACCCTTGGACATGGCATTTATCAGGATCTGTTTTGCCGAGCATTGTTGTGCTCGAGGGACCTCACCGCGGTTTTTCGTCAGTTTTTTTTTCTTGTATTTTTATTTTATTTTTAATTCACGCATAATTTGACCCCTAAAATTAGGATTTAGTCTAATTGTGACTTAATTAATTAAGGTCCCGGCCCTAATTATCTGTCTGCACCTATAGATCGTTAACTGGACTTAATTAATTAAATCACAAATAAAAAGCTAATTTGGTCCCTTGAGAGGTCATGTACCGCTAGAGACCGTATACGGCGTTGGCAGGATCCATTGTGGCGGACACCGATCGGCATCAGAGACAGGACTCCGACCTCTCTTGTTGACCTATTAGCTATTGTGCTTCGCGTGTAGAAATCTTTCGTCTAAGGCCGTTTTCTTCATGCATCATATAGGTAGTTTAATTTCTGTCTTTTATTTTATGCGCAGATCATCCTGCATGTAGTGTGCTGGCGTTAGGTATGCATTTCTGACTTTTCATGCATCATTGTGTTTGACCGTGCATCGACTTTTTCGACTTCTCCCCCTGTTTGTGGACTTAAAATAATAAGGAGAATCGGAAAGCTCGTTAGGCATTATTTGAAAAAAATTACCTAAAAAAGAAAAATCATAAAATTGGGATTGCTAAACATACTTTACCAAAAAAGACATTCACTGAAAAATCTGTCTTGGGAGAGAAATCCCCTCCTTGTTTGGTTTGGATGAGAGAGCGAGTGACCCGCACACTAGGATAGAGCCATGCCTGACCTTTCTTTAGACTACTGATTTCGAGCTTAGTCGTTCTCCAGTGAGGATCGCTCTGGTTTCCGGTAAAATGGCCCGCCATATCCTTTACAGAGCAAGTTGATCGAGTAGCTGGTAAATGGCCCACAACTTGTACTGGCTAGGAAAGATCTAGCTTTGCTATCATGCCAGTCTCCTGAGAGCGACATGTTCTTACCAGCTCGCTTAATTGCTCTGATAGACTGAATTATCACCTAATAAAATCGACAAGATAAAAGACCGAACTTTTACGGTCATCAGCTCAGTGTTGAGTAGGTGAATTGGGGGTTTGTTTTTCTTGATGTTGTTTGTTTCCAGATCCGATCTGCCTTCCTCTACATCATGATGATGAGCCGAAGGTCCCTTAGGCAGCCTTTGGTTGCACCGCTTTCGAGCACTCTACCCTATTCATCTAGGTTGGTTCGTGAGAGCCCTGACCAGCTCTCCGAACCCGAGATTGACACCACCCGGTTCCCCCTCGACCACCCTTCTACCACTCCCAAGGTGCCCGAGCAGAGACCACAACAAATGTATATTCATTTGACAGCACCTGAGTTCGGGTCTTTTGCCTTTGTAGAGATCAAAGACATGGTCAACAGCAAGGAGCGCACTGATGGACCCAACCAGACTCACGCCTATGTTCTTGATCAGGGTTCCATCAACAATACCTTGATAGCTTCCTTGGAGACTATGCAGCGTCAGATCAGAGATTAGGGAGCTTTCATGGCTGACATGCACAGGGAGATGGCTGAGATGCGAGTGGACAGAGGAGAGCCGAACAGAGCCGGTGGAGGAGAGATTCCAGAGCTAGGAGGAGGAGATGGACCACATCTCGATTAGCCACAGGAACCAGTCCGACCAGCACGCCCTCTAAGAGAGTTGCACAAGCCTGGAGCAACTCTGATGCATTGTTTGATCTAGTTGCCTACGATTCTGTGAGATTTCAAGCTCCCTCCTCAGACTATTCATTTATTACCCAGATTTCACGGGATAGCCACCGAGGAGCCGCACCTCCATCTCCAGGAGTTTGATATGGTCTGCAGCACGATCCATGACAGATTCGTGGACAAGGATACCATCAAGATGATGGCCTTTTCGTTATCCCTCATCGATAGAGTAGCCTATTGGTTGAAGCATTTAAAGAGATACGTAACCTCATGGGAACAGCTCTGGAACGAGCACTTGAACAAGTACTACCCACTCGGCTGGACGAATGCAGCGAGAGCCCTCATCAAAAACTTCTCCATGCTTCCCAATAAGCAGTTTCATGAAGCATGGGACTGATTCAGAGAGCTTATCGACCCGTATCCCCACCATGATATATCCAAGCCCAACCTCGTGTAGAGTTTCTTTTGTGGGATGACACCGTAGCTGCATGGGCTAGTGAACGCATCTTGTGGAGGATCCTATTTTGACAAGGATGAGTATCAGGTCTGGGCGATCTATGAGGAGATGGCAGAGAACTACATCGTCATGTCCCAGACCCAACTCTACACACAAGGGAAGCCCCCACCACAGGCTATGTCTTATCAGAGGATAGCACGGGTCTATGCAGGTCCTTCGACATCATCAGCAGCCACAGCACAGGAAGAGTTGTCGGCCGCTGATATGGGCATTATCAGCGAGAAGCTGGATCGCATAGAGATTATAGAGAAGAAGCAGTGCCAGGGCATGCTACAGATAGATCAGATGGCACAGACGTTGAGTGACCTGAAGACCCAGATCATGTGTCTCCAGGAGGCACAGACAGCTTCTCAGCCTCGTCTCAGGTTACGGGCAGACCCCAGCAGCAGCTCGACCCAGCCCTCCTCCTACTACAGTTAGGTTCACCGCATTCAGGCGGAAACGTTCCAGTAGTCGCAGCACCACTACGTCTAGTCACCACCATCTCAGGACACTCAGATGGTGGGGTACCAGCAGGAGCAGCCCCTGGCATTCCTTCCTCCACCCCTGTTTGAGCAGGAGTTGTTAATGGAAGTCAATGGGATTTGGTACGACCGACCGCAGCCCAGGATCCGCAGAGACCATCCCGGATTCCAATGGTTGACCAGAGGTGCCTCATCCCAATAGCAGCCTCTAGTTCAGGGTGGGCAGTACAACCAGCAGTAACAGCAGTAGCCCTAATTCCCACAGCCACAGCTACATTACCATCAGGGTCCTCGTCCCTACCAGCAGGGACAATCGTGGAGGCAGCACCACCAGCAGCCTCAGAAATACTCTCATCAGTATCCCCCTCATTCTTCCCAGCAGCAGCAACCTCACTTCCAGAGAGGTAACCCGTCCGGTTCTCATAGGCCATCTTATGAGAACCCATCACTTGATGACTTAGCCTGCCTTATTTTTGAGTAGCATGGCACTTTCAGGCAGGAGATGGACGAGTTCTGTCAGGAGATGAGGAAGATCGTCAAGGGCAAGGCCACCATACCCTCTCAGATTGAGCCGATTCCGAACAACCTGAAGAGGAAATCTGATTAAGTACGGTTTAAAGAGGTTACCACTCCTAGTGACTCATTAGGTGGTATTACTGCATATACATTTGATGTTGACTTTGTGACACTTAGTAGCGGTAGGATGCTAGCCGATGGCGCCTCATCTGAGCGATGACAACACGAGAACTCAAGAGCGCCAGACGAGGAGGAGAGCGGTGCTGATTCCACTCATGATGATGATGATGGGGGTGCTGATGCCACTAGCCATTCAAATGCTGAGCTAGAGAGTAGTGCCGATGCCGTAGTTCGTGATGCAGTGGGTGGTAATTGAGGCCAACCCTTTTATTCCTGTTGCATTTCCCGATATTTCTGTATCTCGGGACTATTCAGAAAATCCAAAAAAATAATAAAGGAAAGGGTTCTTTATCTTCAAATCCACATGCGATGCCTGGTGATGTTTGTATGGATTCTATTTCATCTCAGTAGTAGGGACACGTTCCTAGCCCTCTATCTGAGGAGGGTCTAGCAATCCCCTTCCCTCAAGCACTCCGCTTGGCTAAAAGGAACGTAAAAGAAAACAAAAAAAGAGCCAGCAGTTAGAGTTCAGCCAACATATGATAGACAGATTTCAGATTCAGCTGACTCAAAAGGAGACACTTGAGCACATCCCTCTCTTCCAGAGGAACCTTAGAGAGAAGACTACCATTCGCAGGAAGAAGAGAAGAGGAACCATCATGTAGAGATCCTTGTGCTTACCCGGGCCACCTTCTTCTCCATTCATAACCGTCTGCCAGCCAAGAGGGCCGATGCAAGATCTCCCTATATCAAATGTCACATTCATGAGCAGAGGTTCGATCAGACTTTATTATATAGCGGCTCTTCCATCAACCTACTTCTGACATCCTTACTCGACCGATTTGAGTTTGGCCCTCTTCGAAAGAGCAGGACAGTCCTTCAGTTTGCTGATAGATCTGTCAAGAGGCTGAAGGGGTTGTTGAAGGACGTGGTCATCACAATTTAGGGCCTGAAATTCCCCATGGACTTCGTTGTGTTGGACATGGAGATCCCTGAGTCTGTGACCGATACCCCCATTATTCTAGTACGCCCGTTCTTGGCCACAGCAGTGTCCGATCATGATAGCTGGAAGGTATACTTTTGCATTGAAGGCGAGAGTATACAAATAGAGATTATCGACGAGACCAAAGCACAAGATTCAGCCTGCTCGGAGCAACTCAGCAATTCAGAGCAGATGACAGAGGCAGAGCGAGACGTCCACCAAGAGTGCGACTTTGTGATTACATATGATGAAGCCGCTTGGTCTGATCCCAATTCAAGAGCCATCCTCTCACATTCAGATACCGCAGAGTCACAGATTCCAGCATAAGAGAGCTTTGGGAGAATACTCTTGGTAGAGGACACATGCGAGACTGCAGACCGCGTTCCGGATAGTGAGGCAGTTTCTTTCCCTTGTGATTCAGATTCGGATCCCTCGGAGTCAGATATTGATTGGGCCAAGTTTGATGAGTTGATATTTTATATGATTTCTATAGAGCCAGCAACTAGGGTGGAGATTGATCTGATACAGAGTACAGATACACCAACAGAGCAGTCTACACAAGATTTTTATGATCAGCGAGAGTTCTCCCATGCATATTTGGTCGCCTTCACTCAGACTTTTCAGAGGATAGATTTGCCAGCTTCCAGTTTCCCAGAGCTGAAGCCCTTGTTGCAGTCGTTGAAGAATAGGTTCCTTGCGTGCGAATGTGGGATGCACCCGGTTATTATCTCAACAGATTTGACTGGAGAACAAGAATCACGTTTGATGGAGGTTCTTGAAAAGAACCACAAGGGGATAGGATGGAGCGTAGCTGATCTCCAAGGGATAACTCTGGCCATGTGCTCCCACCATATCTATCTCAAAGAGGATGCTAGGACATCGTGTGAATTCCAGCGACGGCTGAATCCGAACCTTCAAGAGGTTGTCATGAAAGAAATCTCAAAATGGTGGAGCACTGATTTTATCTACCCCATCTCCGACTCCAAGTGTGTTAGTCCATTACATGTGATGCCCAACAAGATGGGCATCAACACAATTGTGAGTGAGTCTGGAGAGGAGATAGCTATCCAGGTACCCCCTTCTTGGAGGGTTTGTGTGGACTACAAAAAATTGAACCATGCCACCAAGAAGGATCATTTCACGCTGCCTTTTATTGATTAGATTATAGAGAGGCTAGCTAGGAAGAGTCATTATTGTTTCCTTGACGGGTACTCCGGCTATAATTAGGTGGCCATTGCGCCCGAAGACCAGGACAAGATTACATTCACATGTCCGTTTGGGACATATGCTTTCAGACGGATGCCCTTTGGTCTATGTAATACCCCGACGACATTCCAAAGGTGCATGTTGTCCATCTTCTCGAAAATGGTGGGTGACTGCTTAGAGGTCTTCATGTATGACTTTTCGGTCTATGACGATGGGTTTGATGCTTGTCTTGACTGCCTAGACTGCGTCCTTCAGCGATGCATCGAGGTCCATCTTGTTTTATCTTGGGAGAAAAGTCACTTCATGGTGACTCAAGGGACGGTGCTTGGTCATATCATCTCCAACAGGGGAAAGGAGGTTGATCCGGCAAAGGTGGATATCATCATGAAACTCAATCCACCATCCAACCTGCGATAGTTACGGTCTTTTCTTGGGCATGTCGGTTTCTACCGACGATTCATTCATGACTTCAGCAGGATTGCCCGACCGTTGACTGATTTGTTGACCAAAGACACCGAGTTCATTGTATATGATACGTGTCTTGCATCATTTGAGACTCTCAAGAGTCTAGTTATTCAGGCTCCTGTCCTTCAGTCGCCAGATTGGTCTCTCCCATTCAAGATCATGACGGATGCCTCTGATTTTGCTGTAGGGGCTGTGTTGGGACAGAGGAGGGATGGAGTGCCTTTTTCCATTCATTATGCTAGCCATACATTCTATGCCACGTAGCAGAACTACAATATTATTGAGAAGGAGATGGTAGCCATAGTTTTTACCTTGGATAAGTTCAGATCTTACATCATTGGATCAAAAGTGACTATCTTTACCGACCATTTTGCCATCAGGTATCTAATAGCTAAGAAGGATGCCAAAGCGAAACTGACTAGATGGATTCTTCTACTCCAGGAATTTGATATAGAGATTAAAGATAAACCTGGAGTCAAGAATGTGTTGGCGGATCATCTCTCCTGATTAGAGCATCTCGAGGAATCTGAGCAGACTGATCCCATTTTTGAGACCTTCCCAGATGAGGCGATCCTTGCTATCGCCTCTCTCCCGTGGTACGCCAACACTGTGAACTATCTTGTTGCCAAGAAATTTCCACAAGGTTGGCCCAGACAGTGACTTGAGACCTTCCTTGCGAAGGCCAAGTTCTACCACTGGGAGGATCCCATCCTTTATCATGAAGTAGGGGATAGCATCTGGCGTCGGTGCATTCCTCAAGACGAGCATCATAGCGTCCTCACATACTGCCACAAGCTTGAGGCAGGAGGACATCACTCTGGGAGAACGGCACAGAAAGTGCTCCAATCCGGCCTATGATGGCCTACCCTCATCAAGGATTCTGATGAATTTGTGAAGAGGTGTACTAACTGTCAGAGGATGGGCACTTGTGGACAATGTGATATGATGCCGATGCAGCCCATTCACTTCTGTGAGGTTTTTGACGCATGGGGCATCGATTTCATGGGTCCATTGCCTAAGAGTTAGTGATTCGAGTACATTCTGTTGCCATGGATTATGTTAGTTGTTGGGTTGAGGCCATCCCCGTCCGAACCGCAGATGCTAGGACTGTTTGCAAATTTTTGAAGAAGAATATCATTTCACGGTTCGGGGTACCTAGAGTTTTGATATCCGACGGGGGCTCTCATTTCGTCAACGATAAGGTAAAGGCCCTTGCTAGCGATTTCAACATAGACCATTGAGTCGTCACTCCATATCACCCTCAGACCAATGGTCTTGCTGAAGTGCCGAACATGGAGATCAAGACTGTCTTGCAAAATGTAGTCCACCCAGACCAAAAGGATTGGTCACAGCTTTTGGATTCGGTCTTGTGGGCATATCAGACTTCCTTTAAGACCCCTTTGGACCTTTGGTCACATCTCCCTTTCGCCTCATTTATGGAAAGATCTGCCATTTACCTATTGAGATTAGGCACAAGTCACTTTGGGCTGTCACAGATATATTATTGGATCTAGTGAGTGTAGGAGATCAGAGGAAGGCAGAATTGGCAGCCCTGGAGGAGCTTAGAGACACAGCCTTTTCAAGCAGCCTACAGTTCAAGGAGAGAGTGAAGGAATGGCATTATTCTCATATCAGCCATAAGCAGTTTGAGCTAGATCAGAGAGTATGGTTGTTTAATGCTAGGCTTAGATTATTTCCAGGGAAGTTGCAAAGCAAGTTGATGGCACCTTACCTGGACCGAAAGGTACATGACAATGGGAGTATTGACATATCTGAGATGTTATCTGAGTCTAACTTTTGTGTTAACGGTCAGTAGCTCAAACCATATCTAGATCATGAGTCGTTGGTCGTTGGTGTCGCCCCGATTCATTTTGCTTGAGATGTGGTCTTTGACTCACATCTTTTGCATCTCATGCCCGATTATCACTGTCGCCCGCCTTGTATAGATACATATGTCCATATTATCTCATTCTTTCGTCCAACACCCCATTTGGATCTTGTGATTATGCTATTCTTAGGGTGCACTTTACCCTAAGTATAGGGGGCGCCCGATTTTTTATTTTTCTTTTGATTCTTTTTACCTCAATTTTGTTGCCTCTACTTAGGGATATTCTACCCTAAGTATAGGGGAGGTAGACCCTATACATTCGATCACTCGGATTTCCCTTTATGTAAAATCTGCTATACTTAGGATTACTTGATCCTAAGTATAGCGAGAAAACACCGAGTCCTCTTCATTCTATTCTTTGATTCGTCGTTGTAGTATAGATTTCCTTTTCACCTCCATACGCTAAGAACGAGTTATGTCTTCTTCATCGCTCTTGATCCACTATGAGGACATCGTTCGAGCTAATTATAAGGGGGTGTCGTATATATTTCATATATACTTTAGCCATAACTCATACTTTGTGTGAGTGTGTTAATAAATAAAATGGCTAAATTCCTTTATCTAAAATCATAATAATTTTAAATTTTTACTTGTACACAAAATTCTTTCTTGCATATACATAGCTATTTAAAAAAAATATTTTTGTACAAATGTGTAAATACTTTTTATTTGTAAAATTTGTGTAATTATTTTGATATCAAAATTATGTATATGGTATGAAATTTTTGTAAAATGTTTGAAAAAAAAAGTTTGCAAAAATCCTCGTGTAAATATGTGTAAATAGTTTGCAAAACTTCTACATCCATGCATTTATTCAAGCATTTTTCAAAAAAATTGCACAGTTTCAAAATTTGCATAAAAAGCTTTTTGTATATTTGTACATTCTTTTGAATCATAGAATGACATTTAAACTAGCCTGAAATTAAATTGGAAAATGGAGCTTGGTTAAGACCTTAATCAACCTAATTCTAAGAGGAACCTTATAGGGCTTAGGGTTAAGACTCTTCAGGTCCATTGGCGACTTAATTCTTTGAGTCCACTAGGCTATTATCAAATGTCATCTTGATGAGCCTATGTAGAACATTTAACAACACACACATGACTCTCATAGACAATGGCTTTACTTGCACCAGCACCTTACACATAGCTCTCTACGGATGAGGTGGTGAGGAGGCAATTTCCTTTGGCTTGGGGTAGCATACGAGGGTAGTACTTCTAGGCAAAACCTCTCGTCTTCTTTTAGTGAAGGAAGTGCATCTCAACTTGGTCTGGTAGCATTGAGGTCTAAAGACAGGAGTTGTGGGTTGCAATAATGCTTCAAAAGAGGGATAGTCTACTGGCTCAAGAGGAAAAACTCCTTATGTATATATGCTTCACCATGTAGATATGTTGTACAGATGCACATCGGGAAAAAATGTGCAAAAGAAATAAAAACTCCAAAAAAGTGGTGGGTCTGATAGAAAATGAAATACCCACCGGAGTGTATATAGCCAAATAAAGCAAAGCTTATGTTACCCATTCTCATCTCATGAAGCTTGCAGCAGGGAGACTTATCTACACTTGTTGGGCTATAAGGGATATATGACTACACTGGTCGGGGTCCATTCTCTTCTTCCTCCTCTTATTGAGCCGGTTGAACTTGAACTTAGAAGGGAATACCCCCGCTCCTCGAGGAAAGAGCTGCCAGACTAGGGCATTAAATTACCTTTTGAGGGGGGTTGTTACTTTGCCATTTCTGAGGTACGGAGCTACATATCACTTACACGGTACAAGAAAAGATTCATGGTCATTAGAGTTTGCGTATGTAGACTTGTTCTGATCTGGATTATTGAGGAGTCTTGACCATAGATTGGTGGAACTTAGAGGCTGTCAAGTTTAAACCTAGGTCCAAATAAGGTTCCGACAAACTAATAATCCAAAGGTCTTGCTGAGCTCCATACTCCAATTTAATGAAGACAAGTTAATAATCAACCTTGATACCTCCTTCTTTTTCTTTTCTTTCTCTTTTCACTTCTTTTTCAAATAAGTGTTTGCCAAGGGACAACAAAAGTAAAGTATAGGGGGGTGATGAATCCTTGTTCATCACTCTTTATTCTTTTATTTTTAGCTAATTATCTTAGGCAAAGCATAATAGATGTAAATACAATAACTTAGCAATATGCATGCATGTGTTAATATTACACAATTAGAAATGTATTTGTGCAAAAATAAAAGAATAAAGAAAAAGAAAAAGGAAGAGGGTAATTAGAATAAATACAAAGCGACCTAAACCCCAAGAGAGGGCCAAGCATTGGCCTGATCGCCAAATAAAATAAGGTAGGAGAGAGATAGGGCCACACTAGATTGTACATATCATGGGTGGTAATTAAATAAATTATTTTTGCCAAAATAAAAATAAAAATATGTTTTTACATCCCTTGTATATATTTCTAAAATAAAATAAAAATGAGAAAATAAAATAAAAACAAAATAAAAATCTCTCTCACTTGTACTTAATACATGTATGTATATTCCCTTCTTTATTTATTAGGTACCTGTAAAAATATAATAAAAATAAAACAAAAATTGTTTTGTACTCAAAAAATTATGTTGTAAATAAATAAATTATAAAATTAGGGTAATGTGTAAAAATAATAAATTACAAATAATTGTACAAAATACATAGATACAATATACATGTATATTATACCATATATTGTATATAGAGTAATTTATTTTTCATAAAAATAAATAAGAATCACAGAAAAATCCATTGAAAAATAATAAACATTTTCAACTTTATTCATTGTTTAATTTAATTCATTTATTATTTTTATCTATTTATTTTTGATTTTATCTTGCTATTTTGTCCTGTAACGGTTTTTGTCCTGTTCCTACGCCACTCCTGATTGATCCACATCTGCATGTTGACTTGGGTCAACCCCTCTTCTAGGGCTTGACCCGACCCGACTGCTTGGCCGGGCCTATTTCTCCCCGACCTGCTGCGTGGTCGAGCCTATTTCTCCCTATTTTCCTCAGCGGGTCGTGTAGCCTTTCGCCCCAAATTTTCGCTCGTGTCTTCCCCATGGATCCAAGGCCCTCACGAATCCATAGGGAGGCGCAGATCTTTCTTGGCCCCGCCGTTCTTTGCTGGCCACCTAGGCGCACTATAAATTATATCATCCTCTTCCCCAGTCCGGTAGCTCATGCCTCGCTCCCTCTTGATACCCTATCCACCTCCAGCTGAGTGACAACTTCCTGGAGTGCCGCTCGACGATTAGTTTGTGCAGCAAGCCGCAACTCGAGCATCATGGCCGGAGTTCTGCCGCTAGCAGCCTCCCTTGCCTGTCGCAGCTCAATGGAGGCCACCACCCCGACGACCACCTTCGCCTGGAGCTCAGGGGTCGATCCAGATCTTCAAATGAGCATTTTTATCCTTCGCTCGAGCCATTTGTTCAGATCTTCCATTTTATCTCCGTCGACCTTTCGTTTGCTCCGACCAACCGATCGGAGCCCCATTCCCCTTTCCCAGCCGCTCCGATATCATCCCACATTCACCCTCCATCTAGCTGTGCATCCTGATCACCCTTGTCTTCTCCCATCTAGCCGAGATTAGGCTCGAGATCTCATCCATCGCCTTCGCCAGAGATCGAAGTTTGCCCCACGCTGCTTCTTTTCTTCTTAGCCCAAATAACCCAGACCGGAGCATAGCTCCGAGTCAGAGCTACTCTTTGCATGTCGTTGCTCATGTGGAGAGCCCTTCTTCCATCCATCCCAAGGCTCACCGAAGCAGCTCCAGGCCATCATCGTCGACACGCCTATTCAATCGTTAGAATATCCATCCAAGCCGTTCAGTCGATGCGGAATCGTCTCACGATTACACCGGTGCATTTCTATCTTCCATCGGGGCTGAGGATCTCTTCCTTGGCTCCAATGAAGTCGACCCAGGCATTGTTCTTCCAGACATGTTCAGCATCGTTGGATCAGCTGGGACTCCCCAGATCTCATCCAGACAGCTTATGCCTCAGATGTGTTAGACTGTTAAATGTCAGATCTGACATCCATTTGCACCCCACGTCCCCAACCGTTCTGGCACCATCAGATCTGACACCTAACGCCATCAGAGTTGCATGCCCACACCTTCTCCAACGGCCGACGCGTGTCCCCTCCACGCATGCCTCACATGTTGCAAGGGTATATATCCCTTTCACCCTGCATTTGTTTTAGTTTACATTTTAGTCTGTAAAAAAATATATAGTTGAACCTATTTGCATTTTAGTCCTTATAGTTTCGATTATTTGCATTTTAGTCCCCCTTGTCTGGAGACATGTGCTTCGTCACGTGCACTTCGGTACTTTTATAGTTGTAGTCCTGGACTTGTTTGATGTTATTTGTTGAATGAATATTTTCTAGAATTGTATTTATGCCCCTGTGAACGTTGATTTGATGCATGTGCCTGAATTGATTGGATAAATTGCAGTTTTCTCCCTGGACATTTTATGCATGTTAATTTTTAGTACAGAAACTTAAATAATTTGCATCTAGGTCCCTACAAGCTGTGTGTTGATTTTTTTATTAAACAAATATCAAAACTACTCTAAAAAATCCCAAAAAAAGTATAGTAGCTCATGCTACTATGTAATATTTTTGGTAATTTCTAAGTGGCATTTCGATTTTGTTTCCTATTTTCTAAAAATTAAAAACCCTAAAAATTACCTCTCTCAAATTTAGAAAACCCATAAAAAATAGAAAAATACCTTAAAATTCCAAAAAAATTATGAGTGTTTGTTTTGTGTTGTTTTAATTTCTTTATCAGTTTAATTTTATTATCTTTTATAAAACACCTAAAAGTAACAAAAGACTAAAAATCTTATAAAAATCATTAAAATTCTATAAAAATAAAAAAATTTGTTCTCAATTTCTGTCTATAGGTTTTGTTTTATTCTTTCACATAAAATTGTTGCCGGGATTTATAGGCATTTTAAATATTTTTAAATTGCCTTTCTTCCCAGGTTGTACACTGTTTGCTATTTTTGTCTTTCTTTTATTTTTAGAAATTTTATAAAAATTAGAAAAAAGCCCATAAAATACCCAAAAACACTTGAATATTTAAAAAACACAAAAATAATTTTATTTTGCATTTTTGAATATTTTTAGACCTTAAAATAAGTGTTGAAAGTTGACTTTCTCTTTATCTTATCCATTTTTCTCATTAGAAAAGAAAATATTAAAAAAATTAAAAAAATAAAACCACCAAAAATTGTTTTTATTTCTTTTTAGATTTCTTGAATACTTCATAGGATTTTCCCGTGCTCCTTGTGTTCGACCCTGGTGGCTATACCAGGTTAAATAAATAGCAAGACCGTTTGCCTTGGTTTTCACGCTTGTTTGATTTTGTTTGTGGTCTCTAGTTTCTCGTTGAGCCCGGTTCGAGTGTTTGAGGTCGCAAAGTCCTTTGATATCACTTAGCCTCTATTGCTCGGGTTGCTCATCAGCGGTCGGAATCTGTTCCAACCACCCATCTTTGCCTTCTTCTCAACGCAACTTTCTAACCTCTTCCTCCTATCTAATACGTTGATCCTCTTCCTCTAACAACCCATATCCATGCTAGCCCTTGATCTACTAACAACCCTCTATGGACTGCCTATAAATTCACCCCAAAGATTTCCATTCAAAAGGAACCAACTCTGAGCTCTAGCTTCCAGAACACAACTGGATGTCACCGCACCTTCAACATCATGTTCTGCCTTGCTCTGGAGGTGACAGCTCCCCTCGTGGTGCTTGCGTGGAAGAGGGAAGAACGGAAAAGGGGTTCGAAGGCTCCACCGCCTTACATCACCGCCACTACGTCACGTCAAGCTCCTAGAAGACTGCTTGTCGAGCTACTACAAGAAGGTCATACACCTTCAACATCCCAGGTCACCTCATCCATATTTTTCCCATTTTATTTCTAGATCTTCGTGCTCATATTAGGGTAGCTAATGATGTGATTAGGAAGCCTAATAACCATAGTTAACGCACATCCATTTCATTCCTTCTAATCTTTTCGATTCGATTTCTTTTTATCGTATTTCATTGATTCGTATTTTCTGGAAAGCATCTTAGATCTGCAAATTTCTTGAGTTTGTTGGTCGATTTGCTTCATATCGAGCACCAAGGTATTTCATTTGCAGGTTCTTCTTTCATATGGAGCAACCACATATCATCTGAAGCTTCCAAAAACCCAAGAAGACCAAAGCATCATCGTCTTCATCAGCCTGCAGGTTCGGTCGGATTGGCTTTCTTCACCAGCAATTAGTCGTTGCTCTCGACCACCTATGGTAGAGATCCACTGCATGCGAGCTCGAGGGGTGAAGGCGTCACCCCTTTGGCCCTGTCGGAGACCCAAGAACACCTTTGACCGTCATAGGATAATTGGAGAAGAAGATAGCCTCACTATCTGCGCAGAAATTTAAGAACACAGGAAGAACGCCCAGACTCTACAAGTAATCGCCACGTGTCTCAAACCGACGGTCCAGATCGTGCACGAGAATAATCTTAGTTATACAGATGAACTGGTAGAGAAATTGCATACTAGACCCAACAAAGAGTCATAATTCCGAGCTGCTACAAGAACTTTCCAGAATTACATTTAGGTCTCGGCACAGGGACCTATATGTAATACTTTTACTTTTCTTTGTAGTTTAGTCCCTGAGTAGGAACCGATTTATAACAGAACATATATTTTTGTTTTACAGTTATACCTCATGCTTGTAGGGGTGTTTTGGACATCATTCTTGTTGCATTTTCATCCCAAATGTTTAGGGTATTTACGCAACAACCCAAGAAACGTTTCTTGTATTTTTCGCCTTTTTTTCTCGTATAGTTTTATCGATTTAATTTCACAATATCGAGTTTGTTGTGAGTCAGTTTTTGAGTCTTTTATAAAATCAAGATAAAGTGAGTATTTTCGAGATTATTTCTTTCATCGAAAACCGAGGTATTAATATTCTGCCTCCTCGAGTTTGACCCAGGCACACTTATATGGCTAAATAATATAGTATAGACGAAATAGGAGAGAGAAGCTACATATTCTCATTTTCTCTCTCTCTCTCTCCTATTTCATTGATTTTTTTGTTTGATCAACGCGGCTCTTTCTTTATGTGGTTCTCTACAAGCGACATCTCCAACAGCTAGCAAAAGCCGCATTATCGAAATGGCACCGTTGTCGGGGAGGCATTATTTCTACATTGGATTTTAACTTTAGTTTTAAAATTTTTTGATATTCTTTGTTTTACAAATTTTATTTCTTTTTCAATTTTTTATTACTTTTCTATTTACGACCTTTTCTTCGATATTTACGGTTTTTTGTATTTCTTTGAGTTTCTTTCAATTTTTTTATAGATTTACGTGTGTTTCTTCTTTTTCCTAACTAATTTTTGCAGGGCTTGCAGGTTCAGTCGGCTTCCTCAGAAGCTGAAGTCGTTGAAAGTGCAGACACCGACCACTTCTCTCACGGGTCAGTTGCTGAGGGCATAATTAGCTAGGGTTTTCTTGTAATATTTTTGTAATAAAAAATTAAGGGTACTTGCCCGTGTTTTTGTATTTTGTAGAAAAGGGCCCCATAAGGGCATACCGACTTGTACTTCCCCTCCCTTTTTCTCGAGTACTTCTTTACCGAGTGCTGTGCATTCAAGGGAGTAGGGCACCTACCGTGGTTTTCCTTGCATCGCCGATTTTCCGTGGTTTTTCATGAGGTTAGGAGCATGCTTCGGTGTTTTTCGATTTTTTCTTATCTTCTTACGCTTTCGTAGTTAGTTCGAGTACTCGAAACCTAGGTGCACATTTTTAGGATATAATAAAAAAGAGGATGGGGAGCTTGCACCAAGGTGCATATAATTTTACATGCACTGGCGCTTATATCTTCCATATTTTCTTTATTTTTTTGAAAAATACCATCATGTATATTCATCCATATATCCCTCGAATATGTCATTCGAATTTCGTCAGAAACAGATACTCCTATGACCTCCATCCAGAACAGGTCGATTACAGCAATCCTAAGACCGTTAAAATTACCTGTTCTAGATGGAGGTCATAGGAGTCTCTGTTTCTGACGAAATTTGAATGACATATTGGAGGGATATATGGATGAATATACATGGTGGTATTTTTCAAAAAAAAGTAAAAAAAAGTGGAAGATATAAGCACCGGTGCATGTAAAGTTACATGCACCTTGGTGCAAGCTCCCCATCCTCAATAAAAAAATAATAAATCATTAGATGTTTGTCTAAAAAAATCTAAAAAAAGAGAAAATCGAAAATAAAATAAGGGCTACTTAAATATCTGACTCTAAAAGAAATGTAAGGATCGTTTGCTTTGGGAGAGTAATCCCCGCACTTCAACTGCAGGTACATTTCTAGATATTGTAAGTGAGGAACGACACTTAAGGCTAGAACCAAAGTCTATGTTTCGTTCAAGATACTACTTAGTCCATATACCTTATCACTGTTCTTCAGTGGGTACGCTTTGGTAGCCGGAAATGGTCCGAGTTTACTTAGCAGAGTGGGGGGTTTAGAGGACATTGCGTAAGGCTTCGTCCTCAAGTAACATGGGTAGCCGGAAACGGTCCGTACTTACTCCCATACTGGCTGAGAAAAGCACTCGGGATAGTGTTGTGAGGAAATTCCGGACACCTATCAGCTCACGTTAATTTGTGAAAATACTTGTATGCCAAAATAACCCTAAAACTGACAAGATAAATGACCGAACTCTAACGGTCATCATCGGGTTGTGTTACGGGGTTTGCTTTGTGTTTGCTTGTGAGGCGTAAGTTACCGTGTCTTATATGCCTTCTCCCATCTCTCTTGATTTGGCATCGTGCTCTCCCTATTATCCACGACATCGAAGATGACGACTCGACGACTATTTTGCTCAGACTCTGTGAGCTCTTGATCTTTCATCGTCCATCGTACATCTTCACAGACTCAGGATTACCCTCTTCCCGAGTCGGTCCCATCTGATCCCGAGGAGAGTCAGACCCAGACTCCCTCACTTCCCAGCCCTTCTTTTGAGGAATACCCCCACCTCAATTTATCGTCGTTGTCTCCAACAGATGTTTCTCTGAGTTCTTACGAGAAGTTTTCCTTTCCAGAAGATTTGAAGCAGATGGCTCACGGAAAGGGACCAGTAAAGGAGCGACTAGTTGAGGAACAACACGCTGATGGAAGATCGGATCCAGCCACAAATATTACAACTGGGATTCTCGATACATTAAAGCAGATGAATATTCATATTTGAGACCAATTCAGAACACGGAATGAGTTGCAAGCTGAGATCGCTGTGCTTAGAGAAGGAGCCGGGAACCCACTACCACGTGACGTGGTTCCCGTGACACTTAGAGATGAGTATAACCTGGGTGCTAGAACTTTACATCATTGGATTCGATTGCCACCGAATCAGAGGCCATACGAGTTATGTTTGTCATTCATATCACTACTTCCCAAGTTCTATGGGAATGTTGTAGAGGAGTCATTTACCTTTTTGCAAAAATTTGAGATGATCTGTGGTACGACTAATTACCCTGGAGTTACGCAGGAGGATGTTTGCCTCAAAGCTTTCCCCTTCGCCTTAGCAGATAAGGCGCTTTACTGGCTCGATCATTTGGGGAGAGAGTTTTCTACGTGGACTGACCTGAAGTCGACGTTCTTGCGTAAATGTTTTCCTCTCGGACGGACAAACATGATGAGGAGTCAGATCTCCAACTTTACTCAGTTGCCGAACGAATCATTCTACGAGGCATGGGATAGATTCAAGGATCTTACCGAGAGATGTCCTCATCAAGAGATACCGATGAAGGTGCTAGTGCAGAACTACTTTGGAGGACTCCAGCCGGATATTCAGGGGCTTGTGAGTACTACATGTGGCGGTAGCTATCTGAATCGGGATGTCGAGTCTGTATGGTCCATCTTCGAGGGGATGGCAGAGAACTCGAGAGTCGTTGATTCTACTCGGGCATTCCAGAAGGCCCCACAGCCACCGCATCACTGAAAGCATCATAAGGTGGCAAATATTTCAGACTCTGAATCCAATACCAATATGGGTTATATCAACAGAATTTAATATTGGTAGATGTGATTCAGAAACAAGTTCAGGACTTGCAGTCGCTATGAGAGTTAAAGAAACTCTCATCTCTGCCTCAACAGCTGAGTGATCTTGTGAAGAAGGTGATGGAATTGCAGCATCAGTATGAGCAAGCTCAAGCTTCTTCGACCGTACAACCTACTCAGAGATCTTTACCTGCTCCGCCCACCAGCAGACATATTTCGTCCAGAGCGAGCCACAAACTCCGTAGATTGATTGACCTGAAGAACAATATCACGCCAATCCAAACCAGATCACCAGCCCGGGAGACATTGATGTTGAGTCTCAAGCCACTCTTGAGATCAACGGAATATGGTACGTTCCGATTCATCCAGCTTTACAGTTTACTTCTCTGTATGTAAATCACAATCAGCAGCCGCAACATTATCTGTAGCATGGATGCCAACACTATCAGCATCGACAGTACTGCACGCATCATCAGTCTCACTAGAACGTCTATAAAAGACCACATTTTGTTCATCATCCTGCTCCGTAATCGCAGCCTAAGTATCACCACCACCACCAGCAATCTCTATATATGCCACAATGATCTCCTCAGCAGTACGCTCCACAACAGCAAACGCAGCGGCAAGAGAGAGTTGAAAGTCAGGGTTACCGCATCGAACCAGAAACATATTTACAAGCCCTAGCACTGAACCAGATCATGGACATGATGAGCACGCTCCAAATCGCGCACAATACTGAGATGGAGCGGGTTAACCATCGTCTGGATGAGTTAACCGCACCCAAGACCACTCTCCCCGCTCAACCTCAGATGAACCCAAATAATAAAATGAGGCACCCAGATCTTGTAGACGAGACAACAGGTACGATCTCTTTTCCTGAATTTTTATCTAACTTCATTCATCTTAGGCGCCACAAGTACCTGATAAGGAGGAGGAGATGGCATAGGAAGAGGATTGAAAGCCAGACCATGATACACAGGTTGAGGAGGAGAACTGCAACGATACCACTCGATGAACAGGGAGAAGGAAGCGATGCTGAGACGGTCGATATGGACTTAGGTAAATCAGACGACAACACCACGCCAAGCCATGAAGATACGTTAGAAGCAGATGTGTCCTTTCATGTTTTAGACAGTTTTATAGATAATTGTCATACTTTTGATGTACAAGTTGATCCTGATTGCAATAAAAAAGAGAATTGTGTTCTCGAAGTTGTCCCTTTTCCCAAGGCTTTGTATGGAAAAGCCATGAAAAAATCCAAAAAGAATGATTCCAGAGACCGAGAAATTATTGAACACCTTTTTGAAAATCCCACTCCATGATGCCTTGGATCACTTCCCTACGCTTAAGAAGCAGTTGAAAAATAGATGTACAATACGTAGGAAGAAGAATAGAGAAGTATATTTTGACTAAGGCTACCTCATGCGTGATTCAGAATAGACTTTCGAATAAGGACTCAGGAGCACACTATGTCAGAAGCGAGATTTCAGATGCCGCATTCGTTCACACTCTTCTTTATAATGGTTCCTCTATCAATCTTTTACCATCTTCTTTACTCGACAAACTCGAGTTAGGTCCTCTTTACAAATCACGTTCGATCCTTCAGTTTGCTGATAGATCCGTAAAGAGACCTAGGGGCATCTTGAGAAACATTATCGTAACCATGCAGGGTTTGCAATTCCCAGTAGAATTTACTGTCATGGACATGGAATTCCCTACATAGTTACACCTTACCTCGATCATTCTTGGAAGGCCTTTGTTGGAGACCGCAAAGGCCCTTTTCGATTATGAAATAGGAAAGGTATCTTTTCACGCTGAGGGCGAGAAGGTAGATATAGAGATGGTGAGAGAATTATCCAGTGCCACATCTACAGCTAGTTCTGATGCTTTGAGTTCCTTAGCGACCTGTGATTACATGGATGAGGTTCTCCTTGATGACCTCGAGAGATATCAAGTAGATACCCAAGATATCCTAGAGGAGGATGGGTCTGAGACTGCAGCTGGCAGCTCTTTTGACGGAACTATTTATTTCAGCATGGAGGGTGAAGATCACATGGAGCAGAAATCTGAGGACTTTATCCACCTCAGATGATTCAGTTATCGATTTTTACTTAGCCGAATTATTTTCATCTAATCATTTTGAGGATGAGCATAGTAACGAGTCAGATGATGTTCTAGACATCTTCTATAGTCCGACTCTAGAAAACATTGAGATGATGAAAAACCTTAAGGCAGAAACATCCATCAGCAGCACAGATCTCATAACTCAATCAGAAGATGATATCGTAGAGCCAGATCGGACCTTACCTGAGCTGAAGACCCTTCCACCAAACATGAAATATACTTTCCTTGCAGGTCCACACCGACAGTTTCCGGTCATTATTAGCACATATTTGATCGATGAACAAGAATCCCATCTGATGGAGGTTCTTGAGAGAAACCACAAGGCCATTGGTTGGACTACATCTGATCTTTGTGGGATAAATCATGCTTTGTGTTCTCATCATATCTATCTTGATCATGACAGCAGACCTTCCTGAGAGTTTCAGCGTAGGCTGAATCCCGTCTTACGTGATGTTATCAAGAAAGAGATCATGAAATGGTGTGACATCATCTTTATTTATCCTATCTCCAACTCTCAATGGGTTAGCCCATTGCATTTTGTCCCAAAGAATTCGGGCATTAAGATGGTTAAGAACGGGAGTGGAGAGGAGATTCCAAAGAGAGTAACCATGTCATGGTGGGTATGTATATATTACAGAAAGCTAAACGCCAAGACAAAGAAGGACCACTTCCCGTTGCCTTTTATAGACCAAGTGATAGAACGGTTGGCAGGGAAGGAGCACTTCTGCTTCTAAGACGGTCACTCTGGATACAATTAGGTTACTATTGCCCCTGAAGATCAGGAGAAGACCGCATTCACATGTCCTTTCATCATGTATACTTTTAGATGGATTCCCTTTAGATTGCAATGCCCCCTCTACATTCCAGAGGTGCATTCTTGCCATTTTTGTGGACATGTTCAGTGATTTTCTCGAGGTCATTATGGATTATTTTCGATCTATGGTGAGTCTTTTGACAAATCTTTAGCGCACCAAGAGCAGGTTCTTCAGAAATTGTGAGGTCGATCCCGTTTTGTCATGGGATAAGAGCCATTTTATGGTTACAAACGGGATCATGTTGGAGAACGTCATCTTCGAGCAAGGCACGGAGGTTGACCCTGATAAGGTGGATGTCATCAAACGACTTGATCCACCATCCAACGTAAAGAAGTTACGATTTTTTCTAGGTCATGTCGGCTTTTAGCGACGGTTTATTAAAGACTTCTCTAAGATTGCCCGACCGTTAACTGAATTTTAGAAAAAGACATCGAGTTCTTGTTATATGATAAATGTCTTCATGCCTTCCTCACTCTAAAAGAGATGATTATCAGTGATCATGTCCTACAGTCGCCCTATTGGTCTCTACCCTTTGAGATCATAACGGATGCTTTAGATTTTGCAGTCGAGGTTGTATAAGGACAGTGGAGGAACGGACTTGCAGTTGCCATCCATTATGCGAGCTGCACTCTAGATGGTGCATAGCGAAATTACACAGTAACATAGAAAGAGATGTTGGCAGTAGTGTTTGCTTTAGACAAATTCATATCTTATCTTCTTGGCTCTAAAATCACTATTTATACTGATCATTCAGCTATCTGTTTTCTGATGGAAAAGAAGGATGTTAAGGCACGCCTTCTTAGATGGATTTTCTGACTCCAAGAGTTTGATTTAGATATTAGAGACAAACCTGGGGTACAGAACATGGTAGCGGATCACTTCTCCCGTCTACAGTTAGAGCAACCTTCAGATGATTACACGCCAGAGATTGCAGAGAGATTTCTAGATGAGAGTATCTTTGCAGTTACAGAACTCCCCTGGTATGCAGACATAGTTAACTTTCTAGTCACACAGAAAAGTCTGCAAGGTTGGCCGAAAGACTGAGTCGACATGCTAGTGTCCGAGGCACGATATTACCAATGGGAGGATCCGATTCATTTTCATGAAGGACCGAATTGTACTTACAGGCAATGTATTCCTCAGGAGGAATACAACAATGTCCTCACTCTGTGCCATTCCTTAGAGGTAGGAGGACATCATTCGGGGAAGAGGATAGAGAAAGAAGGTACTCAGAGCAGATTTTGGTGGCCGACTCTTACTAGAGATGCCTGCACATTTGTGAAGAGTTGTCCAAAATGTCAGAAAGTCGTAGGGACAATTGGTGCTCGAGATGCCATTCCTATGTGACCCATTATCATTTGCAAGATTTTTGACGCATGGGGTATAGATTTTATGGGATTGTTTCCCTCCAACAATGGTTTTGAGTACATACTTCCACCCAAGATGAAAAAACTAGTAAAGAGTTATGCTATTGATCACAGAGTAGCTTCTCCTTACCACCCAAGATGAATGGCATGGCTGAAGTTTCGAATAGGGATGTTATTCTCCAGAAATTTGTACGACCGGATAGGAAGAATGGGTCACAGCTTCTAGACCAAGTTCTTTGGGCGTATCGTATTGTATATACTCCCTTGGGTACTCCATCGTTTAGATTAGTTTAGGGGAAGCCATGTCATTTACTTGTAGAGATCATGCACAAATCTGAATGGGCTATCGGAGAAATTATGTTAGAGTTATAGAAAGCAGGAGCCAAGAGGAAGTTAGATCTGAATGAGGTAGTAGAGATTCAAAATCGGGAATATGAGAACACCCTCATTTATAAGGACAAAGTGAAGCGATGGCATGACAGACATATTAGACAGAAGATCTTTGTTCCTAGGCAGAAAGTTTGGTTGTTCAATGCACGATTGAGAAATTTTCCTGGTAAATTGAAGAGCAAGTTAGAAGGACCGTATATAGTCAGAACGGTGCATGACAATGGTAGTATTGCTATATTAGATGTGTCACCTAGTGCAGAACCGTTTACAGTGAATGGGCAGATGCTGAAGCACTTTATGGAGACGAGTGATCATCTAGCCCGAGTTGAAGTGATCTACTTTGTACAGGATTCATGACTACACTTCCACTTCATCTCATCCTGAATAGAGACTTGTGAAGCCATTCGGTTTTCTGGAGTACATACATGTATATACTCTATAGATCACAATCGTCCCCATTTTTGTTCGTCTTCTATGCTCAGGATACCAGATCCTAAGTATAGGGGGACCGAATGCCCGATGATTCTTATTTTTGATGTTTGTTCTTTTTACTTTTCTTTTTTATATTCTTTCTTTTACACTAATCACTGGTCCCTAATTTTGGCCACATTCTTTTCTATACTTAGGATGCCTTGTCCTAAGTATATGGGGGAACCGAGTGATTTTGATATTTCATTATTCTTTTTCTCCTTTTGTTCTTTCAGGTGTATATTCTTTTCCCTCAGTCACCTCGTTTTTGCTCCACTATACTTACGATGACCTGAACGTAAGTATAGGGGGGTTGACTGACTTCACATCACTTATTCTTTTTCACCCACTTTTACTTAGCATGAGTTGTCTCCTCCTTTTTCACTTTTGACGCTATGAGGACATAGCACAAGCTAAGTATTGGGGGGTATATATATTTTATATAATACTTATCGCTTGAAAATGATACAGGCTCTCTCCGGTGGATAAGAAGAGAAGCTCGCTCCAGTCAGTCACGATATATGCGCCTAGTTTGAGCGGATTCCACATTCTTTGTCCATAACTTGTACTGTATTTTCTATATCTATAAAATCCATAAAAAGTGGGTGAGGGTAAGTTAAAATCCACTTATTTAAATTAAATTATTTATAAAATCCTTATAAATAAGTAAAATATGTTTAAAATCCTTATTTAAAATCCTTAATTTAAAATGTGTATTTAAAATATGTATAACACATTTAAAATCCTATATAGTAAAATATGTGTAAAATTCATTTAAACATTGTAAAATACTTGTGTATAAAACTTGTAAAATCCATTAGTTATTTAATCCAAATAAAATATGGGTAAATTACCTTGTAAAATTCTTGAACATAAAATTGTTTATAAAAATCACAAAATTCATTAAAAATGTAAAATCTAAAATCCATAAAAATTACAAAATCCTTAAAATCCATAAAAATAACTAAAATTTAGAAAATATACTTCACAAAAACATGGTTGCATTTTCATTAGCATTTTTCAAAATAAGTTTGATTTCTAGAACTAAAGATTGAGAAAAGTCTGAATGACGGAGCTTGATTACGGTTTTTAACTTTCATTGTAAGGAGCCAAGTTAGGAATTGGAATTTAGACTCTTCAGTTCTTTGACTTAAATCTTTGGGTTCCATGAGACCATGCTTGGGAAGTCAACTCGAAAAGTGCCTAAGTAGAACACTTGATGCCATCTGTACAACTCTTCCTCAGTGAACCAATTTTGGACACAAGCACTTTGCACTTAGCTCAACTAGCATGGAGTTGCGAAGGACAATCCATCTTGGTTGTGCGTTTCTATCCTTGTTTATGCGCCATTGACGTCTAAAGACAGGAGAGATTGGAGAGATAAGGATCTGCTGACACAATTTTTCCAAGAACTCAAAAAATGGACGGAATGAAAAGATGTTATATCTGTCGAGGCAGAAAGAGATGAATGCAGTGCAAGCAACATTACAAAGCCAATTCAAAGAAGAAGCCACTAAATACAAATACGAGCACAATGGTTCAAGCTTCCACCAAAAAGCCTGCACATCTTAGTGGAGACTTAGCTACACCGGTTGGGCATCACAAGGAGATGTGTCTACACTGGTCGCACTCCTGTTCTTTTCTCATTCCTCTACTTTCTCTCTATATTCGATTGTGGTGGAATCTTCAATGGAGATCTTTATTTGGCCTATTGAGAATGCTAGACTGAAGACCTTAATCGCGTCTGATTCAGGACATCAAGACGAATAAAGGAGAAGACAACCTCAGTCTTAATCTCTCTTTCTTCACTAGCTTCAGAATGTGGCAGAAAAGAGAAGGCCAATTATTTGAGATGAGAGAGAAAGGGCGTTGAACTAGTAATTTCTTTATTTCGCGATAGGCTCCAGCATTCTTTTTGGATTTTCGACTTTGAAGATAGGGGAACTTCTAAGAAAGAAAATGGATGTCGAAACCTCAGGAACGAAATCAGCTTCTTCCTATAAGCTCCTGAACCTAGCGACGAGCACTTTCTCCACTTCCCTACGGCTCGCTCCTACCTCCCCTAGAGTGAGAGGCCACCTATTATATATTCGGCTCGCATCATCATCGCGGACTTCTCCGCACGTCTCATCTACGCTCTATCCTTGTAGTCAGACTGACGAATTCGCTTTCCGCCGCTCTCGAGATTGTAGATTGGCCTTCCTTACCTCACGCTTTCCAAGGGGATAAGCCGACGGGCATCGATCCGCCCACCAGATACTGAGGATAAGGAGTAGATCCAACAACTCAGGGATATAGATATAAAGGGATGGCCGCTGCTGAGTAGAAGATGAAGAGAAGATCAGGGGGGTCTGAGAGGCCTCACGTCAGGGGGAGTCTTAGTACGTCACGTCAGAGGTGAACAAGGCTCTCAAATTAGCTCAAAGAATTACCCTCGTATGCTTCAATGATGAATAGGAAAAGTGCATTCCTCTCGGAATTATGTGATGAATAGGAAAACAGACTCTCTACAGGAGATTTGATCATGTCCAACCTTTCTGAAACCCTCCTAGGCGCCTCACAACTCTCTTCACACTGAGCCCACAGAGAGAAAATGTAGGACTGGTGCCAACTGTTCATCACGGAGGAAAGGACTCACCGAGCCGGTATTACTAACTAATACGCGATATAACTAAATCTAATAATAATTACGCGATATAATTGAAAAAGAACTGTCTTTTCTGTATACTTTACCCGGTTCCGTTGCTACCGCGAGCCTTACGCAATCGATCGGATCATATAGACTTCACGATATCCCTTCTTCAACACAACATAGGCCATCGAAAGGATCTCGGACGACTCACTCACGGGAGCTCCTCTAAGTGTTCTAGTTGGTGGAAGTAGAGGAGGCGATGGCTTTTATATACTAATTGGAGATGTAGTCAGGACTCGACGATCCGATGCACATTCTGAGAAGAGATTTCGGTTAGGTTTCAAAACTATAGATATCATAGAAGATCATTCCGGCCGCCGTGAAGTCGACACCCGGCATGATGTGCCCGCTATTCCTGGGGTCTCTTCTGAAAAGTGGATTGGGAGAGAGAGACCATATTTGATAGCCCTTTCCCGAGACCTAGCCCTGCGAGACGGAGAGAGTCGCCAACTCGTACTATATATCCGGGCGTAGCAAACTTCAAAAGAAAATAGAATACATATAGAATGACGAGAGCATATTCTAAAATATAGTAGCTCTATTTAAACTCGAAAAAGCTACTTGATTATTTTTTATTAATCGTGCCTTATAGCGCTCCACAGAGCCATCAGCACGTTGACAGTGCCATTTACATCCCACAACAGAAGCATCAGCTAGCTCCCAAGTACCCCGTGCCTGTAATGCGGACATCTCATCCTCCATGGCCTGAGGCCATTTCGGGGAAAGCGTAGCTGGACGAGGAATCAATAGGAGTGTATGGCTGGGCGATTTCTTTCATTCTTTCAAAGCGAGAAGAGCTAAAACAATTCACACACCGTACAGATTGATTTCAAGGTTGATAGAGTTTGTGATATGAATGAGTGAATCTGAACTGGTTGTTGAGGTGAACTTAAACAAGGATTTGTGGAACTTGAGGACATTTGAGGTTAAAATCTTAATCCAAGTTAAGGCTCCGACAAAATGCTTGTTTCGAGCCCGATCGAGCTCAATCCTTTGTCTGTTATCATGAATTGGTTTAGGAAAACAAATTCATTCTAACTTTCTCTCTTTTTCCTTATTTTTCAACTAAGTGTTTGCTAAGTGATGAATCCATGATTCATTAACTTTTCTGTCGCATTTTGTCTTAAAACCCTTAACAAATACATGTAAATATACATTAATTCCCATCTTTTATTCAAACTTCATTCATGAATAAATATTCACTTTTAAGCATCAAAATCATGTAAATAAATAAAGAACAAAGAAAAGAAAATAAGACAGATTGGAGATATGTATATATGTACAATATGACTTATAAATAATAAATATAATTACAAGGTATATTTATAACCTAACCCCTGAGACCAAGTCAGCATGGATTGGTCGACAAACCAATAAGTAGGGGGAGATAAGGAAAGAAAATCATATAAATAAATTAAGACACACTTCATGTACTTCTCACTATTTATCAAATAAATACAAAACTTCAATAATTTTTAACTAATTCATATGTATATATTTTTCACCAAACTCTTTTCCTAATTATTTCTAAAAATGTGTATAAAAATATAAAAATAAGTTAAAAATATTACTCTGTATATATGCTAAGAAATCCAGCTTTTAAATGGTCAAAATCTCAACTTCTGAACATCATAACTTCTTCATATGAACTCCAATTTCACTCTACACACCTTTAAAGTTCATAAAATAATATTATCTAATTAATAGAGGTGGTTTCATGGAATTCGGAGTCCGTCTGCAAAAAGTCAGTTTTGGGACCAAATGACAACGGGGTTTTTGGGCTATTTATTTTATTTAGAACACAGTATTTATACTTTTATTAATTTTATATTTTCTAATTATTTTTATGATCTTGTAATTTAACCTTGATTTATTTCATATTTTTTAGAGCTTATTTATTATTTTAATAAAATCCAATACCCTAATTTATAGATAAAAATGAACTGATTAACTTATACCTGTATTTATTAATATATGTAAATTAATATATTAAAATCCCTAAAAATTCACATAGCCTTTATTTATTATTCTAATAATTAAGAAAATAAAAAATTAATTTTTAATTATTTGTTTATTAAATTAAAAATCCAAAACCTATTTATCTATACATATTTATTAATATAATATTTATATTTCGAATAATATATATTACTTATAAAAAAGTAATTATTCTATAATTTAAATAATTAAACTATTTACATTTATTGTTTTTATACCTATTTAAAACAACACTATTTACTATTTATTATATAATTTCTAAGCAATTTACACATCTGACCAACCAGGTGCTGACACCTGTCAGCACCTGGTGCTTCTTCTCCAAGAAGCCGGTATTGAAGTATGTTCCAACCGGGCTTCTTCACAAATTTTTCCCACGTGTTTTACAACTTCTACAGGTGACCTAATCTCTTGGATCTATTCTCCTAACAACCAAGATAATCGACGCGCCCTTCGATTAAACTTGTGACCCATGAAATCTATCTATAAAAACCCCCAAAGTTGGCGGTTTTCAACTAACTCTCCCATGTCAACCTGAAGCTCAACTTCCAGTGGTCGATCCCTCTCTTCCTCGCCTCGCTCTGCTCGCCTAGGAGGTGGCAGCTCCGATCGAAGGTGCCCGCGTGGGAGAAGGTTCATCGGGGAGGAGTTCCAAGGTGCTCGTCAGCCCTTGCATTGTCGCCTTGCACGCGTTCAGCTCCAGCAAAGATCGGCCGTCGAGCAACCATTTGAGGTAAATACACCTCTTTCCTAGATCTACTCATCCATTTTCATCAATTTCTTTCTCAATATTCGTGCATACATTAGCGTGATTAAGCACGTCATTGGGATGCTTAATATTCCCTCTTAAATGCTCATTCAAAATCAACATCCAAATCGTTTCATACTCAACTCAAATCGTTGTCCATTTTTATTAGTTTTTACGCCTAGTTTCAACAAATCTGGAAATGATTTTCGATCTTGCAAAACTATAATCCATCGGCTGATTTCTCGCAAATCGAGCACATGATCTTGTAATTTGAAGATCCAGCTTGCATTAGGAGCAAATTCGAGTCATTTGGAGTCTTCATCTTTACAAAATCGCCATTCAAAGAAGGTGCAACTAACTCCAGGATCGTCGAGAGCAGTGTGACCGTCCAACTTCTTCGACCTTTCAACGCCGCTCTCAGCCTTCTCCGACCGTCGTCCACCGCGGGCGAGCTCGAGGGTTAGAGGAGCTAACCCTCTGGCCCCACCGGATTCTCAAGCTACACTTCTATCGCCGGCGAAAAATCGAGGAAGGGACCGTCTTTGTCAACCGCACAACCGCCTGAAGAACAGCCAAGAACGGCCGTGCTACAACCTTGCGACACGTGTCCTCGAGTGGACGCTCCAGATTCGTCCGTCGCATCTAATCATGTCCGTTGAAGACGAAGCGGTAGAAATTTTGCATAAAAAGCCCTGAAGACTCCAGATTTCCGGACCACTCTAGAGCTTTCCATAATTTACATTTAGGTCCCCACGCGGGGACCTAAATGTTAACTTTCATATTTTTGTTACAATTTCGTCCCTGGCAGAGGACCAAACTACATAACTTTTACATCTTTTTCTTACATTTTTACCCTTGTGTTGTAAGCGACTTTGGACACGTTTTTACTCTATTTTTCGTAAATTCTTTTAGGGTAGTTACGCAACTACCTCAGCGAGGTTTTTCAGTAACTTTTGTGTATTTTTGGCATGTTTACATCGTATTTTGGTTTGTTGCAAACTGACTCCGTTTTGATTTATTTTCGAGTGTTGTTCAAGCCCATTGCTGGTCCGCTTTACATACTATATAATATCATCTATACTTCACATATTCTTCACATATTATATTGTAGGTAGATTGTTTGAAAAATATCACTTTGAAAAATAAATAAAAATTGGAAAAAAATATGAAATCAAGTAAAAAATTAAAAATAAAAAAATCCATAAAAAATATCATGTTTCTTCGATTGCTTTAAGAAGAGATAAAATAATCACAAAAATATATTTTCACCTAAAAAAATCAAAGTACCCTATTCTGCCTCCTTGTGTTCAACCCAAGCACACTTACCTGGCTAAATAAATAGTGTAAGGTTTTTTTTTTTCTAAAAACTGATCTTTGTTTGATCGACTAGGATCTCTTTGCGGTTTTCTACACCAACAACACTCATTTCTTAAACCCGCAATCAGATCCGAGCCGCATCAAAATGGCACCGTTACTAGGGAGGCGTTATGTATTTTGATTTTTTACATATTTTGTGATCTTATTTTCTCTCTTCTTATTGTTTTTTCGTAGCTTTTACTCGATTTTTCTTACGGCTTTTCTTGAATTGTTTCTCGATCTTCTTTAGCCGCTAACTAATTTTTGCAGGGCCTGCAGTATCAACCGGTTTCTTAGGAAGCTAAGTTAGTTGAAAGAGCAGAGGCTGATTCTTTCTTTACGAGTTGGCTGTAGAGGGCAAAAATTAATTAGTGTAATTGTTATAAAAGAGAGAGAAAGAGAGAGAGAAAGTTGTATTGAACTCCAGTAGAAGGGGTCCACTAAGGACATCCCGACATGTACTTTCCTCCCCCCATTTTTTTCGGGGTCTGATTCGCCGAGTACCATATATTCTGGGGATCAGGGCACCCGCCGTGGTTTTCTCGCATAGACGGTTTTTTTTCGCGGCTTTTTTTTCGATAGATGATTGCTTAGGAGTTTTCTTTTATTCCATTTGATTGTGCTTACGTAGTTAGTCTTAGGACTTACAACCTAGGTGCATGATTTTAGGATTTTAAAAAAATAAAAAAATAGACGTTTGTTTGAAGAAAACTCAAAAAAATATAAAACCCTAAAATAAAACCGGGACTGCTAAGATATCTGACCTAAAATAAACATAAGGTTCAACTGATTTGGGTGAGTAATCCCCGCACATTTTCTCAGAGTGCGCGAGTGAGAGACGACCCATAAGGTTAGAGCCACAAACCCGTATTTCTCACGAAATACTATTTAGTCTATGCACCTAATCACTGCTCCTCAGTGGATACGCTCGGGTAGCCGGAAACGGTCCGGATTTACTTAGCAGAGTGGGAGGTTTAGAGGACACTGTGTAAGGCTCCGTCCTCAAGTAACACGGGTAGCCAGAAATGGTCCGTACTTACTCCCATACTGGCCGAGAGCAAGTGAAATTCTGTAAAGACTCGGGCCACTGTTTCGGGGAAAATATCAGGCACCTATCAGCTCGCATCAGCTCGCGTTAATCGATTATACTTGTTTGCTAATTACAACCCTAAAACCGACAAGATAAAAGATTGAACTCTCACGGTCTTAATTGGGTTGTGTTGGTGAAAATGGGGTTTGCTTTGTGTTTGCTTGCAAGGCATGAGTTACGGTGGCTTTACGCATTTTCCCTCTCTCTTGAATCACGAATCGTGCTCTCCAGATCATTCTCTTATATCGACGATGATGTCTTGATGGCTTTTCTGCTCAAACTCTGTGAGCTTTCGACCGTCCACCTTCATACGTACATCTTAACAAGCTTGGGATGACTCTCTTCCCAAGCTGGTCCCATCTGATCTCGAGGAGAGTCAGACCCATACTCCCTCGCCTCCCGGCCAAACTATTGAGACAGACCCTTATCTCAATACACCATCGAGATCTCCAGCCGAGTTTTCGTTGAGTTCTTATGAGAGCTTTTCTTTTCCAGAAGATTTGAAGCAGATGGCTCGCGGCAAAGGACCAATAGACGAGAGTCCATCAACTGAAGAACATCATGACGGAAGATCAGATTCAGCCGCAGATGTTACAACAGGGATTCTCGACACTCTTCAACAGATGAATATCCAGATACGAGAACAATTTAGAACTCAGAATGAGTTGCGATCTGAGATAGCCGCGCTGCAAGTAGGGGCCGGGAACCATTTACCGCCTGTAGTGGTTCCCGCTACTTTACGGGAAGAGTATGACCCAGGTGCGAGAATGCTCCATCATTGGATTCGGTTACCACCGAATCAAGGGCCACACGAATTGAGGCCGGCATTCATTTCATTGCTTCCCAAGTTCTATGGGAATGCTAGAGAGGAGCCGTTTACCTTTTTGCAGCAGTTCGAAATGATTTGCGGTACGGCTAGTTATCCAGGCATTACGCAGGAGGCTGTCTGCCTCAAAGCCTTTCCCTTCGCCTTAGCTGATAAGGCGCTATACTAGCTGAGTCATCTGGGAAGGGAAATTTCTACATGGGATGACCTGAAGTCCACATTCCTGCGTAAGTATTTTCCTATGGGGAGGACGAACATGATGAGGAGTCAGATCTCCAATTTTACGCAGCGTCCGCATGAGTCTTTCCATGAGGCATGGATTGATTCAAAGATCTTATGGAGAGATGCCTGCATCATGACATACCAATGAAGGTGCTAGTACAGAATTATTTTGGAGGACTCCAGCCGGACATCCAGGGTCTAGTGAGTACCGCATGTGGCGGCAACTATTTGAACAAGGATGCCGAGTCAGTCTGGGCCATCTTTGAAGGGATGGATGAGAACTCGAGAGTCGTCGACTCCACTCGGGCATTTCAGAAAGGCCCTCAGCCACCACATCACCGAGAGCATCATAAGGTTGCTAATATCTCAGAATCTAAATCCAACACCATCATGGGATTTATTAGTGAGAAATTAACGTTGGTGGATGTGATTTAGAAACAAGTTCAGGACTTACAGCCACTGCGAGAGTTGGAGAAACTCTGATCTCTACCTCAACAGCTGAGTGATCTTTCGAAGAAGGTTTCAGAGCTTCAACTTCAGTACCAGCAGAGCCAACCTTCTTTGACTGCATAACCTACACGGAGGATCTTACTCGCTCCACCCACCCGTCAGATTCACTAAGTACAGAGCGAGCCAGAGACCCCGTAGATTGATTGGCATGAGGATCAGTCTCATGCCAATCCCGGTCAGATCACCACTGCTGCAGATATGGATGTGGAGCCGTAAAATATTCTCGAGATCAACGGGATTTGGTATACTTCGACTCAACAACTGAGTATACCGCATCATCAGTAGTAGACGTACAGTCAACCGTAGCATGGACGTCCACATTTCCAGCACCGGCAGAATTTCACGCAGCAGCAGTCTCACCAGCATGTTTATCAGAGACCGCAATCATATCAGTATCCTGTTCACCATTCACAGTCATATCTTTATCAGCAGCCACAGCAATCTTCCTCCACACCGTAGAGATTCTCCCAGCCTTCCACCTTTCAGCAATGCATGCCAAGGCAGGAGAAAGGAGCAAGCCAGGGCCACCACACCGAACCTGAGATGTCTTCACAGGCCCAGGTACTAAATAAAATAATGGATATGCTGAGTATGCTCCAAATTACGCATAAGGCAGAGATGGAGCAGGTTAACCGTCGTCTGGACGGGTTAACTGCACCGAAGACCACTCTCCCAGCCCAACCTCAGATGAATCCGAACAACAAGAGGAGGTATCAAGATCAGGTAAACACTACAAGTATGATCTTGTTTCCTGAATTTTTATCTAACTTCATTCATCTTAGGAGCGGTAGATCGCCATGAGCACCTGCTGGAGTAGAGGAGATGGCACTTGATGAGGAGCAAGAGCAAATCCATGAGCAGCCAGATTCTGATGCTGAGGAGGAGAACCAACATTTTGATGAGGACTATCCAAGAGAAGGAAGTGATGCCGATACAGTTGACATGGACACCAGCGAATCAGATGATGATATCACGCCAGACCATGCAGATACTCTCGACAAAAATATATCTTCCCCTGTTTTAGAGAGTTTTGTACATAATTCTGAAACTCTCGATGTACATGTTGATTCTGATATCAATAAAAGTCTGATTTTCTCATTCCTGACATTGTTCCTTTTCCCGATGCTCTGTTTGGAAAAGGAAAGAAAAATAACAAAAAGAATTTTGTGACTATGGAGATAGAAAGGTTATTAAAATATCACATCTTTTTGAAGATCCCGCTTCATCATGCCTTAGATCATTTTCCTACGCTTAAGAATCAATTGAAAAATCGATGCACCACGCGTAGGAAAAAGAGATCACGTACAGAGAAACGTGTTTTGACTAAGGCTACATCTTGTGCTATTTAGAATAAGTTACCGAAGAAGAAGGACTCAGGAGCACATTATGTCAGGTGCGAGATCGCAAATTCCGAATTCGATCGCACTCTCTTAGATAATGGTTCCTCGATCATCCTGATACCATCTTCCTTACTCGACAAGCTCGAGTTAGGTCCTCTTTACAAATCCTGCGCGATCCTTCAGTTTGCTGATAGATCCGTAAAGAGACCTAAGATTATACTAAGGAGCGTTATCGTAACCGTACAGGGTCTACAATTCCTAGTGGACTTTACTATCCTAGACATGGATTGCCCTACAGAGTTACACATTACCCCGATTATTCTTAGGAGACCTTTCTTAGAAACCGCAAAGGCTCTCTTCGAGTATGATACAGGGAAGGTATCTTTTTGCACTGAGGGTGATAAGGTACATATAGAGATGGTGAGAGATTCAAACACATCCAGTGATGCCTCTTCTGATTTCTTGAGTTCTTTAGCCACCTGCGATTACATGGATGAGGTCCGTCTTGACGACCTCGAAAGATATCAAGTAGAGACCCAAGAGTGTTTAACAGAGGATGGGTCCGAGACTACAGTGGGCATTTCTTCAGAAGGTACTTTATATTTTTGTCTGGATGATGAGAAGCAAAGGGATCAGACTTCTGAGGAGTTTATTGCAGACCTTTCAGATTCAGAGACTTTACACAATTCCTACACTTTAGATAATCTAGAGATAGAATTTCATTTAGCTGAGTTGTTTTCCTTTAATCAATCTGAGAATGATCATAGTAGCGAGTCGGATGATGCTTTGAACATCTTCTATAGTCAGACTCTAGAGCACATTGAGATGGTGGATAACCAAATCGTAGACAAATCCACAACCGATACAGATCCCAATACACATATGGATGAGGTTTCAGCATATCCAGAATCTACCTTACCGGAACTAAAGACCTTGCCACCAAATATGAAGTATGCCTTCCTTGCAGGTCCACATAGACAGTTTCTGGTCATTATCAGTTCATCTTCGACCGACGAACAAGAATCTTGTTTGATGGAGGTTCTAGAAAGAAACCGCAAGGCTATTGGGTGGATTGTATCCGATCTCCGTGGGATTAATCCTTCTTTGTGTTCTCGTCATATATATCTCGATCATGACAGCAAACCCTCCAGAGAGTTTCAACATAGGATGAATCTGGTTTTACGAGAAGTTGTCAAGAAAGAGATTACAAAATGTTGCGATGCAGGCTTCATTTATCCCATCTCCAACTCTGAATGGGTTAGCCCATTACATGTTGTCTTGAAGAAGTCGGGAATTCAGATGGTTAAGAATGAGAGTGGAGAGGAGATTCCAAAGAGAGTAACCACATCGTGGCGGGTGTGTGCATTGATTACAGAAAATTGAACGCCGCGACGAAGAAGGACCACTTCCCTTTGCCTTTTATAGACCAGGTCATAGAACGGTTGGCTGGGAAGGAGTACTTCTGTTTCTTTGACGGTTACTCCGGGTACAACCAGGTAACAATTGCTCCTGAAGATCGTGAGAAAACCACCTTCACATGTTCGTTCGGCACGTATGCCTTTAGACGGATTCCCTTTGGATTGTGCAACGCTCCTGCTACTTTCCAGAGGTGTATGCTTGCTATTTTTGCGGACATGGTCGGTGATTTTCTATTGATTTTTATGGATGATTTTTCGGTCTATGGTGAGTCCTTTGATGATTGTTTAGTGCACCTAGACCAGGTTCTTCGGAAATATTGTGAGGCATATCTCATTCTGTCCTGGGAAAAGAGCCATTTTATTGTTACACACGGGATCGTGTTGGGGCACGTCATCTCCCAGCAAGGTATGGAGGTTGACCCTGCCAAGGTGGATGTCATCAAGCGCCTCGAACCACCACCCAACATCAAGCATATACGGTCATTTCTCGGGCATGTTGGTTTTTACCGACGGTTTATCCAAGACTTCTCCAAGATCGCCCGACCGTTAACTGAATTATTAGGCAAAGACATCGAGTTCTTGTTAGATGATAAATGTCTTAAGGCCTTCCTCACACTAAAAGAAAAGATTATCAGTGCTCCTGTCCTACAGCTGCCTGATTAGTCTCTACCCTTTGAGATCATGACGGATGCTTCAGATTTTGCGGTCGGGGTTGTATTAGGACAGAGGAGGAATGGACTTCTTGTTGCCATCCACTATGCCAACAGAACTTAGATGATGCTCAACGTAATTACACAGTGACAGAAAAGGAAATGTTTGTAGTGGTATTCGCTTCAGATAAATTCCGATCCTATCTTCTTGGCTCTAAAATCACAATCTACACAGATCATTCAGCTATCCGGTTTTTGATGGAAAAGAAGGATGCCAAGGCACGCCTTCTTAGATGGATTCTATTACATCAAGAATTCGATTTGGACATTAAAGATAAACCTGGGGTAAAGAATGTGGTAGCTGATCACCTCTCCCGATTACAGACAGATCAACCTTCAGATGAGTACATGCCAGAGATTGCAGAGAGATTTCCTGAGGAGAGCATCTTTGCAGTTACAGAACTTCCATGGTATGCAGATATAGTGAATTTTCTGGTTACACAGAAAAGTCCTCAGGGTTGGCCAAAGAATCAAGCTGATAGATTAGTTTCTGAGGCACGATATTACCACTGGGAGGATCCGATTCTATTTCGTGAAGGTTCGGATTGTGTTTACATGTATTGTATTCCTCCGGAGGAATAGTGTCCTTACTTTGTGTCATTCTTTAAAGGCAGGGGGACATCACTTAGGGAAGAGGACATCGTAAAAAGGTACTTCATAGCAGATTATGGTGGCCAACTCTTACTAGAGATGCTTGTACATTCGTAAAGAGTTGCTTGGATTGTCAGAGAGCTGTAGGGACAGTCAGTGCTAGAGATGCAATGCTGATGCGACTTGTCATTATTTGTAAGATTTTTGACGCATGGGCATAGATTTAATGAGACTGTTCCCTTCCAGCAGCGGCTTTGAGTATATTCTTCTCACTGTGGATTATATTAAAGATGGATAGAGGCTATACCCGCACGAACTGTAGACAGTAAGATAGTTTGCAAGTTCCTAAGGGAACACATTATTTTGCAGTTCGGGATCCCACATATTCTTATTTATGATGGGGGTAGCCATTTCATTAATAAGGAGGTCAAAAAGCTAGTGAGGCAATACGACATTGATCACAGAGTAGCTTCTCCTTATCACCCACAGACGAACGGCATGGCTGAAGTCTCAAACAGGGAGGTGAAATCAATTCTCCAGAAATTAGTACGACTGGATAGGAAGAACTGGTCGTAGCTTCTAGATCAGGTTCTTTGGGCATATCGTACTGCATAAAAAACTCCCTTAGGTACTTCACCATTCAGATTGGTTTATGGAAAGGTGTGCCATTTGCCCGTAGAGATCATGCACAAATCTGAATGGGCTATTCGAGAAATTTTACTTGATGCACAGAAAGCAGGAGCCAAGAGAAAGATAGATATGAATGAGTTGGTAGAGATTCGAAATCAAGTATACGAGAACACTCTCATTTATAAGAACAAAGTGAAGAAATGGCATGACAGACATATTCGGCACAAGATCTTTGTCCCTAGGCAGAAAGTCTAGTTGTTCAATGCAAGATTAAGAATTTTTCCTGGCAAATTAAAAATCAAGAGGGAAGGACCTTACATAGTCAGAACGGTGCACAACAATGGAAGTATAGCAATATCAGATATGTCACCTGGTGCAGAATCATTCGTGGTTAATGGGCAGATGCTGAAACACTTCATCGAGACTACCGATCATCTGGCCCGTATTGAAGTGATCTATTTTGTACAGGAATCATGATCATTCTTTCACTTCATCTCATCATGTACAAAGACTTTTAATCCATTCGATTTCTAGAGATCTACAACACTTGTATATTCTTCGTAGACCACAATCGTCCCCATTTTTGCTCGTCTTCTATGCTTAGGATACCATATCCTAAGTATAGGGGGGACCGATTGTTTGTCGATTCACGTTTTATATTTTGTTCTGATTCTTTTGGATATCCTTTCTTTTTCATAAATCCCTGGTCTCTGATTTTTGGCAACACTCTTTTCTATACATGGATACCTTATCCTAAGTATGGGGGGACCGAGTGATTTCGATGATTTCGTTCTCTTTATTTCTTTTGTTCCTTCGTTGTATATTCTTTTTACTCAGTCACCTCGTTTTTGATCTTCCATTATACTTACGATGACCTGATTATAAGTATAAGGGGGTTGAATGACTTGTATTCTCTATTCTTTTTCACCCACTTTTACTTAGCACGAGTTATGTCCTCCTTTTTATTTTTTGACGCTATGAGGACATAGCATAAGCTAAGTATAGGGGGTGCATATATATTATACATATACTTCTGTCCATAACTTGTACTTTTATGTATTTTCTATATCTATAAAATCCATAAAAAGTGGGTGAGGGTTAATTTAAAATATGTTTATACATTTATTTATTACTTATAAAATCCTTGTAAATAAGTAAAATATGTCCAAAACTTGTATTTAAAATCTGTAATAGGTATCTAAAATTTGTATAATACTTATTTAAAATCCTATTTATTAAAACATGTGTAAAAATCATTTAATCCTTGTAAAATCCTTTGTAGATAAAATCTGTAAAATACATTAGATATTTAACTCAAATAAATTATATCTTGTAAAATTCATGTACAAAAAAACTTGTTTATAAAAATCAGAAAATCCATAAAAAATTACAGAGTCCTAAAAGTCATAAAAATTACAAAAGCCTTAAAATCCATAAAAATGAGTAAAATTCAGAAAATATACTTCACAAAAACATGGTTGCATTTGCATTCGCATTTTTCAGAATAAGTTTGATTCCTGAAACTAAGGATTGAGTCTAGTCTAAAGGATGGAGCTTGATCACGGCCATTAACTTTCATTGTAAGGAGCCTAGTTAGGATCTGGATTTAGACTCTTCGGGTCTGTGACTTAAAATCTTTGGGTTTTATAAGACCATATTCGGGAAATCAAGTCATATGTGCTTAAGTAGACCATTTGGTGTCATCCGTACAACTCTACACCAGTGAACCAATCTTGAACACATGCATTGTAAACTTAGCTCGATTCACATGGAGTTACGAAGGGCAGTACATCTTGGTAGTGTGTTTCTATCCTTGTCTTTGCAGCATTGACGTCTAAAGACGGGAGAAATTGGGGTTGCGATAGTCGCTTCGGATGAGGGAAGGATCTGCTGACACAATTTTTCTAAGACCTCAAAAAAGGGACGGAACAAAAAGATGCTATATCCGTCAAGGCACAAAAAGAAGAATGCAGTACAAGCAAATTACAAAGCCAAATCAAAGAAGAAGCCACCAAATACAAATACGACCACAATGGTCCATGCTTCCACCAAAAATGCCTGCACATCTTAGTGGAGACATAGCTACACCGGTTGAGATTCACAAGGAGATGCGTCTACACTGGTCGCACTCCACATCTTTTCTCATTCTTCTACTTTCTCTTTATACTCGATTGTGGACATAGCACGAACTGACCTCAGAAGGGAATACCTCCCTCTCCGAGGAAAGAGTAGCTGGATGACGAAGCCATAGAAGTGTATTGCCAGGATGGACGGTTTCTTCGTTTCTTTAAAGCAGGAAGAGCTAAATCAATTCACACACTGTACAAATTGACTTCAAGGATGATAGAGTTTGCGATATGAATAAGTGAGTCTGAACTAGCTAATGAAGTGATCTTGAATAAGGATTTGTGGAACTTGAGGACTATTGAGGACAAAATCCTAATCCTAGTTAAGGCTCTGACAAAATGCTTGTTTCAGGCCCGATCAAGCTTTGTCCTTCGTCTGTTCTCATGAATTGGTTTAGGAAAACAAATTCATTCTAACTTTCTTTCTTTTTCACTTACTTTTTCAAATAAGTGTTTGTTAAGGGACTAGCAAAGTTTAAGTTTAGGGGGTTGATGAATCCATGATTCATTAACTATTCTGTCGCATTTTGTCTTAAAACCCATAACAAATACATGTAAATATACATTAATTCCCATCTTTTATTCAAACTTCATTCATGAATAAATATTCACTTTTAAGCATCAAAATCATGTCAATAAATAAAGAACAAAGAAAGAAAATAAGACAGATTGGAGATATGTATATATGTACAGTATGACTTATAAATAATAAATATAACTGCAACATATATTTATAACCTAACCCCCGAGACCAAGTCAGCATGTCGACAAACCAATAAGTAGGGGGAGATAAGGAAAGAAAACCATAAAAATAAATTAAGACACACTTCATGTGCTTCTCACTATTTATCAAATAAATACAAAACTTCAATGATTTTTAATTAATTCACATGTATATATTTTTCACCAAACTCTTTTCTTAATTATTTCTAAAAATGTGTATAAAAATATAAAAATAAGTTAAAAATATTACTTTGTATATATGCTAAGAAATCTAGCTTTTAAATTGTCAAAATCTCAACTTCCGAACATCATAACTTCTTCATACGAACTCCAATTTCACTCTACTTACCTTTAAAGTTCATAAAATAATATTACCTAATTGATAGAGTGGTTTCATTGAATTCGAAGTCTGTCTGCAATAAGTCGATTTTGGGACCAAATGACAACAGGGTTTTTGGGCAATTTATTTTATTTAAAACACATTATTTATACTTTTATTAATTTTCTAATTTATAATTATTTTCATGATCTTTTAATTTAACCTTGATTTATTTCATATTTTTTTGGATCTTATTTATTATTTTAATAAAATCCAAAACCCTAATTTACAGATAAAAATGAACTGATTATCTTATACCTGTATTTATTAATATATGTAAATTAATTTATTAAAATCCATAAAAAATCACATAGCCTTTACTTATTATTATAATAATTAAGAAAAAACAAAATTAATTCTTAATTATTTATTTTTTAAATTAAAAATCCAAAACCTATTAATCTATACATATTTATTAATATAATATTTATATTTCGAATAATATATATTATTTATAAAAAATAATTATTCTATAATTTAGATAATTAAATTATTTACATTTCTTGTTTTTATACCTATTTAAAATAACAATATTTACTATTTATTATATAATTTCTAAGCAATTTACACATCTGGCCAACCAGGTGTTGACACGTGTCAGCACCTGGTGCTTCTCCTCCAAGAAGCTGATATTGAAGTATGTTCCAACCGGCCTTCTTCACCAATTTTTTCCACGTGTTTTACAACTTCTACAGGCGACCTAATCCCTTGGATCTATTCTCCTAACAACCAAGATAATCGGCCACCCTCCGATTAAACTTGCAACCCACAAAATCTATCTATAAAAACCCCCAAAGTTGGCGGTTTTCAACTAACTCTCCCATATCCACCTGAAGCTCAACTTCCAGTGGACGATCCCTCTCTTCCTCACCTCGCTCCGCTCGCCCAGGAGGTGATAGCTCTGATCGAAGGTGCCCGCGTGAGAGAAGGTTCATCGGGGAGGAGTTCCAAGGTGCACGTCAGCCCTTGCATCGTCGCCTTGTGCGCGTTCAGCTCCGGCAAAGATCGACCGTCGAGCAACCATTTGAGGTAAATACACCTCTCTTTTCCAGATCTACTCATCCATTTTCATGAATTTCTTTCTCGACATTCGTGCATACATTAGCGTGATTAAGCGCGTCATTAGGATGCTTAATCTTCCCTCTTAAATGCTCATTCAAAATCAACATCCAAATCGTTTCATACTCAACTCGAATCGTGATCCATTTTTCATTAGTTTTTATGCCTAGTTTCAACAAATCTGGAAACGATTTTCGATCTTGCAAAACTATAATCCATCGATCGATTTCTCGCAAATCGAGCACATGATCTTGTAATTTGCAGATCCAGCTTGCATCAAGAGAAAATTTGAGTCATTTGGAGTCTTCATCTTCACGAAATCACCATTCAAAGAAGGTGCAACTAACTCTAGGATCCTCGAGAGTAGCGTGACCATCCAACTTCTTCGACCTTTTGCCGCCACTCTCAGCCTTCTCCGACCGCCGTCCACCGCGGGCGAGCTCGAGGGTTATAGGAGCTAACCCTTTGGCCCCGTCAGAGGCTCAAGCTACACTTTTATCACCGATGAAAAATCAAGGAAGGGACCGTCTTTGTCAACCGCGCAACTGCCTGAAGAGCAACCAAGAATGGTCGTGCTACTGCCTTGTGACACGTGTCCTCGAGTGGACTCTCCAGATTCGTCCGTCGCATCTAATCGTGTCCGTTGAAGATGAAGCGGTAGAAATTTTGCATAAAAAGCCCTGAAGACTCCAAATTTCCAGACCGCTCTAGAGCTTTCCAGAATTTACATTTAGGTCCCCGTGCGGGGACCTAAATGTAAACTTTCATATTTTTGTTACAATTTCATCCCTAGCAGAGGACCAAACTACGGAACGTTTTCCATCTTTTTCTTCCATTTTACCCCTATGTTGTAAGGCAACTTTGGACACGTTTTTGACTCTATTTTTCGTAAATTTTTTTAGGCTAGTTACACAACTACCCCGGCGAGGTTTTTTAGTAATTTTTGTGTATTTTCGACGTGTTTTCATTGTATTTTGATTTGTCGCAAATTGACTCCATTTTGATTTGTTTTCGAGTGTTGTTCGAGCCTGTTGCTCGTCCGCTTTACCTACTATATAATATCATCTATACTTCACATATTCTTCACATATTATATTGTAGGTAAAGTGTTTGAAAAATATCACTTTGAAAAATAAATAAAAATTGGAAAAAAAATATATAAAATCAAATAAAAATTTTAAAAAAATCCGTAAAAAAATATCATATTTCTTCGATCGCTTTAAGAAGAGATAAAATAATCACAAAAATATATTTTCGCCTAAAAAAATCAAAGTACCCTATTCTTCCTCCTTGTGTTCGACCCAGGCACACTTACCTAGCTAAATAAATAGTGTAAGATTTTTTTCTAAAAACCGATCTTTGTTTGATCGACTAGGATCTCTTTGCAGTTTTCAACACCGACAACACTCATTTCTTAAAACCACAATCGGATCCGAGCCGCATCACTAAGGGACTAGCAAAGTTTAAGTATAGGGGGTTGATAAATCCATGATTCATTAACATATTGTATGCATTTATCTTAAAACCCTTGACAAATACACGTAAATATCCATTAAATTTCACGTTCTAACAAAATCCCATTCATGAATAAAAATGCACTTTTATGCATTAAAATCTTGCAAATAAAAAAAACAATAAAAATAAAGGCAAATTATAGATATGTATGTATGTACAATATTACTTGTAAAATAAATATAGGTGAAAGATGTATTTATAACCCAATCCTCGAGACCAAGTCAGCATCGATTGGTCGACAAATAAATAAGTAGGGGGAGACAAGGAAGAAAACAAATAAAAATAACTAATTTCACACTTTATACATTCTCCATTAATTATCCAATATATATCAAAACTTCAAAGATTTTTAATTAATTCATATTAACATATTTTCCCCCAACTCTTCTCCTAATTATTTCCAAAAATGTATAGAAAAATATAAAATTAAGTTAAAAATATTACCTTGTATATATGCCAAGAAATCCAACTTGCAAAATCTCAAAAACCAAACTTCCGAACATCATAACTTGCTCATACGAACTCCAATTTCATTCTACTAACACTTAAACTTCATAAAATAATATTCTCTAATTAATGAAGGTGATTTCACTAAAATCGAAGACCGTTTGCAAAAAGTCAGTTTTCGGAGCAAACCACAACTAGGTTTCTAGGCTATCTATTTTATTTAAAACAGATTATTTATCATTTTAATAAATTTATAATGTTTATTATTTTCTTGATCTTGTACTTTCGCCCTAAGTTATTTCATAATTTTTGGAAATTATTTAATATTTTAAATAAATCAAAAAGCTTACTTTATTGGTATAAATGAACTATATAACTTATACTTGTATTTATTAATATATCTAAATTAATTTATTAAATTCCACAAAAAATTATATGTACTTTATCTATAAAACTAATAATTAAGAAAATATATAATTAATATACTATTTGGTAATTTATTATGTTAAAAATACAAAACCTATTTATTAAGTGATTTATTATTAATATAATATTTATATTTCGTAAAAAAATTGTTATTTATTAAAACTAATTATACCATAATTTAGATAATTTAATTACCTATATTTTTCATTTTTATACCTAATTAAAATAAAGTTATTTACTATTTATTCCTTAATTAATTAGTTATTTATTGAGTCTGATCAACGAGGCGCTGACACGTGTCAGCACCTGGGACCTTCTTCTTCAAGAAGTTCGGCCGGAATATGTTCCAACCACCCATGTTTGCCTTCTTCTCCATGCAACTTCTTAACATCTTCCTCATATCTAATATGTCGATCCTCTTCCTCTAACAACCCAGATCCATGCCAGCCCTTGATCTACTAACAACCCTCCATGGATCTCGCCTTTAAATTCACCCCAAAGATCTCTATTCAAAAGGAACCAACTCTGAGCTCCAGCTTCCAGAACACAATTGGTCGTCACCCCACCTTCAACGATATGTTCCGCCTTGCTCCGGAGGTGACAGCTCCCCTCAACGTGCCTGTGTGTAAGAGGGGAGAACATAGGAGGGGTTCTAAGGCTCCATCGCCTTGCATCACCACCGCTGAGCCACGTCAAGCTCTGAGAAGACCTCTCGTAGAGCTGCTACGAGAAGGTCATACACCTTCAACATCCCAGGTCACCTCATTTCCCATTTTATTTCTCGATCTCCATGCTCATATTAGGGTAGCTAACGACGTGATTAGGAACCCTAATAACCATAGTTAGATGCACATCCATTTCACTCTTTCCAATCTTCCCGATTCGATTTCTTTTTATCGCATTTCATTGATTCATATTTTTTGGAAATCGTCTTAGATCTATAAATTTCTTGAATTTGTTGGCCAATTTGCATGCAAATCGAGCACCAAGGTCTTTTATTTGCAGGTTCTTCTTTCGTCTGGAGCAACCACATATCATCTGAAGCTTCCAAAAACCCAAGAAGACCAAAGCATCATTGTCTTCATCAGCTTGTAGGTTCAGCTGGTTCGGCTTTCTTCACCGGCGATTAGTTATCGCTCTCGACCACCTACGACGGAGATCCACTGCAAGCGAGCTCAAGGGGTGAAGGCGTCACCCCTCTAGCCCTGTCGGAGACCCGTGAACACCTTCGACTGTGGGGGGTAATTTGAGAAGAATACATCCTCGCCATCTACGCAAGAATTGAAGAACACAGGAAGAATGCCCAGATTCTATAGGTGATCGCCACGTATCTCAAACCGACGGTCCAGATCGTACACGAGAATCTAATCTCAGCTTTCCAGATGAACCAGTAGAGAAATTTCATACTAGACCCAGCAAAGAGTCAGAATTCTAAGCCCCTCCAAGAACTTTCCAGAATTACATTTAGGTCCCCAAGAAGGGACTTAAATATAATAATTTTACGTTTCTTTACAGTTTAGTCCCTGAGTAGGAATCGATTTGTAACTGAACATATAATTTTTTTTGCAGTTATACACGTGCCTTGTAGGGGGTGTTTTGGACATCATTCTTGCTGCATTTTCGTCCCGGATTTTTAGGGTATTTTTGCAACTCCAAATGTTTCTTGTATTTTTTCACGATTTTTCCTCGTATAGTTTTATTAATTTTATTTTCACAGTATCGAGTAAGTTTCGAGTCAGTTTTTTAGTCTTTTGTAAAATCAAGAATAAAGTGAGTATTTTCGAAATTATTATTTCATCCAAAACCGAGGTATTAATATTCTACCTCCTCGAGTTTGACCCAGGCATACTTACCTGGCTAAATAATATAGTGTAGATGAAATAGGAGAGAGAAGCTGCATATTCTCATTTTCTCTCTCTCCTATTTTGTTGATTTTTTTGTTTGATCAACGAAGCTCTTGATTTAAGTGGTTCTCTACAACCAATATCTCCAATCGCTACCAAAAGCCACGTTATCACTAGCTCACAGGGAGTCTCCTACAACACCCAGTTGAAGTTCTATAAGCCCTCAATAAATGGAGTGATCTTCCTAGGATGCTAGGTTCAATATCACACCCCAAAAGGAACTTATAACCGCATATAATCGAACTATATTTCTGAGGTCGGATTCAGCAAAAATTCTTCTGAGGAAACTAGCTCTGTAGTCTCTTCAGCTAAAGCTCCGATATCCTTGCCTTTGTGATCCTTCAGTTATTATAAGATACACTATCCCTACCAGAAAACAATCAAAATTGCAAAAAACAATCTTAGGATAATTTAACCAGTCAAAGTAGCTAAAAATCACAAAAATAAAAACAAGAAAATAATAGACAGATAACAAAATAAGAACTTAACTAAGAAACACAAAAAATCACAAAAATATATAATAAACACTAAATAAAATCAAATAAAATGTCACATCCTCAGAAAATCCATCATTTCAAGTATCGCAAATCGACTAATGTAACATGAACTCATTGTAGCATGGGACAATTCGCAACTAGCGGAACCAAGTCGAATATATCTGTGAAGAGCACTCGGTTTGTAATTTACAACCTAGGATGTCCAGGGTCAAACACATGGACACGAGCAAGTATTTAACCAAATTTAATGCTAATGAATTAATTAAGTAAGTAATTCCTTGATCCTAGGTTAAGCTCTCTACAAAGACATACAAAGTCAAATGTAATTTTTCAAACCATTTTATTATGCATTTTTTTAATACGACAAACAATCAAGTAATAGCTAGACAGAGATACATAATATCGAAAACAATTCTCCTGATTAAGTAACTAATTACTTTGTGACTTGAATAGAATTAGTGCCAAGCAGATCCAAATCAATAAATATTTACTAAATTGCTTCAATATTAAGGATAAAAATAAAACATATCCTCTAAAATTAATTGCATGTAAGATAGATAAACTCTATGATTTTAATGCATTAAATTAAAGAGGATGAGACTATCTTTCTAATGACACCAAATTTAGTAAAAATGGAGTTACAGATCAGACGATAATGTCGATACAAGGCATGGGAGTAATTGTAAGAAAACATAATTATTTATTCTACAAAAAGGTCTAAAAAGGACTAAAATGCAATTACAAGGACCTGATGGGTTATTATGCAATTTTAAAAAATAAACAGGGAATTATTTGCAATTTTTGATAATTAATCGAGCTTTGTTTCAATTAACTCATGGGCGCATGTATTGCAGATGTCCAACTGGAGGTTTGAGAAAAGGTTTGGATACAAGTATCACCTGAAGGAAAGGCACATCAGGTTCGGGTAATCCGAACATCGGGTATGTATCGCCGCTTCAGAATCGAGGTTCGGATAAGACATGGTTTCAGCTAGGTCGTTCGATCTTTCCACATTGGGTCTAATTCGACAGCTACTGCTATCTCTCCTCATATGTGCTCCTCTTTTAACAACGTCAATGAAGCAGATCTCAAGTGGACCTCTATCTTCTCCTCCACAATCTTCTGCGCTACTGAAGTTAGGAGAACCTTCCAAGATGTACAACTAAGATGTTGATGCCTTCAAGAAACATTGGGGAAAATTCTCTCTATTTTTAATATTGGCTCGTTATATATGAAAGGTTTCAACTCTTCTCTGATCCATCTCCTCCAAACTACGTGCAATTGAAACTGTTGGTGTTCCATTCTTGAACATCCATCCTCCACCTATAAATAATCCTCCTCTACCGAAGGAGGTGGGGTCCATCCTTGTAGGAAGCCATCATGGCCATCGTCTCCTCTTTACGACAGAAAGAAGTAGAGATGACAGAGTGATAACGATGTTGGTCTTCTGGTGAGACCCATGGTTAAGAAGCCATGCCATGACCGCAAGCTCGGCCGTTTGAGCTTTCTCCCTTGGCTGAGGTGATGAATCAAAGACCCAAGCTTCATTTGAAGCTTAAGCCTAGGTTGCTACATACTTCTAAGGCATTTATATTCAAGTTTGATTTCTTATAATTTTTATCTATTTAATCAGATTTGTACAGTTAGGTTTTCCTTTAATTGGATGTACCCTAACCTTTACCGAAGATGGCTAATCTTTGAGTGAGGGGTAATTGATCTTCCTCCTTCCTTCATACTCAGAGAACCTCGGATTCCTCTTCTCCGTTCATGGTATAGAAAACCATATGAGACCACCACTTTCTCCACACATGTGCCTCTCACTCCACTCAACACGCACGTGCACACACGTTCTTGGTTTTCGATTTTAAACATTTACAATTATGAGATCTTCATTGGACTGAGTTTTCAACTGTACTCCATTCTATCGCAACTTTGTCAAATTGTGATAGGTGATCATCCTTTTCAGAGGTTCTCAGCACTCCTTCTCCTCACAAGGAGCTTCGCGAGGCTATTGTGAAGTATCCTGGATCTATACTCAAAGAGGAGGAACGAGGAGGAGTCCTACAGTACTCGTCGGAGCCCAGCCTTCTCCGTCCCGCCAGGATGAGAGAGGAGAAATCCTTGAGTTACAGTTGCCATAGGATTGGGACCACCAGGGACTGATCCAATGGAGAGAGAGCTGTCATATTGCCCTTCATGAGCAGAGGCCTCAGGTGAGCTAAACCACATTTTGGAGTGTGTAGGCGTGCCAAGTGTCCTCCAAACATGTAGACGACCCAACCCATGGCCCAAACCTTGCGCACGTGTCTTGCACATGAGGATCATGGGTAAATACCAACCAAGCACCTACAGTTCTCCATAAGTGCATATTCATCCTTTCCAAGCACTTGCCTCACGTGCACGCAAGGAGAGAATTACACTCCATCCCTGTCGGGTTATCTTTGTTGCTCTTAAGCCCCCATGGAAATGTTCATTATAATTTGTGATATTTTAATTGTGCTTTATTTGTACTTATGTCCCTGGTTTCATTATAGAATAAATTGAGCAAACGATGTCCAATTTAAGTGATTTTAGTTCCATTATGATCCTTGTTTTATTAACTTTAATATGGCTTGATTTATTTTATAATTTGGTTATTAATTTTTTATTAATTAGTTAGAATGAGTTAGATGTATTCATTCATCTTAAATAGAACTTGGCTTTGAATCAATGACTTAATTGGAGCTAGACTCTTATTCTGATAATTTATTAAATTAAATGATCTAATCTAGGGCATATTTATATGTTTAATGGCATATGCTTATTTAGGTCGTTCTATTGATTTTATCTAATATTTAGTTTGCATAAAAAGTAAAAGGAAAATGCATATTCATTCATATGTCTTCTTGTGATGCATTGTATTTTGTCTCTTTGACCTTGATAATTTATTAATCACTTAACATAGACATTTAAGCTTGATTAATTATATTATGGCTCGTATCCTTATATTGGACCCTATACATCCCATGTTATAAATTAAAAGTTGAGTCCTCTTTGTAGAGATATTTGACTTGGTTCTGTTGGTTGTGAGTTGGCCTGTGCTTTAATGAGTGCATGTTATCTTAGCTGATTTGTTATTCACAAGATGTAATTAGGGTTAATTATTAATGAATCATGTTGAATTACTTAAGGAAGAGAGATAAATGATGTAATTTATGCTAATAAATCTTATATTTATCACCCTAATTGTACTTAGGGACCTATAATGCAAATTAGTTATTTTTCACTTCTTAATAGGGAAAGATTTGGAATAACATTTATTGCATAATGGCTCTCCCTGGGCTTGCATATACAACAATCTCCCACTAGCCCAAAGAGCCGTCAATGGACTAATATTTAAACAACACTCATGTGTTAATCATAAGCTATTTAAAAAATAGCTTGGTAAGATGACCAGTTACTCTGTTCCAGAGAGACTACGCCAAGTCTTATTACGGTACTTGTGTATCACCTAGTAATAGTGCTCGCATCGAATGCGAATGTGGTATCATATGCAGCCAATACTCATTCTTGTTAAAGCAGTTGTAGTGTATTTGACATTACAATTAAATAATTATTATAACTAGTATGTAATTTTTATTATCCTTATCATAATACCATTATTCGTAATATCTCTATCTCCCATGACTAAGACCCAGTCTTAACTCTTGTAAGGCATCTGCAGTTAAGACCTTTTAGATCATTATCTATAAAGTCTTAAGTTCTTGAAGATAAGACTTTGAGATCACTATCTCAAAAGTCTTGTCATCGTTGAAGATATTGTTATTGCTACAATCAAGTGTTCTATGTCCACAGTAGGATTAGTAATAATTTACTACTCCCACTGCATGGCATACATATGACTTTTGTACACATCTAGCACACACTAGGCTTCTAGTAACCGATGCACAAGGATAATATGAATAACTAGGAACAATCAACTGATTGATCTCAAACATTTTATTTAGTGGGTTGAGAGATTTCATCTGAAATTAAAAGAATACACTTTGATATATTTGGACTAAGGTAATTAAATATTTCAAATATTTTTTAAATCAAGATATTCTTGTATTATTTGTACTTTGAAAGTCTTTCCCTTGTAAGCTTTTAGAGCACGAGTCAGGCTAACTCGAGGCCTTACTAAGAGATTTGAGTCTCCTTTTTACTTTCATTGCACCCTAATAATATGAGAAAATACAACTAAAAGAAGTGGGAACTCTTTTTGCCTTGCAAGTCCAACATGCATTGTAAATTTTGTCTTCAATACCTCCACCCCCCATATGAAGTAAGCATGTTCTCGATTAAACCAACCATCAATGAGCTAAAAAAATTTACCATATGCACAATATAGTATATCCTCAATAATGGGAACAATATTGGGGTCACTGGGTATACAGTCCATCTCTTCAAGAAATGAAGAATCTGATCCCGGTAAATTTATATTCCGAAGCCATGACTACGCACGAGCATCTCAAAAAATATAATGTATGGCATTAGAGTTCTTCTCAATTACATAAGACCATGGATGTCATCAAATGACTTGTCTATATTTTGTTTAAAATAATGATTAATCATTTCGAATCAAATTCTCATGATTAATCTATATGGGATCTAGAAATGATATTTGATTGTTATCTTAGTTTTTATCCAACTAAAATAATGACAATCAATCAATCAATCCAAGCATTTCAATCTTAGGCATTTGATGCTATCATATAGTATAAGTTGTTAGTACAGTTTTTTATTATAATTATAATTGTTAAGTACGCAATGACTTCTCATGTTATCCATCCTTGAAACGGATCCATCCAGGTCATGCATACTATGCCAACATGGAGCGCTTCCACTACTAAGCGGTGCAGGGTGCAACTTAAGAAACCCATTAGCACTTACATGCCTAGTCAATTCCAGACAACGCAATTAGTGCATTCTTAGTATTTTATTGATTTTCTAGATCGTGTATTATACTATATAATAACTCTCAGAGATTTAGAAATTTAAAACATTTTTAACTTCCATAATTTCTAATGCAACAAATAGATAATTGACGCAATCTATCTAATCGACTTCACAATTTCGAATTGATTTCCAAACAACCAAGTGTATAATATAATAAATGAAATATGAAACAAATAGACTTTTAATTTATTGTATATCCAAATAAACAAACAATGATTTTCATTTCTATATTTGCAAGTCGCTACTATTGCGATTCAAATTAGAAATCATTATATAAATCAGACTTAAAATTCATTGTAATCCCAAATATTTCTGAAATATTAGGTCCAACTTCAGATGTAAATATATATTATATATTTTCATCTATTTTGAGTTCTAAAATAAGAGAAATAATTCATTGAAACATTAGAGTCCTCTTCCAAGTCTATCTATAGAGAAATCCAATTTCTCGAGGCTACATAATCGAAGTCACGTAAACATTTTTCACACTGATTTTGGACTTGATTTACGATGTATTAATTAGTATTTAATCATGTTATATGATTCAAAATATTTAGCAAAAAAACTAATATTTTCTAGATACAATCTTTAATCAAAATCGGAGACTGCGTTTGTTTTCGACATCTGCAATTTCAGCATATGCATTGACCATTCATATCGTATGAACTTGCAATTTCAGAACAATAAAATTTATGCTTTGTGAAACCATCAACTTAAAGAAACTATTTCCTAATATGGTTTCTTGTATTAGTTATCTCGACGCTCCCCAGTGTACTCTACTTGTTCACTTGTGTCGATTTGGGGTACGGTCAGTTCACTGGGAGGATCACCCTCCCAATTCGCAGTTTTTTCCTGGAAGTTTCCAACCCCCCCCCCCCTGTCGTGACTATGGCGGGGTGGCTCTCTCGGGTTAGAGCGAACAGAGAGATCCGCCGATCATCCAATTCGCTCCAACTGACAGGCATGGTTCAGTAGTCAAAGCAACTTCGTCACTTTCGTGTACCCACCGGACTCCCAGTAGGGGCTTCCTTAGAGACCGATTCACTCTGTGTAGATTGAATGAACGTAGAAAGCCAGAATGAGTATGGAGAAGAGACCAAGGTTACCTCTTGAAGCGTGAGTTTCTAAATGAAGAAACCTCCCGAATCAAGTCCAATATGTGCTTTCGTTAATCGTGGGAACGATGATGAGTTGCATAGATTCCCACAAAATTCAATATTGACTTCTTAAACTTGTCCCTGCATGGATGATCAAGCTCCAGATTTCGTCGCATGAAATCGATCCATCTTCATGCACGAGAAGCATGGAGAAGAAGACGATCTTTTCTTCCACAAGGACACGCCAATGGAGACAAGAGAAAAGACTTGAAGGGTGGACATGTATGGCTTGAAGCGTAAACATCTATGAGAACCAAAATTCTCAAGACTCTTCTCTTCTTCAGTTATCAAGGCAAGAGAATAATACAAGGAACAAGCATACTCTTAAAAGAGATGTGTTACCCTAACTTTTATAGGGATGGTGGACGTCTATGAGGAGTCTTCTCATCATGTAGACATCCACACTTTAGTCCCTTATATGGTGGATCAATGGCTATGATTAAGTATTCATTCAACAACAAATAGGACTTGAATTATCTCTTTTTAAGTATGATTTAAATAAAACAACAAACTCAACAACTAATAGGAGCAAGGTGGACATCAATGCTTCTCTAAGCATGTACGTCCACCTTGTCCTAAAAGTTGTAGTTAAAGTTGTTATTTAATTATCATCATGATAATCTAATTATCACAATTGTTAATTTATGAGAGAACCCTCATACCTTATGAATCTTATTCATAAATCCAAACAAAAATATAAATCCAATTTACATTTATACTTCAATAGGAATCATATTCACATAAGTGCCTTGAAATAAATATATGAATCAAATTTGTATAAATATTAATTATTATGAATCATTATTTATATTAATGAATTATATTGTGAATCATATCACAAAAACGCCCTTATTGAAAATTGATTATGACAATAACAATTATTGTCCAATATTGATATCACATAGTAGCAGGCCTAATCCACTTAGCACTTGTGAGATACAAATGTAGATACTTGGAGAAAATATCGGGGAGATCATACTATCCATGTATAGTGACTTGAAGGTTGGATAACTATCCAGTTTCAGTATTTATACCACTTTTATTGATGCATAATGCATTCCTATCTTTGAACTCGATTTGAAACAATTCATATTCAAAGTGAGCTGAACAGAACTCATCACACTCCATTTCCATTACCCTTTAACATTCCAGCATTTAAACATTGAAATTGTAATTGGAATTGGATTTATGACTCAAATGAATGAAACTTAATCGAATTAATTTTGATATCATTAAGCCAAGAACTGGAGTCACTAGAATCCATCCAGTTTCATCATTCCCTCAGAATGGAAATGTCATGGTACATGATCTACTAAAATATATATTTAATCCTGAGTATTCCCAATATTCATTCATCCTTCATGCTGGAAGACTTTGATACATCCAAAGTTCAGATCTCAGTTTGATTACCTTCTTCAGAACATATCAACAGATTTCTCATTTAATAATTAGGTGACAATATTAATCATATACTTTCTAAAAGCATTTATTAATAACTCTAACTCGTCCTATTTCAAAATCAAGATGACCGTGCATGGAATTCTTTATGACCCAAATATCTCAAGAGTGAGCTCTAGCTCTTGGTTCATCAAGTATGAACGTGTGTGATTCCTTGGAGAGATCATACTTCTCATATGTCTTCATATGCACACCAACTCGCCATAATATGGACCTTGGTTAGGTCTTCAACCTTAAGGTCTATCTATTGTGTATATTTAAACATATCTATCTTGGGTCAAAGGATGTGTAGCTAATCATGATAATTACGATTAAGTCTTAGTTTGTCTCAACCTCATCAAGTCAACTCTTTGATCTAACTATTTCGACACCTCTGAGTCACTATTTCTATGTAGAGGATATGCATCAAGAAGGTTAGTTGGAAAGCAGTCTTTCAAGATAGATTGCCATCTCTTTCTCAGACTAGAGATCTTTATTGAATATTCATGATATTCTATGTCCATGGTACACAACCCAAATTATACAAAGGGACCTTATTTTTAAGTGCATTCACAAACATTATTTCATATGGACATGGTAAAACAACTTTTATTACATTAATGGGATGCTAAAGGCTTACAAGTTCAATAGTTTATGTGGATGAAAAATGCTTAGATACCCTGCTAATCCTTGAGGATTAATTAATGTGTCGGCGTTTCATTGCAGGTGGACAAATCACAATTTCTCAAAAAGACAACTTAATTAATGAGATCAATTTAATACAAAATGGTCATATTTTTCTACTTGGGCAATCCCAAGGTCGAACGCAGATAGGCCACTGTCTCCTTAGGATGATTTTCATCTCATAAGGTGCTAGATTTTCTAGGGAAAATTTTTTAGATTTTTTTAATACAAATAATGATGAGATGCTAATGAAAACTGATAATTTTAAGGTCAAATTAGCCTAACGTAGAAAATCCCAATTAATACGAAAATAAGCTCAAAACCTAGAAGGCCATTTTTTCTTATTTATTAATGTAATGATAAATCTAGAACAAATTTTTTATATCTTTATAGCAAAATATGTTTGCATGAAAAGCAACACTTTTTATGGGTTTTATGCAAATTTTCATGCAAATGAAATGCAAAAATTATAGATATTTAAAAATTAGTTAAAATAGAGATATTTACATCATAACCCTTAGTAATTTCATAATTACACCAGAAACCCTCTATAATCATGAATTACACTCATGACCTTGAATAGTACTTAACTCTTACACTCATAATCATGTGTTAATTTCAACCCAATTTTCTGTTAAGTATGATGGTATTTGTTAAGTATTTTACACTTTGTGCCCTTTCAATTTCCATTATTTACGAGTGGCCTCTCCTCTTTCTCCAGCCAGGCAACCCCCTCCCCCCATCCGCTGAATTCCAATTGTCGGAAGCCCGACCCCACTAGGCAACCCCCCTCCCCCAACCTCCTCCTCCTCTAGGCAAGCCCAACCCCCACCATGCAACCCCCTCTGACTTTCTCCCCGTTCACCATTGAAACCCTCCTCTCTGGTGGAAGCTTGACCCCCGCCTGACAAGAGCACCCCTACATTCAACTACAATCAAAGCCCCACCACACCTGCAAGAGCGCCCCCGCCTCTACTCCTACCATGGAATCCCCCGCCTGCAAGACCCCCCGCCTCTGACCACAATCGAAGTCCTTCCCCACCTACAAGAGCGTCCATGCCTTCGACCTTGCCATGGAATCCCTCGCCTGCAAGTCATCCCCGCCTCTGACCACAATCAAAGCCCCCCCCCCCCCCCACGCAAGACAACCCCCCGTGGAAGCCTTCGACCCCAATATGGAAGCTATCACCTGCAAGACCCAATTACCCCGCCTCCGACCACAATTGAAGCCCCCTCCCACACTGGTGGAAGCCTCTGCCTGCAAGACCCCCCCCCCCCCCCGCATCCATGCCTCTGACCACAATTAAATCCCCCCCACCCCCCACCGTGGAAGCCCCCCTGTAAGACCCCCCAATCACAATCGAAGCCTCCCCCCCGGCCCTGCAAGACCCACACCTCACCTGTGCTCTATTTATTGCTAATAGTCCTGCCTTTCATGAACGAACAAAGCATATAAAACCTTCCCCACTAAGCCCCCATGACTATCTGCAAGTCCCCCTCCGCTTGTAAGAAAATTATTTTTCTTTTCTTTTCTTTTTAATCTTGATTAATTCTAGCCATTAGATTGTGGATTGGTTAGCTTAACTCACTCGTATGGTTGAGTTAATGAGCTAAACTAACGGAAGGTTATGGGTGTAAAACGGAGTATTTATTCAGGGGTCTGGGTGTAATTCGTGATTATAGAGGGTTTCTAGGGTAATAACGAAACTACTCTGGGATATTGATGTAAATATCCCTTAAAAATAATGAAATTAACCTATTGTATTTTTTGTATTTATGGATGCAAAATAATTTTTTAATGAATTAAACAATGCATAAAGTATGATTTTCACTAAATAAATTTTTTATAATGAGTAAACCTGATTATTTTCATGAACTAAAATTGTCATGGATATGTTCAATAAAGATCTATCAAGAAAAGTACTAATTCCTGAAAATATTATGTTCTCAAACAATTAAAATTCATTTATTGAAATCAAAAAACAATTTATGTTAAGGAAATTATTCTTGCAAATGATGTGATTTTTGGAGGCATTACAGAGGGCAAATAGTACAAATAATTATGATTTCTGATGAGTTTTTAGTGTGAAGAATGATTTACTATGAATTTCAGAGCTCATATTGGGTAAAGTATGCAATTTTTCACCACAATTAAATCAATAAATAATTCCAAAGCTGATACAAATAAAAATGAATCGCCACATTATATATAATTAATTGAACAATATAATGTAATTTTTGGAATTAAAAGATGATGAAAAATGAGGGGTTCGAAAGTGTACTCCAACACGAGTATATAAATGCAATTGCATATCATAAATTAAATAAAACAAATGCTAACAGGGACTATAATGCAATTACGTAAACCCAGTATGGTTTTATTGCAATAGTTTTGTGCCAGCCGTGCCACGTACATGTAGGAGGACTGAAGTACAATTCTCAGGAGGCAGAGGGGTGCTGTTATAAAATTCCTTGCACCCACTTGCAAAGAGTATGCAGCCTAGAGGCTTAGGTAGCATTGAAGCTAAGGCTTGGTGTGAGGCTCTACGTGGCTGGTGTCTGGTGCCTCATATATTCTTGAGGAAAATGGTGTGGACCGAGGTTCAAGTGAGATTAATATTTATAGTTTAAGATCGGAGGGTAGTTGCTCCCTCGCATCATTGTATCTTAGATTACGACCCAATGCCACCTACTAAATGTGCACCCTCCATGTCCGGTGGTTGTGGGGCAGGTTCCAGACGTGGAGCTTCTTCTCTGACAGCTTCGAGGGCATCGATGGCATGTCCGAGGCTCACTGCGAGGAGCCTTGGACTTCAAGGGAGATGTGGTTGACCCTGAAGCGTGCCCAGATGGTCGAAGAAGGTGTTTTAGGTCTGAGTCAGTGATTCACCAAGGCATAGGGGATCTGATGTTGTCACATAGGGTTCCTGAGCTGTCTCCAGGGTGATGGAGTACCTGAAAGGGTAATGGATCTTCTTGTGTGATGGAAGAAGGTATCTCATCGGTGATCGGTTCACTAGAGATGAGAGGTTATGGAAAGTAGAGGGGGAAACGAAGGGAAAGGGAGGTGGGTCTTGATCAGATATTTTGAGGTGAAGGTATCGATGATGTCAGGATGGCGAAGTAATAGAGAGTGGATTGGAATGAAGAGAAATAGAGTAAGAAGGGGAAGAAGGAGATTAAGATTGAGGATCAATAAGAAGAAGAAATAAGGAAGAAGAAGGAGGAGAATGAGAGGGAGAACGAAAAGAGAGGTGCTAATAGATTCTGCCTGGAGGTTCTCCTCGGGTGGAGGTTGTTGGAATAAGACCTTAGATCTTTTCTCTAGTCCTCGACAACGGTCGAGCTGAGTAGCTCAAAGGTGAGGCTGCAATAGAACTTCTTGAGCTCTGGATCATGTTGAGAGAAGTAGAAGGTTGTCGCTCGACCATAAGGGCCACTATTATCACTTGAGGATTTTTTTAGGGGGGGAGGGGGGCTCTCCTCTTACTCCACGAAGTGGCATATGGACCTGAACAAGGGAATCGTCTTGGGTTTTGAGAAGGAGGTTGGTGTTCGGTGTAGGAAGTGAAAGGTGGAGGGGAGAGAGAGGTGCGACGAGTGGTTGAGTTGCTGAGGGTTGTGAAGGCTCAGGAGAGGAGACATGGAGGCAAAGGCAGGTGATGCGCTAAAGGTGGAGGGGCTTCATCAGTCAAATAACTCGAGAAGAAGAGGATGGGTTCCCAATCATTTGATCGATCGAGATCGAGCGACCGCGAACGTGACACATGGCTAAATAAAAGAAAGAGAGAATAAATAAATAAGAAAAGGCATGGGTCGTTGGATGAAGGGGTACCTCATCCAACAATCCAAATCAAAATAAAATAGAAAAACAAGTAAAATCAAAAAGTGGTCTTCATAAACATTGTTCTCCTCGATGAGATATACAGCTTTCGTGAAGAAACCAATACCAAAAGAAATCCTCTATACAAAGTGTATGTTAGTGGTCTTATATCTATATAGAATACCTTATTTTTTAGGTTTTGCAACTTTATATTATTTTTAATATGGAAAATAAAAATAAAATCAAATAAAGTATAAAAAAAATATTTACACATTAATCTAATTTTTTTGGTATTTTTAATAATTTAGAAAATAAAGAAATAAAAGAAGAGAGACATATATACATACTCAGAGTGGTTTATTTTCTTTGATCTTTAATTCATTTTGAATTTAGACTTTTTGCAAACTTTATTCAAACATAAATCTAGTTATTTTTTACATAAAATGATAAGGTTAAAATAGTTAATATATACGATATACAATGAGGCACTGAATCCAAATTTCACAAATGAACTTCGATTCTTTTGAATTTGGTATTGTTTTGTAGGTAATTGAATGTACATTAATTCAAAAGTGTGTAGGGGTTCATAGGAGATGGTATGTGAGAGATATTCGATTTTGTGACTTTTTGTTTCAAAACTAGGGTTTGTCTTTATTGAGCAGATATGCATGTTATTATTTTTTCTAATATTTTTCATTTATTAAGGTTAGTAATATGTATACAATGGAGTTTATTTTACTTTATTTAAAGTTATTGAAAAAATAATTAAAAATAGAGGAATTTGTATTAATATATAGTTGAAAATGTACACATGAATCTTGGCTTCTTATTTATGCTATTATGAATGCTAAAATATGAATATTATTTACACATGAATGAATGATAATAATACAATACAAATGTATAGTTCAATTAATTACTTGAGAATGGAGATCTATTGTCATATTTCAGAGTGATGAATCATAGATTCATCAACCCCCTTATAGTAAACCTTGCCCATCCCTGAGCAACTAAAATGAATGCATAAGTGAAATGAGATTGGGTTCCATACCAAGGTCAAGAAAAGAAGGTGAAAATGGAGCTTGACTCAACCATTGGATTAATAATGTGGTGGAACTCCTTTTGAGAATTAAGGAATTAAAAACAATAGTCTCCAAGTTGTACAAATCATCATTCAGACCTGACTTAGAAGTCATCTTAGATCGACCCCCTCCCTAAGCTTCCCACGTGAACATTGAATAATTGCCTTTGTTGTGTGAAGGGTGTTAGCTCTTCCCATCCAAGATGTTGAACTACCAAGCAATCTCCTCCTCTAGAAACTCATCCTCTGGGAGTCAGGTATTTCCTTCTAAGTTCAAGAGTATGCTAGTTCACAATGAATATAGGGAGAAGTCTAGAAGAAGGGAAAAGAACTTGAGGGTGACTAGTGTAGTCACTTCTCCTGTGAAGCTTGGCCAATGAAGACAAGTCTCCACCAAGATCTATAGTCTATCTAAAGCTTGGACCATTGTAGTCAATTGATATTGTTTTTGGAATTGGCTTCTTTTTGAAAGGAATTGTGGTTGGTCTGTATTGATCTTTTTATGCCCCGTTGGATATAGAATCTTTTGTTCCACCCATGTTTGAGGTTTTGGAAAGAATTGTGATAGCAGTCCATACTTCATCTGAAGCCTTATTTCAACTCGTTACTCTGATCATTATATGTCCACGCTACCAAAGAAAAAGTCGCACAGTCTTCTGACACCTTATCTGAGTTGAGCTAAGTGTGCGGTGTAGAGTATAGATTAGTTCCATATCCAAGAGTCTACTCAGAATGAGGCGACCAGGTTAGACACTAAGATTCAAAGTATAGACATTGCCTTGTGAAACTTGGAGAAGTAAGTCTACGACCTGAAGTTTCTAAAATCCTACTTTTCAGTGAAGTTCCTCTTAAAATTAAGTGGATTAAGGTCAGGTCAAGTCCACCCTCGGTTTTTACTTATGACTCGATTCAGAACCTGTTGACTTTCCACTTTGCATATGCATGATATGCTAATGAAATGCTGAAATGCAAATGAATGAAGAGCACAATTTTTTATTATGATTTTTAGAGTTATTTTTTATGCAAGAATGAATGAGAAGCCATTTTTAATGGGATTTTTACCCCCACAAACCATAGAAACTTATTCAATCACCTCTACAATCTTGTGCATAACGTAATTACCCCATTGACCTTGTAAATTATCCCAAGAACCTTGGCGAGCTTCAAACAGATTAACCACAAGGTTCATGGGGTAAGAGTTAGCAAGTTTACAGGGTCGAAGGGGAATTATGTTGTTTCAAAGGTCGAGAAGGTAATTTATAGGGTTCGTGGGGGTAAATCCCCTTTTTTAATTGACATTTGTTTTGTATACACCCAATTTTGCAACAATTTACAATGCACAATTTTACAGAATAGCATTATTAACACAAACTTATACATACACATGTATTTTACATATTGAACATATTTTACACACATTTTTTTCATTTTTTTGGCAATTTTACAAAGGTTACCCATTCAGTATTTATAAATATTATATACATAAAAAACGTAAAAGTCTGAGTTATGGGTAAAGTATATATACAATATATATGACACCCACATATACTTAGCTCCCGTTATGTCCTCAGAGAATGGAGATAAATAAGACATAACTCAAACTAAGCATAGAGTGGTGTAAAGAATATAAGTATAGAAGTCAAGTGCCCCCCTATGCTTAGGGTTTTGAAGGCCTAAGTAAAGAATAAGACAAAAATAAGGTGGTTGAGGACAAGAGAACATGAAGGGGTGGATGCAGAGGATATATAGTGAACATCGCCCCTCTATACTTGGGCTTTGATCAGCCTAAGTATGGAAATGTAGAATTAGTAGACTAATGAGATCTGAAGAATGTACAAAGAGGTATCGATCATGAATCTTTGTGGTGTTGATGATGGCTAGAGATCAATATTGCAAGGATTCATGTGCGGCTTGGTGTGTGCTTTCTTAATCTATCTTACGTATGAAAATAATCTCTCACCATGGATTAACTACTCATTTGGTTTGACACAATGCTTCCGCAATTGACCATTCATTATGTATGCTCCATCTGTAAGATCCAATATCTCAACACATCCACTATCATGCACAACACAGACTAAATACAGAACCATCCACTTGGAATTGAGATTCCCTTGGAAAATCTTCAGCTTTGCATTGAACAACATACCTTTTGTCCATGAACAAAGGTCTTTCATCTGATAAATCTATCATGTCAATGCTTAACCTTTCCCTTGCACACCAAACTATTGTCGTGTGCTCGGTTTCTGATTTCCACACGTTCATTCAGATCCATCTCACACTGTTTTTGCCTCAAGTGTATGTTCCAGTTGACCTTCTTAATTTCCCATTATGATTTATGCCGAATTATGTGATCAAATGACATGGCTTTCTAAATACCATCTTAAATGGAGAGGTTCCTAATGGTGTCTTGTAAGCCATCATGTAGGCCTAAAGGACATGGTCCAAGAGCTATGACCACTCCTTCCTGTCAGGGCGGATGATCTTCTGTAATATGGTCTTAACCTCCCTATTCGACACCACTGCCATGCCATTGATCTGTGGGTGGAAAGGACTAGCGACACGGTGCTCGATGTTGTAATCCTTGGCAACTTCTTCACTTCTATATTTACAAAATGGCTACCCCCATCTGATATCAATGGGCTGGGATTTTTTGATTCTTATTTTGTGCAGAAATAATGGACAAAATACATTTTTTATCGAAACGTGCATGAATGCTAATTATATATAATAAATGAAGAAATGCTAATGATTATGAGGGATTTGAGCTTAATTAATGAGATTTAGAGTGATGAATCTGAGATTCATCACTTCGTAGCTGACAATGGCGTCTTCGTCTGTGAATTCTTCTCGGCAATTCACATGAAGCTTTGGCCTCCTGTAGGGCCAGGAGAGAGACTCCTTCTCCATCCGAGCTCACTTGTGGGTGAGCTGCTCCAAAGGTGTAGCAAGATGGTGGCTAGACATCAAGGAAGACGGTCGCACTGTGATTTCTGGCAGATGAAGAAAGAATTTCTTGATGCACCTTTTCTTCATAGAATTGATCTCAAGATGCTGAATTGATGCTCCAGATATAATAACGACCTGCAAATGTCTTTGAGATGCTTGAATCGCACTTGAATCGACCAAAAATATTATGGATTTGTAAGATATAAGTCGTTTATAGAATATTTGTATCAGTGGGAATACAAGAAATGGAAGATTGATTTGGGGCGAGTTGAATCAAATTCGTAGATGGATTAATTGATGGTGTCTAATCAGGATGATTAAGATCTCTAATGATGTGCTTAGGATTGCTAATGAAGGCACGGATGTCAAGATATTAAAAGTTAAAGATGAAGGAATACCTGGGGTAGTAGGATGTAGGATCCTACTGGTCATCGCTAGACGAGTCAGCTTCCCTGAGCTGTACGTCGCGGCTGCGGCAGTGCAAGACGAAAATACGACCTTGGAACCTTCCTCCAATGCTCGTTCTTCCATGCTATGCTTGTCTTTGGCCCTATCACAACTGAAGTTAGGTGGAGGACGACGGTGAAGATGGTGGATCAGCCAATGGATTTCTGGAAATAGTTGGTACATGAAGAGTTAGATGGAGATGGAGACATTGGAGGTCTTTTATAGACGAGATTGAATAGATTTGGATGGAGATCAATGGCTAGCATGTAGGGTGGTAGTTAGAGGTAGAAGATGGAGGGTGGAGATCGGTGTTAGGAGGAAGAGGATGGCGGGGAAAATAAGTTGAAGGTTGGCTGTCAGAACAACTCGAACGGCATGGCCTTTTTGAAGAAGATGAACATGGTGTTGACATGTGTCAACACCTAGTTGTCCAGATTTGATAAATATATTAATAAATATGAAATAATTAGTAAATAATGGTATTTTAAATAACTATAAAAATGAAAGTTATAAAAAAATTAATCAATCTTAATTATGGTATAATTAGTTTTGATAAATAAGAAATACTTTGTGGAATATAAATATTATATTAATAAATATGTATAAATAATACTTAATGAAGAGATTTTGGATTTTTATTATAATAAATTAATAAATAATATACCATTCTTAATTTTTATTAATTATTAGGCTAATAAATAGAATATATATATATATATACATTTTTGTAAATTTTAATAAATTAGTAAATATAGATATGAGTGATACAGTTCATTTATACCTATAAATTAAGATTTTTGAAATATTAAAATAATAAATAACCTCCAAAAATTGTGAAATAAATTAGTGTAAAAATACAACATTGAGCAAATAAATAGAAATTATAAAATCATTAAAATAATAGATAATGTATTGTAGATAAAAAAATAGCCCAGAAACCCAATTGTGGTTAGGTCCCAAAATTGACTTTTTGCAAATAGACTCTGATTTTAGTGAAATCACATTCATTAATTAGAGAATATTATTTTATAAAATGTAAAGATGAGTAGAGTGAAATTGAAGTTCGTATGAGAAAGCTATAATGTTCAGAAATTAGCATTTTGGCAAATTACAAGTTAAATTTCTTGGAAATATACAAGATAATATTTTTAACTTATTTTTATATTTTTCAATATGATTTTAGAAATAATTAGGAAAAGAGTTTTGCGAAAAAATATGTTTACATTAATTAAGTAAAATTTTTTGATGTTTTGGTATTTATTTGATAAATAATGAAGAGTGTAAGAAATTTTAAATTAATTATTTTTATTTATTTTCTTCCTTATCTCTCCCTAATTATTTACTTGTTGATCAATCAATGCTGACTTGGTCTTAGGGACTATGTTATAAATATATCTTTCAGCTATATTTATTTTTAAAATTCATATTGTGTATATATACATATCTTCAATTTGCCTTTATTTTTATTTTCTTTATTTATGTTCTCTTATTTATTTACATGATTTTATTGCATAAAAGTGCATTTTTATCCATGAATAAGTTTTTGTTAAAAAGTGGAAATTAATGCATCTTTACATGAATTTGTTAAGGGTTTTCAGAAAAATGCAAACATAATGTTCATGAATCATGGATTCATCAACCCCCTATACTTAAACTTTGCCAGTCCCATAGCAAACACTTGATTGAAAAATATGAGAAAAAGAAAGAAAATTAGAACGAATTTGTTTTCCTAAACCAATTCATGAGAACGGACAAACGACAGAGCTTGATCGGGCCTGCAACAAGCATTTTGTCGGAGCCTTAACTAGGATTAGGATTTTAGCCTCAACAACCCTCAAGTTCCACAAATCATTATTTAAGATCACCTCAACAGCCAGTTCAGATCCACTCATTCATATCACAAACTCTATCAAACAAGAAATCAATCTGTACGGTGTGTGAATCGTTTTAGCTCTTCACTATTTGTAAGAAGCGAAGAAACCACCCATCCCAATTATACACTCCCATTGGTTCCTTGTCTAGCTACTCAGTCCTCAGGGAGGGAGGTATTCCCTTCTAAGGTCAGTTCGTCCTAGGTCCACAATCGAGTATAGATAGAAAGTAGAAGTATGAGAAAAGAATTGGAGTGCGACCTGTGTAGACGCATATCCTTGTGAAGCCCAGTCGGTGTAGCTAAGTCTCCACTAAGATGTGCAGGTTTTTTGGTGGAAGCTTGGACCATTGTGGTCGTATTTGTATTTGGTGGCTTCTTCTTTGAGTTGGCTTTGCAATGATCCTTGCATTGCATTCATCTTTTTGTACCTTAACAGATAAAACATCTTTTCATTCCATCCATTTTCCGAGGTCTTGGAAAAATTGTGCCAGCAGATCCTTCCATCATCCGAAGCGATTATTGCAACCCCAATCTATCATGTCTTTAGACGTCAATGCCGCCAGAGAAGTATATAAATGCACTACCAAGATGGATTTCCCTTCGCATCCTCAAGCAAGTTGAGCTAAGTGCAAAGTGCATGTGTCCAAAATTGGCTCATTGATGATGAGTTAAATAGATGACACCAAGTGTTCTACTTGGGAACTTTTCAAGTTGACTTCCCAAACATGGTCCCATGGAACCCAAAGATTTAAGTCAAAGATCTGAAGAGTCTAAATTACAGTTCCTAACTAGGCTCCTTATAATGAAAATTAAAGGTCGTAATCAAGCTCCATCCTTTAGAATTTTCCCAATCTTTAGTTCTATAAATCAAACTGATTCTGAAAAATGCTAATGCAAATGCAACCATGTTTTTGTGAAGTATATTCTCTAAAGTTTACTCATTTTTAAGAATTTTAGACTTTGCAATTTTTAAGGATTTTGTGATTTTTATAAAAAAAGTTTATGTATAAGAATTTTACAAGATAATTTACCCATATTTTATTTAGATTAAATATGAAATGGATTTTACAATTTTTATATTCAAAGGATTTTACAAGGATTAAATGATATTTATACATATTTTAATAGATAGCATTTTAAATAAGTAATATACATATTTTAAATACATATATCTAAATATTCCAAATAAAGAATTCCAGGCGTATTTTATTTATTTACAAGGATTTTATAAATAATTTAAATAAATAAATATGTGGTTTTTAAATTAACCCTTACCCAATTTTATGGATTTTATAGATATAGAAAATACATAAAAGTACGAGTTATGGACAAAATTATATATACAAAATATATGCATCCCCCTATACTTCGCTTGTGGTATGTCCTCATAGCATTAAAAGAGAAAAAGGACATAACTCGTGCTAAGTAAAAGCGGGTGAAAAAGAATAAGCGATGTGATGTCAATCACCCCCCATACTTACGATAATGTCATCGTAAGTATAATGGAAAACGGAAAATTAGGTGACCGAGGAAAAGGAATATATAAATGAAGGAACAAAAGAAGAAAGAAAAACAAAATCAACGAAATCACTCGGTCCCCCTATACTTAGAATAAGGCATCCTAAGTATAGAAAAGAGTGTGGCCAAAATAATGGACCCATGATTAGAGTAAAGAAAGGATATACAAAAGAAAAGTAAAAAGATTAAAATCGAAAACGAGAAGCAGCGGACAATCAGTTCATCCTATATTTAGGATATGGTACCCTAAGTATAGAAGACGAATAAAAAATGGCGACGATTGTGATTTGCGAAGGATATACAGGTATGCACTCCGGGAAAAACTGAATGGCTTCACATGTCTTTGTACAGGATGGAATGAAGGGTAAGAGTAGTCTTGCATCCTATACAAAGTAGATCACTTCAACCGAGGTCGTAATGAATCTTCTACTTTTTTTGTGTATACCAATCCTTGATTGAATAGGTAGAGCTGTCTCTATAAATGAACTTTGTTTGTTACATAGCTCTCTTTTCTGAAGTATGCGTCTTTGGGGTTGAACTACAGAAGTGTCTATATGGGAAATAATTACACCATCCAACACTCTACGTTGAATAGACTGTGCGATCTGTGATATTTAATCGACTGACTCTCGTGTTGGAATATGTGTACTCTCAATCTACGACTCTGAGATGTCTATTGCTACTAACTTCTCATATGTATCTGATGTAAACTTTGTATATGTATATGAAGAGTCATCTGCAGAACTAGTTACCATGTGATCTATCCCATCCTCCTATAAGATATCGTGTGTATCGAAATAAATGCTCTCAAGATCAAGAGACTGGGTCCCATCTATGTACTGACAATCCTCTGCAAGACTGGAGTCCTCTAAAGTAAATCATAATACTGATCTAGGACTGCTACATTCTCTCGCCATCTCTATGTGTATGTCTCCATTGTCTATAGGGAATGATACTCTCCCAGCATCATATTCAAAGAGTGCTCTCACTGTCTGCAAGAAGGGTCTTCCGAGAATGATTGGAGAAAAATTTAACTGCATCGACCACATCATGTCTAGGATAGTAAATTCCATGGGAACTTGCAAGCCCTAAACATTTACGATAATGTTCCTCAAGATGCCTCTAGGTCTCTTCACAGATCGATCAGCAAACTGAAGTATCGTCTGTAATTTGTAAAGAGGACCTAGCTTGAGCTTATGAAGCAGAGAGGATGGCAATATATTGATCAAGGAACCATTATCTATGAGAGTACGATGGAATGCGACATCTTCAATATGACATGTGACATAGTGAGCTCCATAATATTTCTTCTTCTTTGGTTCCTTGTTTCGAATAGCGCACAAAGTTTCCTTGGTCGACACATGTTTCTCAACTCGTGATCTCTTTTTCCTAGTTGTTGTACATCTGTTCCTCAACTGATTCTTAAGCACAGGAAAATTATCAAAGGTATCATGAAGTGGAATCTTTAGAAAGATGTGATGATTTATTAGACGATTGGTCTCTGGAGTTACAACATTTTTTTGGATTTTCTATTTCCTTATCCATACAAAGCATCGGGAAAAGGAACAAGCTCAAGAATAAAAATCTCTTTTTTATTTAAATCGGGATCAGCTTGTACATCGAGAGTCTAAGAATTATCTACATAACTCTCTAAAAAAGGAAAAGAAACATCGGCGTTGGGAGTGTCTGCATGGCCCGACGTGGTATCATCATCTGATTCAGTTAAGTTCATATCGACTATCTCAACATCGCTCCCTTCTCTCTGAACACCAAGTTGCTGATCCTCATCATCTTTACGGTCCTCCTCTTTAGCATGTGCCTCATGGATCGACTCTCGCTCTATATCTTGCGCCCCTTCCTCTTCCCGATCAGGTGTTTGTCGTGATATACCGCTCCTGAGATGAATGGAGTTAGATAAGAATTCAGGAAAAGAGATCATACATGTCGGGTTGTCTACTTGATCCGAGTGCCTCCTCTTGTTATTCGGGTTCATATGAGGATGGACAGGAAGTGTGGTCTTGGGCACGATTAACTCATCTAGATGATTGTTAACCCACTCCATCTTAGTCTTGTGTGCGTTCTAGAGAGTGATCAATATATCCATGATTTGATTCAATGCTAGGGCTTGCGAAGATATCTCAGGTTCAATGCGGTAACCCATGGTTTCTACTCTCTCCTACCTCTGAGTATGCTGCTGCAGAGTGTAAGACTGCGGAGATCGCTGGAGTGTGAATTGAGACTGTGACTGCTGGTAATGATGCGACTGTAAATGCATAGTAGTTTCGTGAAAAGAATGTGGTCATTGATAGGCATTTTGGTAAGACTGTTGTTGTGTGAAATTATGGTAGTGCTGAAAGTGTGGACATCCATGTTGCAGATGGTTATAATGTTGCGGCTGTTGCTGCTGGTGTATGCTATGAGGAGTAAACTATGATGATGACTGAATTGGAGCATACCATATCATCTTGATCTCAAGAGTGGCTTGAGGCTCAACATTAGTGTCTCCAAGGATGGAGATCTGGCTTGGATTGGCATAAGACTTGTCTTCATGCCAATCAATATGCAGAGTCTCCATAGGCTAACCCGGCTCGCTCTATACAAAGTAGATCTATTAGGTGAGAGGAGAGGGTAAGGATCTCTGAATAGGTTGAGAAGTCGAAGAAGCATGAGACTGTTTATAATGAAGCTGCAGGTCTGCTACATTCTTCGTCAGATCACTCAGCTGCTAAGGAAGTAATGAGAGTTTCTCAAACTCTCGCAACGGATGTAGGTCCTAAACGTGCTATTGAATCACATCTACCAACATTAGTTTTCACTAATGTATACCATGTTTGTATCTGATTCAGAATTTGAAATATTTGCCACCTTTTGATGCTCTCGGTGATGTGGTGGCTGCGGGGCTTTTTGGAATGCCCGAATAGAGTCGAAAACTCTTGAATTTTCTGCCATCCCCTCAAAGATTGACCAGACAGACTCAACATCTCTATTATGATAGTTGCCTCCACGTGCGGCACTCACAAGGCCCTGGACAACACGCTGGAGTCCTCCGAAATATTTTTGAACAAGCACCATCAAAGGTATCTCATGATAAGGGCACCTGTCAGTAAGATCCTCGAATCTATCCCACACCTCTTGGAATGATTCGTTCGGCAATCGAGGGAAGTAGGAAATCTGGCTCCTCATCCTATTTTTCCATCCTAGAGGAAAAACTTTACGCAAGAATTTGGATTTCAGGTCGTCCCACGTTGAGATCTCCCTCCCCAAATGACTGAGCCAGTAAAGCACCTTATTTGCTAAGGTGAGGGGGAAGGCCTTGGGGCGAATGGCCTCCTACGTAACACATGGATAATTGGTCATACTGCAAATCATCTCGAACTGTTGCAGAAAGGTAAACGACTCCTCTACAGCATTCCTATAAAACTTGGGAAGCAATGATATAAAGGAAAGGCGTAACTCATATGGCCCTTGATTTGGTGGCAACCGAATCCAATGATGTAGTGTCCTATTGTCAGGGTCATACTCGTCTCTAAGTATTGCAGGAACCACGATAGGCGGTGGTGGATTCCCGGCTCCTGCTCGCAACGTAGTGATCTTGGCTCGTAGCTCGTTCGGTACTCTAAACTGATCGTAGATCTATAGATTCATCTATTGTAACATGTTTAGAATCCCCGTTGTAATGTCTGCGGCTGGATCTGGTCTTCCATCGGTGGTTGCTCTCCAATATGTTGGTCCTCTGTTAATCGGTCTTCGACTGTTCCCTTCCTGCGAGCCATATCCTTTGAATCTTCTACGGAGGTAAAAGTCCCGTAAGAGCTCAGTGAAAATATGTAGGAGAAAGAGACAATAAATTGAGGCGTGAGTCTGCCTCAAAAGAAGAGCGTGGAGGTGAGGGAGTATGGGTCTGACTCTCCTTTGGATTAGATGGGATCGACTCAGGAAGAAGGTCATCCCGAGCCTGTGAAGAAGTACGACGGACGATGGATTGTTGAGATCTCACGAAGTATGAGCGAAAAAGTCATCGAGTCGTCATCTTCAATGTTAAATGGATAATGGAAGAGCACGATTTCAAATCAAGCGGTCAAGGATAAAGGAATATAAGACACGATAGTACACACTAAGCAAGCAAACACAAAACAAACCCAGATTCACCAACACAACCTGATGATGACCCTAAAATTTATGTCTTTTATCTTGTTGATTTTAAGGCTATGTTAGCAAACATGTATTATCACAGATCATCGTGAGCTGATAGGTGCCTGAAATTTTCTCTGAAGTACTATCCCGAGTCCTTACAGAAAAACACTTATTCCCAGCCAGTATTGGAGTAAGTACGAACACTTGTCAGCTACCCGTGTTACTTGAGGATCGAGCCTTACGCAGTGTCCTCTAAGCCACCCACTCTTCTAAGTATACTCAGACCATTGCCGGTTACCCGAGAGTACCCATTGAAGAATAATGATTACGTATATGGACTAAGTAGTATTTCGAGAGAAACTCAGACTCTTGTTCTAACCTTAACTGTCGTCCCTCACTCACAATATCTAGAAGTGTACCTACAATCCATGCATGGGGGTTGCTCTCCCAAATTAAATGATCTTTACGTTTATTTTAAGTCATGTTATGCATTCCCGATTCAATTTTTGTGGTTTTCACTTTTTTGGATTTTGTTTCGAACACGTCTAACGATTATTATTATTATTTATTTATCCTAGATAAGCATTTATCTATGTCATGAGTCCTAGAACTAACTACGAAGGCATGAGCAGAGAGATAAAAACAAAAAACACCTAAACAAGAACCTAGCCTCGTAAAAAGCTGCAGAAAATCGATGATGTGAGAAAACCGTAGTGGATGCCCTACTCCCCCGACTGCATCGCACTCGATGAAGAACACCCCAAGAAAGAGGGATGGAGGTACAAGTCGAGATGCCCTTATGGGGACCCTTCTAAAAAATAGAAAAATGGGCATGTGCATTTATTTTTTTATTACAAAAATAGTACAAGTAAACAAAAACAAATCGTAACTAATTCTGCCCCTTACAACCGACCCGTGAGAGAAGGGGTCGGTCTCTATAATTTCAACTGTATTGGCTTCCGAAGAAGCTGGCTAATCGTGTAGGATCTGCAAATTTGTTAGAAAGACAAATATGAAGCTGTGGAAATAAAAGCAAACAAAAATCGAAAGAAATCAAAGAAATTAAAAAAACCTGTAAAAATAAAAGAAAAATGAAAAATTCTGTAAAACAAAAATCGAAAAGAAATGAGAAAGTTGTAAAATCGAGAAGATCGAAAAATCTCAAAAATGATGTCGAAAACTGAAGTAAGGCAACCATTTTGATAACTCATCTTATGCTAGCGGTTAATTAACCAAAAAGATGTCAGTTGTAGGAAAAATCACGAAGATAGAAGTTGTGTTGATCAAATGAAAAAATGAGGATTAAAATAGGAGAGAGAAAGAGAGAAGATGAACATATAAGATTTTCTCCAATTTTAATCTGTTAAACTAATTTTTATGTTGGTAAGTTCCCCTTGGTCGAACTCGAGGAGGCAGAATAACCGTACTGCGATTTTCAGTTAAGAAAGGAATCTTGAGAAATTTACTCTCTTCTTGATTTTACAACAAACTCAAGAAAACACTAAAAAATGGAACGAATACAAAAATCGAACCGAGAAAACTACGCAATGAAAATCAATGAAAAATAACAAGAAATGTCACTAGGGTAGCTATGTAACTACCCTTGAAAAATCGAGGAAAAATACAACAAGATCAAGCTCCAAAATATCCCTACAGCATAGGGGTATAAGTGCAAAAAAAGAAAAGTTTGTTCTTTACAGATAGTTCAATGGCAATGATGAAATTACAAAGAAAACTAAAAGTATTACATTTAGGTCCCTGTCCGAGACCTAAATGTAATTTCTGGAAATTTCTGGAGCGGGAGTTAAATCTGGAGTTCATCTAGGTTTAGAGTGTAAATTTTCCACTGTTTCGCAAGTGACGTCGAAGATGAGAACGTGTGGGTTCTTCTAATCCATCCGATCTGGACACATGTTAGAATTCTGTGCTTCTTGTAGTTCTTGAGGCGTTCTTCACCTTTCTTCGCAGTTAACGATGGCATCTTCGTCTCTGAGTTCTTCTCGACGATCCATACGAAGCATTGGCCTCATGTAGGGCTAGGAAGGAGACTCCTTCTCCCTCCGAGCTCACTTGTGGGTGAGCTATTCCAAAGGTGTAGGAAGGATGGCCTCATGACGATGCCTAGCAGATGAAGAAAGCATTTCATGTTGCGTCTTTTCTTCAAAGAATTTGATCTCTAGATGATGAATTGATGCTCCAGATATTATAACAACCTGTAAATGAATTTGAGATGATCGATTCACACTTGAATCAACCAAAAAGACTATGGAATTGCAAGATATAAGTCGTTTCAAGAATACATGTATCAATGGGAATACAAGAAATGGAAGATTGATTTGGGACGAGTTGAATCGAATTTGTAGATGGATTAATCGATGGCATCGAATCAGTATGATTAAGATTACTAATGACATGCTTAGGATGGCTAATCAAGGCACAGATATCGAGAAATTAAAAGTGAAAGATGAAGGAATACTTGGGGGTAGTAGTATGTCGGATCCTACTGGTCGTCACTCGATGGGCCAGCTTCCCAAAGCTCTACGTCGCAGCTGCAATGATGCAAGGTGGAGATATGACCTTGGAACCTTCCTCCGATGCTCATTCTTCCACATTGCGCTCGCCTTTGGCCCTATCACAACAGAAGTTTGGCGGAGGACGACGGTGAAGAAGGCGGATCGGGCAGTGGATTTCTAGAAAGAGTTGGTATAGGAAGATTTAGTTGGAGATGGAGACTTTGGAGGTCTTTTATACACGAGATCGAACAGAGTTGGCTGGAGATCAATGGTTGGCGTGTAGTGTGGCAGTTAGATGTAGAAGATGGAGGGGTCGAAGTCGTCGTTAGGAGGAAGAGGATGGCATGGGGAAATTAGTTGAAGGTTGGCCGGTAGAACAACTCGAACGGCCCTGGCCTTATTGTATTTTAAATAAGTATAAAAGCAAAAGGTATAAATAAATAAATTATCTTAATTATGGTGTAATTAGTTTTGATAAATAAGAAATATTTTACAAAATATAAATATTATATTAATAAATATGTATAAATAATACATAATAAAGACGTTTCAGATTTTTAATTTAATAAATTAGGAAAATAGTATACCATTCATAAATTTTATTAATTATTAGGTTAATAAATAAAGTATATAAATTTTTTTGTAGATTTTAATAATTTAATAAATATATATATATGTGACACAGTTCATTTATACATGAAAATTAGGATTTTTGATTTATTTTAAATAATAAATAAGCTCCAAAAATTTTTAAATAAATTAGGGTTAAAATACAAGATCAAGAAAATAATTAGAAATTATAAATCATTAAAATAATAAACAATGTATTCTAGATTAAAAAATAGAAGAGAAACCCAGTTGTGGTTAGGTCCAAAAATCGAATTTTTGCAAATAGTCTTCGATTTTAGTGAAATCACCTTCATTAAATAGAGAATATTATTTTATGAATTAGAGTGAAATTAGAGTTTGTATAAGAATGTTGTGGTGTTTAGAAGTTGGTATTTTGACAAATTACAAGTTGGATTTCTTGGCATATATACAAGATAATTTTTTAAACTAATTTTTATATTTTTCTATACATTTTTAGAAATATTTAGGATAAGAGTTTGGTGAAAAATATGTTTATATGAATTAACTAAAAATATTTGAAGTTTTGGTATTTATTGGATAAATAATGAGTGTATGAAATATGAAATTAATTATTTTTATTTGTTATCTTCCTTATCTCTCCTTACTTATTTATTTGTCGACCAATCTGTATTGAGTTGGTCTCTGGGATTGTGTTATAAATATATCTTTCCGCTATATTTATTTTTACAAGTCATATTGTATATATATATATATATACATATCTACAATTTGCCTTTATTTTTATTTTCCTTATTTTTTTTCTAATTTATTTACATGATTTTAATGCATAAAAGTGCATATTTATTCATGAGTAAGGTTTTGTTAAAAGCGGAAATTAATGGATATTTACATGTATTTGTTAAATGTTTTAAGACAAAATGCAGACAAAATGTTAGTAATTCATGGATTCATCGACTATGCTAGCAAGACTATCGATGAAGCACAACAAAATTATACAATTATAGAGAGGGAGATGTTAGCAACTGTGTTTGGACCAGATAAGTTCAGATCTTTCCTCCTTGGTTTCTGCGTTATTGTATACACGGATCACACTACTATACGATACTTGCTGAAGATAAGTATGCCAAGCCACGCCTTATCAGATGAATCCTTCTTCTCAAGGAATCTAATTTAGAGATTCGAGCTAAATATGGAGTGAAAAATGTTGTGGTGGATAACCTTTCTCGTATCATAGATGCGGAGACCTCTGAGTAGAACGTGATCCCTATTTCTGAAACCTTTCGAGATGAGGCCATTTTATCTATGGGCTCACTCCCACGGTAAGCTAATATTGTGAACTATCTTGTCTGCGAGAACTTCCACAAGATTGTCCAAAGTATAAGGTAGACAGATTTCTATTATGGATTCATTATAACCAATGGGAGGATCCATACCTATTTCACGAGGGTGCGGATTGTATCTGGGGAAGGTGCATTCCTCAGGAGGAACACACCGGCGTACTTGAGCACTGTTACAATTTAGAATCTTATGGGAACCATTTGGGAAAACACACGACATGAAAGGTTTTACAGAGTGGCCAATGGTGGCCTACATTGTTTAAGGATGCTACAAAATATATTCGAGGTTGTACCGACTCTGTGAAAATGGGAGGAACTATTGGTTTCAAAGATACCACGGCCTAAGATACATACAAATTTCAGACATTTTTGATGCTTGCGAAATAGACTTCATGGTCCTAATTCCCGTCAGTCAGGGATTTCAGTACATCCTACTCATCGTGGATTATATTAGTCGATGGGTGGAGTCTATCCCCACCCGAGCCGCTAATAGCGGTACATTGTGCTCCTTTCTTGAGGACCACATTATTGCTCGGTTTGTGATGCTCAAAATACTGGTTTTAGATGGGGGAAGCCATTTAATTATTAGAGAAGTAATGAAGCTTGTGAAGGACTATGCCATTGAGCACAGAGTTGTGTCTCCTTACCACCCCCAGAGTAATGGCTTGGAAGAAATTTCAAATAGGAAGATCAAGATGATATTGCAAAACCTTATACGTACAGATAGAAAGAACTGGTCCAAGATGCTTGATTCAGTTCTATGGTCTTATCGGACGACGTACAAGTCTCCTTTGGTATGTCTCCCTAAAGATTGGTGTATGGAAAGCCTAGCCTCCTACTAGTGGAATTAATTCACAAATCTTTATGGGCACTTTGTGTATGCAATCTTGATTATGAGAAGGCAGAAAAGAACTGGAAGTTGGATTTGAATAGATTACTGGAATTCTGAGACTTTGCATATGATAACTCGCTCATGTATAAGGAGAAAGTCAAGTGTTTGGCATGATCAGCACATTTGAAGGCAGATGTTCTCTCCTGATCAGAAAATATGGTAATTTGATACAAACATGAAGCTGTTTCCAGGAAAATTGAAAAGAAAATGGTCAGGACCGTTCATTCTGAGAGTTTTGCATGATAATGAGAGTGTTGTCATATTTGGTTTGTCATATGACGCACAACCATTTATTGTGACCGGATAGTTACTGAAGACATATTTAGATTATGATACATTCCTATCTGTCGTTGATTCCATATCTATGGTATGAGACGATGATCCTATGATTCCATCTTCTGTCTGATACATGAGCTGGCTACCTCTTATATATCCATTCGTTTCATTCTTACTTCTTTCGTGATATCATTCACCTCTTGTATATATCTGTGTGCTATACTTAAAAAGCACTTTATCCTAAGTATGTGGGGGGAGTCAATGATTTGTGTTCATATTCGTCATTCCTGTTGTTGCTTATACTTAGAGATACCCTACCCTAAGTACAGGAAAAGAGATGTTGTTCATACCATCTCTTTTGTGTTTTTATTCTTGTGATCTCTCGATTGCCTCCCAACTTGTCGATATTCTATACATAGAACTATTCTACCATAACTATAGGGGACAAGATGAGCCATTGAGTATGTCAATTATTTCCCTTGATTTTCCCTCTTTTATACAGTCTTCTATACTTAGGATTAATTAATCCTATGTATAGGGGGGATTATCGACTTCTATTCATTCTTTGAGTGGTTGTTGTATAGTGTTCTTTCCACTTTTCTATATTAGCACGAGTTATGTCTTCCTTCGCAACTCTTCGATCAGCATGAGGACATAGTTTGAGCTAAGTATATGGGGTGTCGTATATATTGTATATATACTTTAGCCATAACTCATACTTTTGTCTTTTCAGTATGGCTAATATATTGTATAAATACTTGTAAATTTAGTAAAATCAACTAACAAAAAGATGCAGATATATTCTCAAATTTCCTTTTGTATATATTGATTAATAAGTCGGATGAAAAAATTTTGAATAATATTTTGAACGTAATTTGAAAATATATTTGAAGAATCTTTAGAAAAATATTTTGATAAATATTTTCAACCATTGAAGAAATATTTTGGTTTGTATAAATTTTCTTTTCTTTATGTGAAAAGAAATTATTTTGTAAAAATATTTGCAAATGTTTTGAAATTGGTTGAAAATTATTTTGAAAAAAACTATATATAACTTTTGAAAAATGTTTGCAAAATAATTTTCAAATGTTTGTAAATGTCTGTAAAATTGTTTAAAAAAATATTTTGGACTATAGTTTTTCTAAAGTATTTGTAAAATTATTTTGAGGAATATATGCATCACCCATAAAATTCTTTACCAACTGTATATATATATATACTTGTATAAATTACTAATACTCAAGCTGTAAATCCTTTCACATTATTCGTGTAAATATTTGAGTCACTCCCATGGAAATATGTGTATCTTATCAACTAACCTTAACCATTATTAAAATATCCCAAAAAAGTACAAAACTAAAAGTCTATGAACCCTTTTATAAATAAAATTCCAAAAAATCATGCGCATCATATTTTTTTCAAAAATCCATGATTAGTTCAAAATTAGAATATTGTTTCACGAAAATATTTTTCTTCCTTTTCTTTGCATTCCACATAACTTGTAAATATTTTGGAAAAAAACTTGTAAATATTTAAATTTTAAAAAAAAACTTCTTTTCCTTCTTTCTAAAAAAATTATCTCTAAAAAACGAGAAGATTTTTTTACTTTTTATATATTTCTAGCATTTGCATGTACATTTTTTAGGATAATATTTACATTTAAACTAAGTCAGGAATAAAATTGAAGAATGAAGCTTAGTTTGACCTTAATCCACCTAATTTCAGAGGAAATTTATTAGAAATGTAATTAAGACTTTTCAGGTCCTAGTGACCTAATTCTTTGAGTCCATAAGACTATGTTCACATGTCATTTTGATTAGTCTAAGTAGAATATTTAATAACACACACATGATTCTTCTCGACCATGTCTTATCTTCGACAAGCACTCCATGTAGCTCTTTATAGAGGAGGTAGTGAGGAGGTAGAATCTTTTGTCTTGAGGTAGCACATGGGTATGTAACAACTAGTGGGAATATCTATCTTCCTCTAGGGAGGGTAGTGTATCTCAACCTGATATAGTAGCATTGAGGTCTAAAGACTGGATGCTGAGGGGTTGCAATAATGCTTCAAATGAGGGATAGTGTACTAGCTCAATAGGAAAAACTCCTTATGTACATGTTGCACCTTTTATATGTTTTTTTCAAGAAAAAAGAAAAGAAAACGGAAAAAAATGAAGAATGTCCAAAAGTAGACAAGCCCGATTAAAAAGCAAAATTCCTGTTGGAGTGTATATACAAGTATAGAAAAAAATAATAAGAGCTTCAAAGTAAAATTTTTGTAGGCTTGTAACTGGATGACTTGGCTACACTGATCATGCATCCAAGGATAGTTATCTACGCTGGTTACCGTCCATTCTTTTCTCCGTCTCCTATTCTTGAGCTGGTTGAACTTGAACTTAGAAGGAATATCCCTGCTCCTCGAAGAAAGAGTTGCTAGACCGGGGGACTAGTGTTACCTTGTTAAGAGAGGCTGTGTCTTTTCTACTTTTGAGATGAGGAGCTATATTTCACTTACAGCATGCAAGTAAATATTCATAGTCATAAGAATTTATGTATGTAGACTTGTTTTGACCTGACTGTTGAGGAGACCTAAATAGGAGTCTTGTGGAACATGAAGATTGTTAGGTTTTAAATCCATTTCCCATTAAGGTTCCGCCACACTAATAACCCAAAGGTCTAACCGAGCTCCATACTACAACTTTATCACGATAAGTTTAATACTCAATAGTGTCCTAATTTCTATATTTCCCATTCTTTTTCTTTTATTCACTTATTCTTTCAAATAAGTGTTTGCTAAGGAATAAGCAAAGGTAATGCATAGGGGGATGATGAATCTGCATTTCATCATCTTTATTCATTTATTTTAGCTTAAAATCTCTTATAAAACACATGTATATAATACAAAATCCATATTCTTACTAACTTGCATCCATGTGTAAATATTGTACATATATTACTATTATTGCCTAAAATAAATAAATAAAATAAATAAATAAAGCAAAAATAAATAAAATAAAAGATTTTATATATGCAATAAAGACAGGTTGACTCGTACCTCGAGAGAAGGTCAAGACTTGACCTGATTGACCAGGAATAAAGTAAGGGGAGATAGGGCCTTCAATAAAAAAAGCAAAAAAAATGTTTTTAAATACTTTTCATTCTTCATTTATTCTGTGTATATTTGTATAAAATTTACACTATTTTTTTCCATAAATTGACCTAAAATTAAATATTTTCTAAACAAAATTTGTAAATAAAAATGTTTTCTAAATAATAAAAACTTCTAAAATAAAATGATGTACATAATAAAAATAACCACACATGGAAAAAAACCGTAAAGCGTTAATAGAAAGATCAATTCTAGGACCATATGAATCAAGTTAAATCAAAGTCACTTTCATTGTATTCTAAATCAAATTATCTTTAAAAAAGCAATTGTTTTATAATTTTTGGAGTTACAGTAGAAAATATAATTTTCTTATATGGTATTTACAATTTAACCATTTATTTATTGTATTCATTTTTATTTTTGTACATATTATAATTTTAGTAATTGTAAATATTGTTCACGGTCATTTAAAGTTAATATTCAAAAAAATAAAAAAAATATTTCCTTATTTGTACATGTGTATAATGTACCTTATGTATATATTTTATGTATCTAGTTAACCACTGTATTTAAAAACCACAAAAAAATTAAAATCTACCATTAATTAATTAAATTAAATTAAGTTTGAAAATCAAAATTTATTTATTTATTTAAATTAATTTGAAAACATGCCTTTTGTATATAATTTGAATTTATGCCTTAAATAGCCATATTAAGGTAGCTAATTAATTCATCGTATTACTTTTTTTATCAATTTATTTAATTCTGAATTTTGTTTTTTTATTAAATAAATTAAATAAATTTATTTTTTTAAACAACCACTATATACCTTCTTTTTTACATATCTTCCTTTTTTATTTCATCTTCTTTTTAATGGGTCTCCTCTCCTTCATTTCTTCCTTGATCAATCTTTTGGTGAGAGGCGTCTATTCTCCAATAGCCATCTTATTGTAGAGAAGTGCCCATCTTCCGAGCTGTCCGGTGACAGCGAGTCGGTCCTCGTCAAGGCCATTATGGTGTTATCTTCACCCATTCGGTGAGATCTTCATTTGTCATTTTTCATCTATGATATTCATAGTTTTATTTTTGTGTTTTTAATTTCGTTTTTATTTTTTTCTAGATTTTAGAATTCATCATCATGATTTGACCAGCTCCCGAATCCAATCATCCATCTCATTTTATCGATCTCCTCGCTTCACATTCTACCCCAGGGAACCACACACCTCCGACCATGCACAATGGCCGGAGACCCAGATCCATTCATCCTCATTACCGGATCCGCATGCAGTCATATTTTATGTGCTTGATTTTTTTTGGACCAAGCCGTCGTGCTTCAGTCAGTATCTTTTGATTTCATTGCAGGTTCAGGAATTCTAAAAAAAGAAAAAAATAGATGCTTTACAACAAAATTACAAAAATTAAAATAAAAAGTAGGGGCGCATCACTCCAGTCATCGCTTCCCTTCCTCCGCCCGCTAACTACCCCATCGCCTCCACCGTAACCTCGCCGCCTTCCATATTCGCCTGCATCGGGGGTTTGTGTCACCCCTTGTCCACCATCCTACGTGGGCTGCCACCAAAGCACAACGTAGCCACGCGCACTCCTCTGCAATCCTCGAGTTCTTCCATCTCAGGTCGACTGCGCGACATCTGGGGCGGAGCTCTTTTGCCATCCCATGCCCCCTCTCATCTCCCATCCTTCGCGAGCACCCCCTTATTCTCACACGTGTCGTCATCTAGAAGGGAGCACCATGTTGTTCTAGATGCAACACCACCTTACTGTCCTGAGGAGAGCACCCCCTTCTTCCGCTGCAAATCTCCATCGCCATCTCTCGAGTAGCACGCGCCACCACCGGGGGCATGTGACACCCCCCATCGCCACTCCTATGCTTCGCTTCACCAATCATCATCACCGCCATCCAAATCAGTCCCCTCATCCACCAACTCGAACCCCGCTCGACCCAGACGCGGCTAAGCCATCCCATATCCAGCCGCATGGCCATCCATGCGTCCACCATCCACACAATCTGCTCTACCCTTGCGAAGGAGAGGTCCACCTTCTTCGTCGTTCATCCGCGACCTCTATCTCGGAGGAGCAGCTCCACCAAGACAATGCCATAATCTTCCTGTGCAAGAACAAGAGGGGCGGTGCCCCATGTGTCTTTTGGCAGGAACATATAGAACGAACACCGATATTTCAACCTTAAAACTTTTCTTAAGGGTAAATTGCAATATCGCCCCCAAGGTTATGAAAATTGCAATAAAGGCCAACCTCCAGTTTAAGCACATGCAGCGCACGTTTACCTAGGGTGAATTGTAACTTTTCCCTTGCAATTTTATTTTCTCTCATTGTAATGCCCAACCTTAAATAACTGTTTTATGGTCCCTGTATTCCAAACATTCAAATTGTATGCTTTACTTAATAAAATAAATAGCATTTGCGCTCAATAAATTTTGCAAAAAATTTATTATATTTATGATTCTTGTATCTTCATTGTATATTTTTTTTGCATTTTATTATCATTTGTTATTATTAAGAATAAAAGAAATCATATTTTTTACTATTTGCAATATGAAAAATCATAATAAATTTGATTATTGTGTCAAAAATTCTAACAAAATAGATTATCTTCCTTTTGTGTATTTAATTTTCTATCCAATTTTCACGCATTAAATATTTTCGAAAATCATAGAAAATTGTAGAAAAATGTTAAAAATCTAAAAAAATCATAGAAATTTGTAGGAAATTCCAAATATAGTGATTTCACTTTCTGTTTGTAGATAATTTCATGTAGTTCTCAGGAAATTTTTTTTCTTGATTTTCATATTTATTTGGTATTTTTAAATTGCAAAATAGTCATATATATTCATTGTTTAATTTTTCCTCATGTTTTTATTCATTAAAAAATTCTTAAAAATTTGAAAAAATCATCAAACAATCCATTAAAACAACAAAAATATAGTAACACACAAAAAGACTTTATTTTACAATTTTAGCACTTTTTATATATTTTACAAATCCAAAAAATAGCCATTGTATAATTTTGTATGTAGCTTGTTTGAAAGTTAGTTTCTTGAAAATTAAAAAATTACAAAAATAAAAACCACCAAAATAAAAAAAATAAAAAATAAAGAAAATAAAATTACCACAACCTATAATAGAGTTCATAGGATTCCTTTATTTATTTCATTGAGTTCTCATTGAAATAAAAATCCTCGGGATTCGTATCCTCCTTGAGTTCAATCCTGTTGCTATATAAGTAAAATAAATAGCAAAATTCGCTTGCTACGCATTTTTTATAATTAATTTAGTTTGATAAGAAAAAAACATTTTTGTTGATGCTTGATTGGGTTGTAACGACTTGTGAATAATTTATTTAAATACAAATCTGAGAAAAGCATGTCAACAAGTATACACCATCATATTGTACAATTGTATTATTCCAATTAGTTATATAAAGTACGCGAGGACTTATCTTGCTACCCATAAATGAAACAGATCAAGCCAGGTCAGATAGATAATGCTAACATGGAGCGTTTCCATTGCGATGAAGTGTACTGGTTAAGTAACCCATTGTCATATTCACGACCTAGACACCATCACCGAATCAATTCAAGATAACATAACTGGTACAATATGTTTTAAGAGGTGTTATCGATCACATGCTCTTTGTGATCGACATGATACATATATAGTAATCACTCAGAAATCATAGAAATCTTAAAACATTTTTAAAGATCCTAAATTTCTAGTCATAACAAGCAAACATGTTTTGTAATTAAAAGTTGACCTACAACTATTGTAGGTTAAACTGTGGTTTTTGTCCTGAAACAATCATTCAATGGTGATTGATGTTTAATCAATTCATTACGTGAATATTAAGCATCAATTTAAGCATCGAAAATTCACAATTTCCTCGATTTACATTGAATGATAAACACATTAAGAAAGTAATATTAATGATCAAAACATCAACCGGCCCATTTCCAGTAAATATAGAATATCTTCGGCCAATAGAGTTGGAATTACATGAAATAAATTTGAGTGGTTTGCTAGTTTAATTCTAAAAATAATTAAAGTTTTTATTTCATGATTCATGATGGGAAAATAGTAACTAAAAATTAATTTGCTATAGATCCGTGAATACATGAAAAAATAACGTCACTGCGGGATCTGTTCGATTTTTAATTTATGAACCTTTGATGCCAACGATTGGCAACTTTTTTGGAAATATTTAGACATTCTAAATAAATTTTATTATCCAAAAAGTTCATCCAAATAGTGCATAAGCAACAACTTTTCATTTTAGAGAAAAATAATTCAAAACATGCATCTCACGCATAAGCAACAGGATCATGCATATCCGATATTGAAAACCTTGTTCCCATAAGGTTTGGATCAGATCTAAGACCTTTGACCAAGTCTCTAATATCACTTGAAGTTTAGCGTATAGGCCTTAGCCCATCACGTTAGTGTTAAGATCAAATCACATGCGATCAAGAGTGACTAGTCTTACTAGTTGCTCGGGAAAAATTAAAACTTTTATAAAAACGAAATCACATGACATGAGAACCATTCTCATATCATTTCATCATGGTCACAAATTAGTAATAGAATTACCCCCTAAAGTGTGTTTACGATCATGTATTTCTCTAAGCGAAGAGACCTCCTATCTAAAGTCCTATACAACGAAGAATGCACTTCTGAGCGCGTAGATGAGAAGCGTGCCTCTAGTAACTCGAATTGAAGATCCAAACACGGAGTCTTCTTATTTTGTATCAATAAATCGATGGCCTTCCTCCTGATCCAGATGCACCGAAGAATGTGAAGATCTACGAGCTGTCGATCCGACAACACAACGACGTTGTGATGACTACGAGGCTCTCTAGGTCAATATGGTGGGTGGCCACAATATTATGAGATAGAGGGTGTGTATGAGATTATATATATATAGAGAGAGAGAGAGATAGTTATTTATCTTGTAATTGTTGTTGTAAAGAAATATCTAGATCTAGAGCCTTTTTTTACAACTTATTAGATGTCCAGGGATCTCAATTCATATGCACATATAATCAATGGTGTAGATTATTTTTTTCTTTCAATCAATGACTAAGATTGTGTTTCATAAATGTACAACAATAAATAATCAATTTAAAATAAAGTAAATATATTGCAAACAATCTTCAACATATTTAATTTAATTCAAATTAATTTCATGTGTAAATAAAGGAAAGAGGACATGCCTCCTTCCCTTAATAGAGTGTATGTCTATACAAAGAGCAGGTCTCTATGGTTGTCCACCCTCTTAAAGAGGAAGGTGGCTCTCTTACTTAATTGATATATCTCATATATCTTCAAATATTGCACATGTACATCAACTTCTGTTGCAAAATTATTCATAAAAAAATTTGTTGCAAAATTATTCACCAAAATATCTCCAAGTATTTTGTGTTAATTTGAATCACGTAATTAACAATTATGAGTCATATTCATGCATCCAATATAAAATGTAAATTACACTTACAATTAATTTTTGAAGATGAATCCCATTCACATCAACATTTAATTTGTAAATAGTTTTTGCTATTAAATCTCTCCAACATAATGTAAATAATATTTATATATTAGTGATTATTATGGATAGTGATATCCACATTAATAATATCCTTGATAATTGAATCATATGTAATTACCTTAGATGATTATTTTCATGTGTCTTTATAATATGAATCATATTCATATTATTCATGACAAGTAAATTACATATAATCATCAATTTTCCAATGCCCAGCTATAATTTCAACAATGGAATTATTCTAAACGCTTTCAAAAATAATGTGTTTTATCCGCAAATACATGGAGATAAGGACAAGGGAATTGTACATTCCATATATAGTTACTTGGATTGAGAAGATATCTCAAATCCATATCTAGAGGACTTCTTAAAGATGTTTGATTAAATAACATTGTAAATTGAAACTTCTCATTGCATTTAATGACATTCATTTCAATGTCCAACATTTGGACTGAGATTGGATTGCTAATCTACTGAGGGGAGTCATTAACATCCAAATTTGTTTCCTCACTCCCTAAGAATGGAAGTGTCATGGTTATACAATCATCTATGATAACATCACCCTTGAGTATTCCTAATACATATACTTCTTGCATAATGGAAGACCTAGAATAATTCTAAAGTTTTATATCACATTAAAATTGTCTTCCTCAGGGTATTATCATTAAGTTTCTAATTTTGACATTGGGAGTTTGTATCTATTCTTTCCAAAAACATATATCAAACCAACAAATTCTTGTCATGCATCCAAAGCAAGACGACCATGCATGGAATTTGATCGGTCCCAATACCTCATGTGTGAGCTCATGTCTTCTGATTTAGTAGTGAATATGTATGATTCCTTCAAGAGATCGTATTACTCATATGTGTTGGACATGTGAACCCATCGCGGCCCTTTATGCAAGAAATGTTATTACAAAACTCATTCCCTCATTTGAAATGAAGAATAAGAGATTTGTATCATAGGTCCCTTAGTACAATTAGGGTTACATAACATGGCCATCTTAATTATTATATTGTTGTTGATTCAAATGTTGAATCATAGAGGCTGGTGCTTGGGTGATATGTAAAGAGTTAGATTGAGGACTCATCAAGCACCATCAAGTGATTATTAAGAGATGATCTCCATCTTCAGAAGGAGATGTCAATCTTTTTTTCTCTAAAGGATGATATCTAACCGATCTCTTAATGAAGGTCCTTTACATAGGAATAGATATTGAAAGGTGCAAGATAAGTTAGGTCAAAGAGTTGACTAAACAAGATTGAGATAACCAAGACATATATAGTATAATGTCATGATGTAGACACACATCCTCTGACTGGAGACAGATGCGTTACTATATGTTTGAGTATGTACATTTGGTAGACCGCTAGGTTGATGATCTAATCAATGTAAATACAACGATGAGCCGGTGTGCATACAAGAGCATATGAGTAATACGATCTCTCAATGGAATCGTACAGGTTCATTACTGAACTGAAAGACATCCCCTCACTCCTAAGATATTGGGATCAAATTCTGAGCATGATTATCTCGCTTTAGAAGCTTTACTGAACTTGTAGGTTTGATATATGCTTTTGGAAAGGATATGATCAATACCTTGGTATGATATATGCTTTTGGAAAGTATATGATCGATGCCAACTCCTAATGGTCAAATGAGAAACTTGATGATAAAGTCTTGAAGAAAGTATAAAATTGATCTAAAACATCGGGTTTATTCTAGGTCATCTGGTCTGACGGATGGATGAATATTACGAATACTCGAGGGTGATGTGATCATAAACAACTGTATAACCGTGACACTTCCATTCTGAGGGAGTGATGAAACATGTTCGAATTTTAGTGACTCCTCTCAACATATAAGTAATTTGATCTTTGTCCAAATGATGGACATTGATCTGAATACGATTCAGATGCAGTGTGAATATTAGATTTACAGTTTTTATTAATCAAACATCTTTGGGAGGTCCCTTGAGCCATATTTGAGATATGATCCCAATATCCAAGTTACTATACAAGGAATATACAATTGTCATGTCCTTATCTCCAAGTATCCGTGGAGAAAGCGCATTATTCTTTAAAGAATTCAAGAATAATTTCATTGTTAATAATGTATCTGAGCATTGAGTAAAATGAATAATTAAAAGTGATATTTTTTGAACAATAAGAATTTGATTAATATTATTTGGGCACATGAGAATAGACATCCAAGATGATTAAATGTAATTTAATTATCAATGATATGAATAATGTGGAAAGCTCTATCCATATTAATAAAACATTTTACAAATGTGATTTATAGTAAATAAGAGAGTTAATTGTAATTGGTATTTATTAATTAAATGTTTATGTGAATTGGATTCACATTGTGCAATTAATTGTAAATACAATTTACATTTTTTATTAGATGAGTGAATATGATTCACAATTATCAATGGCGTAATTTAAATTATCACGAAATAATTTGAAATTATTTGGTGACTAATTTTGCAATAAAAGTTGTTGAACATGTGGAATATATGATGAGATATGGGATCTCAACATTTTTTGAATAAATGAAGATCCTTTCCTTACAAGGAGTGGATGGCCAACTTGAGATCTTCAATTTGGTCGTCGTCCAATCTATGTATGGAAGGAGACTCATTCTCCTTCCAATTTATTCCATGTTTGTCAGGTTTTTTTAATTGAATTATTTTGATGGATCTTCAATATATTTAATTTATTTCGTTACAATAGATTGTTGTTGAACATTTATGCAACAAAATCATGGCCATTGATTGGAAGCACAACTCAATCTAACCCATTAGATTTGTGTGCACATGGATTGTGATCCTTGGAAATCCAATTAGTATAAAAGGATATGTAGCTCTAGCCTTTTCTTCTACACAATAATTGCAAGAGGAAACTCTCTCTCTCTATCTCCATTCTCTCTCACATGCCCCTCTCTCTTCTCAATATGTTGTTGTCCATATGTGTATCTAGAGAAGCTCGTAGTCATCGTGATGTCGTTGTGTTGCCTGATAGACTGCTTATAGATCTTTGTCTTCTTCCGTGCAACTCGCTCGTGAAGGAGACATCAAATTTTATGAGATGAAATCAGGAGACTCCTCGCTTGGATCATCAACATGGATTGTGGGAAACATGCGATTCATCCTCACGCCCGCAAGTGCGATCTACATCAGAATGGACTTGAGAAAGGAGAATCTCTTACATTAGAGATTAGCAATCGCAATCACGCTTCAAGAGGTATTCCTTGAACTCGTTTGTGATCTTGATGAAACATTTCGAGAAGTGTTCTCGAAACATGTGGTTTTATGTGCTTAATTTTTTTAATTTTGCTGCCCCGCACGAATAGTTCGACTAGTCGCTCCCGATCGCATATGATGGGATCTTCATGCTTCCATGATATGCTTAAGGTTTTCACCATAACCTTCGAGTGGTATTAGAGACTTGGTCAAGGTCTTGGATATGATCTGAAACCCTAAGCGATCAAAGTTCATGTTTCTGATGCACGAGAATCATTATTTTTGCCTTAGGCGCAATATTCGAATTGGTTTTTTGCTTAAAAAAACCTATTGTTTGTGCACAATTTGGATGTATTTTCTGGTTATAAAAAATATTTAGAATGTCTAAATATGTCCCAAAGACGGTAACCTAATATTGGTACCAAAATTGCATGAATATGATTCGAAGAGTTCTTGTCATGAAAAATGTTTTTGCATGTATTCATATAACAGTAATTTTTCTTACTATTTTCCCATCATGAAACATGAAATAAACACTTGAATTAATTAGAGAATTAAACCAAGAAACCACTCAAATATATTTCACACGATTTAGACTTCTTTCCCAAAATATTCCATATTTTGTGGAGTTGGTTAAGATGATTAGATCATCAGATGTCTTTACTTAATGTGTTTATAATTCAATGGAAATCATGGAAATTGTGAATTTTCATTGATTAATCACAAAGTCTAATAATTATGAAAATAATTGATTAATTATCATTGGCCATCGAATGAATGTTTCGTAAAATCCCCAGTTTATTCTACAAAAGTTGTGGGACAATATTAACATGCATAACATTGTTACATGAATAGCATTGGGTATTTGTTTAGCAAATCTCCTTACAATATTAAAAAAAAATAATTTTGATAAATATTATATGGTATAACTTCAATTGTAATGCTTAATATCATCTCAAATTCAAAATGATCAGAGCACATTATCCTGACATGAGGTGGATATGGTGTCTAGTCATAGATCATTGGAATAACAGGTTGCTCCACGAGCGGTCTGTCCCACATCCTGTGCATACTAGCCATGATAATGAGTAATGATTGGATAATGCTTGAAATGAGCATGATGTATTTTTCTAATAATTAAATTTTGAATAATACATATTTTGAGATTATACCATCCTTCAAGTAACATTCAATATTTTTTGTTGGTTGATTGATTGGATTGATAATTGATTTAATATGATTAAATGAATTAAAACCATGTAAAATAAACACTCTATTATGAATAGAGATGTGATTCCCTTGGAATAATTAATTATGTGAATATGATTCATAATAATAAATTAAAATTTGAACATGATATAGAGGATCACATAAGTGACATCCATGATCTCTCGTCAAGGCGAAGGGTTTTGTCGACATGGATTGTATGTTGGAGATGCATGTCCAAAGTGACAACTCTTGAATACAAGTGCACATGGATCAGGCTCTTTGCTTCTCGAAAGAGTAAGGTCGTATGCGTAGTGACACCAATATTGGTTCCTTGTATTATTACAACAATATTGGATTACACATTACGAGTTCTAATCTTGTCGATGGTTGGTTCAATTAACGATGAGTCAACATCTCCTTAGGGGTCGTGGTCCTGGTTTTAAAGATCGAATTGGGAAATGCAAGTTTAACTTGCAAGGAGGAATGAGTTCCCGCTACTTTTTATTTGAGTTATAGATTGTCATATTTTGGGATGTAACAAAGGTAATAAAGGAGATCACAGATCATGCTTGAGATATAATGGTAAATATGTATCCTACTTTAAAACTGTATAAGGGAATGAACTTTAAGAGATGACAAGGTGAGTCAACTTTGATATAAAAATCCTTAATCAAAGTAAAATACGTATTTATGCAAATATTTCTTATTTCTGATAACATACATTAAACCCACTCCAAACAATACTAAATAATAACCAGTAAAATATCATGTATGAATCCATGATAAAGATATTTTACTTGTAGTTGGACACATAATGTATGTGTTTGCAATATGCACGGTTCCTCATAATAACGAGGAATGATATATAAATAGGAAATAGGACAGTAACCTTGGGTTTGTATGTCTCTATAGTCTTGATCTCTCGTCGAATGTGCTTTGCAAGTATCACGTCGATGACGATTGTAATTATCAAAAATCCTTATAAAACCTAAAAATATGTTTTGGCAAATGTATGTGCTCTAAACATTTAATCATGAATAGCACGGTTCACTACATTATGTAGAATGGTGGCTCGATAAGAGAAGATGTTCTCAAAATGTTTGAGTACATGCCTGAACCAAAGTCTTTAAGAGTTAAGATGAATATAGAAATGATGAGTGTCATTATTCTTTTGTCTATACTATAGTCATTCATGAAGCTTGATAATATTCATATTGTATGAATTTAATGAAGCATGTACAAATGTTGAAATACTCTTATATTTAAATCTTTTAAGCTCAACATAAGAAAGAAATCTTAAATATGTAATACTCTTATATTGATAATTGATGACGAAAGTGCCGTGGAAGCATGAGTCAGACCCAAGTAAGAAAGAAATTTAAAGAGTTTACTATACCTCTGTAAAATCCATACATATGAGATACAAAGAGTTGGATTATTGCCAATACTGCAACAAGCTGATGTCTTTATAGTATGACTATCTAGATTATATGAAATACTTTAGAGAAGGACCCGGATAGTGCATCGGGATATTACACATCTACATATAATCATTGAAATTGACTCACTCTTTAGATAGGATCAAAGTCTAATATCTATATCTCATTCTTCTAAGAACACTTGTAATTGATTGCATATGTTTTAGAAGACTAGAAATTTAGATCTTAAGGTTTAGAAGTCATCCACATGGATGTTGATGCAATTGTTGCAACATTTTCCATTAGATAGAGAGACTACAAATTTTCAATAGGAGAGCCCTTAGTCTTAGAGAATGTCTCTATGTCCTAGATACTCGAATACATTTATTGTTTATTTTTAAATGTTGGAAGTAAACATGCTTTATGGAATCGACATGTCATAAAGAGTTATGTTGGATATATTTCAGATAATAATCAAACATCTACATGACTCTACTAAATTAAAAATTTAATGAATGGTTCATTAATATTTCTAAATACTGAAAATCTAAACCTTTAAATATCGATAGGAGGATGAGATCATTTGACAATGATCTGGATCATTTGATAATGACCTTAAAATATCCGATTTCAATCTACTCACCTTTAAAATTCATAAAATAATATTCTCCAATTTAAATAACATGTGTCTAATGTTGAAATCAATAGACAAGTATGAGATGAAACTTTGGATTATCTAAAATTTCAAATCATACATACTTGTGAATATTATATTCAAAAGTAAAATGTATGATACACCCGTCTCTAGGAATCGTGTAAGATGCCAAGGTATTCAAGATCTCATACATATTGATGTATGTGGATCATATGTATCATAATAAAATTAATTATATGTGATATCAATTAATGATTTTAGTGATATGAGATTTCTTCCTTCACCTTGGAAACCTTTGAAATGTTCAAAGATTTCATATTTTGGTTAAGAACCAAAGTTTGAAGAAAGATAAGATGAATTTGATCTAACCATGGAGAAATGAATATCATTCGTATCTCGCTGCTCGTAATACACCTAAACTCAATAGAGTTGAAGGGAGATACAATTAGATCATGTATGTCATGATTTCATCAACGATGACTCTTAGCATAATTACCTCTTAGTTTCCAAGTATATATGTAGTAGAGACTACAATATATATATCCTTAATAAGATTCCATCTAATCCCCAAAACCCTCATAAGCTTTGGTTTGGAACCTTGCATAGTGTTCGATACTTGAGGATTTAGGGTTACGCGGTGCATAATAATATAATGGATACAAGTAAGCTGGAATCTAGCACCAGAGGGTGCTACTTCATTAGGATAATAAATGATGGCATTGGATACCTACTTTATGACCTTGTATTCTTAAAGGATTTCATCTCTAAGGATATTATTCTTAGAAGATGTCTCTCTTAAGAATCACGATGGAAATGAAGTAAAGAAACTCATTAAATATTGAGAAGATATTAATGCTCTTTAAATCAAAAAATAAAAGGACAAATAAAGATGAAACACTAATACATATTCAAATAAGTTTGAGGGTGGTGAGACCACCTGAAGTGTACGAATTCCATGTATCAGTTAAGTCTGACAATGATATGACTTCATTGGATGAAGCTTCTAAGCATCATGACATTGAAAGACAGATGTTTGCAATAAAGTCTAAAGTAGGCTTCATACACAAGTGTTCTGTATGGACCCTTGAAGATCCACCTGTAAGGGTAAAACATCTTAGGTGTAAATGGATCTTCTAGAGAACGATGGAACCTAAAGAGAAGGTAGAGACCTTCAAAGCACGACTCATATCCGCAAGATGCACACAAAAAGAAGACATCACTTGTGATGAGACATGCTTTCTAGTGACCATGCTTAAACCCATCAAAATATTGCTAATTGTATATGCACAACTTGACTATGACATCTGTAAGATGGAAGTCAAGATTGCAGTTCTTAGTGAATACTTGATTAATCCATGATTCATTAACATTTCTGTCGCATTTTGTCTTAAATCCTTAACAAATACATGTAAATATCCATTAATTCCCACCTTTTACCAAACCTCATTCATGAATTAAAATGCACTTTTATGCATCAAAAACATGTAAATAATTAAATGAATAAAAAAGAAGGTAGATTGTAAATATGTATATATGTACAATATGACTTAAAAAATATAAATATGGCTGCAAGATATATTTATATAACCTAACCCCCGAGACCAAGTCAGCATGGGTTGGTAGACAAACAAACAAGTTGGGGGAGATAATGAAAGAAAATCATAAAAATAATTTAATACACACTCCACGCATTATTCACTATTTATCAAATAAATATCAAATATTCACTTATTTTTAATTAATTCATATGAGGTTATTTTTCACCAAACTCTTTTCCTAATTATTTCTAAAAATGTATTTAAAAATATAAAAATATGTTAAAAATATATCTTGTATATTGGCCAAGAAACCCAATTTTCAAATTGACAAATTCTCAAATCCTGAACATCATAACTTTCTCAAACGAACTCCAAATTCAATCCACTCACCTTTAAAATTCATAAAATAATATTCTCTAATTAATGGAGTTGATTTCATTAAAATCGAAGCCCGTTTGTAAAAAGTCGGTTATGGGACCTAATAACAACGGAATTTATAGGCTATTTATTTTTATTTAGAACACACTATTTATAATTCAAGTAATTTTATAATTTTTATTATTTTCATGATCTTGTATTTTAATCATGATTTATTTCAGAAATTTGGGAGCTTAATTATTATTTTAATTAAATCCAAATGCCTAATTTATAGATGAAATTGAACTACATAACTTATAGCCGTATTTAATAATATATCTAAACTAATTTATTAAAATCCATAAAATTTCACAAAATCTTATTTGTTATTAAATAATTAATAAAATAATAAATTTATACGTACTTATTTATTTATTAAGATTAAAATTGAAAACCTATTCATTAAGTATTATTTATACTTATTTATTAATATAATATTTATATTTCGTACAATATTTATTATTTATAAAAACATAATTATACCATAATTTAGATAATTTAGTTATCTATATTTTTCGTTGTTATACCTATTTAAAATAGCATTATTTACTAATTATTATCTAATTTATGACATATATTAATCATCTGGCCAACCAGGTGCTGACATGTGTCAGCACCTAGTGTCTTCTTCTCCAAGAAGCAGTTGCAGCTTCTGTTCTACCGGCCGACTTTCAATAAATTTTCTCTCTTCCATCCTAACCTATTTCTTCTATCCTAACCCTCCATATTTTACTCCTAACTACCCTAATTCACGCACACCCTTAGATTCATCCTATCAACCTGTAGATTCATCTATAAATAGCCTTCAAGTTGGCGCGAGCCAACAAACTCAGTCCTAACTATCTCCAGTTCCAGAGACCTTGCTGATCACCTTCCTTCCTAACCTTATTCCGACCAACCTCGGTGGTGACAACACCTGAGTGTCGCTCAGCGTGGAAGGAGGACCATCGGAGGAGAGTTCCAGGGCGATCAACCGCCTTGCATCGCTGCCTCGCGCGCGTAGAGCTCAAGCAAATATCGACCATCGAGCGATTACCAGAGGTAATACATCTCAACTTTTTAGATCGATTCATCCATTTATCACCTTTTTATTTCTCAAATTTCGTGCCATGATTAGCAACATTAAGAGCATCATTAGGACACATGATCATACTCATTAGACACCTATCAATTTCACTCCTCAAATTCACTTCGAAAAACCATTGAAATTCGCGTTCATTTCATTCATATTTTCAATGTTCACATTTTCTGGAAACATAATCTTTAACATGCAAATCCTAAAATTCTTGGCTGATTTCTACTGCAAATCGAGCATCCAAAGGTCCTTTGCAGGACCATCTTCGATCTGGAGCGTCATCTCATCATCTGGAACTCAAATTAATTGAAGAACAAGCGAATCTACAGAAGCTTTCATTATCTGCCTTACTTGACTGACTGCCACCTTCTTCGAATCATAATCACCGCCAACCGTCATCCAAGGAGCTACTCAACCACAAGCAAGCTCAGAGGGAGAAGGAGGCTCCTTCCTGGCCCTACAGGAGGCTAAAGATAGGCGAGGGTCGTCGGAGAAAAGTCGGAGAAGGAAGTGCCACCGCGACATAACAGAATTGGGGAAGAACAACAAGAAACACTAGACGCGACAAGCTTCTAACACGTGCCCCCCAGGAACAGTCCAGATTAAGCAGTCATTTCTAAACTCAGCTGATGAATACCCATTCATCACTCTTTATTCTTATATTTTAGCTACATAAACCTTTGCAAATGCATGTAGATATATGTAAATACAAATAATTACCAAAAGCATGCATTGTGTAAAAACCTATAATTAGCATGTTTTTGTGCAACAATAAAAGAATAAAGATTAAAAAGAAAAAGAGGGAAATATTTAGAATAAATATTGAGCAACCTAACCCAAGGGAGGGCTCAGCATGGGCCTGACCGCATAAAAATCAAAGTAGAGGGAGATAGGGGCTCATGTGTAAATACTTATGTAAATAAATAAAAATATTTTCCTCACCAAAAATATGCTTGTAAATACTTGTATATATTTATAAATATAAAATCAAAGAAAAAGTTTAAAATCAAAAAGAATTAAAACACCCCTTTTACCTTGTACATAAACCACATCTACATATTTATTTAGCCTTGTAAATATATAAAATCAACTTTTATAATTTTTGTAAATAAACTATGTTATATATTGTAAATAAATAAAATAAAAACAATTAAATCAAAAACTAAATAAAAATAGCAAAAATTAAAAATACAAAAACACATTGTACAAATACCATGTATATAGATGTATATATATATTTTACCTATGTACATAAATAATCAAAATGAAATAAAAATACCTTTTTATTCCTTATTTTATACTATAAATAAATAAAATATAAAATAGGAGTAAAATTGCATAAAAATAAAAATAATAATTAAAAATAAAAAAAACCCTAATAGTGTACATATACCTATATAGTACATACTATGTATATAGCTTATTTTTATTTCCAAAAATTAATTAAAAATCACTAAAAAATAGAAAAAAATAAAATAAAAATATTTTGTGTTTTGAGTTTTTGCAAATTCGGCCCCTTGCTACCCTTAATTTGCATTTCAAGATCCAACCACGTGGTCGAATTCCATTGGGTCCTGGGGATGTTGACCGCCCGGTCAACTACCCCCCCCCCCCCCCAGGACCACCTTCCGCGGATACAAGCACCCGACCCGATTTCTCGCAATTATACCCGCTTGATCCGACGCCCATTTCCCTAAATCCCGGGTCCGAATCGTTAATCGCTCATCCGACAACCTCGCCGGAGCCGCTCCCTCGGGATCCGCGTGCTCTTGAGCTTGCCCGGACCCATCATTCTCGGACCCCTAGCCGTATAAAGCCGCAGCTCCGCCACCCTCTCTCTCCATCTTTGGCCATTCGCCTTCTTCTCCTGTGAGCTCCAGAGAGCGTGTGAGGTGACAGCTCGCGCCTGAGCCTGTTGCAGCGAGGAGAGGAGGAGTATTCCATAGATCCGGCGACGTAGCCGCCGAAGCTCCGCCACCAGCGTGAGCTTCGAGCCTCGGACCGAGACGATCCTCGAGGCGACGGCCAGGAGCATCCCCAGCTCCTTCCCAGTCTCTCCGTTCACCCAGGTACCCCTGTAGCTCCGCCGTTTCCTTTAATTTCTAGTTTCGCCCAATTTGCGCTGCCGTCGTATTTCTTTGATTCCGACCATCCCGCTACCCATCTCGATCATCGGAATCGACCATCACGTTTGCCTTCGTCCGACGCACCTTCTCCACCCATTCACTCAACCCAGCTCGCACAGGAGCTGGGAACCGAGCTCCTCCGTCCACCACCTTCGCCGGAGCTCGCCGTCCCGACGCACCAGCCACCCCCACTTCGCCTAACCGGGTCGAGGCAGTTTGCCCTCGACCCGCGAGTCTCCTGAGCTGTTTTGCAGGTGATACCGAGCCCATCTGAGGGCTTGGTCATTCAGGCCAGGAGGTCCAGCTCCGCCAACCTCGTCTGAGCTCATCGGAGCAAGGCTCGATCATCGGAGCCCACCGGCAGACGCGGGAGCCTTCCGCGATTCTTCTCCGACCTTTAGAAGGCCCCCAGGAGGAGCCAAGCGCACGCACGAGCCCGGCGAGTCTCGCCGGGGACTTGTTCTTCGAGGACCCTCCATCGCCGTTGATCGACCCCCCTCGCTCCAGTATTGATCCTGGCCGTCCATCTTTGGAGCCACCAGCACCGTTCGATCTGAGGAGAGACAATCTGGAGCGCCCACCATCAACAACCGTCCGATCTCCACGTGGCGCGCATCCAGCCATCCGCTTAATAAAGGGTAATTTATCCTTATGCCCTGTCTTTGTTTTTATTTCGTTTTAGTCCTGTAAATATTAAAGTCAGTTGTTTAGTTTTAGGTTAATTCGCATATTGGACCCTGTGCTTTCTGTTATTTGCATATATACCCCTGCCAGTTGTGGACACGTGCTTCGACACGTGATATTTTGGGATATTTGCAGTAGTTACCCCTGTAGTTCTGGATGTTATTGAATGAATGAAAAATTTTCCTTATTTGCATTTATACCCCTGTGCGTGATTTATTTCCACATGTGCGTTATATTTTGGGTAATTTGCAGGTAAGCCCCCTGGACTTTTGGTACATGTTACCAATAAGTCTTCGGGACTTATTTTTCTTACATTTGGATCCCTGAGTGCCCCAAGCACGTGCGTGGCGCGTGTTTTGCTGGGTATTTTGCACCAGACCCCCCAGTACTTTGGGTATTTGCACTTTGGTCCCTGTGCATAGTGCCCTTCCTTTATTTTTGAATAAAATATCAAAACACCTCCAAATCCAACGAAAATTTGATACATGGCTCCTGCCATGGTGTAGGATTTTTGTGGATTTTTTAGGACATTTTTGATTTCGTTTAATATTTTTAAAAAATAAAAAACCATTACTTTTTCTACTGTCTAACTTGAAAAATCACAAAAAAATATTAAAACTCATTTAAAAATTCTATAAAAATTAGCTACTGTCTATTTTGCTTAGTTTGATTTTCTAGCTAATTTTGGCTATTTTTCATTACTAAAAATCACTAAAAACTTAAAAACACTCAAAAACCCATAAAAATTCTACAAAATTAATCAAAAATTCAAAAATAATAACATTGGTATCTAAATTTTCCTTGTTTTATCATCTTTACAGGAAAATTACCATCAGGCCAATTTATGGCCCTTAGATATTTTATCTAGGGCTTTTTGGCTCGGCTGGACAATACCCTTTATTTTAGGCATTGTTTGATTTTCAGAAAATAAAATAAACATCAGAAAATTCTCAAAAATTCAACAAAAACACTAAAAAATATAAAATACATAAAAAATATTTTTGTTTAATTTTTGGTTGAATTTTTGTGCATTTAATAATTTGTTGAAGTGTGTGCCTTCTTTGTTTTTCTTATTTTCTTAATTACTTAAAAATCCAAAAAAATATAAAACCAATTAAAAACCACTAAAAATATTTTGTTCTTTTATTTTCTTTATTTTTACTACTTCGTAGGCCTCTCGGCCAACCCGTGCTCCTTGAGTTCGACCCTGGGTGCTATACCAGGTTAATCCAATAGCAGGACCGCTATTCGTGTTTTGATCGATTTTATCTCTATTTAGTGGTTCATTTTTCTTGATTGACACATCTGAGTGACCGAGGTCGTAACGACCATCTTAGATACACCTGATTGCCTTAGTCGCTCGGGATTTTCGTGTCATCAGAATGGCGCCGTTGCCGGGGAGCACGACTTAGTAGTTTTCCTTTGATTTTCGTTTTTTTTATTTTCGCGGCTATTCGCGGCTCTTTCAGAGCTCGCGGCTTTTTCGCGGCTTTTGTTTTTATTTTCTTTTTATTTGATTTTGTTTTATTTTCTTTTTCTTTTATTTTTGATTTTGTTTTATTTTGAGTGTTTATTTTATTTTGTATTTTTGAATATATATCCTTATTTTCATTTCCATTTCTTTTACTTTTATTATTATTTGATTATCTGGTTCTGACCACTCTACCTTTTCTTGCGAGGGCCCGAGGACCGAGGCAGCTGATCTCGAGAAGTCAACGCAACCGCGGGATTCGGAGGCGGCTCCTTTCTTCACGGAGCCGCAAGAGAGAGTGAGAGAGAGTTGAGTGGGAGAGGAATTTCTATTATTATTGTAATAATACAGGACACTCTCAGGACTTGGACCTTGTGACTTAGCGGGTCTGTTTCGCTGAGCACCGGTGTGCTCGGGGGACCCTTAGGATTTTCGCGGTTTTTCGCGGTTTTGGTTTTCTTTTATTTTCTTACTGCCTTTTCCGGTGTTTACGCGGTTTTTGCTCGAGCCCCTAGACTTAGGAATTTCTATTGCTTGTGCCGTAATTAGTAGGATCCCACACCTAATTGATTGACTGATCCTATAGAACGTTAATTGGACCTACTAAAAATCATTAATAAAAATAACCGAATCATCTCCTTCGTAGCCTACGTGTCGCAACCCGTCCTGTAAAGCGCTTTCTCCTACCCCCGATTTCTCGGACAGAGGAGGGACGGGCCAAGACCGTACTCTTTGGCTTGGAGGTCGGTGACCGGTTAGACGGTTCATGCGCTAGAAATTGCTCATATAGGACTCGGCTTTCCCGTTGCATCATATAGGTAGTTTACTTTCAGTCTTTCAATTCTGCGCGGATCACTTGCATGTAGAGTGCTGGAGACAAGGTACGCATTTCTTACTCAGCATGCATCATTGATTTCATCGCGCATCGGCTTTTTCGTCTTCTCCCCCCTGTTTTGGATTAAATAACCAGGAGAACCAAAAAATTCGTTAGGCCTTTTGTTTTGATTTTAAAAATTTTTAAAAAAAGAGAAACCATAAAATTGGGACTGGCTAACACTATCGATCTTAAAAGACGCTCACCCTAAAAATTTTGTCTTGGGGAGAGCAACCCCCTCATTGTATGGTTTGGATGCGCGAGAGAGTGACCTGCACCCTAGGTAGAGCCCTCCGGTGCTAGTCCCGACTGATTACCGACTTTTCCGTGCGGGCCAGTCGGTTGGGATAGCATCGGGTATCCTAACAGGTCACGTAAGCGCTCTGATATTTTGTGTGTTCACCTAATAAAATTGACAAGATAATTTGACTGAACTTTCACGGTCTTCAGCTCGCGTCGTGTAGGTGAACCGGGGGTTTGTTTTGTGATCATAGTTTCTCCAGATCTTATCCGCCCTACTCGCCATATCAAGATGATGGGTAGACGCTCCCTTAGGCAGCCTCTGGCTGCACCGCTTTCGAGCACGTCTACCCAATCATCTAGGTTGGCCCGCGAGAGCCGAGACCAGCTCTCCGAGCCCGAGTACGACTCTGCCCTGTTCCCCCTCGACCCCTTTCTTTCAGACCTAAGAGACATGAGCCCGAGGGAGAGATTGATAGATTTGACAGCACCCGAGTTGGGCTCATTTGATTTTGCAGCAGACGTCATGGCCGGCAGTTCCGAGGATTGTTCCCGTCAGACCGAGCACATCGTTATGGATCATGGAGCGATCAACTCCACCTTGATCGCCTCATTAGAGACAGTTCAGCAGCAGTTACGCGATCAGGGAGCGTTCATGATTGAGATGAGGAGAGAGTTGGAGCGCCTCAGAGCAGAGAGAGATCAGAGCGAGCCTGAGGATGGACCAGATGCAGAGGCACGAGCCGCAGCAGCAGCAGCAGCTGCAGCCGCCGCCGCAGCGGCAGCCGCCGCGGCAGGAGGACCACCGAGACCGATGCGGGAGTTGCACAACCCCGGATCTACACTGATGCACCGCTGGGTGGTGGTACCTGCTATCGTGGTGGACTTCAAGTTCCCCCCGAACACCCTGCAGATGCTTCCCCCGTTTTCACGGGCTTGCCCCCGAGGAGCCCCATCTCCACCTCCAGGAGTTCCTGATGATTTGCAGTACTGTCCACGACCGCCATGTGGACCAGGATACGATTCGGATGATTGCCTTCTCCTTCTCACTAGAAGACAGAGCAGCCACCTGGCTGAAGCATCTGGGGAAGTTCGTCTACACCTGGGAGCAGCTCCGCACCGAGTACTTGAACAAGTACTATCCACTCGGGCGGACGAATGCAGCGAGGGCCCTGATCAGCAACTTCTCCATGCTCCCCAATGAGCAGTTTCACGAGGCATGGGAGAGGTTTAGAGAGCTCACAGACAGATGCCCGCACCACGACATCACGAAGCCGAACCTTGTGCAGAGCTTCTTCAGCGGGTTGACACCAGAGCTCCAGGGCCTGGTGAATGCTTCTTGTGGCGGGTCCTATTCCGCCAAGGACCACGACCAGGTCTGGGCCATCTTCGAGGAGATGGCTGAGAATTATATGGTGATGTCCCAGACCCGGTTGTACACTTAGGGGAGACCCCAGCAGCAGCCAGGACCCGGCAGTACCAGCGGATAGCACGGGTCGATGCAGGTCCTTCCAGTTCGTCCGCAGTCGCAGCAGCACAGGCAGAGTCGTCCGCTGCGGACATGGGAATCATCAGCGAGAAGTTGGACCGCATGGAGCTTATAGAGAAGAAGCAGTGCCAGGGCATCATTCAGATGGAGCAGATGGCACAGACTCTGAGCGACATGAAGACAAAGCTCATGTGTCTCCAAGAGGCACAGACGGCTCCTCAGCCCGTCTTCAGTCGCGAGGCGACACCGGCAGCAGCAGCAGCTCGTCCCAGCGCTCCAGCTCCCTACAGTAGCCTAGACAGGTGAAGGATATTGGAAAGATCCTCAACGCATCACGGAAGTGTGAGCGTCGTATCGGATACGACGAAGAACGACTAGTCGCACTAGTTGTTCGGTGCAGCGGAATTTAAAAATTTTATTCAATGAAACCACATGATCCAAGAACCATTCTCGGATCGTTTCATCTATAACCACAAAAAGTATAATGCAATACCTCTTGAAGCGTGGTTGATCGAGTCTCTAAGAGAAGAGACCTCCTGTCTCAAGTCCGATCGTCGGAGACATCGCTTGCGAGTGCGGGGATGAACCGCGGTGTGCTCGCAATCCAAGAAGTTGATCCAAGCGCGGTTGCTAATGATCTCGTCGCACGAGATCGAACGTCTCCTTTGCGGGCGAAGCACTCGAAGTAGACGGAGAACCGCAGAGCGTCGAAGCGGTAGCACGAGGGTGAGGGCGATGACGTTTCTCTCCACCAAGGTGGACGACCACCAAGAGGAAGGGGGAGAGAGGGCTGTCGAGTACGAGAGAAAGAGAGAGAGAGAGTTTTGCTACAATAGCATGTGTAAAGAGAGAGCCAAGAATGCCTCTCTATTTATAGGGTTTTGGGATCCATGGATCTCAATCCATGTGTCATATAAAATCAATGGATTAGATTGATTTATGACAATCCAATGGTCAAGATTGTTGTTGGTAAAAGCCAACAACTTGTGATTTAATTTTGATTAAATATATTTGATAAATCAAATATATATTAATACCAAATTAAACCAACTAAATAAGGAGTGAAAAAAACAAATGAGAGCCTCCTTCCCTATTGGGAGGAGTGGACGGCCACCAATTCCATAAAGGAATTGGTGCCGCCACCTCTTCCCATATGGGGAGGGCAATCCCATGGATTCCCATGGGATTGCATATCTCCTTGTTTTTCTCTCAACTTATTTTCCAACAATTATTCACCAAAAAATAATTCTCAATTAATTTTGGGAATATTGCAATCTTGACATTGGAATATTGTGAATCACATTCACAACCCAAAACAAAATGTAATTTACATTTTCAATTAATTAGACAATGTGTATCCAATACACAATAATAATTAATCTACTAATATAAATTATATTTAACTCTCTCTAATACATTATAAATCACATTTATAATATATTAGGAATAATTGGATATTACTATCCACATTATTCTTATCCATAATAATTAAATCACATTTAAATATATTGGATAATTTCTCATACATCATGATAATTAAATCACATTTAATTATCAACTTCTCTTTGCTTAGATCTTATGGAATTGCTCTTAAACCATTTAAGAACAATGCTATTTCTCCTCAGATACTTGGAGATAAGGACAGGGCGATTGTATTGTTCCACGTATAGTGACATGGATATTGAGATCACATCTCAAATCCAGATCCCATGGACCTCTCATAGATGCTTGATTAAATCAAGACCGTATACCTAATCTTCTCATTGCATCTGAATCTCATTCAGATCAATGTCCAGTAAATGGACTAAGATTAGGTTACTTCTCTAATGAGAGGAGTCACTAAAATCCAGACCTGTTTCATCACTCCCTCGGAATGGAAGCATCATGGTTATACAATCGTTTATGATCAAATCACCCTTCAGGTATTCCCAATACCTGCACATCCTGCATACTGGAAGACTCATGATCATCATGAAGATAAAGATCACTTTTACACTGTCATCTTCATAGTCTGATCATTAAGTTTCTCAATCTTGGTCCTTGGGATATGGTACAGATCATATGCTTTCACAAAGCATATATCTTACCTTCAAATTCATATCATGCTTCTAAAGCATGATGACCATGCATGGAATTTGGTCAATCCCAATACCTCATGAGTGAGCTCATGTCTCCCGGTTCACAAGTGAACCTGTATGAACCCTTTGAGAGATCATATTACTCATATGCCCTTACATGCACACCAGCTCGCCGGTGTATAGACCTTGATTAGGTCATCAACCTATTGGTCTGCCAAATCAATATTCCTATGCAGAGGACCTGCATCAAGAGGTCGATCAGATATCAGTCTAATGAGATGGGATTGCCATCTCCCACTCAGACTGGAGATCACTACTTGTTAATCATTGATGATGCTTGATGAGTCCTCTATCTAACTCCTTAGATATTTATCCAAGCATCAGCCTCTATGATTCAATCATTGAATCAACAGCTGTATGATTATCAAGTTGGCCATGGTACATAACCCTTATTGTACAGAGGGACCTTAGAGTGCATTCATTTATTCAATATCAGAAAGGGAGTGAAACAAAAGATCAATAACTTTTATTGATAAATCATTTATTACAATAACATTTATTGTAGGAATGGTTCGCCTCGGGCTCACATTGCTAACAATCTCCCACTAGCCCTCAGAACCATTCAGGAACTAGCCTTAAACCCATACTCATTACATGCTGGTCAAAAACCTTCTGTGTCAGAGGTTTGGGAAGAGGATCAGCAACGTTGTCGGCGGAGGCCACCTTGGTGATGATGATGTCACCACGCTTTTGAATCTCCCGAATGATGTGGTATTTCCTTTCTACGTGCTTGCTCTTCTGATGCCATCTGGGTTCCTTCGCCTGGGCAATGGCTCCCGTGTTATCACAGAGTAGCGGGATGGGAGTATCAGAGGAAACTACGCCAAGCTCCTGGACGAACTTGCGCATCCACACCGCCTCCTTTGCAGCATCCGATGCGGCAATGTATTCGGCTTCTGTTGTTGAATCTGTCGTAGTGTCCTGCTTCTTGCTTCTCCAGCTCACAGCACCACCGTTCAACAGGAACACAAACCCTGATGTCGACTTTTGATCATCAATATCTGATTGGAAGTCAGAATCTGTATATCCCAAGACTTGGAGATCACCATCTCCATAGACCAAGATGTAATCTTGCGTCCGTCTAAGATATTTGAATATGTTCTTTACTGCATTCCAGTGTTGTTCTCCATAGCAGGATTGGTAACGGCTTACCACTCCCACTGCATGGCAGATATTTGGCCTAGTACACATCATGGCATACATTAAGCTTCCTACGGCTGATGCATAAGGATATCCAGCCATGGCCTTCTTTTCCTCAACAGTTTGAGGAGCCATTCCTTTAGACAGGTGGACACCATGTCTTAAGGGTTGGAATCCTTTCTTGGAACTATACATACGGAATCGTTCAAGAATCTTCTTAATGTATCCTTGTTGTGACAGTCCCAATATCCTCTTCTCTCGGTTTCTGAATAGCTTCAGACCCAAGATGTAAGAGGCTTCTCCACGATCTTTCATCTCAAAGGTATAGGACAGCCAAATCTTCACACTGGTCATCATCCCTATATCATTCCCAATGATAAGGATGTCATCTACATAAAGCACGATGAACACAATGGCGCTCCCACTAAGCTTCTTGTACACACAAGGTTCATCAGGATTTTGCACAAAATCATAACTCTTTATGGTTTCGTCAAATCTGATGTTCCAGCTACGAGAAGCTTGCTTGAGCCCATAGAAGGATTTCTTCAGCTTGCATACTTTGCCATCCTCAGTTATGAAGCCCTGGGGCTGCTCCATGTAGATATCCTCCTCGAGGTATCCATTGAGGAAAGCCGTCTTGACGTCCATCTGCCAGATGTCGTAGTCAAGATATGCAGCTATAGCTAGCAATGCCCTGATGGATTTAAGCATAGCCACAGGAGAGAACGTCTCATCGTAGTCGATGCCTTCTTTCTGTGTGTAGCCCTTGGCTACGAGCCGTGACTTGAAAGTCACTACTTTCCCATCAGGTCCCCTCTTTCTCTTGAAGATCCATTTGCACCCAATGGGATTTACCCCTTTAGGTGGATCCTCTAGGGTCCATACACCATTCTTATGCATGGAGTCAATTTCTGACTTCATTGCTAGCATCCATCTATCCATGTCATGATCCGCGAGTGCTTCATCAAATGAAGTAGATCATTGTCAGTTTCACCTGACACATGGAATCCATACCTTTCAGGTGGTGCAACCACCTCGAACTCCTTCGAAGAGGTATAGGTGTTTCATCTTATTTATCTCTTCAGTTTCTGGTTCAGGAAGCTCAGAGTCCTCAGGGGACTCAATGAGTTCCTCTACTTCACTTTTGTCTTGACTTTAAGGAAATCATCCTCCAGAAATTTCACATCTCTAGAGACAAAAACCTTTTGGGTCTAAGGGTCATAAAGTTGGTATCCAATACCATCTTTAACATACCCAATGAAGTAGCACTCACGGGAGCGAGATTCTAGCTTACTTGCATCCACATTCTTTGCATGGACCAAGCAACCCAAAACCCTCAAGTGATTAACACTAGGTTTGGTTCCATACCATAGCTCATGAGGAGTCTTAGGTACAGATTTGCTAGGAATCTTATTTAGGATATATATTGCAGTCTCTACTGCATATCCCCAGAAACTAAGTGGTAAATGTGCTTTACTCATCATTGAACGAACCATATCCATGATGGTTCTGTTGCGTCTTTCAGCAACACCATTAAGTTGGGGAGTTCCAGGAGGAGTGAGATTGGAAATAATTCCATTCTCTTTAAGGTATTCCTTAAATTCATCTGATAGGTACTCGCCACCTCGATCAGATCGAATTCGTTTAATCTTCCTATTGGTTTGGTTCTCAACCAAAACCTTGAACTCTTTGAACTTTTCAAAGGTTTCAGACTTATGACGTAATAGGAAGACAAACCCGTATCGCGAATGGTCATCAATAAACATCAAATAATATCGCTATCCATTTCGAGTCGCAGTACTGAAGGGACCGCATACATCAGTATGTATTAAGTCAATAATACCTTCACATCTTGTAACCTTGTTAGGAAAGGCATCCTAGTCATTTTACCTCGAATACAATGTTCACAAGTAGGTAAAGGCTGAACCTATAGAAAATCCAAAGGTCCATCCTTTATCAATCTATTGATCCTATCAACAGACAAATGACCAAGCCTTTGATGCCAAATCATGTTTGAATGATTTTTATTACTCCTGGATCTTTTAGGGTTTTTATTAGTGGTTGTAACATTCATGACATGCTCATTAATGCACAATTCATAGAGTCCTCCAGATGTCAAATACCCTTTGCAATATATTTATCATAATGATTTATGACTAATTTATTACAAAATAGGAATGAATATCCACTTCTAACTAGCTTAGATACAGATATTAAATTCTTCTGACTTCAGGTACATAAAGACACTCTTTAAGTACTAGGACTCTTCCACTAGATAATGATAGGTCTGCAGGTCCCGATGGCGACTGCTGCAACACTTGCATCAGATCCCATCTGGATGACTATCTCCCCTTCTTCAAGCTGTCTAGTTTCCTGAAACAAATGCAACAAATTGCATACATGAACAGAAGCACCAGAATCAACTACCCAACTTCCTTCTCGTCCAACGAGAAAGCTGGTTTCAATGATAAGAGTAGATTCATACCTGCTGGGGCTTTACCTTTATCGACCGACTTCAGGTAATCTGGGGAAATTACGCTTCCAGTGCCCTGACTTCTTGCAGTGGTGACAAACGTTGGTTTTCTTCGACGCCATTAAGTGGATGCATTGGAAGATGAGGCAACACTTTGTCCCTTCTTCTTTCTCTTCTGGCCGGGCCCTTCCGAGAACCTTGCTTCCGACCGCGCTTCCCTTTGACCTGTGCAACCATTGCAGTGCCCAGAGGGACCATCTTTCTTCATTTCGTCTTCTGTAGACTTTAATGCAGCAAGAAGCCCAGCATTTGTCAGTTCCAGCTTTTTCATGTGGAATGACACCACAAAGTTATTGAAAGATTTGGACAATGACAGCAGAATGAAATCATATTGCATGTCTGCATCCATCGTCGCCCCCAGAGTCTCAAGCTCTGACAAGTACCCCAAACATTTGAGTACATGCTCGCGGACTGAGGTGCCTTCTTGCATCTTGCAGCAAATGAGTTCTTTCATAACATGGTACCGCTGGGTGCGGTTAATGTCACCAAACATATCCTTTAGATTCTGCATGATATCATGGCAAGTACTCATCTCCACATGTTGATTCTGAAGAACATTGGAGAGAGAACCCAAGATATAGCACCTAGCCAAGACATGATCTTCATCATACTTGTCATTGTATGCTTTGTCTTCCTTAGATTTAGGATTTTCAAGTTTGTTTTCAGAGAGCATATTATTGATGCGCTCTGCCGAAAGCACAAGCTCCAAATTACGGATCCAATCGAGTAATTTGGTCCGGTCAATTGGTTGACCTCCAGAAGCCTGTTCAGTGGGGTTCATGGCCTTCATTTTCTGAAATTGAGAATGCACTATATCAGAACATATAATCATATATTCAATTTAATTTTATTTGATTAAGGCATTTTAAATCAAATTAGTCTTGCTATGTCAACTATGAAAGTTTATTCCCTTATTCACTTTCAAAGTAGGATATATACTTACCAATATATCTCAAGCAAGAACTGGGATCTCCTCTTTATTATTGTCATATCCCAATAATATGAGAACCTATGACTCCGATAAAGAGAAGCGAGAACACATTCCGCCTTGCAAGTCCAACTTGCATTTCCCAATTCGGTCTTTAATACCCGAGCCCACCACCCCTAGGTGATGTTGACTCGTCATTAATCGAACCAACCGTCAACAGGAATACAACTCGCTATGCGCAATCCAATATCGCCCCAATAATATGAGGACCCGATATTGGGGTCACTACGCATACGGCCTTACTCTTTCGAGAAGCAAAGAGTCCGATCCAGATGCGCTTGTATATAGGAGCTGTCACTACGTACAGGCGTCTCCTATATACAATCCCTGGTGACGGAAACCCTTCGCCTTGACGGAGACCATGGATGTCACTTATGTGATCCTCCACCTCTTATTCAAATTTAATTAATTACTATGAATCACATTCATATAATTAATCTTCCAAGGGAATTATTAACTCTAATCATATTAGAGTATTCTCAATAGGATATATTAACTTAATCATATTAAATTAATTTATCAATCCAATTTAATCAATCAAACTTAATTTTATGCTTGAATATATATATGATATTAGTCTCAAAGTACGTAATTTGTATTTTAATAATTAGAAAAATACGTCATAATCCCTCAGACATTATCCCGGCCATACCCGCTGTCATGGCCAGTACCGAAGGGAGTGGGGCAGACCACATACGTTGCAACCCGCTGACCATCGATCCCCGACTAGACACCATATCTACCTCGGGAAAGGATAATGCCAATTGATTATTTTGTACTTGAGATGATCATCGGTTCTTCAATCGAAATTATACCATATAGTAATCAAAACAATTTTGATTTTAAGGAAATTTGCTAGGCAAATTCCCAAGTCCTATTCAATCAAGAAGTTTGATGATTGTAATTCCAATTAAGGTTTAGATCAAATCTAATCAACTAATTGGTTGGGTCAAGTCAATTAGGCAAATAATCATGTTCAATATTTCACAAATATTTTTCAGATTATTTGCCGAAAGTAACAATTATTTCTCTAATTGACAATCACTTGGTTCTAGATTAGGAAAGCAATTTCAGCAGTGACCCCTACTTACTAAAATTGGCATATCTCAATCATATTAAATCCAAATTAAGAAAAGTCAATTTCTAAAGTTTGCTAATTTGATTTAGGACAGAACCTAAGTGATGTTTCACGCATTTCGAGACAAGTCTAAATAGTAATTAACATTTTAATCACGTTCAGATTCACAGTTCCCGCAACAGTGCATACATGTTCATTAAAATGACCATATCTCGAGCATACAAATCCGATTTACGCAAACTCAGATCCTAATGGTTTCCTTATTTAATGAGGAACATAATCCAAGTAAAAAATTCGTTTTTAAACAATTTTAAACAGTGCCGAATGTATTTACCAAACAGATCTGCGAAATCAAATGCGATGAAAACTTCGCGACCTTAGCGAACCCAAGTCGTCCTTGGTTAACGAATCACTATTCGAAACCATCGACCTAAGGCTCTGATACCACTTGAGGGATATGGAAAGATCCTCAAGCGCATCACGGAAGCGTGAGCGTCGTATCGGATACGATGAAGAACGACTAGTCGCATTAGTTGTTCGGTGCAGCGGAATTTAAAAATTTTATTCGATGAAACCACATGATCCAAGAACCATTCTCGGATCGTTTCATCTATAACCACAACAAGTATAATGCAATACCTCTTGAAGCGTGGTTGATCGAGTCTCTAAGAGACGAGACCTCCTGTCTCAAGTCCGATAGTCGGAGAGATCGCTTGCGTGTGCGGGGATGAACCGCGGTGTCCTCGCAATCCAAGAAGTTGATCCAAGCGCGGTTGCTCCTGATCTCGTCGCACGAGATCGAACGTCTCCTTCGCGGGCGAAGCACTCGATGTAGACGGAGAACCGCAGAGCGTCGAAGCGGTAGCACGAGGGTGAGGGCGACGACGTTTCTCTCCACCAAGGTGGACGGCCACCAAGAGGAAGGGGGAGAGAGGGCTGTCGAGTATGAGAGAAAGAGAGAGAGAGTTTTGCTACAATAGCATGTGTAAAGAGAGAGCCAAGAATGCCTCTCTATTTATAGGGTTTTGGGATCCATGGATCTCAATCCATGTGTCATATAAAATCAATGGATGAGATTGATTTATGACAATCCAATGGTCAAGATTGTTGTTGGTAAAAGCCAACAACTTGTGATTTAATTTTGATTAAATATATTTGATAAATCAAATATATATTAATACCAAATTAAACCAACTAAATAAGGAGTCAAAAAAACAAATGAGCGCCTCCTTCCCTATTGGGAGGAGTGGACGGCCACCAATTCCATAAAGGAATTGGTGCCGCCACCTCTTCCCATATGGGGAGGGCAATCCCATGGATTCCCATGGGATTGCAATATCTCCTTGTTTTTCTCTCAACTTATTTTCCAACAATTATTCACCAAAAAATAATTCTCAATTAATTTTGGGAATATTGCAATCTTGACATTGGAATATTGTGAATCACATTCACAACCCAAAACAAAATGTAATTTACATTTTCAATTAATTAGACAATGTGTATCCAATACACATTAATAATTATACTAATATAAATTATATTTAACTCTCTCTAATACATTATAAATCACATTTATAATATATTAGGAATAATTGGATATTACTATCCACATTATTCTTATCCATAATAATTAAATCACATTTAAATATATTGGATAATTTCTTATACATCATGATAATTAAATCACATTTAATTATCAACTTCTCTTTGCTTAGATCTTATGGGATTGCTCTTAAACCATTTAAGAACAATGCTATTTCTCCTCAGATACTTAGAGATAAGGACATGGCGATTGTATTGTTCCACGTATAGTGACTTGGATATTGAGATCACATCTCAAATCCAGATCCCATGGACCTCTCATAGATGCTTGATTAAATCAAGACCGTATACCTAATCTTCTCATTGCATCTGAATCTCATTCAGATCAATGTCCAGTAAATGGACTAAGATTAGGTTAATTCTCTAATTAGAGGAGTCACTAAAATCCAGACCTGTTTCATCACTCCCTCGGAATGGAAGCGTCATGGTTATACAATCGTTTATGATCAAATCACCCTTCAGGTATTCCCAATACCTGCACATCCTGCATACTGGAAGACTCATGATCATCATGAAGATAAATATCTCTTTTACACTGTCATCTTCATAGTCTGATCATTAAGTTTCTCAATCTTGGTCCTTGGGATATGGTACAGATCATATGCTTTCACAAAGCATATATCTTACCTTCAAATTCATATCATGCTTCTAAAGCATGATGACCATGCATGGAATTTGGTCAATCCCAATACCTCATGAGTGAGCTCATGTCTCCAGGTTCACAAGTGAACCTGTATGATCCCTTTGAGAGATCATATTACTCATATGCCCTTACATGCACACCAGCTCGCCGGTGTATAGACCTTGATTAGGTCATCAACCTATTGGTCTGCCAAATGTACATGCTCAGACATATAGTAATATATCTGTCTCTGATCAGAGGATGTTTGCCTGTGATGTGATAGTATTCATCATAGGTCTTTGGTTATCTCGATCTCGTTAAGTCAACTCATTGACTCAACTAATCTGATACCTCCGAATCAATATTCCTATGCAGGGACCTGCATCAAGAGGTCGTTCAGATATCAGTCTAATGAGATGGGATTGCCATCTCCACTCAGACTGGAGATCACTACTTGTTAATCATTGATGATGTTTGATGAGTCCTCTATCTAACTCCTTAGATATTCATCCAAGCATCAGCCTCTATGATTCAATCATTGAATCAACAGTTGTATGATTATCAAGTTGGCCATGGTACATAACCCTTATTGTACAGAGGGACCTTAGAGTGCATTCATTTATTCAATATCAGAAAGGGAGTGAAACAAAACATCTATAACTTTTATTGATAAATCATTTATTACAATAACATTTATTGTAGAAATGGTTCACCTCGGGCTCACATTGTTAACAACAGGTTCATCTTGTACAGGAGGAGCCGTACAAGCATCCGCAGCCCACCTACCAGTCCCCACCATCTCCAGACATGCAGATGGTGGTCTACCAGCCGGACCAGCCTCTGGCAGTACTCCCGCCAGCCCCCTACGATGCAGAGCCGTTGATGGATGTCAACGGGATTTGGTATGACCGCCCCCAGCCTGGGATCCGACGAGATCATCCCGGATTCAGGTGGGGGAGTGGAGGTACCCAGCCCCAACAGCAGCCAGCCGGTCAGGGAGGGCAGTACGCCCAGCAGAGAGATCACCAGCCGCAGCAGCAGCCCCAGCTTACCAGTCACACCAGCCATCATCCTTCATTCCTCGTCCCTATCAGCAGCAGGGACAGTCGTGGAGACGTGAGCAACAGGCTCACCCAGCATACCAGCAGCATCCCTCTTCCTACCCCTCTCAGCAGCACCACCAGCAGTTCCAGCAGCCTCAGCACCAGAGAGGCTACCCGTCGGGCTCCCATGAGAGCCCCGCCTTGGATAACGTCGCCCGCCTCCTCACGGATCAGCAGGCCACATTTAGACAGGAGATGGACGAGTTCCGCCAGGAGATGCGGGACCTGGTGAGAGGGAAGGCCGCCATTCCTGCACAAATCGGGCCGAACCCGAATAACCTCAAGAGGAAATCTGAGCAGGTAGTTTCCACTGAGTACACCACTCCTAGTGATCCATTTGTTGATACATCTTCGGATCTGTTTGATGCTGATTTTGTTGCACTTAGGAGCGGTAGGACACCAGTAGGCGGCGGCGCCTCGTCTGAGCTACACCACGAGGATACTTCCGGGGCGCCACATGAGGAGGAGGAGAGCGGTACTGAGGCCGCTCCAGATGACGATGGTGGTACTGATGCCACCAAGGATGTTGATTCCACCGGCGGTGCTGAGGCCGCCGCTTCACCAGTTCGAGGAGGTGGTACTGACACCACCAGTTTAGCCGAGCCAGTCCGCGGTACTGATGCCGCGAGACGTCCAGCAGCAGCAGCAGCAGAGCCAGCCCGTGGTGGTACTGAGGCCACCGGTGTGTGTTTTGATAGAGATGATGTCTTTCCTCATGTTACTGGATCTCAGAACTCTATTTTGAATAAAGGAAAAGGTTTAGTTTCTTCTGGTCCCACTGTGGTGAGTGATGTATGTGTGGATCCGGCCGTCGAGCCGTCTAGACCTTTTCCTAGTCCTTCATCTGCGAAGGACCCTGTGATCCCCTTCCCTAGAGCCCTTCAGATGGGGAAGAGGAAGAAAAAAGAAAATGATCCAAAAAAGAGAGAGCAGGAGGAGTTCAGTCAGAGCATGATCGATAGATTCCACATCCAGCTGACCCTCCAGGAGGCTTTGCAGCACATCCCCCTTCTTCAGCGATCTTTGAGAGAAAGGACCACAGTAAGGAGGAGGAGGAGGAACCACACTTCAGAGATTCATGTGCTGTCGAAAGCCACGTGTTTTGCGATCCAGAACCGTCTGCCAGCCAAGAGGCCAGATTCAGGGGCCCCATATGTCAGATGCCAGATTAGTGAGCAGAGGTTCGACCGGACTTTATTAGATAGCGAGTCGTCGATCAAACTACTTCCGGCAGCCCTTCTCGACCGCTTCGAGTTGGGCACTCTTCGACAGAGCAGGACAGTCCTTCAGTTTGCTGATCGATCTGTCAAGAGGCTGAAGGGGTTGTTGCGAGACGTTATCGTCACGATTCAGGGCCTGAAATTCCCGTGGACTTCGTAGTGTTGGACATGGAGATCCCTGATTCAGTGACCGATACCCCCATCATCCTCGGTCGTCCGTTCTTGGCCACAGCCAAGGCGGTGATTGATCATGACAGCGGGAAGGTGTACTTTCGCGTCGAGGGCGAGAGTATACAAATAGAGACGATCGAGGACTACAGAGCCAGAGAGAGAGCACGCTCAGAGGCTAGCACAGATTCAGAGCAGCTGACAGACACAGAGCTAGACATCCACCAGGACTGTGATTTTGTGATCACAGACGACGAGGCAGCGTGGGCAGATCCTGCAGCACAGGCCATCCTCTCATTTTCAGATACAGCTGATGCCGAGATGATAGCAGAGAAGAGCCTGGAGAGCACAGCCCTGGTTTAGGATACTACAGAGGCAGCAGAGACGGTCCTTGATCGCGACACGACTATCAGTGATGGTGGTGCTGAGGCCACCTTGTGTGATGGTGGTACTGATGCCATCGTATTTAATGCAGATCCCTCGGATTCAGAGTCTTATTGGGCAGATTGTGTGATGGTGGTGTTGAGGCCACCTTGTGTGATGGTGGTGCTGAGGCCACCTTGTGTGATGGTGGTACTTATGCCAGACTTGAGTCCACTTGAGCCGACAGATGAGGAGGAGGCAGATGCAGAGCCGATCAGAGATAGCATAGTTGAGCAGCCTTCTCCAGATCCAGTTTGCGAGAGTTCGCTTTCTTTCTCCCAGGCAGATTTGGCAGACTTAGCAGCATTCACTCATTTCCTTCCGCAGCCAGATTTGCCAGCACCCAGCCTTCCAGAGCTGAAGCCGCTCCCTACTTCGCTGAAGTATCGGTTCCTTGCGGGCGAGCCAGAGATGTACCCAGTCATCATCTCCGCCGATCTAACTGGAGAGCAAGAATCCCGTTTGATGGGGGGGTTCTTGAAAAGAACCGCAAGGCAATCGGATGGAGTGTAGCAGATCTCCTTGTCCCTCCGTGCTCGACTCACCTGATCACGAGGTTCGTGATGCCCGGCGTCTTTGGGTCGCGTGAGTTCCAGCGGCGACTGAACCCCAACCTGAGAGAGGTTGTGATGAAGGAAATATCAAAATGGTGGAGTGCAGATTTTATTTATCCCATTTTCGACTCCAAATGGGTCAGACCCTTGCATGTGGTGCCCAAGAAGACGGGCATCACGACTGTGATCAGTGAGTCGGGAGAGGAGATTGCTACACGAGTACCCACCTCTTGGAGGGTCTGTGTTGACTATAGGAGACTCAACCAGGCCACCAAGAAGGACCATTTCCCCCTGCCTTTTATTGACCAGATCATTGAGAGACTGCCAGGGAAGAGCCATTATTGCTTCCTGGATGGGTACTCGGGTTACAAGCAGGTAGCCATCGCTCCTGAGGATCAGGAGAAGACCACCTTTACCTGTCCCTTTGGTACATATGCCTTTCGACGCATGCCATTTGGGCTATACAACGCCCCTGCGACTTTTCAGAGGTGCATGCTGTCGATATTTTCGGACATGGTAGGGGAGTGTTTGGAGGTCTTCATGGACGATTTCTCGGTCTACGGCGACGGATTCGACTCCTGTCTTGACTGCCTAGACCGAGTACTCCAGCGATGTATTGAGTATCAGTTGGTTCTATCTTGGGAGAAGAGTCACTTCATGGTGACTCAAGGGACGGTGCTTGGCCATATCATCTCCAACAGGGGCATGGAGGTTGATCCGGCCAAGGTTGATGTCATTAGGAAACTCGCACCGCCGTCCAATCTGAGGCAGCTACGGTCATTCCTGGGGCACATTGGATATTATAGGAGATTCATTCAGGATTTCAGCAGGATTGCCCGGCCGTTGACTGACCTCTTGACGAAAGACACCGAGTTCCTTGTCGATGACAAGTGTCTTTCGTCCTTCGCGACTCTCCAGCAGTGTGTTATTGAGGCTCCTGTCCTACAGCCGCCGTATTGGTCTCTCCCATTTGAGATCATGACGGATGCCTCCGATTTTGCCGTAGGGGCAGTGCTGGGACAGAGGAGGGATGGAGTTCCATTTGCCATTCACTACGCTAGCCGCACATTGGATTCCGCCCAGCGGAATTACACGGTCATAGAGAAGGAGATGCTAGCCGTAGTGTTCGCCCTAGATAAGTTCAGATCGTATATCATTGGATCTAGAGTGACTTTGTACACATATCACACCGCCATCATGTACCTCATGGCAAAGAAGGATGCCAAGGCCAGATTGACTAGATGGATCCTTCTACTCCAGGAGTTCGACATTGAGATCAAGGACAAGCCCGGAGTCAAGAATGTGGTGGCGGATCATCTCTCCCGTTTAGAGCAGCCTGAGGAGACTGAGAAGATTGACCCTATTCGAGATACCTTCCCAGATGAGGCGATCCTTGCTATCGCCTCACTTCCGTGGTACGCCGATATTGTGAACTTTCTCGTTGCTGGGAAAGTTCCACAAGATTGGCCCAGGCAGAGACTTGAGACCTTCCTTGTGAAGGCCAAGTCCTACCATTGAGAGGATCCCATCCTTTACCACGAAGGAGGGGATAGCGTCTGGCGTCGGTGTATTCCTCAGGAGGAACACCATAGCGTCCTCACTTACTACCACAAGCTTGAGGTAGGAGGACATCATTCTGGGAGGAGAACGGCACAGAAAGTGCTCCAATCCGGCTTGTGGTGGCCTACCCTCTTCAAGGACTCAGATGAGTTCGTGAAGAGGTGTACTGACTGTCAGAGGATGGGCACTTGTGGACAGCGTGATATGATGCCGATGCAGCCCATTCACTTCTGTGAGGTTTTTGACGCATGGGGCATCGATTTCATGGGTCCATTCCCTAAGAGTCAGGGATTCGAGTACATTCTGTTGGCCGTTGATTATGTTAGTCGTTGGGTGGAGGCTATCCCCGCCCGAGCCGTTGATGCAAGGACAGTTTGCAGATTTTTGAGGAAGCACATCATCACGTGGTTCGGGGTTCCACGAATTCTGATTTCTGATGGGGATCTCACTTCATCAACGACCAGGTGAAGGCACTTGCTAGCGAGTTCGGCATAGATCATCGTGTTGCTACACCTTACCATCCACAGACGAATGGTCTAGCCGAGGTGTCTTATAGGGAGATCAAGACTATATTGCAGAAAGTCGTCCGCCCTGACCGAAAGGATTGGTCACAGCTTTTGGACTCGGTCTTGTGGGCATATAGGACGTCTTTCAAGACTCCATTGGGCACATCTCCCTTCCGCCTCGTATATGTCAAGCCATGCCATTTACCTGTTGAGCTGAGGCACAAGTCACTTTGGGCAGTTACAGATATTCTTATGGATCCAGATGGTAAGGGAGACCAGAGAAGGGCAGAGTTAGCTGCCCTGGAGGAGCTTAGAGATACAACATTCTCAAACAGCCTACATTATAAGGAGAAAGTGAAGGAGTGGCATGATTCTCACATCAGCCACACGCATTTTGAGATTGGACAGAGAGTATGGCTATTTGATGCGAGGCTACGTTTATTTCCAGGGAAGCTACAGAGCAAATGGAAGGGACCCTACTTGGTCAGAAAGGTACACGACAACGGTAGCATCGACATATCTGAGTTGTCTTCTGAGAGTACCTTTAGAGTGAACGGCCAGTGTCTCAAACCATTTCTAGATCATGAGCCGCGGGTCGTTGATCTTGCCCCTATTCATTTTGCATGAGATGTGATCTTTGACTCACATCTAATGCATCTCACGCCTGAGTCTCACTGATCTTCCGCCTTGTATAGATCCAGATGTCCATATCGCTACAGTCTTTAGTCCCACATCCCTTTCTTCATCTTGTGACTATGCTATACTTAGGTTGCACTTTACCCTATGTATAGGGGGGATGTGAGACCTTATGGGTATTTCTTTTGTTACTGCTTACCCCTATTTTGCTGCCTATACTTAGGGATCTTTCACCCTAAGTATGGGGGGGGGGGGGGTAGACCCTGTACATTCTCCACTCGGTTTTCCCTTAGTATACAGCCTGTTATACTTAGAATTATTTGATCCTAAGTATAGGGGGAAGACCCGAGACCCGTTTGACTTTTCTATTTTCTTCTTCTTCTTTGTATATAGCCTTTCTTTTCACTTCCCTATACCTGGTACGAGTTATGTCTTCTTCATCGCTCTTGACTCTGAGGACATCGTTCGAGCTAAGTATAGGGGGGTGTGTATATATTTCATATATACTTTAGCCATAACTCGTACTTTGTGTGAGTGTGTTAATAAATAAAATGGCTAAAAAAATCACAAAAATTAAAAATTTTTCATGTACATAAACTTCTTTTATTTGCACATAAATAGATAGTGTACAAATTATTTTTGTAAAAATGATTTCAAAAATCTTTTGTGTAAAGCTTGTGTAAATATTTTTGTATCAAAATTATGTATATAGTACAAAATTTTTCCAAAATGTTTTGAAAATCAAAAGTTTGCAAAAATCTTGGGTAAATGTGTGTAAATATCTTTTTGCAAAACTTGCACTTCATGCATCATCCATACATGATTTCAAAACATTTTTCAAAAATTTTGCATGATTGTAAAAATTTGTGTAAATAAGCATCTCTTGTACATATGTACATAGTTTTTCTGGATGATAGTTGACATTTAAACTAGCCTGGAATCAAATTGAGAAATGGAGCTTGATTAAGATCTTAATCCACCTAACTTCTAAGAGGAACCTTATAGGGCTTAGGTTTAAGGCTTTTCAGGTCCATGGTGACTTAATTCTTTGAGTCCACTAGGCTATGATCACATGTCATCTCAATGAGCCTAAGTAGAGCACTTAACAACACATGACTCATATAGATTATGGCTTTACTTGGACACCAGCACTATGCACCGAGCTCTCTACGGATGAGGTGGTGAGGAGGCAGTCTTCCTTGACTTGGAGTAGCATATGAGGGTAGTACTTCTAGGCAGAACCTCTCTTCTTCTTTTAGTGAAGGAAGTGCGTCTCAACTTGGTCTGGTTGCCATGAGGACTAACGACGGGAGTTGTGGGTTGCAATAAAGCTTCAAAAGAGGGATAGTCTACTGGCTCAAGAGGAAAAACTCCTTATATATATGCTGCACATGTATATGTTGTACAGATGCACTTGAAAAAAAAATGTGCAAAAAGAAAAGAACTCCAAAAAAGTGGTGGGTCTGAGAGAAAATGATAATCCCACCGGAGTATGTATATAGAGTGCAATAAGCAAAGCTTGGTTTCATGTTCCACCTGTTGTAGCTTGCAGCAGGGAGACTTGGCTACACTGGTCAAGCTCCCAAGGGTACTTGGCTACACTGGCCTTGACCCATTCTCTTCTTCCTCCTCTTCTTGAGCCGGTTGAACTTGAACTTAGAAGGGAATACCCCGCTCCTCGAGGAAAGAGTGGCCAGATTGAGGTCATAGAGTTACCTTGTTGGGGAGGGTTGTCAAGTTGCCATTTCTGAGGTGGAGAGCTTAGACCTCACTTTCACAGGACAAGAAAAGATTCGTGGTCTTCAGGGTTTGTGGTTGATGACTTGTTCTGATCTGGAGCATTGAGGAGTCTTGGTTATAGATTAGTGGAACTCAGAGGCTGTTGAGCTTTAAGCTTAAGTCTAAATAAGGTTCCGACACATTAATAATCCAAAGATCTGATCGAGCTCCATACGCCAATTTAATGAAGGCAAGTTTAATAATCAACCTTGATCCATGTACATCCTCTTTTTCTTTTTCTTTCTTTCTTTTTCACTTCTTTTTCAAATAAGTGTTTGCTAAGGGACTATCAAAGTTAAGTATAGGGGGGTGATGAATACCCATTCATCACTCTTTATTCTTATATTTTAGCTACAAAAATCTTTGCAAATGCATGTAGATATATGTAAATACAAATAACTACCAAAAGCATGCATTGTGTAAAAACCTATAATTAGCATGTTTTTGTGCAAAAATAAAAGAATAAAGATTAAAAAGAAAAAGAGGGAAATTTTTAGAATAAATATTGAGCAACCTAACCCAAGGGAGGGCTCAGCATGGGCCTGACCGCATAAAAATCAAAGTAGAGGGAGATAGGGGCTCATGTGTAAATACTTATGTAAATAAATAAAAATATTTTCCTCACCAAAAATATGCTTGTAAATACTTGTATATATTTATAAATATAAAATCAAAGAAAAAGTTTAAAATCAAAAAGAATTAAAACACCCCTTTTACCTTGTACATAAACCACATCTACATATTTATTTAGCCTTGTAAATATATAAAATCAACTTTTATAATTTTTGTAAATAAACTATGTTATATATTGTAAATAAATAAAATAAAAACAATTAAATCAAAAACTAAATAAAAATAGCAAAAATTAAAAATACAAAAACACATTGTACAAATACCATGTATATAGATGTATATATATTTTACCTATGTACATAAATAATCAAAATGAAATAAAAATACCTTTTTATTCCTTATTTTATACTATAAATAAATAAAATATAAAATAGTGCATAAAAATAATAATTAAAAATAAAAAAAATCAAAAACCCTAATAGTGTACATATACCTATATAGTACATACTATGTATATAGCTTATTTTTATTTCCAAAAATTAATTAAAAATCACTAAAAAATAGAAAAAAAATAAAATAAAAATATTTTGTGTTTTGAGTTTTTGCAAATTCGGCCCCTAGCTACCCTTAATTTGCATTTCAAGATCCAGCCACGTGGCTGAATTCCATTGGGTCCTGGGGATGTTGACCGCCCGGTCAACTACCCCCCCCAGGACCACCTTCCGCGGATACAAGCGCCCGACCCGATTTCTCGCAATTATACCCGCTTGATCCGACGCCCATTTCCCTAAATCCCGGGTACGAATCGTTAATCGCTCATCCGACATCCTCGCCGGAGCCGCTCCCTCGGGATCCGCGCGCTCCTGAGCTTGCCCGGACCCATCTTTCTTGGACCCCTAGCCGTATAAAGCCGCATCTCCGCCACCCTCTCTCTCCATCTTTGGCCATTCGCCTTCTTCTCCTGTGAGCTCCAGAGAGTGTGTGAGGTGACAGCTTGCGCCTGAGCCTGTTGCAGCGAGGAGAGGAGGAGTATTCCATCGATCCGGCGACGTAGCCGCCGCAGCTCCGCCACCAGCGTGAGCTTCGAGCCTCGGACCGAGACGATCCTCGAGGCGACGACCAGGAGCATCCCCAGCTCCTTCCCAGTCTCTCCATTCACCCAGGTACCCCTGTAGCTCCGCCGTTTCCTTTAATTTCTAGTTTCGCCCAATTCGCGCCGCCGTCGTATTTCTTTGATTCCGACCATCCCGCCACCCATCTCGATCATCGGAATCGACCATCATGTTCGCCTTCGTCCGACGCACCTTCTCCACCCATTCACTCAACACAGCTCGCACAGGAGCTGGGAACCGAGCTCCTCCGTCCACCACCTTCGCCGGAGCTCACCGTCCCGACGCACCAGCCACCCCCACTTCGCCTAACCGGGTCGAGGCAGTTTGCCCTCGACCCGCGAGTCTCCTGAGCTGTTTTGCAGGTGATACCGAGCCCATCTGAGGGCTTGGTCATTCAGGCCAGGAGGTCCAACTCCGCCAACCTCGTCCGAGCTCATCGGAGCTCGGCTCGATCATCAGGGCCCACCGGCAGACGCAGGAGCCTTCCACGATTCTTCTCCGACCTTTAGAAGGCCCCCAGGAGGAGCCAAGCGCACGCACGAGCCCGGCGAGTCTCGCCGGGGACTTGTTCTTCGAGGACCCTCCATCGCCGTTAATCGACCCCCCTCGCTCCAGTATTGATCCTGGCCGTCCATCTTTGGAGCCACCAGCACCGTTCGATCTGAGGAGAGACGATCTGGAGCGCCCACCATCAGCAGCCGTCCGATCTCCACGTGGCGCGCATCCAGCCATCCGCTTAATAAAGGGTAATTACCCTTAGGCCCTGACTTTGTTTTTATTTCGTTTTAGTCCTGTAAATATTAAAGTCAGTTGTTTAGTTTTAGGGTAATTTGCATATTGGACCCTGTGCTTTCTGATATTTGCATATATACCCCTGCCAGTTGTGGACACGTGCTTCGACACGTGATATTTTGGGATATTTGCAGTAGTTACCCCTGTAGTTCTGGATGTTATTGAATGAATGAAAACTTTTCCTTATTTGCATTTATACCCCTGTGCGTGATTTATTTCCACATGTGCGTTATATTTTGGGTAATTTGCAGGTATGCCCCCTGGACTTTTGGTACCTGTTACCAATAAGTCCTCGGGACTTATTTTTCTTACATTTGGGTCCCTGAGTGCCCCAGGCACGCGCGTGGTGCGTGTTTTGCTGGGTATTTTGCACCAGACCCCCAGAACTTTGGGTATTTGCACTTTGGTCCCTGTGCATAGTGCCCTTCCTTTATTTTTGAATAAAATATCAAAGCACCTCCAAATCCAACGAAAATTTGACACATGGCTCCTGCCATGGTGTAAGATTTTTGTGGATTTTTGAGGACATTTTTGATTTCGTTTGATATTTTTTAAAAATCAAAAACCATTATTTTTGCTACTGTCTAACTTGAAAAATCACAAAAAATATTAAAACTCATTTAAAAATTCTATAAAAATTAGCTACTATCTATTTTTCTTAGTTTGATTTTCTAGCCAATTTTGGCTATTTTTCATTACTAAAAATCACTAAAAACTTAAAAACACTCAAAAACCCATAAAAATTCTAGTAAATTATTTAAAAATTCAAAAATAATAACATTGGTACCTAAATTTTCCTTGTTTTATCATATTTATAGTAAAATTACCTCCAAGCCATTTTAAGGCCCTTAGATATTTTATCTAGGGATTTTTGGCTCGGCTGGACAGTACCCTTTATTTTTGGCATTGTTTGATTTTTAGAAAATAAAATAAACATTAGAAAATTCTCAAAAATTCACCAAAAACACTAAAAAATATAAAATACATAAAAATATTTTTGTTTGAATTTTTGGTTGAATTTTTGTGCATTTAATAATTTGTTGAAGTATGTGCCTTCTTTGTTTTTCTTATTTTCTTAATTACTTAAAAATCCAAAAAAATATAAAACCAATTAAAAACCACTAAAAATATTTTGTTCTTTTATTTTCATTATTTTTACTACTTCTTAGGCCTCTCGGCCAACCCGTGCTCCTTGAGTTCGACCCTGGGTGCTATACGAGGTTAATCCAATAGCAGGACCGCTATTCGTGTTTTGATCGTTTTTATCTCTATTTAGTGGTTCATTTTTCTTGATTGACACATCTGAGTGACCGAGGTCGCAACGACCATCTTATATACACCTGATTGCCTTAGTCGCTCGGGATTTTCGTGTCATCATTAGCCGCTGATTATGAAACGGTGGGAAAATCGCAACATAAGCCCACTGAAGTTCCATATTTTAAGCATATCTCCAATGTTTCCAGAAATTACATTTAGGACCCCTTGGAGGGACCTAAATGTAATAAACTTTATTCTCTTTGCATTTCAGTCAATGCTAAGGACCTTTTTGTAATAGAACAAAGAATTTTATTTTGCAGTTATACCCCTGACCTTTAGGGGTTGTTTGGACCTCGTTTTTGTTGTATTTTTCTGCGATTTCTTTAGGGTAGCTTCATAACTACTCAAGATATTTTCCTTATATTGTTTTTGTGATTTTTCATGGATTTGTCACGTTACTTTGATTTTCGCAATCGTGAGTTTGTTTTGGGTCAACTTTTGAGTGTTTATGTAAAACCAAGAATAATGAGAATATTTTTGAGATTTATTTCTTGTATCAAAAGCTGAGGTTTTAATATTCTACCTCCTTGAGTTCGACCTAGGCACACTTAGCTCGTAAAATTAATAGTGTATACGAAAATAGGATAGCGAAGCCTATTCATTTCATTTCACTCTCTCTCTCTCTCCTATTTTCGTTGATTTTTGTTTGATCAATGTGGATCCCTCTTTGCGGTTTTTCTACACCGACATCGTTATTAACCACAGGTCGGACCTACGTTATCAAAATGGCACCTTTGCGGGGGAGATGTTATTTTTATTCCTTTCTCAATTTTTGACTAATATTCGATTTACGGTTTTTTTCTTCAATTTTCACGATTTTGATGTTTCATTGAATTTTTAATTTGTTTTATGGCTTTTCGTGTGCTTCTCCTTTTTCCTAACTAATCTTTGTAGGGCCTGCAGGTTCAACCGGCTTCCTCAGGAGCCGAAGTAGTCAAAAGTGCAGAGACCGATTCTTTCTGTCACAGATCGATTGCTGAGGGCAGAATTATTAGGGTTTTTTAGTAATATTTTTTTTTAAACAGGGGGGTTGGGGGCACTTGCCCATGTTTTTTGTATTTTGTAGAAAGGGACCCCGTAAGGGCATCCTGACTTATAACTCCCCTCCCTTTTTCTCAGGGTCTGCTGCATCGAGTGCCATGCATTCGGGGGAGTAGGGCACGCACCACGATTTTTCTCGCATCGTCAGTTTTCTGCGGTTTTTCACGAGGCTAGGTGCATGCTTTGGTGTTTTCGATTTTTTTTCCTATCTGATTGTGCCTTCGTAGATAGTTTTAAGACTCGCAACATAGGTGCATGTTTTTAGGATTTATAAAAAAATTAAGACATTCGTTAGATGCTTGTCTGAAAAAGATCCAAAAAATAGAAAACCAAAAATAAAATCGGGACTACTTAAGTATCTGATTTTAAAACAAACATAAGGATCTTTTGATTTGGGAGAGCAATCCCCGCACTTCCACTAAAGATAACTTTCCAGATATTGTGAGTGAGTGACGACACTTAAGGCTAGAACTAAAGTCTGTGTTTCCTTCAAAATACTACTTAGTCTATACACCTGATCATTGTTCTTCAATGGGTACGCTCGAGTAGCCGGAAACGATCCAATACTTAGCAGAGTGAGGGGTTTAGAGGACACTACATAAGGCTCCATCCTTAAGTAACATGGGAAGCCGGAAACAGTCTATACATACTTCCATACTGGTTGAGAACAAGTGATTTTCTGTAAAGACTCATGATAGTATTGCGGGGAAATTCTGGGTACCTATCAGCTTGCGATAATTGGTGAATATACTTGTATACCAAAATAACCCTAAAACCGACAAGATAAATGACCGAACTCTTACGGTCATCATCGGGTTGTGTTGGTAAATACGAGGTTTGTCTTGTGTTTGCTTGTGAGGCATGAGTTACCACTCTTATACACATTCTCCCATCTCTCTTGATTTGACAACGTGTTCTCTCGATTACTCTCTTGATATCGAAGATGACGACTCGACGACTATTTTGCTCAGACTCCGTGATCTCTCGATCTTTCACTGTCTGTCGTACATTTTCACAAACTCGGGATGACTTTCTTCCCTGAGTTGGTCTCATCTAATCACAAGGAGATTCAGACCTAGACTCCCTTGCCTCCCAGTCCGTCTTTTGAGGCAGATCTCCGCCTCAATCTGTCATCATTTTCTCCAATCGATTTTTTTGTTGAGTTCTTACGAGAAGTTTTCCTTTCCATAATATTTGAAGCATATGGGTTAAGAGGAGAGGCCATCTAGGGAGCATCATGCTGATGGAAGAATGGATCCAACCGCAGATATTACAATAGGGATTCTCGATACACTACAACAGATGAATATTCAGATCCAAGACTAATTCAGAATACAGAAAGTGTTGCGAGCTGAGATCATCGCGCTGAGAGCAGGAGCTGGGAATCCATTACCACCTGCAGTGGTTCCCGCTACTTTACGAGATGAGTATGACTTGAGAGCTTGGACGATACACCATTGGAGTCGGCTACCGCCGAATCATGGGTCATACGAGTTGAGACCATCCTTTATCTCTTTGCTTCCCAAGTTCTATGGGAACACTATAGAGGATCCATTTACCTTTCTGCAGTAGTTTGAGATGATTTGTGGTATGCCTAGTTATCCAAGTGTTACACACGAGGCTGTTCACCACAAGGCCTTTCCCTTTGCCTTAGTAGATAAGGCGCTCTACTGGTTGAGTCACATAGGGAGGGAGATTTGTACATGGGACGATCTGAAGTCCACATTCCTGCATTAATATTTTCCTCAGGGATGGACGAACATGATGAGGAGTTAGATCTCCAACTTCACACCATTATCGAATGACTCTTTCCATGAGGCATGGGATAGATACAAGGATCTTACCGAGAGATGTCCTCATCATGAGATACCGATGAAGGTGCTTGTACAGAACTACTTTAGAGGACTCCACCCAGATATTCACTACAAACTGAATGGTCTTTTGGGATGCTTAGTGGGGAAGGTCAAAGAGAAACCATCCCCAATAGTAGCATAGGGGACGGTCCTACTACAACCATCCCCTCCGTAGAGTATTAGCGACGGTCTCTACTGACCGTCTCAGTTAATTGACCTTTTGGCGGCGGTTATATAGTCGTCCCTTGTGAGTAGAGCCCCAGTTTGTTTTCTTTGTACCCAGGCACTTTAGGGGACAATCATAACCGTTCCCTATACTCCACTGTTGTCTTTGCTTATACCAAACTATAGGGGATGGTTGCAACTGTCCCTATATTTAGGTATAAGGGACGGTTGCATAACTGTCGCCGATGCCTGTGTAATTGGAACGCTATGTCAAATATCTATCACCAAAGGGACGGTTCACTTATAAATCAAATGAGTTTTTTCATGATTCGAATAGGAAAAAATCAGAGAAGATTTTATGGTTCTTTCCTTTGATTCACCGATTGCAGCGATTATATTCATATGAAAGAACAACTAGAATGATGATATGGCACAATAATATTAAAAAAATGATTTAACTGGTGTTATGCAACATACGTCAGATACTGAGGAGTGGATGAAATTCGATGAAAGATATCCATCATTCTCTGAAGAAGTAAGAAATGTACGATTAGGCCTTGCTTCCGAAGATTTTAATATATTCGAAAATATGAGTACGAATTACTCTATTTGGCATGTGATACTTGTTACATATAATCTGTCACCCTTGATGTTGATGGCATCTTCTTTCTTGATGATGTCGTTATTGATACCTGGTCCAAAGGGGCCAGGTAATGTGATCGTTACTTATATGCAATTGTTGATTGATGAACTAAAGATCTTGTGGAATTCTGAAGTGAGTACCTATGATGCGGTAAAGAAAGAGTTCTTTACAATGCGTGCTTTTTTATTATAGACAATTAATGACTTCCCAACGTATGTTAATTTATCGGGTTGGAGTACGAAAGGTAAACTCGCAAGTCTGATTTGTATGGATAAAACACAATCGACATGGATATGTGAGAGTATGAAACATTGTTATTTGGGACATCATCGTTTCTTACATGTAAATCATAAATGAATAAGAAGTGCAAATAATTAAAAGTTAGACAGACATTCATTTCGACGCCGGTTAAGTTTGAATCGATGATCTGGAAGCGCAATGTGGACGGAACAAAAAAACTGGGGCAACTACTCTTTAGGTCGATTATTTAAGAGGAAGGTATACGGTGGATGGCGAAAATAAAGTATATTCTTTGAAGAGCTACACTACTGGCATACTTTACAAGTCCGTCATAACTTGGACATGATGCATATAGAGAAGAATATTATGCAGAATATTCTTGGAATTTTAAATCTTTCTAATACTGCAAAAGACAGTTTGCGAGCTAGACGTGATCTGATCCAATTGGGTATCTGGCCTGAAATACATCCGATAGAGTAAGAGAATTCTAGAGTAATAATTTGTGAAGCGATTTATACATTATCCAGTGATGACAAAGATAAGATACTCAATTTTATTAAATCAATTAGAGTTTCGGATGGATTCTCCACTCAAATAAGCAGATGTATAAATCTAGTGGAAAGAAAGACATCATCATTAAAAATTCATGATTGTCATGTATTGATGCAAGTTCATTTCCTGTTGGCCATCAGAGGAGTTGTGCATACTGATGTTATGCAGCCACTAATTGAACTCAACCAATTTAAGGTCCTTTGTTCGAAGACTTTAGATCCTGAAGTGTTGTTTCGACTAGAGATAGATATTGTTATCACTTTATGTAAGCTGAAACAACTCTTTCACCTACATTTTTTGATATAATGGTACATATAATTGTTCATCTTGCTAGCGAAGCTCGAATATGTGGTCTTGTACAATATCGATGGATGTATCCAACTGAAAGATATCTAAGGAAATTAAAAAATATGATGTTTAATAATGCTGCACTTGAAGGTTGCATTGTCGAGGGATATTTATATGAAGAATGTATTACATTTTGAGACATGTATAAGGAATGTATTACATTTTGTGACATGTATAAGGATGGTGGCAAGAGTATAGATTCGATCGGTTCGAATGAAATAATGATGGTGAGTTATGGAAAAAAGATACAAACAAACTTTGGATATTTCAACAAAATGAACGAGCTATCCAAAAGAGTGCCCATCGCAGTATCTCAGACGATGAAAGAGACCTTAAACATTACTATATTTTGATGCAATTCGATGAGGTTGATTCTTTATTTGAAGAATTTCAGTCAACAACCACTAGGAAATCAGACCTTCTAAAATGGTTCAAGGATAGTATTAAACTATTTAAAGTTACCAAAGATGAACGGTGGAGCACGAATCTTGATATTATCCACAGGATTCCATACTCAATAGTAGTGTCACATTCTGGCTATATCGTCAATGGATTCAGATTTCAGAAAAAGTCAGTTGATGAAAATAAAGCAACACAACTTTCTGGAGTAATAGTGAAGGCTGATCTTTCTTTTGAAATTGATGGATATTATGGCAAAATTATTGATATACTAGAAATCAGTTTTACACATGATGCAAGGTGTATTCTATTTCATTGCATTTGGTTCAATGTGGGTCGTGTTGGAGTAGGTTACAAGAAAGATAAAAATGGAGTTCTCCCTTAAAAGCAAATAGGACGGTTACAAACAAATGAGCCGTATGCGCTTGCCAGTCTGGTAGAACAGGTCTTCTATATTCCAAATAGCTTAGTTATTAGATGGATTATACCCATTAGGACAACACCGAGAGATTTCTTTGATGTCAATGAAGAGGAAGATGCGATGGATAATGACGTTTCATACTAGAATAATTCAAATGATTTTTTTCATGAAGTAGTAGACAATGACATTGGTACTAGCAACACGAGGTAATGTTATTTTTATTTTATATTCAAATAATTGAATTTCTTCCGAACTCTCTAAATGTATTTTTTAAAGTAAATGCATTTAAAATGCAGATATGGCTTCTAGACCCAGATGTATTCGAGAAGTTCTTGAACCTCCTCAACAACCACAGGGAGGATCTTCTGATGCTGGTAGTGGCGGTTCCCAAAGACGACAGGTAATGTCTTAGTGTAGATTTCTCGATCGTCTTGCACCCGGGCATACGTTACATGTTCGCATTGTTGGTGGAGATGCAGTGGGGGAGAACTCCACGGAGTTTCAGAGCTACCTTGTATAGGTTGCTCGTGCACGTGTCCCCATCACAACACATGACTTTCGACAGTTTCCTTATTCTGTCACGGTAGCCATACTTTCTGATTTGAAAGTTTTCCACAATCAAACAACGAATTTGAACTATTTTATAATACTAAACTTTATTATGTTTCTTGTACAAGGTTGTTTTTACATGGGAATGAAATTCCCATGTCGATTCCCAGATTCTCTCGCATGTGGCTGAGATGTTGCGTCGATACAAGGGATGCATAAAGGTGAAGGTAAAAAGATATTTATATATACATAAAGGAAGATTTGAACATTCACGATATTTATTTTTCTGTTTTTAGTATTACAACCACCAGATTCCATGTGAGCAACTTGTGCAGAACGTCCCACCTCGTGTTACACCAGATCAATGGAGGGAGTTGATCAAATTTTGGTCCAATGAGGAGTTCATGGTAATTAAATTTATCCTACTTAACTGTTTTATGTTTGTACTAACTTTGTTTAATTTCAGGCGATATCTACAAAAAATACCGCGAACCGCTCCAAAGGTTTTAGGTCCACCCACAATATGGGGAGGAAGAACACAAACCAATTCTAGGATGATTTTGTAAGTATTAAAAAAATTTGTTGTGACTAATTTTGGAAGAAAATTTTATATGGATATCTTCTTTATTTTTTTAGTTGATGGATAACGAAAGAGAAATGTCCCGCATAAAGGTTTTTGCCTGGTCAAAGACAGAGATTTAGGAGGAGAACTACATTGGGTTGATGACGCCTACGCACAATTCATGTAAGTAATATATATTTTTAATTTTTAGAATGCCTTATATTAATATTTTAAAATAATTAATGTTTCTATACATGCAGGAAGAAATGATTAGGCTATCCACCACTACCTCTCTAGATAGCACGAAGACGAGCACTCCCCCTTTATCCATTTATGACACCTTCTTCCAAGCCACAGGTCTAGAACACAGTGGACGCATACGTTGCGGAGGACGTGGAGAAATGATCCGTAAATGGTATAGGGTGGTCCAAGTGGGTCTCGAACGTCCTCGCAAGGGAGCCATAGGGAGAGAGAGATGGAGGGGGAGCTGCGCGACGTCAAGGCGAAGATGTCCGCACAGGATGAAGAGATGGTTAAGATGTGTATGGACATGACGAATGTCATGGCATACATAAGTTGTCTTCAAAGGCAGGCCCCGCCGCCAGTAGAACATGCACAACTCAGCGATGATGAGGAAAGTTATGAGGAGAGAGAGGAAAGTGAAGAATCGAAATAGATTACCATGGATGTAGAATACGTATGTAATAAATTTTAGTTTTATCATGAACATTTCGTTGTAATTTAAGAGTAGTGGCTACGATCATGTAGAACTGAAAAACTGTTTATTTTTAAGTATTATGTTGTGGAAATTTGGTTTCTCTTAAGTGCCGTGTATTGTTTATGTGGTTTTGCAGCAGGAGCTCGACAAAAATACCTATGAATTA